>CM074183.1:42276884-43476884 GCA_037179385.1 Holothuria scabra
CGCGTACGTACGTACATGACAGTAAGTACGCGTTTTTATTTGGTAAACGGCGGGAAGAGGTTGTCTTCTGCGCAGTCGCGTTTTAAAGCATCTTTTGTGTTTATTACGCGGATATATATGTATACGTACATTCTCAAACAGCTTCTTCTTCCATGACAACAGTAAGGGTGCGAATTTGTAAGAGACAAACTTGTTAAACAATTCTGTTTCAAGTAACTTCCAATTTCAGTGTTTATTTTTGAACATGATGTTGACCGGATTATTGTGCAATGATTTTCATATTTTGAGCAACTTTGTTTACATTGCTAAACAACTTGCTTTTAAACAGTGATATCTTAAACAGTGTTTTAACAGTGTACTGGTCTAGTTCATGCATTACATTTTTTGTCACTATGAGCATTCTGTTTGTGGGAAGCCTTGAGTTTTCATGGGTGAGAGGTGGCCGGGTTGGCAAGAGAGGGGTATTGTGAGGGTTGGTTCTGGTCTTGTAATCTTTAGTCATTAACTTTCCTCTTATTTTATTGAATTTTTCCATCCTTTTTTTTTTCTCTTACATTCCTCTTTCTTTATGCTTATTTGTGTTTGCAACACAGCTACTGTAGTTAACTTGCTTTTGTTGGTTTGGGGAGTAGAACTCTCGAAAAGCCTCTCATGGTTGTTTTTTTTTTTTAGTTTTAGCTTTACCCATCTACTTCAGTGTTATGTATGTATGGTACTTATTCCTTTTGTGTATCCATACATTTTGATGATGAAGAAAAATAAACGAAACAGAGTAAACGATAGTATGCCTGCAGGCGATTTTCTTCCGGGAGACTCGGACCAACTCACATTTAAAGCGTGTTACATGTATAACAAAACAGCTGTGTCCCCCATTGATAATAGAGCCATTGGGGGCCATCCAAATTGGTTGCTAAAACGGTTCCACACTCCACCATCTATGTAAACCACGAATTTACAGGCTGTAGCTATTCGAACCACTTTTCACCGTACAGTCACAGTATGCTCAGTGTACATCTCGCTTAGATACAACTTCAGAAGAGATGAAGTTGACACGCTCATCAGACAACTGTCCACCCGTTCCTACTCTTTAGAGGAGATACTTCAGTGCACACAGCGACATGTGGGATTGTATTGACACTACCCGGATGGAAATTGTCTCCTCCCTTGCGTTTTTGATTCCTTGTCGAAGGCAGGCAAGGAAATCTGGTGCGATGGTGATGTCGTGTGTATGTGTGTGTGTGGAATGTATGTGTGTGTGTATGTGACGCTTTGGCTTGTAAACAGATATTCAAGAAGGGTAAGTATCAACCTCGTATTTGGTGTGTAGGTTGGTCATATTGAGTAGATAATCCTATTGTTTTTGGTAGAGGTCACATGTCATTTGGGGTCAGGAGAGGTCAAAAGGTCAAAACTTCGTAAAACACGATAACTCGAGAACGGTACATGTGACTATGCTCATATTTGGTGTGGGTTGGTCATATTAAGTAGATGATCCCCTATCATTTTCGTGGAGGTCAAAGGTCATTTGGGGTCGCGAGAGGTCAACAGGTCAATTACTTAGAAATTGCTTGTAAACATGGATTCTGAAGAAGAGTAAATGTGACTAATTCATATTTGTGTGCATTGGCCATATTGAGTAGATGGTCCCTATTGTTTTTGGTAGAGGTCACATGTCATTTGGGGTCACGAGAGGTCAAAAGGTCAAAACTTTCGTAAACACGATATCTCGAGAACGGTACATGTGACTATGCTCATATTTGGTGTGTGGGTTGGTCATATTACAGATGATCCCTATCGATTTTCGTGGAGGTCAAAGGTCATTTGGGGTCACGAGAGGTCAATAGGTAAATTCCTTAGAAACGTTTTTTCTTGTAAACATGGATTCTCAAGAAGAGTAAATGTGACTAATCTCATATTTGGTGTGTGCATTGGCTATATTGAATAGATGATCCCTATTGTTTTTGGTAGAGGTCACATGTCATTTGGGGTCACGAGGGGTCAAAAAGGTCAAACTTCGTAAACACGATATCTCAAGAAAGGTACATGTGACTGTGCTCATATTTGGCGAGTGTGTTGGCCATATTGAGTAGATGTTCCTTGTTTTTGGTGGAGGTCAAAGGTCATTTGGGATCATGAGAGGTCAAAGGTTTAAACCTTCGTAAACACGATATCTCAAATACGGTACATGACTCGTGCTCATATTTGGCGAGTGTGTCGCTTACATTGAGTAGATGTTCCTTACTGTTTTGGTGGATGTCAAAGGTCATTTGGGGTCATGAGAGCACCAAAAGGCCAAAACTTCTCGTAAACACGACATCTCAAATACGGTACATGTGACTGTGCTCATATTTGGCGAGTGTGTTGGCCATATTGAGTAGATGTTCCTTAATGTTTTTGGTGGAGGTCAAAGGTCATTTGGGATCATGAGAGGTGAAAGGGTTAAAACTTCGTAAACACGGTATCTCAAGAACGGTACATGTGACTATGCTCATATTTAGTGTGTGGATTGGTCATATTTAGTAGATGATCCCTATTGATTTTCCCAAAGGTCATAGTTCATTCGAGTCCGTATGTTCAAAGCTCCGACAAGCTTTCCTTGCACAGTCTTTCAAGAAAGGTCACTTGTAGGGGTCCCGTAACTTTCATGTAGATGGCACATAGTGAATACATGGTCCCAGAAGTTTTTGGTGGAGGTCACCGTCATTTGGGTTCCCGACGGGCAAGGGGATCTCAATGTAGGGAAAATTGGATGCCTTGCATGTGTACTCTAGGCAGTCATTATGGAGCCCTCTGTTAATTGAAAAACATGCAAGCAATGTCAATGTGAAAAAGGCCTTACATTTCAGCAGCAAGGAATCACTAAGCCTTTTAGCTTTCTGGTTTACCTTAAAATGGTTTTCCGTCAGCATTTTTACTTTTTTCTTATTTGGTGACACTATATAACAAATTATTGTTGGTGTGTCGTTAAATTCCCATCAAATAACTAACTAAGCAGATGGGCAAATTGGTGGAATCTGTAGTTGCGGTTTCGGATATTTGTCTGAATGACGGATCGTTTACCTACATTCATCCGGCCTCTGGATCTCGTTCAGCAATTGATCTCTCAGTGTCTTCTGGGACAATCCTAATGGATTTTCAGTGGAGAGTGCACCAAGACCAATGTTGAAGCGACCACAACCCACTTTTTATTGATATTGTCCACCCAGTGCCCGAGGTGAGAGAGTCCCTCAGGTGGCAAATCTTTAAAAGAGTGACTGGTCTGAATGTGCCCAGAATCGTCATAGATGCCTTTAATGGTGTTGTAGACCAGATATCTCACTTCACACAACCTCTTCAGTGAATTTTGCTACTAAAACCATCTCAAGTCCTTTTTGCAAATCCTCTCAGGTAAACACAATCCGTTGGTTTAACACGGATTGTGAATGATCGCTAAAAAGGCCCATAATATTTTGAAGAAGTACCCAAGTCATTTTTAACCTGCTACAAATTTTTGTAATGCTTCTGTGCAAAAGCACGGCGCATCATTATATCAAGCAAACGGAGTCCGTGGAAACAGTTCATATCTAAATTAAATCCGTGTAAAATAGATCAGTTCCTCCGTGTCACACATAACCAAACCAGACGGTAAGAGAGTGCACAGAAAGGGCAGATATTGCCAATCTGCTTCTGCCGATGAGTTCGAATCCAACGCTTCAAGTGAACGCTTATTCCCAGACTTTCCAAACATTCAAATATACCTCTGAAAGACAGAAAGTAAACTTCACCTCGGACAAGACTGGGGATGTAACAGCCTCTTCAATATCTCGGAACTTGGCATTGCTCTCGAAAGGAGAAATGACACCGCTACTGGCCCAGATGAAGTCCACTATCAGTTCCTCAAACACCTTCCAGATAGCTCCTTGCTGACGCTGTTAGAAATTTTCAACGGTGTTTTGGGTAAATTGAAAATTTTCAGTAGCTTGGCGGGACGCCACCATCATTCCCATTGCCAACGCCGGGTAAAGACTCGACAGATGCTTCGCGAGCTACCGCCCTATTACCCGTACAAGTTGCCTATGCAAGACGTTTGATCAAATGGTCAACGCCAGTCTGGTTTGGTTCCTGAAACCAACAACCTCATAACTAGTTTCCAAAGTTGCTTCCGGCGTGGCCGCCCACAACTGACCAGTTCATGCGTCTAGAATCTGCAGTTCCTGATGGTTTTGCTCGCGGACACCATGTGGTGTAGGTATTTTTGGACCTGAAGAAGCCATCTGATAAGGCGTGGAAATATGGCATCCTAAAGGACTTACAAACTGCGGGGATGAGGGGCAGAAAACCGATTTTCATTATGAATTTCCTCAAAGATCGTGTTTCGAGTCCGTGTGGGTAGCGTGATGTCAAGCTTCATAACCAGGAGATGCGTGTTCCTCTGTCAGTTACTCTTTGTATCATGAAAATCAACAGCGTCACCGATGTGGTTTACACTGGGATTGAAAAGGCTTTGTTCGTTGATGACTCCTCTATTACCTGATCCTCAAGGAGCATGCGGTCAATAGAGAGGCACATGCAAAACTGCTTCAATAAGATCCAGCACTAGGCTGACAAAAATGGATTCCTTTTCTTTTTTTTTTTTTTTTTTTTTCTTTTTTTGTGCAACCGGAGAGGTTGCACATTGCGACCCGGATTTGAAGCTAAACGGTGTTCACTTCCCAGTTGTTCCTCAGACTTGGTTCAAATACGGAAATATATTGTGCTTGCGTGGGTCGCTAGTCACGAGGGAATACGAGGAAATGAGTCGACGCACTTACTAAATGATGGACGTAACGAACAAATACCTCACACTCACTACCGCCCTAATATCATTGGCTTTATAAAATCAAAATGGCAAGAACCAACGGTAGCAACTGGGGTGAAGGGAGTCCCCAGTGAACGGAGGGATGATCTAGTCCCGACTAGAGCTCGCATCGGTCACACTCACCTTACACATACCTATTCACTTCACGCGGACGAAAGACCATACTCTATGCCCTGTACATGTGCTGTTACAGTTAGTCACATTTTCGTTGATTGTTGTAAATACTCCCATATTCGCCAGAAATACAATACTTGCCCAACCTAAAACCTTTGTTTGGTCTTATGAATACCTCGCATACTACCTTGAAATTGTAACGTATTACCTTCACAATCAATATTTTCAAAGGCAATTACACGGGGGAATTGTGTTTTTCACATCAGCATTGTAATGTTTTTCTTGGTGACACTAAAATAATACAACCGTGTCGGTGTGTCGCTAAATCTCACCTAACTAGCTTACTATTGACATTTTGACTACTTACATTTTGACGAATTTCACCGTGATGTCGAGTTTGCGTAAGGGTGTACCCCCAATAAACTTTGAAATTTGTCGTTTTGGCGAGTTTGAAAACACGAAATCTCAACAATCTGACTAATTTTACCGAGCTATCGAATTTGCTTAAGTCGATATCTCGACAAACTTTTTGAATGTTGTTGAGTGACCGAGATTGATAAAACACGACATCTTAACAAATTTTACCGTGATGTGAAGTTTGCTTATAAGTCGGTGTCTCAAAAAACAAATCAGAAATTTGTTGATTTATGTCCAGGTGAAGTCGGTATTTTGACAAAAAAGCAGAATTTTGCCTAGGTACCAAGACGGTAACTTTACATCTGTCATGTCCCTTATGACCACCGTAACAAAGCGACTATTTGATAAATTTTACCGTGGTGTCAAGTTTGCTTATAAGTCGGTGTCTCAAAAAAAATCAGAAATTTGTTGATTTATGTCCAGGTGAAGTCGGTATTTTGACAAAAGCAGAATTTTGCCTAGGTACCAAGACGGTAACTTTACATCTGTCATGTTCCCTTATGACCACCGTAACAAAGCGACTGTTTGATAAATTTTACCGTGGTGTCAAGTTTGTTAGTTAACAAAATTGAGAATTTTGTTGGAGGTATCGACTTTGGAAAAACACAACATCTTAAGAATTCTCAATTTTGTTGTGTAACCGAGTTAACATAACACGACAATTTGACAACTTTTTGCGGTGATGTCGAATTTGCGTTTGTCGGTATCACATCAAAAATCAGAATTTTGTTGAGGTACAGAGTTTGGTAAAATGAATGAATGATCTTCATATTTTGACACATGCTATCGTGGTTTCGAGTTCACTTAAGTCGTTATCTCAACAAAAATCACAGTGTCGTCGTGTTACGGAGTTTAACAAAAGATGGCATCTCGACAATTTGACCTCATACCACACTCCTTGGCCTTGTACTTGACAGTAATCACAACTTAAAAGCCCGTCATCTCAGGCGAAAATGCCAGGGAACACTCAGCCTCTAGAAGATTGTCTCGGGAAGGACTGGGCGCTGACCGTCCTGTTTTACTTAGATTTAAACATCTTTAGTGAGGTCCAAACTTGATTACGATTGTATTGTTTACCGCTGTGCACGTGGGTCATACCTTAAGAAACTCCTTCCCATTCATAAGCAAGGTCCTAGGATCTATCTGGGAGCTTTCCGTTCCTCCCTAATACAGAGTCTTTACATCGAAACATGAACCACCTTTCTACTTGAGTTGAAGAAACTGTCACTCCAGTTTGCCCTCAAACTAAGGAGTCATAGCCACAACCCGACCTTTGAGACAACCTTTAACCAAAGGTTATGTGAGGACACCATCAGCTATCCCTATTCGCGTTGGGGAAGATTTGCCGCAAGAGTGCGGCAGCCCTGACTTTGTGGCACCGTTATTGTTGCCCGTCACGCCATCTTGGAAGTTAGGCAAACCAGTTACTGACCTGAGTTTAAGTGAATATGCAAAGAACTCAACAAATGATTTTGTCTTTCGTGCTAGCTTTAATAAACTGAATCAAAAATATGTTCAATATCATTCAATCTATACTGTCGGCTCCAAAGCCACAAACAGGGTTGCGGCTGCGGCAGGCACTGAAGATGGCATTCGATCTGATTGAGAAATGAAATAGCATTGTGTTCACGGACTCACTTTCAGGCCTTTTGGCACTCCACGGCAATGAACTCAAACACCATTTGGCAATAGATCTTCGTAAACCTTACTTCAAAATGGCAAGAACTGTGGGTTTCCTTTCCCAAACACAAATTGTATCGAGTCAAACCTACGGTAGGATTTAGGGGATACGGAGTCCCTAGAAAACGGAGGGATGATTTAGTCCTGACTAGGGCCCGCATCGGTCACACTAACCTTACCCACGCCTATTTACTTCACGGAGATGAAAGACCATACTGAATAACTTGTGACTGTGTTGTCACCGTCAGTCACATTCTCGTTGACTGCTACGAATACTCCCTATCCACCAGATATACTACACTGTGTCCGACTTAAACCTTGTTTGAACAAACAGATTCTTCCCTTATTCTTGGCATTCTCAAGGAAAGTAAGCTTTCCACAAATTTCTGACAAGACTCCCGCGTTGCTATCTTTTGAGTTTTCTCTTGTACTTCCATTTTCCCCTTTTCTTGCTAGCATGGGGTAGTTTTACCCCAACATTTAACCCTTTTGGTTTCGATGATAAGAGAAGCCTATGCAATCATGATGGCGTGTGTATGTATGTGTGCGTGTGTATGTGTGTTTGTGACACTTTGCTTGTTAGCACAATATCTCAAGATAGGAATGTCGGACAGTTTCAAACTTGGTACATGGATGCGCCATATTGAGAGGAAGAACCCTATTGTTTTTGGCGGAGGTCAAAGGTCATCTGGGTCACCGGGGGTCAATTTCTGAAAACTTTGTAAGCACGATATCTCGAGATAGGAAACTTGGATAGATTTCATATTTGATATGTGGATGTGTTATGGTCCGAAGATGGTCCCTACTGTTTTTTATGGAGATCAAAGGTCATCTGGGGTCACCAGGGGTCAAAGGCTAAAAATCTTGTAAGCACGATATCTCAAGTTAGGCTCAAGGTAGGAAACTTGGATGGATATCATATTCGGTATGTGGATGCGTCATGGTCAGAAGATGGTCCCTATTGTTTTTGACGGAGGTCAAACGTCATCTGGGGTCACCGGGGGTCAAAGGCTGAAAATCTTGTTAGCACGATATCTCAAGATGGGAAACTTGGATAGATTTCATATTTGGTGTATGGATGCGTTATGGTCAGAGGATGGTCGCTATTGTTTTTGACGGAAGTCAAAGGTCATCTGGGGTCACCGGGGGTCAAATGCTGAAAATCTTGTTAGCACGATATACCAAGATGGGAAACTTGGATAGATTTTATATTTGGTATGTGGACGCGTTATCGTCAGAAGATGGTCCCTGTTTTTTCGGAGGAGGTCAAAGGTCATCTGATGATGGGATTATTTGAAATGGAACATTTGTGTATCATTGAAACCTCCATGCAGTTTTGCATTCTGGTTTAATTAGGTGACACTATATAACATATTTGTGTTGATGTGTCGTTACCCCATCTAACTAACTAATTTTGCGCTGATGCCGAGTTTGCGTAAGTTTGTATCTCAACAAAAATTAGAATTTTGTCGAGCTTCGAAGCTGTGTTTGACAAAACATGAAACATCGACAATTTGACAATCTTAACCATAATGTTGATTTTTGAAAGTCAGTATTTTTTTATAAAGCAGAATTTTGCCGAGATACCAAGACGGTAACTTTACATCTCGAGTGTCACTTTATGGTCACCGTAATTGTCCGAAAAATGACAAAGACGTAGAATTTTACCATGTGACATGCCCTTTTTATTTATAGATGTTGTATGTCATTACAGACACAAATTCAGTACATTTTCACAAATATCCACACATGAGCATGTGGGACAGATTTGATCTGAGCGTGTAAACGCAGTAAAATCGATATAATGAAAAATTTTGAAAGATATGAAATTAGCGAGTAAGGAAAAGAAAGTATCAAGTATTATTCATCATTTGGATCTTTCTGCAAACTGGGCAGATAACTGCGGTTAGGGGCCTACATCGTTTACAGCACCTTCGCCTTATCAATCCTTCAGTCCTTCGAGATTTGGAGCCGGGGATTAGGGGACGCCAACAATTGCAAACTTCTTAAAACTCACGTGGGTGGAATGAAGGTGGAAAAAAATAAGTTCCAGCGTTACTTGTTGAGTTTTTTCCTCATTACGTCTCCCAGTTTCTTAGGGTACATATGAACGTGGCCACCGTACCAGAGCGTTGCGAAAAGGGGGAGGGGGGTAATTTAAAGGGGTAATATGAACACACAAATTTAGTGAGGTATTAATTGGATAACCGCAATCCGTAGTGAGGGTTTCCAACCCCTGACTCGCCCTTTCAAGCCAGGCTGACATAGGCACTTCACGGGTCTTCTTACTGCATGCATAAGTAGGGAAATATAAAAATATCACCATATTACACAATCGTGTTGGTGTGCCGTTAAATCCCATCTAGCTAACTTAAAAATTGACATGAAAAATGTGGTGAGTGCTTGCCTCCTTAGCTCTGCCCTCTGGATAGTGACATCTGATACAATAAACCCTGTGCATATGATGTTACAGAGCGGAAAGTGCGCCCTCCTTTGGGGCAAAACAAACCAACGCACACAAGTACGGACAATTGATTTGTCAACCAGTCGAATTCGTGCACAGTCTGCTAAACGTGCAGGGCGAATAGTTATGCGTGTGGCCTTGTGTTCCATTTTTTGCCCTCAAGGATGACGTCAGTGTATCGTCAATGCACAATATCTACAGGTCAATATGGCTGTTCAAACATCGAACATTTTATGGCCGGACCAGAAATGATAATCGACATTTACTTTGTGCTTGATTTAGCAGAGGTGTGAGTCCAAGCCAAAGTTTGCTCCAACCAGTGATAAAAAGACAAACGAAGGTACTACTGTACATTTTTGAGCATGAAAAGAACAGACTAAATTCACACAAGATATCATGGAAAATGGGAATGCAAAAACAGACCCTCTTGGTTTTCTTTTTTTTTTTCTCTCTCCTGGGTTGGTCTTTATATCAGCCAAAATGTATCATCAAAGTCAACAAGTAAAAATTAGAACCAACAATCATAACGTTTTAAATTCTACGCTTGTCTCTCACCTTCGGTTTATACACCCTCAGCCACATCATCGACATCGTTATAAAGAATTTTGGCAGACCAACTCTCAGTGCGACAATACCTAAATACATGTTAAGCCCTGTATCACTGTTTTCCACCTTTATTCACCCTTTCCTTTTATCACTCTTGCTGAAACTATACAACACTTTCGTGTGGGTGTGTAGTTACACCCCATATAAGTAACTCTTATATTTAAAAAATAAAATATCCACAAAAGAGAAGAAGCATAGTTGGAACCAAATGTGCTGACTAGGCGTGTATGGGACTAAATATATGGTCCATCAAATTTGTATGTTAAAATAACCTTGTCACTGACCGTGTTTGCCATTAGCAATGAAAATTTCAGTATCGTCATGAAATGTCGACCTTCTTACGCGTCAACTGATTAGCTTCGATCTCCGCCATTTCAACCTTCTTCACTCGCTTCAATTATTTTGTATGCGTGGAAAGATGATAAAGAGGTTACCATAAAGTGTAACTCGAAAATGATGCAGCTGCCTCGGTGAAAGTGTGCCAGTCGCAGATTTTCAACAGGTAGGAAAAATTAATCGTTAGTATCGGCTTATCGTCATCCTTTGTGTCGTGACACCCCATCTAACTAACTAACCAACCTTTGTGTAATAAAGTTGAATTCAGTAAACGTACATGTAGGGCAATTGTTTTTAAATGTAGGACAAAAAGATACATAGAACGTATTCACAACGGACTACAGAAAGTCTTGCTAAAAGTGTCATAGGGAAGGAATCGCACTTGCTTATTATTTTCATTCGTGGTTTTAGATATTCATTTGATAGTATTGCCTTTTTTAATTTTTGATTGTTATGTGTTTAATGTTTTATGTGGCTTTCAGCGTTTCTTTAATGCTTTATGTTTTATAAGCTGAAACGACACCAAATTTCTTTTACGGTCAATAAAGATTCTTACCGTATATCTTACATCTTTAGTCACTGACCTCTTGCGGGTGAAGTGGTTACTTCAAATATAATAAAATTACCTGAAACGAGAGCTGTCGTTAAATAAAGGCAAGCTTTAAAAACTGGGAAAATATACCTGCAGGGCAAGTTCTCTAAGCACAGAATTTGCAGATACATGTGGTTGCAAACTTTACACTTTGTAGTGTAGTATAAGTGTAGTGTAGCATAAGTGTGGCATAAAATCACTAATTCTAACTTGGACAAGTCACAACCTAGTAAGTCGAAAGTAAATCAATATTTTTACTACCCGAATACAAATAAGGGTGCTTTACGTAAACCTTCAAACGCCAATAAGCTGTCACACAGGAACAGCTCCGCAAATCATAACCAAAACGTTTGTTCTCCCAAATGTCATTGCGCCTGGGCCCAAAAACATAACCTCAGTTGGCAACATGGTCCCTATGCCTCCACAAGTTATCTCTCCGGTACATGTTGAAGATGGACAGTTTGTGGTGTCCTGGAAACGTTGCCCAAGATTGTTAGTCTGTAAAAAGAGTAGTAATGAGAAATTTATTCGGTAGCACATACAAACAAACGTCTTGGGCACTGTTACAATTGATCTATTAGTGGAAAACTGTTGTACGAAAACCCTTAAAGGGGAAGTTTAAGCAAAATTTTCATTTTCATATGTGAAAGAGGAACAAAATCAACGCAGTGTGGTGAAAGTTCCATTCAAATCGGACATGTATTTCTTGAGATATCAGTAAATGAAGTCAGTAGATTTGTGTTCAAAAGTGAGTTTGAGGGCAGCAGAACTTATGTCACATTGACAAGGAATGTTTTGTATCCCTTAATTTCACCAGACTGTTGTGTTGACCTTGAAGTTAATAGGAGTATGACCTCCCTGTGGGGGATGCAAAGTTTGTAAAATGCTTATGCCACTTATGCAATCACATTTTAGTAATATGGGATTGTTGAGGAGAAAATCCCGCATAAAGTTTAAAGAAAAACAAAAGACTGTCCATTAATGTGGAGATATGATGTCACATGTGCTTGCTTCAAGTTCACTTTTTGTTGCAAATGTGACAACTTTACCTGCTCATATCTTGAACCACACATCGGACTTCAATACATATTTCACCAAAACGCTCAGAATAAGTACCCTATAACATACCAAATCCTTTTGTGACCTTAAACCCGTCTTTTAACTTTTCTCCCTGGTTTTTTCTTATATCCATGATTAGTTTCAATTCAAGAACGAATATATTAATATTTTCTTATCAACCTGCGCACACGCATACCCACTCATATTGTATAAAGGTCGAAATGTTGCGGAACACTGTGGAAATGTGTCGGTCGAAAAGAGATAGTACAAAGTGCTTAAAAGTTTGCGAAAAACTCCACGACGTGTGAGCTATAAACCCTTCATCAGGTGGCAAAAACAAAACTGAACAACCAACAGAAAAAATGGACACGACAAACACCTGAACACAGAGCAAATCTGTACTGGTCAGTGGCTACAGCGAATACAACACTGCCTTAGACATCACAAGATTTGCATTTTTAACTCTTGCTTATGCATGATTACATGCAAATCAGAAATTACTCTATAGAAAGTTTAATATTTGAAATTTTGATGTGAATTACCGCAATGTTTTTTTTTTTTTTTTTTTTTTTAATACTAGTAACATGAAATACCCAACTTTGACATTTTTATGTCGTACGACCTTTACACAGTTGCTGTGTCTGAATGAGAATCTGAAAACGGTTAGAAGAGAAAATGGGCCTATCAACCAAGTTTTGGAGAAAAAGTTTTCTGACTGACTCTGAATTATCGGTAAAACAACCCCTGTGGTCTGGTGGTGCGGTACAGAGAAAGGAATTTTTGGATGATGCCGGCTCAATTACAAGGTTGCCATTTTGGCACACTTTCCGCCAAATTCCTAAAATTTGGCGGCCGTTTCTCACTGGTGACAGAAAATACATTTGGCAGCTTGGCGCTGTTTGTTTGTTAATTTGGTGCTTTTGTACAATTTGCATTACATTCTTCAAAAATACTGTTTCTCTCAAATTGCCCATTCTTTGCTGGCATGTAAGAGAATTATTAGTGTAGTGTGGCACTAGGACTTAATACGTACAACCTCATGCCTCGGCGTGGACTCGGAAAAGGCAGCGTGTTTAACGCGCGCGTACTCCTGTGCTAAGAATGTGTTATTGATATGCTTTGCTGTTGGTCCTATAGTGAAGCAAACTGCCCAGTTACACAATTCACCTAAAACAATTCCTAGCAGCTTAAAGTCATGTTGTCCCGTCGTATCGTACCTAATTGGTAAACATTACAACATCTTATTGACTTACAAGGGTCTGGGTGGAAACATTTTCTGAGGGCATTGGACTTAAGGCAAAAGAGAAAAACACAGTATTATGCATGTCAATTCATACATCGATTGAGGCTTCTGTTCAATATGCAAACAAACATACGTGTGATTAAAATTCTTTTCAAATCGTTTGTTAAGTTTGGGTACCATCGCTAAAGAGATGGAAAACTTCATACAAGAGATAGCAAAATCACCTTTTTGGCAGTGTGAGCTTTAATTCAGAACAAATTTGTTTGGCGCCTATTTTGGTGAGAAAAAAATTAGTTTGGCGACTTTTGGTTTGATTTGGCCGCCGCGCACTTTTCAGACGTAGCGTGACGCAATAGCTTTCTTTTGATTTGGCAACCCTGCTCATTTATAGGCCCCTGGCTTTCAAAATCGCTTAGACCAGGGTTGTCCAACCTTTCGCAGCGGTGGGCCACATGTAATGGTTATGATGGACGAGGGGTCGCATTCTATACTCGTTTTTTTCAATTTTTCCCGACGCCCAAGGCAACAAAAATGCAATCATTGCGCGTAGGGAACACTGATTCATTTTCGTTTTTGATTGAAAAAATAAATGAATTTTAGCAAAAATTGATGGTGTTGGGCAAAATATTCGGACAAAGTTTTTTTTTCATGTTCCTCCTGAATCATTCTCAACCCGCCCCTGTGGACAACACTCCAATGTAGCTATATGTATCAGACATTTGAAATGAATTATTTCATTCAAAAGTAAGTATGCCATAGCGGACGGCGAAGCCTAAAGTGGTCATCAATTAATCTGCTTATGGAATAATTTTGCAATATAGATTATTTCTGACGGGCCGGACGCAACCTTTTCGCGGGCCGGACCGTGGCCCGCGGGCCGTAGGTTGGACAACCCTGGGTTAGACACTCTCAATATTCGTAACTGAAAAGAGTTTTAACAAATATTTGGTGAAGCAACGTGCGAATAAATGCTACACGACGTACAGGCAACAAACTGTTGTTAGCCATTTCAGAGAAAAAGTAAGCTACAGATAGAGTGGTGTATGAGAAGAAAATAAGACGTGGGTACACGGTATATGGGGAGGTGTTCATGAAAGGATTTCTTACACTGACAGCAAAATGAACCCAGTATGGTCACATCCTGTCGTAACATTCTGGGCATGGGAAGTCTGTTACGAAAGGACAGGAATTGGGAAAACAATCCCAGTGACCCAAAACTGCAAACAAGGCCGCAAGTACTGTATCGCTATAGGTAAAATTCACACGGTTTGAAGCTGAAGTGTAAAATTAAAGCAAAGCAACCCACCCATAAAACTTGGGTCCTGTGCACTGCAACACATTACCTCATTTACAGTGGCTTTAACTGACATTGGAACTCAAATTTTCCATTTTACTTTTCTGCACTAACTCTAAGTCCACTCACTGGAATAGAGAGAATAGACTGTCATAGAGCATTTAGTGCTCTCTCCATCTTCTGGTTTACTCCCAAAACATCAATCAAAACATGAAAAGATGTAAAAGACGGAAAATGAAGTGAGGGGAAAACTCTTGTGAATGGTGATTCGATATCCATTACCAGGTTTGTTTCTATGAATATTCCACATCATTCTCCCCCCCCCCCGTAATCATAGGCAAGTGTTCGTGTTCGTCAAATTTGTGCATTGAGGCACCTTTCCATCAATCAATCAACCCAAAATTTCATAAAATTAATCGCAATTTGCCAGTTTTGTGTAGAATATGACGAACCGATGCCGGACTTATTAGGTTGCTTTGACGCAACGTTTGGAGGACACACACCTGCGTCACAAAGTGGACGAAATTGACTCACTCCTGCCTAGGGGTCAGCGGTGTGCCTTGTGTTTTGTAGGTGCATCACTCTTACCTGGATAAGTTGCACAGGTCTGTCATCATCGGAAATACTTGCCACAACTCTCACTGTGTTTGGAGACGGGGGGCAGCATGCACTAGGCTGCATTGCTTGTCTCTTTCTACGCTGAGGTGCCTGTCCCTGCCCATTCGTAGAGTTGCCCGGGTCTGGAGACAGGAGGTTTGTACTGCCGGTAAAGGAAAGACACTGTCACCACCAAAATTTCCATTTTTTTTAATCTAGTGGTATCTTCCTTACCAAATGTCACAAATTACATATTTTTTACAGGATGGATTCTAAAGATAATGACAAATTTTAATATTTAGTCGTTGGAGGTAAAATGACGCTATGGCCCATGCACGTGTAGCCCAGGGCGTAGCCAAAATTTCATCTTTGGGGCGAATGAAATAATGACATATTGCCGCTTACGAAGGGTGTGTTGGATGCAAAAAGTGCTCTATTCGATGACAGAGTTGGATGAAACATTTCTCCAGGAATTCCTATTTTGTCGATGTTAAAGTTTTTCTTTCATCTAACTTCGGGGGAACGACCGCCATAAACTTCCCCTGGCTACGCCAATGTGTGTAGTCACTGTGATGTCTCGTGATTGTATGGTATTGATTAAAAATTAAAACCGATTTTATGGATGTTAGTCCATTTGAGTTGTTAAGAATCCTAGCCCGTGGCAAGGAAATTGTCACGTACGTTTTTTTGGCGATGCTTCAAAACCGCCAAGTTTTAAGGGCACTAATAAGTAAGATAGGTAGGCCCTATGCTTAACCTAATGTTAGTCACCCACAGTTTCGTATCTTGGGTTATAACTCAAGCCTATGAATGGCGTAGGTCTAGCCATGCCTTAGCCCTAGACCTAGCCTTAATACCGTAACCAGCTTCAGATTTCAAGTCTAGCCGTAGGTTAGACTTTAACTTTCATACTACTAGGCCTAACAGTTACAGC
Source organism: Holothuria scabra (assembly GCA_037179385.1). Taxonomy (NCBI): domain Eukaryota; kingdom Metazoa; phylum Echinodermata; class Holothuroidea; order Aspidochirotida; family Holothuriidae; genus Holothuria; species Holothuria scabra. The sequence continues at coordinate 42,293,058 of CM074183.1, forward strand.
AACTTTGGAGTTAAAACAACTGTCTGCATAGACCATATGAGAACACTCTAGATATAAGGGTTATCAAGGTGGAGTGCGAGCAGGAACTTAAAAATCTCACTGCAGCATACAAGCTGGTGAAAAAAGAATTTGAGTTGTGAATACGAGACTGCTACTACGAAGTACTATCCTAGGAGTCTAGCTTATTTATATTAACTGATGAGAATTGGCCAGTTACAAAACGTTAAAGTGGGCATGACACGGCCAAAGTAAGTTCCTCGGTTACTGTTCTTTGGGTACACCTTGACATGAAGTATATGATTTCACTACTAAATTATGTCCATAAATACCGGAATACGACATCTTGAATTCCCAATTACAGGCCAGGCTCAGCCCATTTGAAATTCGAAAGCGAAAAACGTATGAGAACGCGTCTCAAAATGGTGACGTCATTGAGGGCACGGTTACGTTAGTAACACTGTACCAGAGAGCTCACAACCATCGAATCATGCGCATGGTAATGCGTGTTAGCGCATACATAATTGCAAACACCGGTGCTGTGAAAGCAGTGAGCGTGGCCACTGACTACATTGTAAATTGTGCATTGCACGGTTACTGCTTAGTATTCGCAATAGCATCTTCACCAAACAGCTCATACAGTAAAGACGCGCTCGTAGTGGGGATGCGCTTGTTGTGGTCTGTCCATTCTTGTTCATACCTGTTCTTTATAGCGCCCGAACCGCGTCTTTCTTGCACAAAAACAGAACTATTTTTACCCGCGCGCATATGCACGCGAACATATTGGCCAATAATTTGCTCCGAATCCCCACCATGGTCCGCGCCTTTCGCTCTGCATGTTGGACTCTTTATTGTGATGCAATCGTTTTCATGAGGTTGCTAAGATAAGATAACTTTACCGAGCGTTACATTAGTTCCACATCTAGATGCGCGCCGTAGGGTGGGAATGTGCCGCGCCAATTTCGTCATAAAAGTCGGGTGAGCTGTTGCGGCATTTTTCGAAATTGGATTTTGAACGTTTTCCTTCGAATATCATTTACGCCGAATTGTACGGGTTTTTAAAGGGGTGAGAGATGATATTTGTAAAGTACAGTTTTTGTAGCCGTGTCATGCCCACTTTAACCTTTGACAATTTGTAACGTGAACTATGTCCTTGGTTGCCATGACAACCACACATACCGGTACAACTTGTCATGCCTAGGCTATAAACTTTCAGATAAATTGTGGGATGCTTCCGTTAAGAGTCAAAGTAAATACAAAAAAAGGATTTGACCCCTTTCATATGACCTTTGACCTTGGTTGCCATGAAAACTACATATTTTGGTAGTCTACCCTATTATACTTGTGAAGTTCAATGAAAAATGCAGGGTTTGTTATTGAAGTTTTAGTAGAAAATAGGAAAAAAGGTGGTCTTTTGCAAAATGTTACCTTTGACCTCTGATCTTTGACCTTTACTTTCGACGGTCTGGGTAACACAAGTTCTAAACCTGGGGTACCCACCTACCAATTTTGAGAAGAATTGCTCCAGCTCACTGGGAGGAGTTAAGAAGATAAAAAGGTTGTCTTACGAACAAATTATCACTTGAAAAATTTTTGTGCCACTCTACCACTTGACCTTTGACCTCTGTTGCTATGGCAACCACATATTTTGGTAGGTCTAGATGCAGTAATCATATGTGTGAAGTTTCGTGTCAGGAGGACGTTTACTTTTGGAAAAATAGCAGAAAAGGTGATTTCACTAACTTTGACCTTTGACCCGTAACCTTTGACCTTCACTTCCGGTTGTGTATTAAAATGCAATTGTTCCACTAAGGTATCATCCTACCAAGTTTGAAGAAAATCGGCCCAGCCGTTTACAAGATATTAGGAAAACAATATTGGGCACACACACACACACGCGCGCGCGCCCACATGGACAGGTTTTGACCCCTCTCTCATCCCTGGACCTTCAGTCACCCCAGGGTACCTCACCATGGGTTAGACCTCGAGACAAGTAACCTGGAAAAATTTACCGTTACCATGGTAACCATTGCGATTTCAGCTGGCATTGCCATATATAGCCCCATAGGCAAAGTGCCTACAATATCTCATCCTCCTCACGTGTTCACAGACTCACTTTCAAGCCTTTTGGCACTTCAGGGCTGTAAGCTCAAACATCCTCTGGTAATCGATCTTCGTGAAGCTTACTCGAGCCTGGTTCAACTGTGGAAATCAGTCGTGCTTGCGTGGGTCCCTAGTCACGTTGGCATACCAGGGAACGAAAGAGCCGATACACTTGCTAAAGAAGCCCTACAGATGGACGTCACCAACATCTGCTTGCCCCATACTGACTACCGCTCTAAGATCAATAGCTTCGTAAAATCAAAATGGCAAGAACTGTGGGATTCCTTTCCCGAAAACAAATTGTATCGAATCAAGCCAACGGTTGGAACTGGGGAAATGGGGTCCCCAGTAAACGGAGAGACGATTTAGTCCTGACTAGGGCCCGAATCGGGCACACTTACCTTACCCACGCCTATTTACTTCACGGAGATGAAAGACCATACTGTATACCTTGTGACTGTGCCCTCACCGTCAGTTACATTCTCGTTGACTGCTTTGAATTCTCCCATATTCGCCAGAAATACTACACGGTGCCCGACCTAAAAACCTTGTTTGAACAAACTGATTCCTCTCTCATTCTTGGCTTTCTCAAGGAAAGTAAACTTTATAGAAATTTCTGACATGACTCCCGCTCTGTAATTATTTTAGTTGAATTTGACTCCCATGGTTTTCCTTTTTACTGTCACTCATCCTCCTCACGGAGCGATGAGATAATAAATATGAAACCTAAAAAATAAAAAAAATTACAAAAACTCTCTTTTCTTGGGACCTGAGGTGATCACTCCTTCGTCAAATCCAACTTGGTATGTTAACTTTTAAGTGTGTATGATCGTACTTCCATACTTACCAAGCAAATTGAAGGGTACCTCAAGTGAAAAATTAAAAAATTATATGTTAAACAAAATGAAAAATGAATTCTACCAGTTCAACTCCCATCTTCATGGGACACTCTTGAGCAATGTTGAAATTAGTCCATTGGGCAATAATTTGTAACTTTCTTGTTGTACAACTCGCATTACCTGTTTTGTTTCCCTTTAAAGAGGCTCATTGAGTTGATATCGGAGCCTTAAAGAGAGTGTTTAAGGGTCACTACTACATGACAATGCTGACAGTTAGCATAACAAGTCAATTTTCATATCCAATAGTTACAGAAAAGGTTAAAATTTTGAGTTTTGTTGTGTCCGGACTTGTAACGGTTTTGTGCATAATTTGAGAGAGTGTCTGGTCACAAATTTTTGAAAACCGAACTGAACCATTAATTACTCAATAATAAAACAGTTATTGGTGTATAGGATATGGGGATAGTCTAAGTTTGTCCATTTGTCATTGATATGTGAAGAAAACTTAACAGGTTTGGAAAAATCTGTTGAATTTCACGAACCAACGCAATGAGCCCCTTTAAAACTAAAAATGTTTTTATAACCCTGAACACCTTCTGATTTGCACATGTTGCACAGTGAGGGTCTAATTACCCCATAGGAGTGCTATTTGACTTAAAGGCCCAGTTCTATCACCCGAAACAGTACAAATTCTCCTAACCTTCTTACTGAAGCCCCTCCCACAATTGTCTGGAATTCATCCTCATCCAGACGCAATCTCAGTTTATTGCTTCAGGTCGAGTAAAGAAAAATCAATTTATATAATCAAAACACTCTCAGTACCGTTCATGCTGTGTAATATAAGCTTTGGCACTCTGCATTGTTTGAATTAGCTGTCAATCAAAGAGCTGAGCCAATTGAGAATTTCGGTACCCGGGTACCAAAGTTGTAGTTTGGGGTGAGAGGTTTGGCCCTTTAAGGTACACTTTAAGGAAGCCTGTTATATCGCCGCTCACCTTTGGCACCGTCTGTAGATATTTTCTTGTGCAAATGTTAAATCCACGATTGGATTTTCTACAGATATACCAAGCGCCATCGCTTCATCGCTCCCTTCCACAATTGGACCATCGATCATGCTAATGACATCAGCAGCTGCCCTTGCCTGTCGCCTCTGTTCGTCCGTTATTACTCCCGGCATACCGCACACAGCACTGGTCGTCATTGACAAACACTGCTCGGTCTCCTGGTCGAACACATCATATTTTTGAGAGAAACTCTGATTTGCGAGACCAAATAGAACGATCAGTCCCAACATTAACGATGAAGCTGTAGTCATAAAATATAAAGGAAGAATTTGATTCAAGATAGGAAACGAATAGTTTGGAGGTAGAAACCAGGGCCTTCGCCAGGCTCGAAAAAATAAAGGCAAAGCTAAAAACAAAAAAAAAGAGATGACTATAAACTATTTGTACTACGTTTTAGGCACAAATATCTTGTCGTTTCGCTCTTTTGAGACCTACGGTAACAAACCTTTAGCAATTTCCTCTTTTTCCAAAGGAGAGCAAGACGCCCCATAGGCAGATACAGAGGAGGGATCCTGACCAGGTCTTCTTCCCGAAATGCAAGGTGCACACTTGCAAAGGGGTTCGACGAACCCCCTTCATAGAGTTAAAAAACATTTTCAGAAAGACCTAAGAAACTACGGTGCGACAGTTCTAGTTGCTCTGTCTTTCATACAGAACAAGTCTGTTGAAATATTCCGAATATTCGTATTCAGAATTCGTAGTATTCAGAAACCTGAACACCAATATAGAAAAGTAGCTTTCCCTTGTCGATCCACGTATGCATAGCCCTATGAAACCTTAGTACTATATGAATCGTTTTAGCAAAATAATAACAATAAATTTCAATGGCGGGACCATAAGTACAGACTTGTTTAACTTAATAAATGAACACGTGCATTATTATAGTTTACAAAAAATGCCCTGAATTCTCTGACCTGCGAAAATCTTAACTGCTTAGGCTGCCATCCGTTGGGCCACTTGGTATTCTTTGAATTTTACAATAAATAAATGGCGTAATTCAGATTCTCGCAAGGTCTTTTATGAATAAAAAATTTAAGTCTCTGGGCTTTACAGGAAAATTAAATGCTGACTGATTCGTGCAACTGCTCGCTTGTCACTGACTACAGAGTGTAATACCGTTGCTCACGATGGTGAAGTGCTACGACTATGTTCATGAAACAGACGCAGACCTTGCTTGAACGCTACATTTGCTAAACAAGCACAAATTAAAAAAGCGAATGCGCTGTACGAATGAAAGCTCACCAGAATCCAAAACACTGGGTATGCAATGTGTGCATTTATACATTTCCCCCCACTATTATGCTTGGATGTGATCACTCCCCCCCTCCCTAGAGTTCGTAAACCCGGTACCTCATTTAGAATCGAAACACGGTTCCTAAAGAGAAACATTTTCAAAAGTACGTCACACGTTTAAAAATGTAGTCGCCTTTGCATATCGAAGAATGCAAAGTTAAAAATTTACCTCTTGACATTTTTACAATTAAGCAACGCTCATTATGAATTTTACAGAGTTGCTTGGCTCGAAAATCAGCAGTTTCTGCCATGCAATATTTTTGAAGGAATAAGAATCCCAACATTCTTACATTTTCATCGCCAACGGATGTTTTGGCAGACCAGCGTGTTCTGATTCTTTAGCATTGAGATTGCGGAATTTGTCCACTGTACTTTGGTGAAGCTGAAAGCCTCATTGCTTGTTCTGTTACATGATATCGTCGTGACGTCAGTCTTCATAATTTGAAGTCATCTATACATAGCTTTCATGTTTGAATTGAGTCCCCTTAAGATATTTTCATTTCGGTATGCCTATACCGTCAATCAACCACCTTTGCAGGGTTATAAATATCTCCAAATTGTAAGAATATGTGCACATAAATATTAGAACATTGGTCATTCTGGACGTTACTTTGTAGACAGCTGTTTCCTAGAAAGTTTTAAAACAGAGTTGTCGCGTGATAAAAGTTGGGGCTAAAAAAAGAATGACCCGGTCTTTGATTCATTATAAGATTGAAGATTCATCTTAAATTTGGTTGGCCCAATTTCCACCTACTGGTTCAAAATATTAAACGTGGTTCATTGTGAAGAAAGTCGTGAATGGTGTATTTTTGACGTGATTTCGGAAATGACCCTAAATTTCTCTTTTGAGTAGTTCTTACCTTTCAAAACTTTTAAGTATCACTTGAAAGTTTATCTCAAAAACCGTTAAGTATACGTTCTATATCTCGCTAAGTCTTACTTTTTTATCGTCAATCTACATATGTATCGTGTGGACTTAAAAAATCTTTATAATTGTGATGCGATGACAGAAAGTCGCAAATTTTAGAGCTAGCGACATATTAAAGGAAGTGATATAAAGGAAAAGAGTCGTTGCCACAAACTTTTTCGGGAAAAACAACCAATCTACACTTATTTCTCTTCCAATTTCATTTTATTGTACTGAAGTAATTAAATATTTATCCAATTATACGTTAAAAGCAATACACTATAAAATGGTGTTTAGAAATCGAACGTTTTTCTAAACAGTTCTTGCCCTCACTTTGTAAACATGATAAGGTGCTAAACACACTTAATCCGCCAACATTTCATTCTAAAACAGTTTAACTGCTGTTTAATTTTAAACATGTAGTGCTTAATAGTCAAACATGTAATTTATTTAAACGTGTTCCCAAAGTGAGGGCAAAGTAAGTGCTGTGCTATTCGCTAAACACGTTTTTTAGAGTGTGAGTAAAATTCACTTATTCAGTAAGAAAAATATTGACACATGATTCACAGGCGCCATCCATGGAATAGGGTAGACTACTTCGACTTATTCAAATTGAGATGACAACACCTCCCCCCCCCCCCCCCCCTTGAGATAGTGAAAAGGGGCTTGACGAATAGCCTCAGTCACTGCTTATCGAAAAGAAAAGAAAATAATTGTAATGTCTGAAACTGAACCTGTGTGTTTGAACTTCTACTGTAGGGCAGAAATAGATAGTAAAGTATGAATCTTCCGCTCAAGTTATCTAAAAATTACCTAAACAGTTCAAAGTTATTATGCTAATGCACATTAATTAAAAGCGAAATGTAGTAATTATGATAATACATTAATTAAAAGCGAAATGTAGTCACCCCGACTTACAGAAGTGTAGTAGACTGGTTTGTTTCATGATTGGCTCTTGAAAGCCGTGTGACTGCAATGTTTTCTCCTCAAATGTGAAATTTACTAGAAGGTACTGCTTGGTATACCTTAAACATGCAAAATTGAAGTCCTAGAATAATAAGAAAGATACTTTGAAGAGAACTGAGAAGAAAAGTGTGAGGTTTAGCTGTTGCTTGAAAATAAGTTTGATGGGCCGATCTAGACCTTTAAAGAGCGAAAGCAGTCTCACAGACTTGTTTTGAAACAAGAGACAAATTTCACCATTTTTTCCTTATTTTTCCTTCAATTTAATTTTTTGGAATATTTCAGGATTTAGATATTGCATATACTTAGGCTACAGTTAGATAGAGTTAGATAGAGTTTAACGGTCCAGTTTCTAACCTATTGGTCCAAGTCGAGCCGGCCGGCCTTTTTTTCCAGTTGTGGATTGTTTTCCCTACTCCATTGCTCTTGCGGAGCATCACGCACAACGGCAGTAGGTTCCTTCTTTAGAGTCATTGGTGTGACCCGACCTGGGAAGCCAACCCGGGCCTTCCGCATGAGAGACGGGTGCTCTTACTGTTAGACCAAACACTCAAGCTGAAACAAATCACTTAGTCCTACTTCAATTTGAAATTGAGAAGGAAATATATTCAGTCTGAAAAGGTGTTTACGAATGAAACGCACTTCTTCTTCCCACTTTGGAACAGTCACAATGCTAAACACGCATGTTTAATTCCTAAACATTCATGTTTAATTCCTAAACATTATGTGTTTAATGCCTATACGTGTTTGTACAGTTTGAACATGTTTCAAAAGTGGGGACGAAAACCGTTTAGAAAAGTATTTGCTTCCTAAACACGCTTTTTAGGTTGTTCTCACATTATTTTCAAGAGCCATATTCATCAAATATTTGAGGTGACTGCATTATTTTTTAATGGTGTTATTGCGTTAAAATTTACTCACTGTCTCAGCCTTGTGACTGCTTGTGTGTAATATTGGTTCAGTAGAATCTCGCAGGAGTTTTTATTCGTAGGATGCCAATTGAAGATCCATGAAAATTGACCAAACAGCTCCTTTAAAAAAAAAAGCCAAATATAGTCCGTCCATCCCTGGGCAGCTCGGCCGGTGCAAACAACAGCTTTTCGACACTAGCTTATATAAGAATGGGCCAAATATCCTTGCCCTTGGTTGTACCGAAGGGGTCTAGCCTTAACCATGTTTTTGAAACAAATTTATTTTTCTCACAAACCGATTTTTCCATTGTTAAAAGAAAACTCGCCGACTCGCGCATAATGACAGACACTTATCACTTATTGCCGAGGTCTTACATAGCAGGTAATCCGTGTAAAACCCTTTAGTACGTAACTTCTTTGGGAAAGTAAAACTCTTTCTGGGTTAACGCATTTGGTTTCCAACCTTTGTTTTTTTCAGCAAATTTACAGGTTAAACTGGAAACTGGTTAAAAAAATAACCACTACGTAGTACGTACTTACCCATCTGTTTCATGATTTTGGCAACCTTGCTCTAACAGAAGATGATGGGATAAATCAGATGGAACAAACCGTCCACCTTTTCTGGAGTTCTGGCTTTTAACTGACGCACGTTTAGACAGAGTATGGTACCTATGTGGCAATAGTATTGTTTTGTATGGATCTACTACTTCCTTAGCTATCCCTGGAAATAACAAAATGAAAATGCTAATTTAAAAGTGAGCCTGGTCGACTGAATAAAACGTATTCTGTTTAACCTTGGAATTTGTTTCCACGTTACGGATCACAGGTTTCAACTGATAATGACCGTCTCGGTTTTTTGAGTTCACGGTAAATAGCCTACATGTTTGTCTAAATTAAGTAGCCGCTCCAATTTAAGTTTAATTGCACGAAAAAGTTACTTTTCTTAATCTTGGGTAGATTTTTATGAACTTTCCTGTTCAATGAAACGGCAAATCAGCCAACACACCAGGTGGAATTCCAAACACTAGTGCTCGTAAGATTATATTTTTCATTTACGTTCTGAGATAGGCATTCACGTTACATCCATGGCTTCTTAGTTTCAGTGTTGCCGGATGCGTCAGTGTAGGTAAGGTGGTAGGTTATAGTGAAGGAATTGCATATTGGTAAATAAAACTTACGAATAAACTTACGCGTTCCCAAATAAAACAGTGTGTTGTGTAAATCGTTAACTTGGCGAAACGTTTTTGCTAAAAGGTCAACTCCCCCGGTCCCTCTAAATCCAAGTGGTCGTGTCATTCCATATTCTATATTTCCGCTTTAATTCCATATTGTGAATGTATTTATATAAAAAAAATTAAATGAACAAATAAAGAGTGTGAATGTTATTTTGGGGGGTTGTTAGTTACTCCATTTCGGGTGAAATTTTTTCTTAGAGGGTAGGAGTCCGCTCAGCACAATTGTTTCGGAGTGGTTTTAACTCTTGGTTTGGAGTAACATTGAGCTCTTGTGTGTGAAATGTACGTCAATCCGTAAGTACAGTCATGACAGTGTTGCTCATTCATAGCTTCAACACTGACGTCGCCTTGGCTATCTTTTTTAGTGGTAATTGAACCCGGTTTTATTTTTCAGGTAGTTTAACCTCAGCAATGTAACCTTTTCTTTCTTGTTGATACATTCGTTTTGATGTGTCGTTAAACCTCATCTAAATAACTAACTCCACAATGATGTCGCTTTCCCATCAGTAGACCTTATACATATGACCTTGTGGCACCCCCAAGAAATCTAGACGCATAGATATATAAACTACCATAGCCTGCAGTAAGTGTACCATGAGCCACAATAGAAATATCCGACCCATACGACTACCATGCTACTCACACATGAAATACCAAATACTACGGCACAATGCGGTGGTTGCTCACCCGTAACTTTCCCTTTACTATCCTATTCAAAATATCTTTAGCGGAGTACCGGACGAGTCATATCTTCCGGCCTTTGCGTTAATGGAGGGGATGCTGAAGAAACTCATCTGACTTTTACGTCCTATTATACTTTGATACCCTTCTGTGACGTAAAAAGTCGTCACACGAGATGAATCCTTAGCAAACATAGCAGGCACGCAGCCAAGGAGGGCAAATGGTGAATGGCTAATATTTGATCTCTGACAGGACCTTGTTTGGCTTAAGGTAGTGACTCATAGCTAAGAGTTTCTCTGCTTTTTATGTATTCCAGTTTTCCATCGACGAGAGTACATTTTGCGTCTCAGTTCGCTTGACATGTACGCACAGTTAAAACACCTGCGCATGTACAGTGACGACCAATTATCGAATTTAAACGCCCTGACGTCACATGGAAAACCTTGTTGTAATTCTATGGAATTTATATCAGTACGTTATATGCGTGGAAGAATGAACTGTGGGTAAAGTGTCAAGTAAATATATTAGGCTACTATGCCTATATGTTTGTCAAAAAGACACTTTAATCTCTGGTTTAGTTAATATAATAGATATTATGCATTGACGTCACACTTACGTCACGTATACAGGAAAAACAATGAAACACGTCGCCGCACAAATTCTGAAACCGGCATTTAGTAAATCTGTGTCACTTGATGATTTGGTGCAAGTTTCCTTTTTTACTGTCCAGAGCCAGGGAAAGTTTATGAAGTTAAAAAAAAGTTTCAACAAATTCTTTTGTAGATAAATATTCGAAAATAAAGTTAGAAAAAACTTAGTTTTATTAGAGGAAATTTGGGATTTCGTGAAAGAACATTTGCAAAAACCTCACAGTAGTTGACCGGTATCACTCGATAATTTGGTATCACATATGGCCAGTTGTCCTGGGTAAGACTTTAAACTGCACCCGGTTGTGGAGCGTGGGGATAATGAGGTTACCCTTTGCCACAACTGCCTCCGGGGCATCCTTGGGCAAGGTGAACCTGTATTTATTGGCCCAGTTCCGTTTGGGGTCCCGAAGAGAGTGGACGTTCCCGATCCCCAGCCGGACTCGTTCGATCTCTTCATTGGGAAGTATTGTTTTACTTGTAAATATTCGTACACACTGTGGAATAACAGTAAATAGTGATTTCACTGAAAATAGTGTCCCTATGTCCCCCTGCGCTGTGGTTGCCTTTGGGTGTGGTTTTTGCCTTCGGTGGTGTGTGTTGGTTTGAGTTTTGTGTTGATGGTCGTTAGTGCCGGTTTCTGTTGGTGGTAACGGCCTCGAAGAAGCCGTACGGGAGGCTGGAGTGGCTTCTCTGGTCGAGGGATTCAATCTGGTATTCCAGGCGGTGTTGGTGGTCTTGTTTTGTTTGTAAGGGTGTTGATATTCGGATTTTTATTTGCTGGCCACATGAGTGATCCTTTCGCCGGTCTGGCAGTGTCTGTTTTAGCACGTACAAATCACCAGTTTCCTATTATTATTTTTTGTTTCATTTTATGGGGTCGAGGATAATTTTGTCCTTTTCCTTTGTGTAGTTAGCCACTGCTGGTGATCATATAGACCGTAAAGTGTATTCAGATCTCTCAGTGCATGCTGTGAGATATGAGCTTCTCCGAGTCTGCATGTTTTTATTTGATGTCACTCAAACATCTGTACCAATTGAAAATGTTGGTGCCCCATGTAAAATTGTAGTTTGGATGACAAGTGACTGTCTTTCAAATCTCAGATCAGGCAGGTAATAGAACATCAGAACCGTACCGTGCTGTTTTACTATAAAATTGTCATTTGTAATCCCATCGAAGTGTAACGAAACAATTCAATGTTTTGCAAAATATATAACCACAACAATAATTTTATTACAGGTTGTAGATATTTCTGCATTGTGTTTCTATAAAGATTCAAAAGCACTATGAGAAAAGAAAATAGAAAGAGACTGAATGAATACTAAATTTTCAATTTTTCAACCTTGGAATTCGTTGAAAAGTTACGGGTCATAAGTTTCAAAGTTCAATCTGTCGGTATCATCAGTTAACTGCAGGTCTTTGCTTGTTTAAAAAGATACTCATTTAACTGTGTGACGGTCCCTTCAAAGAATATATTTGACTACTTCTGTGACTTCGGCACTTATGAGACCAATGTTTCAGACAGGCACGGAGCGGAGGAGGCGAGGCAGTAGCGTAATTAGAGTGCCAAAAGTGGGAGCAGTATAAAATTAAGATAAATGTCATAAGTCAATCCCTCATCCGTTTGAACGTGTCTCCCCTCCCTCCATCCACCCCAGCAGACTCGTTGCCAGCAATTTCGACACAGATCCAGAATTTATTCAAGAGTTACAAAGAGAAACAGCATATTTTCAATCCCGTTGTATAGTTCTCCCCCGAGAAGATAAAAGATCATTTAAACTAATGGAATGTGGTACATTTCATGTGGTAATTTTCTGTTCAATAACAAACTGTTCATTGGTTTTATTATTGCAAACTTAATTTAAAACTAAAGACTGTTAAGATTCTCTTAACAAGCATAAAAACGCAATTTCGGCATCTGAGAGGTTGCAATTTTCCAGAATTTTCTCTACGCTCCGCGCCAACTAGTATTGGCGCTCAGCTTAGATAGTCTTTCGGGCAAAAATTCATTTTTTTTATTAAAGTATTTCTTAATAGTTTTCTGGTCACTTTGCAGTAAATGAACTTATTTTGAACAAAAAATAGCGACAGCTTAGATTCTACGAATAAGTTTGGGAAATGTTATTGCGGCCATCTGAAGGCTACAATTTTGAAGTTCTCTGATGGTGGCCCTCCCCTTAGATAGCCTACATGGCGAAATTACGTTCCTCAGGCAAAAAAAAAAAAAAAAAAAAACCCAAAACTGCCGATCACTGATGCTCTTTTGTTTTGATTCGTTAGAGAATTCTGCCCCTTGAAAGTAGACGCCATGGCTTGGCCGACGACTTGGCCGAATATACAACAATAGAAAACCTCAGACTACAATGGCGGTCACTGCACCATGTGATCTGCAACGGTGTGACTTTTTGTCAGTTATGTTACAGGTAAGGACTTCAAGGATAAGTTTGTCCAAATTCCAAGGAAAAGTATTCTCTAATGTCAAATTTAAAAACAAATTTTACTCTTAAAGGTATTGTATACATGGCAATAGATTCCTTGTAAAGCCACAAACAAATCAAGTTTTATCCACATTAACCAACACAATTAAACTTCCAACTCTATTCCTGTCAATGTGGAAAATCTTTCACCATTTTGCATCTAGGCTCTTTGAAAAGGCCAAAAAATTTCAAAGGGAGGGAGGTACCCAATATTCCCATGAACATTTTCTGCAACGTATCTCTATATTTAAAAAAATGTTTAAAAGATAAAAGTTTCCGTGCGCTTCGCGCGCCTCGAGTTGCGTAGCTGTTGATCACAAAAATGTACATCGGTTTTCAACAAAATAAGAAAATATGGCTCCTGGAAAAGTCTGGCTACGCCATTTAACTTCATTTAGTGATTTTATATTCGCATATTGTCTTTTACACACTTCTGTTAAATGAATCATGGCTTACTGTAAGTCTAAATCTCTATCACATAGGTTAATTGTGACGCTATGAAACTTGGGGACCGATGCCGTAAGTGCATGGCATCCATGAAAGCGTTAACAAAACCGATTTAACGGATAAATTATCTATTGGAAGTTAAAACGAGTCGTTTTCACTGGCAGTCCCTTGCAGCCAGAGATGTTTATCAGTGCACACTGAGTCTGTCCTATTACTCGGTGAACAGGACCGGTCGTTCGTAGCCACTCAGTCATTCTTCCGAATAGAAATGTCTCTGCATGACATGGATAAAGGTCTATAAGTTGAATGTAGCCTATTATGTACGGTCAGTGGCGGCGCCAGAATGTCAAATGGGGGGGGCAAACTTAGACAAAAGATAATTTGGTGGCAAAAATTTTCGGACGCAGCGCGAAATCGAGCCCAAAGCATCCTGCATTCCTGGGGGTGGGGTCCAACCCCGAAAGCTTGGAGGTTTTCGCATATCTCTGGATGACATTGAAGTCTCTGGAGAGGTGTATTATTATTTTTTTCGGTAAATCCAAGTTGTAACCGTCTTAAGCTGGGGAACGCCAAAATCTTGGGGGTCAAATGCCCCCTGTTGCCCCACCGCATCGCTGCCACTGACTATCAGTGGTATAGTATTGTACATATCATCATGGCATTTCAGCCTGTCTGTGCCGATTATGATATTTAGCAAAATTGTTTCCTACCGTTCAAGCCCCAAAACAACAAAGTCTACAGCTGCAGGTTTTGTGAATCAAACCATGTTTTGATGTAGTGATCAATTGAAAATCTTTTCGTCAAAAGCTTACAAAAACAGCTACAAAAACCAGCTGACAAAGCCTTTCGTAAAAAGTTTACATTGCCTTTTTATAGTATAGGCCTACTGTGTTTAAACTGGAAAGGTTCAAGACATCTGAACTTGAAGAATCTATATGGATGAGGCAAGTTAGAACTCGTCTCGGTTAAGACGCTTAAGAAGCTTGTAACGAAAGTTGATATTTGGGGAATTATTGAAGAAGAATCTGCGTTTCCTAATAGCATAGCTGAGATTGTATGCCGACTTAAGATCGTTGTTGTTACATAATGTTTGTTACATAATGTTATCTAAGTCCGCGGACTGAGGCTTCCCGGCGCGACATTTTAAAAAGATTCCGAGACTCTGTTGCCCTTTTTAGACAAAATGTTGCAAAATCAAGAGCCTACATTAAAGAAAATTTTAGAAAAACGGCACTGGAAAAATTTACCAGACAGATTTATGAATGAGCACTTGCTGCGTTAAAGATTGCAATTTGGGGCTCAGAAAGGCGCGAAAATTTTGGCTTTTTCTAGTATACAAGTATGGAGCTTTTATTGTAAATAATCCGGAATTTTATGGAGGAAAAGTTGGGAAAACCGCATTGTAGTTGATTTGTGCCTCAAACGGCAAATTTTCAATCTTTTCACTTTTTAAAACCGGGGGGGGGGGGCAATCTTCCCTTGCCCCCTTGTAGCTACACCCCTGTGTTGGTGTGTCGTTAAATCTTATCTAGCTCATCTAACTAACTACTGGTAACTGCAAGTCAAACTACTCAGGGCTTACCACTTTCACAGAACTCAGTCGGGAAATACCAGCATGTTCGTTTCCCCGACTAAAAGCTACTCGACTTAAGTTAAAGGCCCATTTCTCTCACCCCAAACAGTACCAATTCTCCTAACCTTCTTACTTAAGCCCCTCCCACAATTATCTGAAATTCATCCTCATACAGATACAATCTCAGTTTATTGCTTCAAGGTGAGTAAAGAAAAACTAAATTTATGTAATTAAAACACTCTGCATTGTTTGAATTAGCTGTCAATCAAAGAGCCGAGCCAATTGACAATTTCGGTACCCCCGTACCAAAATTGTAGTGTGGGTACGTGAGAGGTTTGGCCGTTTAAACCTAATGAAACTGTGAGACGCAACCGTTTAGACCCACGCACACTACACTGTGACGACTATTGGCGACGAGATAATCAAGTTAAGGTGCGTCGTGTAAAGTCGTGTAGTATACTGTACGACTGTCTTTAGACACCCGGGTTTAAAAACATAGCTACTATTAAACATTGCACCCTCTTACAACGATAGAAGGTGAATAAAACTATTACGTTAAGTAAACACCTTTTTCCGTGACCTCGGAAATATTATTTGAACGTAATTAAAATAGAAGAACAATTGCAAAAATATGATGATTTGCTGATACCGTTTCTTCAACTGAAAAAGCATTGTGTGGTGTACTGAATGAAATCTGTCGTCTTGCAAAAGAGCAATAACGAAACCACTGTGAGTAAACAATAAACTTTACATGCACTATGCTTTTCAAACAATTGAGCCAGTCACCAAACCAGCCACCAAACCGGGGAAAACGCTGAACCGTAAATAATGAATAAACTCCTTCAGTGGGACAGTATTGTGTTTTGGTATTGTATGGAATTTATTGTCTTATGAAGTTTTGCAAAAATGAAACCACAAATTTGAAATCAACTTGATACAAACTTCAGTTCTATGGGAATATAAACAGGAGTCTACTGCATTTGATACTTAGACGTAATTTCAGAGGGATACGTTGTGCAGGAACCATTTTCACAGCTTAGTTTGGTCCAAAACCTTGTTATCTGAAAGCATAACATGTCCTAATATAGACAATAGTTACAAGAGATTTGTAAGATTGGAATAGGTGGTTCGATTGAAGTCGCACAGTTCAATTTCTAACCAATTGGTTCGAGTAGGGGTACCGCGTCCTAGCTTTTTTCCAGCTTTGGCCCACAGGCTTTTTCCCCCTCCTTGAGCCCCAAACACAAGCACAATTCCATGTCGGTGTTACCTGGCCGGGAATCCACACTCCAGATGTCGTGAGATGCGCCAGAATGTAACAGATTCACATAGTAGGCTACTGTTCATGCCTAATTATAGCTAGACTCTACACCAGGGTTGTCCAACCTACGGCCCGCGGGCTACGGTCCGGCCCGCGAAAAGGTTGCGTCTAGCCCGTCAGAAATAATCTATATTGCAAAATTATTCCATAAGCAGATTAATTGATGACAACTTTAGGCTTCGCAGTCCGCTATGGCATGCTTACTTTTGAATGAAATAATTCATTTCAAATGTCTGCTACATATAGCTACATTGGAGTGTTGTCCACAGGGGCGGGTTGAGAATGATTCAGGAGGAATATGAAAAAAAAAAAAAAAACTTTGTCCGATTATTTTGCCCAACACCATCAATTTTTGCTAAAATACATTTATTTTTTCAATCAAAAACGAAAATGAATCAGTGTTCCCTACGCGCAATGATTGCATTTTTGTTGCCTTGGGCGTCGGGAAAAATTGAAAAAAAAAAACGAGTATAGAATGCGGCCCCTCGTCCATCATAACCATAACATGTGACCCACCGCTTCGGAAGGTTGGACAACCCTGCTCTACACAATTACAACAATAAATACCAAAACACATTGTCACTTCAAAAAAGTATATTCATCACTTACTATAACCTTTTATGTGCTGTGTCATCTTCGTAAATGAACTTAGGTAAGAAATTGCTTGCAAATATAGAAAGGTCTAGGGTTTTTTTTTTTTTTTTTTTTTTTTTTGAACTCTGAAGTTTGGCTGATTTTGCAGATATAAATCACAAGAATGATCCAAAAGGGAATTTTATATTGAGCATTAGTAAGCGAAATATGCAAGCATACGCTGATCATATATCATAGGTGGGAATAGACAATTATGTAAAAAGACAATGCGCATTTTCCTCACTGTAGGCCTATGTTATTGTTCCGTTAGGTCACAAGTTGCAAAAGGAGGTTACGAATGCGCAAGCTTATAAAGGCTTTTCACATGACGTCATAATACTCTCCGGCGGCCATGTTGGAGTACATGTAACTACGTAGTAAACCACACTGGGCGCGCTAGCTCGTTGAATGTGTACACACCGTGCATACCACAATGCACTCTGTGCAGTGCGTTCGGCACAAAGCCACGTGTATTTGGCATGCATGTCCTCAAGCATGGAGGTTCCGTAACGTAATTGCAAAGCCTCTATACACTAATATTGTAAGCTAAAAAGGACCATGGTCGGCCCGACCAGTAGATTAGAAACTGAGCCATAAACAGTCACCTTAGTAATTAATTACTAACTACAGGTATGGGAGTGCTCTCCCCCGTATTTTAACGAATTTAAGGGTGGATAGTTCGACGGTAGCCGGTGTTGTGATTTGAAGGCTACCGGTACGGTTGGGGTTTTGGCCTGAAGGTGTTGTAAATTTTGATTGTCCAAAACGCATAGGCCTTATTAAGGAAAAAAGAGCACACAAAATACGAACAAAAACATGAGACTAGAAAGAATTTAATGCTTACGTTTCTTATCATAAATTAACAGCAGGAAAACATTTAAGTTCCTCGAAAACAGACTTAAATTTTGAAATGCGTTCATTACTTAGTAGCCGCTATTCACGAAATTTCTGTTGCTGTGGCCAAAGCAAGGGAAGCGAAGGGAAATCCGTATTCCCTGAATATCCTAGGACCGAGATTTATGTATTTGCTTTTTTTTTGTAATGAGCCTAGAAGGGTAAGCAGATACAGCCGGTCTATTGCGTGAGAATAACTATTCGAATACCCTCTACAGTATGTAGCAAATGTATGGTTGATTATAAAGTCGAATATAAATAATTCCCCCATGGCTCATTGTCCATACTGTCCATTGACCACTCAGCCTACTTAAGTCTGAATGACCCAGTGGTTAGTTTTATCAATCACAGGGTCTACAAAATCTCGTAAAACGTTACATAGTACAGGGTACTAAATTTATTTTTTTTTTTATACCCACTGTCGGCCTATTTATTGAGAAGCTATACTGCGGGATTTTACATTTTATTCTTTACTGTTAATCCAAATTCAATTAAAATGAGACTTCTTTTCCAGAGTAGGAACAAATCCGTTTTAAAAAATCTTGCTAAGTTTGCTACTCTCATCATTGATTTTTCAGCTAATTTATTCATTTTTCTGTTTGGCCGGTGGCACAGTTTCCTCGCTGCCTTCATAAGTTATATAGATGTAATTGTTTTTCTTTTTATCTCTCTCTCTATCTATCTCAGTCTTTTTCTTTTCTCTTCTTTTCACTTTGCCATCTTGTAAACTTGAATCGTTTCTTGTATCATATCATGTAAATGTTCTTTGCTTTTGTCTTTTTTATTCTAAAACCTCAAATGAGGTAAACAGAATAAATGGAAACTTGAAGCAGTACGCGGTTTCATAGAAGTAGTTGTCAGCTACTTTCGTGGACACTCACGAGAGACTTGGCCAAGTATATCCATCGACTGAATATAATGTGACTAATCTAGAGCCGAGAGCAGACATGCAGTAAAACGCTTTCTTGTGTAGATACATGCTATATAGCTTCGTGAAGAACAGTCTATTGTCATCCATGATCTGCAGTTTCTTGATCCACTGGGCGAAGGAGGTGTTATTTAAACAAGTAGTTCATTATAAGTGGAGATCTCCTGAAAAGGCACCGAATCCGGGATTTTAGTATTGCGGACGCTCCAGCCTAATAAGTATTCTTATCAATTAATTATGTTCTAAGTTTGTCTATATTTGTTGCTGATGTGGATGAAAGTTTGAGATCGGGGGCTGGAAAATCCCCCTCGCTTTGTTACAATACTGAAATTGGGTAATACTATAAAATAATTTTTTGAATTTACAGGTAAATTATGTGGTTAGATACCACTTTCTTGGGTAACCCACCATCAACGGCGTGGCTCCGGGAGGGGGGGGGGGGCTATAGGTCCCAGATTTTTTTTAGGTCCCCCAGATTTTTTGCTTCCTAATAGAGTAATAGAGAAAAAATAAAATGTTTGAACGGAAATACACTTTGAAGTGTTTCTTTCAAACAGAGTAAAAAAATAATATGTGTAACAATTAAGAAAACATGCATGATTGAAATCAAGTTATAACTTCAAACTGATTGCTTTCACTAAATTAGCTACCGTATAATCTGCAATGTCGTTTATTGCATTACACTTCGAAGATGAAACAAACGTTTCGACGGCAAACTCGAATTTGACGTTGTTAGGTTAAGACCCTTTCTGCCTTTTGGATGGCTGGTTGATTTACTGAAAACCAAGGCAATCAAACATTGGAGACCATTCTCACACGACCATTCCACTTTATTATTCACACTTTATCATACACAAAATATGCCTTAAAGGTAAGGTTCTGCCTTTGAATAATGCATCCCATCCATCCCTAACAAGTAGGCCTATGTCGTGCCTCACTCCTTCCCACGACAAGTGCCACTGTAGAACGATCTTTTCGACAAGTCCTCTTTTTACTACTGTTGTTGGCACTGGCGTCCGGGCGGATTTGTAAAATGTCCACAAGGTCCGCATTTCATGTGTTTCCCACATGATCCATACTTCTGCTTTGCGGTTTAAATATTTTGAGAGATTTACTCGTAGTATTTTAATTTTGACTACATAATGTACCGATGACTGAACAAATACTGCACCATTTTGCATCTAAACACCACTGAAAACCGGAAAACATTGTTTCTTTGGTAGTGTGTATGTCAGTTGTAAAATCTCTACAAAGACAAAAAACGAATATTTTGAAAATTCTCATGCTCCTCAAATAGGAAAATCATAAAACGTAGGCCTAAAATCAGTTCAAAGTTTTGCCAAACATAGCACCATTTTGCATCTAGCAAATCTAACGCAAAGAAAGTTTCTCAGAGGGGGACAACTTTTTTGGTTTTTTCCATTGAAGCTGAAATCTGTTCCAATATTGCCGCATTTGCGATGTACGTTCTCCTGAAGTGCACAATTTTCCCAACGAGAAAGGGAGATAAATACCGGTTCCGTTAACTCTCATCCCCCAGGCCATGGTACGGATCAGAAATGCCCAGATTTTGGGTCCCTTAGAAAGTGTATGTATTATCATTTTTCATAGATTGGTTGTTTATTCACATAATTTGAGAAGTGGCAGGCATGAGATTCGTATTTCAAGGCTGGGTACCTGCAGCTTAAAACACGCGCCGTTTCCAGCCATCTGGAGGGTTTTTAAAACCCAAAATTTTCTTGTATGCTCCGCACCAATAGCCAATATCGTTATTCACATAAAGTACGTGACCATTGACGACGAACATTTTACCCGTTTTCAAAGTGCGGGAGAAGTCGAAACGACGAGACTTACTCTCTTCAGAATGAGTACTATAGGCCAAAAACTGAACCAATTTGGATTTGGATAATACCTATGCTGGACTTATAGAGAAGGGAAACGATTTTACCAATTTCAACATCATATTTTGTACAAAACTCTATTTTCAGCATGATTCAGCATGATTGAGAGAAATGAGATGAAAGCCAAGATATTTTGAAACTTCCAAACACAAGTTAACGGAAAGAAACAATGTTGATTTTTAGGTTTCCAAAGAACGAAATGAAGTTTAAACTGATCATTTTTTGCCATTTCTGCTATTATTTTCTTTGTCAAGTTGAGAAATAGGGAGGATGTTCAATCCCCAGGATCATTCCTTGACTATGCACCTGCACAATTACAGACAGAGTTAAGAAATGTTGTTCCTGCATGTCTTCCTCCTGCTGTAGCGATTTCGTAAAGTGAGGGCAGTCTTGTTTGCATTGATCACCAACTTAGGTAACAAGTGCAAAGATATTAAAAATATCAACTAGTGTTGTACACTGAAACTTTCATGAATTCTCTTTGGGAGCCTCAAATGATTCACATACAAAGCATTCAGGAATCACATGAGGGTGTATTTCCCAATCTTCCAAATTTTCAAGGCACCTTTATTCAAAAAGACATTTCCAGGTAGGAGATGGCGCTTAAGTATTCTTACATTTGTAAAGAATATGTGCTAAAATGAGGTCGCAGCCTGCCATATTCTGACATTTAAAAAGACCAAACGTTTTCAATGCTAAAAGAAAAGTAAATGATAATTAACGACCGTCACTGCGTCCAGCAATGATCCCTATTTTACTGAAAGAGAAAATATACCCCTCATTGTCATTACGGACTTCACTGATTGAAATGTATCTAAGTCTTAAAATTTTGAAAATACATATTCCAAAGTTGGCAAAATGATTTTATTCTTAGTAACTACCACAAAGCATTTTTCATCTTGTTAAGATGTTGTATATGTTGTAATACATTCATTTAAACCCAAATAGTCCATTTTGTAGTAATTTGTGACATTCTTGTTGTGCAACTCATTACATGAGTTCGCTTTCTTTTGAACAGTTTACGTGTCACTGAAGGCTTCCTAGTGTTCTTGGCATCAGTATGCGCAATAATGCCATATGCTGTACGGTGATCTAGGACTTGAATAAGTCAGTCCCTGTTTCATAACTGTAGCTGCAGAACGCGATCACATATTGTCACAATAGATTTAGGAGAAAGAAAGTGAAAGGAAGTTGGAACAATGACATCCTAAATTATTGGCGCAATCCACTATTTTAAATAAGGTGAATTAACTTCAACATTTTATAACTCTGCAGTGGCGTAGCTACTGGGGGGGGGGGCAGGGGGGCAAGTTGCCCCCCTGGAAAATTTTTTGGGGAAATTTGATGAAAATGGGGAAATTTGATGAATCTTCTTATTATTACAAAAATTTCTCAAAATTTTTGTTAGATTAAGAAATTGTGAGACATTTCTCATACATAATTCGTATTTTCATGCAACAAATTAACTCAGATTTCGTCAGTGTCGCATGAACCGGCCCAATTCGCGTTCCACAGAAATGTCCTCGCCGCGTAGCAGATTGAATGTTCTCTTGTGCTTGTATACGCACGGGGGTTATGATCAGTGCATTTCAGTGCACAGGAAGCTGTTATTCAGGTGATACTTTGGGAATTTAGTAAAAGGATGTGAAAACTGACAAGTCACTACCGTAGACCCCCGAGGTTGTTATGTTCTTCTACAAGCTAGCAGTAGCTGCACGATTTTACTCTGTGTACATAACGATGGATGGGGCTGAAACAATCCATGGCCAACGATAAACTTAAAGTTAACCTAGAAATTAGAACGGGATCCGTTGGCACACTTAGATTTTGTTACTTAGCCTAATCCTTGGAGGCTTACAAGCTAGTTCGGGAAAAAAGCTTTCTGCTCACTTTGAGTGTAACAATAAATGGACAATGAGTACCTTATATCCTTCTACACTTAACAGACCGCTTTTCTCACAGGATATCCTGTGTGATCGAGCCACTATTAGGCCTCCTTAGTGGCGTGCGAAGGGGAGACCATTGGGCCATGCCCCCCTCACAGATGCCATTTTTCTTTGTTCTTAAAAATACGTAGTCTAACTTTATCAACACAGATTTTACTTCAAATGATAGCATATGTGGCACCAGATTGCTTATAAGGACAACCAATTTTTCAAAAATTTTCAAAGGGGAAGGATTGTCCCTGCAAGGCTTTCAGTGATGCCATTTTTTTTTTTTAATTCCTACAAATAGACCTAGGCAAATTCTGTCAAATTCCAATTTTTACTTAGAAAAGGTAGACTGTTTCCCACTGGTGACATCTATCAAAAGACTACATGCTTAGATTTTCTTTAAAAGCATAAATACGCTATTTTGACCATCTGAGGGGTCTGATTTTTCGAAATTTTCTTTACGCTCCACGCCAATCAATGGTGGCGCTTCGCTCGGTCTTTTGGGCAAAATAACATATTTGGGGTAAAATTAGCTCTTAACTCTTTGATCACTTTGCAGTTTGCGAACATATTTTGAAGTGAGCATTTTATTGCAAACGCCAAAAGAAGAAAGCGACTGGCTAGATTCTTCGTATAAGCCTAGAAAATGCTATTTCCGGCCATCTAAGGGGTCTAATTTTTCCAAATTTTCTCTACGTTCCACGCCAACCAATGGTGGCGCTCCGTTTAGATAATCTTTATGACAAAATAACATTTTGTGGCCAAGAAAAACCACAAATACCGATCAATGCTCTTTTATTTTGATTCCTAAAAGTGTGCAAATTTAATGACAAGTTTTTCTTCGTAAGGTAGCATAAATGGCATAAAAAGAAATGCATGTCAAGGCTCATGAACCACCACGACTCAACTTTTAACACTGTTCCTGTCAAAGTCGAAAATCTTGCACCATTTTGCATGTAGGCTCCTTGAAAACGTCAAAAAATTTCCGGACACCCCTCTCCTTGACCATACTGCATGCAAGTTCCCTCTTCAGAGAAATCCTGCGTACGCCACTGCGTTAGTACACACAAATAAAACAGATATTGTTTACCAAAATAATATACTTTGTTATTTGCGATTGCTCTATGTTATACTTTAAAATTAAAAGGCAGGTAATATTACAAAATGACATGGTAATGTTGTTATACTTGTAAGTTTGCATATTTTATATGAAATACATACACATTGACCGGGAAAAGTTTTGGGAAAATTTCATACTTTTGCCCCCCTGGAAAAAATCCTAGCTACGCCACTGTAACTCTGTCTCCAGAGATATAATCATTGAACCATTGGACTTTATTTTTTCATGCATTATTTATATTTCTTACATTTCCAATTTACAGAGTTCATAGAGTATAGTTACGTCGACGTGCTGGCTTTTTAGTTCATGTGACAGGGGAAAAGCGATTTCTCAGATAATAAAAAAAAAAAAAAAAAAAAGAAGAAGAAAAAGAAAGCACAAGAAAACAAATTTAGTTTGAAGCTATGATAAGGGTGGGTTACGCTTATACATGTGATATTTGACCCGATATTTCATAATCCGGAAAGCTTTTTCTTTTGTGGGAAATAATTGGTGTATAGATTTCTTCCAAACAGCTGAATAGTAGGGGTGATATGATTCTGAATAAAAATCTTAGCACTATTATATCCGGTGAAATTCCGTAAAATTAAAAGACAAGCAATCATCATCTTCTCATCTGGAAGTTTCCTGTCTTTCAACTTGGAAGCAATGTTAAAATCTTTCTGTAAATTTACCAACAAAAACTGAAAGATACATAAAGATTACTGGAAAATTCTGGCAAATATTTGCCAGTACTTTTTTGTAGTCTTTATATATCCCTTTGTTTGTTTTGTTAATTTTACAGCGATTTGATAATTCAGATATAATTAAAAAATATTTGTTTGAAAGAAGTTAGAGCCCAAGTTTTGCGCGCCGCGCTCAGCTTGCCGCAAATTACGTTCCTGAAACTTCACACCTTAGACAGAATTTGACGAGGGCGCCGTTTTGTTTTGAAAATTGGTGGGGAAGTGACTATCTAAGCGGAGCGCGACCATGGGTTCGCGCTGAGTGTACCAGAAGTTTTTTGACAGATGTACCACCCCCACCCCCCTCCCCCAATGCCGGAAATTGTATTTCCCAGACACAATTACGATCAAAAATGGGTTATTCATTTTAATATTTCACGGTTTTAAATGTTTCCTGAAAAATAGTTATTTAAAAAATACAGGAATATATGTCACTGATGAAAAATTTATCAAATACAAACATCATAATGAGCCGATATAAAACAAGAAATTAGTCCATCTTCACCTTCCTTCACCGCCCTTTGGGCACCGCAGTTGGGCTTGGGGTCCCATTAATATGTGCTGGGAGCTACACGCAAATTGACGCAATAACAACAAACAACAATGGAATACACAAGACTGAACAGGGAGTCCTACATGCCCTCCTGGTTCGACAGCTGGGTTCTGCATTAGCTCCCAGAAAAACAGATTACAAATAAACAAAGCAGATGAAATAGAATATTGTGCTGGAGTAAGGCGAACAGGGTCAACCAGAGGTATGATGATCAGCATCAGTCGTTGCAGTGCAAAATCAGCCAGTGGAAGGGGAGGAAGTGGCAAGTGCGAACTTAGGAAAACCGGTACGAAAGTGAATAAATATCGTGTTTACACGCTGCTCTTATCGAAAAGTTTAGAGACCAGTGCAAGGGTTGTTATCCTACCATCAGGACTTCCATTTAACGTCCTCGTATGAGGGACCACGTGGCTACATGCAGCATTTTGGAAACTTTTTTTTTTTTCAATTTTCCAACAAGTAAGTCTTCCAATTAACATATCAGACTTGTTTCCATTTTTTGCATTCGCTCATTCATTAGTTTTGTCGCTTATTTTGATAACGCCTAATGTGTACTTGAGATCTTTGCGACTAACGCGGTATGGCAGGATATCATGGATAGCCGGACTTCCAAAATTCTTTGAAAAGATGGTGGGGATATGGTATATACCATGTCCCCACCTCTGAATTTTTTGGTGGGATGCGTCCCCTTGTCCCTGTGGGAAACGGCGCCCTTGTAATCGAATAGTTTGGGTGCTTGCCCCCTGGAGCTACGTACGTCACTGATGCTTCCCTATGATCTCATAGTGTGGGTTCCTAAGGCGCTTTGAAATTTTCATATTATGACCATTGAAATTTCCGCGAGTAAGGAAACCTTATTCCAGCCCTGTTCAAATTCAAACTGGAAACAGATTCTGGATCACGTACCGCCGGCCGAAAAGGGCACTAAAATTGGTCAAATCACCTTAAATGTTGTACACTCTTTATTAGAACCCATTGTCTGCAAGAACTCAATATGCAAAATAGATATATTGCATAACTATTACAGTCAGAAACAAAATATCATAATTTAAAGAACCTTCATTTATTTTGTTGATTAATAGTTTTTGCTGTAAGAACATATGAATTGGCGGTCCGCTGATATCGCTTTTTACGAGCGAATGCGAAGTATAGTACTAGTAATCGCTTTATGGACTTGTTACTGTGTTTCATTCTGTGCCTTGTTGGGTTTTGTTGCTTTGCACGTGTTTGTAGATTAAAAGGCGTTAACCATGGAAGCAAATAATTTATATAAGGATGTCTCTGGTTCATTACATTTTGAGGCATATGATTCAGGATTCTCAGAAGCCCCGTCTATTGTTTTTGTCAACTGCCGTTCTTTATGACATGGTCGTTACCCTTCTTTTGTTACAGTTTGAAACATCCGGGCAATCTGTTCACATAAAAGTTTAGGCTTTGTCATAAGAAAACAAATGAACGGGTGATATCTTTTCATAATGAAGCAATTTATAACTGTTACAAGAGCGACGACCTCAAGTTATATTTTCATAGGCGGGGGAAGATTTTTACATTGGGGGACACAAGTTTTTTGCAGCCGACATAATGGTGACGCCATAAGGCGTCCGGTTTTGCGCGAAGCACAAAACCCTATCGGCATGGAGTCCAAGGGCCGCTTAAGGGCCCCTGGTGGAGTTCATGGGGCAAATCCTTAGTAAGGGATCATGGGGGGCTGAATACTTTCGTAGGGGGTGACTGGAGTTTACTATCTAAGCGTAGCGCTACCATCAGTTAGCGCGGAGCGTACGAAGAAAATTTTGGATTTTAAAACCTCTCAGATGGCTGGAAATGACATTTGCCAGGTTTATTTGTCTCTAATTCTGGTGAGAAAAATTTGTGATTTTCCTCAGATTAACCCTTTACTGCGCGCCTCGGGAGTGGGCGGAAAAGCGGACGTAGCCCGCCCCGCATCGGCTTCCGTAGGCCGTTGACCCCGTGACCTTAAACTATTGTCTCTCTCGTTGTTGTGGCCGAATTTTCGGGTAGCTACTCGCAGTTTCGAGCTCCGCGTGAAACAGTTAAGATGGGTGACAGCCGAGCTCTCCGCATGGGCCCAAAAGGACCCAAACAACGGTAAAGGGTTAAAACACACTTTTGAGATATTGATTAGTTCAGTTCATTACTCCACTGGACTATGTATCCCAGGATCGCAAATCCTGATTCCTGCTGAATGTTGCAAGCAGCTGTTCCAGTGCACGCCTGAGCAAGGTATTTCCAGATGCGTAGGAGAACATTTCAGTTTGGGGCAGAAAATGTTTGCCCGAAAGATGTAATTCTGCCCGTAAGACAGTCAAAACGGAGCGCCACCACTAGTTAGCGCGGAGAGCCCAGAAAATTTGAAAATTCCTACCTCTCAGACAGTCAAAAATGACATTTCCCAGGCTTATAAAGGGGATCCAAGCAGTCGCTTTTTAAGGTTCAATTGCAGATAAACGTACGTTCGTTCCAAACTAAAATTCAGCCAGAAAGACTGAGCGGAGCGCCACCATTAGTTGACGCGAAGCGTACAAAACATTTTTAAATATCCGACCCCTCAGAAGGCCTTGAAAATGGAATTTCCCGGGCTTATATGGGGATCTAAGCAGTCGCTATTTTGAGTTTCCCTTTGTGAAAAATGATCACTTGACACTTAAATTCTGCTATGAAGCGGTCTAAGTAGAGCACCACCATAAGTTGGGGCGAAACGTACAGGAAATTTTGAAAAATCTGACCACTTCACACAGTTAAAAATGTCATTTCCTATGCTTATAGGGGGTCTTAGAAGTCGCTAATTCGAGGTTATGTTTGCACAAAAAAATGTTTACTTGAAGCTAAAATGCTGCTGGAAGACTATCTGCGCGGAGCTTCACCACTGGTTGGCGCGAAGCGAACAGGAAATTTTGAAAAATCGGACCCCTGAGACAGTCGAAAATGACATTTCCCATGCTTATAGAGGGATCTACACTCTAAAATCAAAAGAGAGAACGTAGTCACTCTTTGATCGAGTGAAAAGTGTAAATTCTCTCCATTAGAGCGATAATTCACTCCAAGAGGAGTGAAGTTCACTCCAAAAAGAGTGAAGTTCACTCCAAAAAGAGTGAAATTCACTAGAGGTAGCGGGAAAATTCACTCTTCCACGAGTGCCTGCAATGATCGCTCCTTTAATTTAAGAGCGATCACTGTGGGCACTCCATCAAGAGTGAAACTTCGCTCGTTTTAAGGGATTTTCAATCTTTTTGGAGTGAACTTCACTCATTTTGGAGGGAACCTCACTCCTCTTGGAGTGAATTATCTCTCTAATGGAGTGAATTTACACTTTTCACTCGATCAAAGAGTGACTAAGTTCACTCTTTTGATTTTAGAGTGATAAGTAGTCGCTATTTGATCAGAAAATTACCAGATAAAATATATCACTACCAATCGATGAAATGGTCCCGCATATTTTCGGGGGAAACTACAAACCGGAATTGAAAACAAATTGTGTGAAATTGTGTGCCCGAACCTCCCTCCGACTATATGTGATTTTACTTTTGAAAAATAGGCCTATATGGATCTAAGCAGTCGCTATTTTGATCAGAAGAATAAGATAAAATGTACCACTACCATTGGATGAAATGAAGTAGATGAATTTTCTTCTGTTAGTAACAGTTATTGACAGAATTGTCACGTTACAAGGTGTGTTAAAATGAATTTTCAAGCAGACTTACGGGAAGACATTCTCACCCTGCATCATTAAAGTATCGAAATACTAAATACCCGATTCTCATAACCATTGCCCGTATTTGGCTCTAGAGCAGGATAGATGGCAAACTTTTGGGCACCTGAACACCCTCCTGTCTATCCGTTGAATTAATTTGGCAACGGAAAACGTCGCAGCATTTTTTAACCTATGCCCGATTATTTGACCATTTCGGGCAAATTTTTGCAAGACCAGAGTGTAAAGTTGGGATGAAGAAAACCCTTTTTTCACATTCTACCCAAATGTGTCGCAGATCTTTCTTATTTTCCATAAACATTGTACTTCAAATATAGCGACTTCTGTTTTTCGGCAAAGATTTGAAGCTATTAAAATAATCGGCCATTTCGGGTATTGTGTTACACAAGATTTAAAAACCGTCTCAAGAATATTGTTTCTTTTAAGCCACAGGCTCCCCAAATGTGTCGCGATGTTTTTATCTCTTAATAACCTTTCGTAACTATGTAACCCTTATTGGATACTTTTCCATTTTCGGGCAAATGCTTGAAAGAATTTGGATATTCGACAATTTCGGCATTGTGTTGTGATTTTCTGTGAAGTAACGGTAATAGCTTTTTGAGCTAATAGACCCAAATATTCAACCCACCACACCAAGTATGATTTTTAAACGAGTTTGTGCATCCCCAGCAGGGGCGTAGCCAGTAGCCCCTTGTGGAGGGGGGGGGGGGAGACAAAGCAGGGGTGGCGCCAGCGGGGTAGGGGGAGGAGCGGAGGGCCATGCCCCATACTTGATTTTTTTCGTGAGGACGTCAGATTCTTCCATAAAACCACAAAATTGTCACAAAAATTACAGTTTTCTCTATTATCAGCTTTAGATTGTTCAAAGTGGCAAAATTTTCCAGTTTCGATGGATGCTCCGTACAATAAATAATCAAAGGCAACTCTGTTTATCAAACCGTAAACTACCCAATTTTGCTCTTGAAAGGCATATGACTTAATGGAAAGAAGCAAAATTTTCATTATAAATTTACCAATGAGCCAAATTTTCTTTCATTAAAACCAAAAATTTCTCCAACATAATAAGCCCTTAATTTTCAAATCTTCGTTCAAAAGAAGGGAAAAACTTTCCGGGCAAACTTCTGGTCTCGTCTTGAAGCCTTAGTACGTAGGTCTAGAATGATTAAATGTGAAACCCCAGAAGAATTTCAGCTTTCGCCCATATAACGTTTTTGATTTTTCCCTAACAAAAGGACAGATTCCTCAATAAACACCTAAACGTTTTTATAAAAAAAAAAAACCAAATTTCTTTTAAAAATTTTAATTTTATCTTCAAATAAAGTCCAGATTTTTAAGGTATATGTTAAAAAGAAAGCCAAAAAATCGGCCCGCTCCGCGCACCTTAAGATTCTGCCAAGTTTCGTTCCACCGGGACATATAACATCGACTTTGTGGATATGTCGGAGACTTGAAATTCTGGCCCCCTGTTGGACAAATCCTGGCGCCACCCTTAGGGCAAAGTCGACTCATCGTCCCTAATCTTGACCGACAGAACTACTTTAAGCCGAGCGCCACCATTAGTTGGCACGGAGCGTACAAGAAAATTTTTGGTTTTAGAAACCCCTCAGATGGCAGGAAACGGCACTTCCCGAGTGCTTTATGCTGCATGTTCCCAGCCTGGAAATATGGATCTCATTTCTGAAATTTCTCAATTAATGCAAAAAAAAAAAAGGGGGAAAAAAATTAATATATGAAAAATGTTAATAAATGTTTCTAAGTGGAGCTCTACCATCGATTAGCGCGGAGCGTACCAGGATATTTTTGGCTTTACAAACCCCTTAGATGGCCGGAAACGGCACTTCCTGAGTGTTCTAAGCAAGAATATGTTCAGCCAAACCTCGAAATTCTCCCCGCTTCTTAATTGGAGCACTTGACAAATATTGAGGGGCTGAACATATCTTTAGACCCCATTTTTTTTTTCATTTTCATCGCCGCCACTGGGGTGCGGCATTTTCTTGAGGGAGCGAAGTGCCCAAGTGAGGAGCCGAGCGACCGGCGAACGGGGAGAGGATGTGTTTCTTCCCCTCCTACCCCAAGGTGATTTTTCAATTTTACATCAAAATTGAGCGATTTGGTTAACACCTAAGCTGGAATTTTTGGACATTTTCAATTTTGAGTCAATGTTTTCCTTATTCTCTCGAGAGTTAGTGTGTGGCTGTAAGAGGGTTACTGTACGAGTCAATGGGGCTCTACGGAATTGTGTTGCACTGAAACAAAACAGCTACTCATAAGGCTTACATTGGCTAAACCAGCGGAACTGACATTTTGCCCTGAAAACGCCAAAACTCCATTCAAATACAAAATAAAAAATAGGGCGGGAGTAATTAGTGCGAACCCCCTGAACCCCCTGGCTACGGACCTGTCTCCCTGGGTGTCCCCCTCCCCTTTTGGAATTCTTTGCTGTCTCGAAGAGCTTAGATGCAATATGGTGTTATATTTTCTTCTTTTTATACTAGATTCCAGTGTTCTCCACACGGGGTTTTAGAGGGGCGACACGCCCTACTAATACCTAAACCCGACCGAAGGTGACAAATTATTTCCGACAGGGGGCGGGCCATGCCAGCGACCACAAGTTCCGACAGCCCCTATGTCGAAGGGGTGGTGAGAAGGGGATATGAAGGAGCCTGACTATCCCACGTCATTGCAGCCTGGGGCACATTTTGCACAATATCACTCAATATTTTAAAAGCCGAGTTGCGCACTGATAGTGTTCTTTTGAGTCTGAATAGTGAAATTGCAAATATAATGTAGCGCCGCGCGCTCGTCCGCTCTTAGATAAATTAGTCAGCACAGTTGACCACAAAGATGAAGAGAGATTTTCTTCTGTTTAATAATCACTTTATTGATCAAATTAATTACATCTGATTCGGATTGATTAGTGAGTCGAAGAACAGCACTGATTTGCAACAATTTCTTACTTTGCTTCTCTAACCTCTATATGGTTCTCTTATTGGCCTAAGTATACGTACGTGCGTATTGCATATACAACGGACCACCCTACTACTGCTTAAAAGTATACAGTTTACAATATATGAGCAAGTAAAACAAATTAGATACTGTAATTATTCCACCTGTCTCAAATTATATGTGCACGGAAAGATTTCTCACGAGTAGGCCCCTGAGAGAAAGTAGGTAGGACCCCACACGAGCAAGTTCCTCGCCAACAGCCGAACAGCTTCTCTTCAGCCGACCGCCGGTGAGCAGGTTCCCCTAGAAAGGTGTCCTCGTGAGTTGGTGACTCGGGAACGGATCCAGGTAAGCAGGGACTTCCTTTGAGCAGGCAGCACGCGAGCAGGTATTTCCGCCGAGTAATCGCCCTGTCGGTAGTTTCCGATCGTGAGCAGGTTCTTCCCTCGCAGTCGACTCGTGAGCAACCTCTCCGCGAGCAACAATCTTCTGAGTAATTTCCTCGTGAGCAACCTCCCGCGAGCAGCAGTCTTCCGAGCAGTTGACTCGTGAGTAACCTTTCCTGAGCAGTCTTCCTCACGAGCCTATCCCTGTATGTGAACCTACTCGTGAGCAAACTCTCTCGTGAGAAAATAAATTCTAAGAGTAACCTACATAACTGGACATGAACCAAAAGCTATTGTACCAAATTGAGTAACTTATTCCAAATAGCACACACAAGATAGCGAGAATGGAGGTCAATATTCGTGTACAAGGAGCCTTAAGAAACGACGTCTGTCTAACAACTCCTAAACATTCCCTAGGCTTTCCTTGTAATGTCTACACACTGCACTTAATAAATGTTAATTAGTATAAGAACCAAGAACCAAGGGACCGCGTGTATCAACCTAAACTCCCCTAAAACAATTCCGTACCCTGATTCAAACGCACTCTAAAACCTTCTGTTAGAGATAATTCAGAATTCTAAGTAACAGTAGACTCATTAACTAAAGCCTGTCTTCAAGGATTGTTGCCTACAAATACAGGACCTAACCTATTCGCCTATTCCAACTGTAACGTAAGGACTATTCACAGACTAAGCATCCTAACGAGGCCTAGGAGCCTAACGGTCTAACCATTACGTTAGCCTTACCAAGCAAAATGTGTCGTTATCTTTCTCTCCCTGTGAAGGTAATCACATGAACAAGAGATTGTCTTAAAATACTACAGATTATCCCAGTAACTTCTAGATTACCTGTTATCGATTAATTAAACTTAAATACGACATTTTACATCCCTACTTGGACAACTTACAATAGTTAATTGTTGCTGGGCTGTTCGCTCTCTTTTCGACTCTATCGCACGTGTCAACACAACGAGAATTCAATGGCGTTCTCCCCAGAACCTTCCACGTTGTTAAAAGCAATGCACGCAGGAATCAACGGGTGAAGAAATCTGTGCTTTCGTGATTGGCTAATACCTCGCGCCAGGGGAATTAACAGTAGCGCGCTGCGTGATCGGGTCAGCTAGAGGTCAAGTACTACAATACAGCCTGTCACCCGGTGATTCCTGACATAACAAAGATAATACATAAACATTAAAGGTGATATAAATATATAGAGGGCGCATACATAATTATCGTTACAATAACATAGCCTATGTAATCATTAAGAACAAAAAGAAAAAATAGAAACTGTAGGGATTGTAGACCGTATCGGGGATAACATACATTGTGTCGAAACCACCTGGAATACCCGATAAAATAGCCAAACTATGCTCCGTGAGTCGCTCACCAACTGACCTATCGCATGACACACACAAGAGAACAGCAACTAGGCTTTGTGATATGGGATGAAATTTACGACCTCTAAATAACCTGTGTACTCTGCCTACCTGTTACTTGGTAAGGTTGACAGGACTTACACTCTCTAGATATGTGGAATGGAAGTATTGAAAAACTGGAGTGAATCTACAGCGCGCGTAGCGCGTCGAAAATTTGGGGTTCTTATTATGGAAATTGTCCCTTGAGAGCAAAAACAGGTAAACCATCGGGGAGACTAGTCGCCGTCGGGGACAGCATACTTTATTGTAACGACTAAGAGCACATTTCCCTCCGAAAAACTGTAAAAAATGCCCCCGATTCCCTCCTTCATCTTGCCGTTAACCTTTTTTTTTTTAATTATTTACTTATTTTTTTTTTGCTCTCCTTCATTTTTTCAACATCACCCATCGCGTTAACAAAATTTCTGTGGGGGTGGGGGCACTCTGCTCCCCTGCCCCATCCTCTACGCTAGTGATCCCCAGGAATTGAAAAAATCCCTACATGAGGTAGGAACATGCCAGATGCTAGGCGTACACTTTATTCCACACCAACGTAGCCAATTTTAGCCACTCCAAATCTGTTAGAAAATTATCCATCCTGAAACACGCCAGTAATTAAGAGACTCCGAAGGTATGAAGATTGTCACAGTCTAGCTGATTTTTTCCCGAAATTCAGCTTGGGCCACAATTGCAGACTACCCTTGAACTGTTTGAAGGGTGAAAATAAACTTTCCTACAGGTTATCGTTAATGCAAGGTCCAGGTGGCGACGGCCCGGCCCCTGAAGCATTGCAACTTTTGCACTCTGAACGTAATATTTGAGCCAAAGAATAGCCGAAATGTCTTCTTCTTCTTCTTCTTCTTCTTCTTCTTCTTCTTCTTCTTCTTCTTCTTCTTCTTCTTCTTCTTCTTCTTCTTCTTCTTCTTCTTCTTCTTCTTCTTCTTCTTCTTCTTCTTCTTCTTCTTCTTCTTCTTCTTCTTCTTCTTCTTCTTCTTCTTCTTCTTCTTCTTCTTCTTCTTCTTCTTCTTCTTCTTCTTCTTCTTCTTCTTCTTCTTCTTCTTCTTCTTCTTCTTCTTCTTCTTCTTCTTCTTCTTCTTCTTCTTCTTCTTCTTCTTCTTCTTCTTCTTCTTCTTCTTCTTCTTCTTCTTCTTCTTCTTCTTCTTCTTCTTCTTCTTCTTCTTCTTCTTCTTCTTCTTCTTCTTCTTCTTCTTCTTCTTCTTCTTCTTCTTCTTCTTCTTCTTCTTCTTCTTCTTCTTCTTCTTCTTCTTCTTCTTCTTCTTCTTCTTCTTCTTCTTCTTCTTCTTCTTCTTCTTCTTCTTCTTCTTCTTCTTCTTCTTCTTCTTCTTCTTCTTCTTCTTCTTCTTCTTCTTCTTCTTCTTCTTCTTCTTCTTCTTCTTCTTCTTCTTCTTCTTCTTCTTCTTCTTCTTCTTCTTCTTCTTCTTCTTCTTCTTCTTCTTCTTCTTCTTCTTCTTCTTCTTCTTCTTCTTCTTCTTCTTCTTCTTCTTCTTCTTCTTCTTCTTCTTCTTCTTCTTCTTCTTCTTCTTCTTCTTCTTCTTCTTCTTCTTCTTCTTCTTCTTCTTCTTCTTCTTCTTCTTCTTCTTCTTCTTCTTCTTCTTCTTCTTCTTCTTCTTCTTCTTCTTCTTCTTCTTCTTCTTCTTCTTCTTCTTCTTCTTCTTCGGTGAGACATCCAAAAGGACATTTATGCACCGCGTACGTGCCGTGTGATCAGTCAGGCCCTCAAAGCCGGAGTTCGTAATGAAATCCAC
This sequence comes from Holothuria scabra, assembly GCA_037179385.1. Classification (NCBI taxonomy): domain Eukaryota; kingdom Metazoa; phylum Echinodermata; class Holothuroidea; order Aspidochirotida; family Holothuriidae; genus Holothuria; species Holothuria scabra. Next base: position 42,328,447 of record CM074183.1, read on the forward strand.
TGGCTTTGGGTGACTTATGGCCCCCGCAATAAGACTCACTGGTAAGTTATTCCAATCCCGAATAGTATTAGGGACAAAACTGTACTTAAAACAATTAGTCCTAGCAGAGGGGGGGGGGCGAAAGTAGCATGCATGTTACGAGAACAACGCGTAGGTTTACACAGATTAGACTAGAGGGATGTTAGCTTGGCCGTAAATACCTTTGGCAAAAGTTATAAGTCTGCAACGTCTCTGGCGGTCAGACAAAGTATCTAGACCTAGATCTTTGAGGAGTGCGGTCATAGAGCCAACTTCTCGGGAGTACTCGCTCGATATAAATCTAGCAGATCTTTTTTGTACTCCCTCCAATCTATCTTGGAGTGAAATCTGATGTGGATCCCAGACGGAACAAGCATACTCCAACAAGGGCCTTAGTAAACCTTTAGAGGCCGCCAATTTGACATCTTTGGAACAAAATGAGAGGTTCCTGCGTAATAGTAGGCCTAAGATCTTATTTCCCTTATTACAAACAAGTTGGATATGTTTGCCCCAGCTGAGATTCTTAGTGATAGTCACCCCCAGATACTTAATTGAATCAACCCTCGTCAGATTAGCCCCATTAAGAGTATAATTATAGATTATTGGGTTATGCTTCCTACTAACAGACATACATTACACTTAGCCGGGTGGAATCTCATACCCCAAGTTTTGTATGGAACGCCAAAACCGCCATCGCATATGACGATGTACTTCCATTTGGTGACGTTATTTTACATGAAGATGTTAGTTCAAATGGCCATCTATCCAGGAATGATGACGTTCTTCCGTTTTTCGACGTTACCAACTCAAACGGCGTTCGATCACATATAACGATGTACTTCCATTTGGTGGCGTTATTTTACATGACGATATTAGTTCAAATGGCCATCTATCCCGGGAATAATGGCGTTCTTCCGTTTTGCGATGTTACCATCTTAAACGGCGTTCGATCAAACGGCGATGTGTATCCAAGACGTGTATCTAAGGCGTGTATCCAAGGCGTGTATCCAAGGGGAGTTCCTGTTCTCAGGTATACATATTCAGCAAAGTTAAAACAAACCAATCACAATGGTTGTCATATAAAGAGATCTAGGTCTCGCACGTGTGCGCGCGGTTTCATACTAGTTACTAGTTACTAGTTAATAACCTCATACAACCACCTGTGTGCCCTAAGCAAAACGTTCAAAAGTTCAACGATCAGACGATGGATGAAATAATTGAATCCCTTCACATCGTAAATGAAGACGAGGTGAAGGAAAACTTTCGGAGGGAAGCAGTAAGTTTGATCACTCATTGCAATGATAATGCTCGCCTTTACGTAGCCAAAGCCAAACCTGATTGGCTGCATCTTTTACAAAACCATCCTTTAGATGGAATAGTCATCATTGGTAACTCCCCTTGGATACACGCCTTAGATACACGTCTTGGATACACATCGCCGTTTGATCGAACGCCGTTTACGATGGTAACATGGAAAAACGGAAGAACGCCATTATTCCCGGGATAGATGGCCATTTGAACTAACATCGTCATGTAAAATAACGCCACCAAATGGAAGTACATCGTCATATGCGATGGCGGTTTTGGCGTTCCATAGTTTTGGCCCACTGGCCCAAGTTTATAATGTCCTTCTGTAACTCACTGCAGTCACTGGGATTATTGATGACCCTACAGTAAACACAGTCATCAGCAAACAACCTAACTTCAGAAGAAGCAGCACTAACAATATCATTAATATAAGACAAGAAAAGTACTGGACCAAGGACAGACCCTTGAGGAACACCGGAAAGGACTGGAGCAGAAGCAGACCTAGTACCATTAACAACAACTGATTGTGCACGGTCAGTAAGAAAATATCAGCCTAAAATGCCTCCCAGATCGCTGGAAATGAAGTTGTAAAAGATATTTTTTCGCATATAAACTTGGAAAACACATTTTGTTCGGGCTTTGCTTTGATTTTTATACGTTTTTTCATATTTCTGATTTTCCAGGGGGGGGGGGGGTGCAAGTTCCCCCTCCTCGCCCATACCTGCGGACGCCCATGACATGGTATTTCAATCATGGCCTATTTCTTGGCAATTTTGAAACGTGTTCCTGGGAATATCGCTTAATATGATCACAGTTACCGTACTGGGGAATTTTCTATGAGGGGGAAGATGTATTTTTGCTCGAATAAGGTCACCGTTAACATGTTTTGTCCATGTTTTGCCCGAATTAATAGACCACCTGCTTTTGCCCGAAGTGGTTGGGAGAGTGTACCCTGCACCCGCCCCGCCCGCCTATGAATAAAGACCAGGGGCCCATTCCACAAAGAGTTACGCACAATCTTAAGTTTGATTCCCCATACTTAAGTCAACAGTAAATCAAACTTAAGATCATGCGTAACTCTTTGTTGAACCGGAACGGGCCACAGAAACCATAAGACGTACCTACAGTAAGTAAGATTGATTACGCACTACGTACAGGCCTAACGTTATGCCCGGCGATCGTTTCGCGGTGGTCTCTGCATAACAATATTAAAATAACTGTCAAATTGTCGACGAGAGAAACTATGCACTTAGCATTCCAGCCGAAAGAGTTGTAATTCTTCTTAATCATCATGATATTTGATAGTTTATTCTTAAATTAAACCTTCAGGCATACTAGCAGCACAGTAGGTCTAGCTGAACGTTTCGCGGAACTAGGACCTTCATGTAGTGTGTTAGTGTCACTACAGACAGTGTTAGCGACAGCCTAGGCTAGGCTGTAGGCCTATAAATATAATTAATACCCGATTTCACGCACTGCCAAATTTCGAGCACCGGTGAAATTCTTCCCTTTTAATTTATCAAAACACCGGCCTAAGTTGTGGAACGATTTACCAAACCAAATGCATTGTTTTGGTCCACACTGAAGCCAAAAGACAACAAAGGCCTAACGTTAGGCCTAGCTATGCTATCTGTACATTTTTATCATTTTCCAAAATTAGTTGCATTTAATCTTCACTGAATCACTGTAGCCAACGGTTAATTCTTGAATTAAGGTCAGGGAAAATGGGACTTTTTGCTCCATTTATCCTGGCTGTTGTTAAAGGAAGCATGGTAGCAAACTCAGTGGTCAATTATGGGAATCATTACGATATAGAAAGGTAATCATATACATAACATAACATAACAGGTTGAAGGGCAAAGGAGGGCCAAGGCCCCATAAGATGCCTTGAAGTCCAGGCCCAAATCATTTGACTCATCGAAGATCCAATGCCAGAATGAGCCTAGCCTATTTTATTCTATTTTTTCACTTGGCCCTAGGCCTACAGTAGCTATATCCCGTTGGTTGCTTGAGATGTTCACCTGATGCACAAAATTTGGCAGTTTTTTAACTAACAACAGTGCTCAGTTAATCGTTTCAGTTCAACATGATATCACAAATTTAAAGGGAAGTTTTGAAGATATCTTGTTATTGATATTTCAACAGATTCAAGTTAGGATATAGCCTAGGCTTATTACAGATTCAGCATGTATGTAGACCTATGGCTTGAAGGGGCATTTCATCTTCAATTCAAGAATATTTCTAATTTTTTAAGTTGCGTGCACAAAATTCCACCCAGCCATGCTTCTTTATAGTCTGTACAGTTAGGCCTAACATGAACTGGCAAGACTAAGTTACTCTCTCTTTTTGAATATGTAATGAATTGATACATCCTTATTAAATGAATAAAGCCCACAGCTTCGATTATTGGGGTTGCTTTCTTTGCCACAAGCTTTTTCTACCAATCACAAGGATAAGTATTTTCTCATACGTACTGTATGTATATGTGTAAAATATCAATCAGGCCCTAAACTGTGGCCTACAATTTACACCCAAGTGTATCCTAGTATTCAACCTCCCCCAGATCTAAAAAATGGCATTAAAATTAAAATTTTTCAAGTTTGTGACTTTTCTTGCTAACCTCACTTCTTATTTTCAATAAGCATTGAAGAGGGAATACCTTTTATTGTGTAAAAATTGAGTTTTAGCAACAAGATGTATGAACTGCTGTTTTAGGTTCAAGTGACTTTTATGAACTTTACCCTGCCAGAAACAATCAGGACTAAACTGTAGTGTCAGTATTGTGGAATTTGACCTGTTTATTACTTCTGTTCAAAGCACAGGGTTCACTTCAAAGGCTATGTGCAAACTTCTGTTATGGCATAGGAGATACAAATGAATAACAAAAAGTGGTTGGGTTCCATTTGAAAGTACTGTACAGTATACTGAAAAATATTCACATTTTGTCTGCATGACAGGGAAAAATATGGCATAGTCAGAAAGGAGGGAATATGCCATACCTGTCAAATTCTTTAAAAAAAATTCTAATTGAACCAAAAAATAACTTTCTCAATGTTACACCAGATTGCATCCCAGTTCACTTGAATATTCAAAAAGTTCTCAAAGCATTCAAGCCCGCTGATTGTCAAGCTAGGAAAAGAGTCTTAATTGGCTATGCCAGTGAAAACAAGTCATTATCTTTGCAGTTGATGGACTGCTTTTGAACACAGAAGATGGAAAATAATCCTCATTTGTAATACAGTATTTATTGTTGTGTCATCATTTTATCTTTTCAGGAGTGAGGATTGGCTTTAGTAGCAAAAATGGGGGCTACATCATCTTCTGAATCACCGAAGACCAAAGAAAGGGAATATAACAGATTTGAAGAGTTTTTTAGAGTAAGCAGTTTTGACAAGAAAATCCTGGCCAACTTGACGACTGAACTGTTTTTTAGTGGGAAATGAACAGTTTCCAAAATATTGCCTTTGAGTTGAACCATATGTGTGCTTATACACCAGTTTTATAGCCGAGGGAACTTTCACTGTGGGCTTTAGCTCCTACCTTATACGCAGTCTCATGGTGAAGTGTGGTCTCGTTGTAAAAAAGTAAAGTGAGCTGAGCTCAGCAGACAGTTAAGTGCATTCAGTACTTTTTGTGCAGTGAGTGTGTATGCACCGAGCAATGCATGTATCTGAGTGTCTAGTCCATAACCTTGCCATAGAGGTATGTGACCTGTGTATGTTTCCTCATCTAGCATGCCATGTACTGAAATTTTGGAACATATGGAACAGATGATATTGACAGTTTGCCTGCATTAAGGCCACCACATGAAGCAACAGCCATTTAGTTTGTTGTTTAAAAATTTCTGTGGCTTAAGTTCTGCACCACCACAATCATTCATTGAGTTTAAAGGACCATTTCTCTCATCCCAAACTACACTTCTTGTAGGAGGGTACAGAAACTCTCCATTTGCCCAGCTTTTTGATTGACTATTAATTCAAACAATGCAGACTACCAAAGCTTATATTACACAACACGACTGTACTGAGAGTGTTTTGATTATACACATAGAGCATAACTAAAATCACCCTGAAGCAGTAAACTGAGATTGTGACTGGGTAAGGATGAATTTCAGATAATTGTGGGAGGAGTTTAAGAAAGAAGGTTAGGAGAATTGGTACTGATTGGGGTGAGAGAGCTGGGCGTTTAAAGTAACAAAAAATGACTCACATCATGGTCTGACATTCTGATTAGTCTGACCATATGGATGAGGTTGTCTAGTCTTCCATCTCTGTGGAATTTTCTAACCAGGACAAATTTTAAAAAATTCCCATTCACCAGTAATTAACATGAAATTAACATTTCTTCTCACTTGATCAATCTATTCAGTGTGTGCTACTGCTTATTCTGGTACAGTAAATAATCAGTAAAAAGGAAAAAAAGTGCTGGAGCAGAAATTTAGTATCTGCTATCAAACTCTGGTTTCCATTGTAAACTGCTAGCCATGATATCACTGATACTACATTGTAATGAAGAGGAATAATTTTCTTTGAAAAGCTTTTTTACTTTTGTAAATAATTTCATATTTTTGTATTGAAGCACAGTATGTTTTCTTTCTTTAACAGTCAGTGTGTGATGGTAAACCAGACAGCAAGATCTCAAAAGAAAACTTTGTGGTATGTATGAAGCCTTAACAATAAATAAAACACTCCTTTTGACATTAGACATGGCTAAGCTAGCAATTCTTTGAAACATAGTAAGTCAGTAGACAGGATCCTAGCATAATTCCATTTTCTTTTTTTTTTCATTGTTTTCTTTTCTTATTTAAAGAGATTTTTCTCCACTATGGGAAGACAGTAGAATTTTCCTTATAGTAGGATCAGTGGAAAATGCATCTCTTGACTGACAACTTTTGTCTTTCAAGACTGTTGTGAAATTCATCATCTAACTTAATAGGAACAATGGGTGATTCTTTCATTAAAAAGATGTCCTTATATTTTCCAGTAACTGATGGAATTTTGTAATAAACTGCCACAAAAACTGCAAACTAGTATTTTTTCAAAACTAGTTTCTTCAAAATGCAACATGCTGCTAAGATGGGGTATTCCCTACCAAAAGTTAAAGTTTTCTTCATTATTTGAAAACATTAAATTTGGTCATACGTAATATAGGGACAGTAGTAGAGAATTACTGTGTTTTTTTTATTATTATTATTATTATTTCAAATTTGGCACAATAATCTGTGAAGGCACCAGTTAACCCTTTACCATTGTGCTCTGATCAGGGCATATTTGCGGGCCTCGAGAGTGACGAAACACGCCCCGCATCAGCTTCCGTAGGCAGCTGACCCCGTGACCTTAAAGTATTGTCTCTCTCGTTGTTGTGGCCGAATTTTCGGGTAGCTACTTGCAGTTTCGAGCTCCGCGTGAAACAGTAAAGATGGGTGGCAGTGGAGCTCTCAGTATGGGTCCAAAAGGACCCAAACAATGGTAAAGGGGTAAGTGAGTGTAGACCAAAGACCTGAAACACACACTGTAAAGTGAGTGCAACCATCTCCCTAGTAGAGAACACAAATTTAATGTTGCACATTGATAAACAATGACCAGTTAGCCTTTTAGTGAAATCCTTAGTAGGAAGGAGTTAACTTCAAATCCAAGGAAAGATTGATTGTAATGTCTTGTAAATTAAACAAACAGAGCAAAATAGAAGGTTTTTGCTCTCACAGTCAAATGTCTTCCTGGAACATGCCCAGGAGGTGTAATGAATTGGAGGGTAATGTCTATGAACTACCTTTTGACCAACAGTAAGTCCTTGTAAAGTGAAGTTGTGCTTGTTACTGATAAAATTAAAATACTTCGGCTTGTCTTCATAAATAATTATTTATGATACAGTATCCTGGTAGCACTTTGTTGCACAGCTTTGACATGATCAAAATGGCTTATTTTAAAAAATTGCCAAATACTGCAAATCCACAGTTCCATAAGATGGGCACAGTTAAACAAGAGAATGTACAAAATTCAGTAATGTATAAAGAAAGAATTGTGAGGCAACCTATTTTAGTCAGGGAGGTGAAGACCCTGCTAGCAAAGGAGAAGGGTAGAAGCAGATTTACAAATGTCATCAAGAAGATTGCAAAATGAAAATTTGCTGCCAAAATGTCTAGAAGTTTTTAATTCTCAGTATGAAACAGTGTGTAGTATAAGGTAGCCTCCAGATCAGAGATAGTTACAAAATGAAGCATTCTTGGGCTTACACCTTGATATATGTGTGACAGCACACTTTCATGCATTCACTGTAAGTTTGTTCTAAACAAATCAATTGACTGCACACTTCTTCAATCATTCATGAATAGCCCTTTATAACTTTCACATGTACTGTAATGAGTTTGGTAATAGTTTGATTATCAGGACATGGAAGTACTGTTTAAGAAAAACCACAAGAAACTGACTGACAAAAGCAAGAAGCAGATCCCCTGTGGTACTCAACTGTTTATAGTTGTCCATTCAGAAGGAGCCTTTTGAAATACTACTTGTAGCCACATTTCATAGTAAATTCTGCATCCAGCTGAGGATGTTACCTCCAGTGTACCTTTGAAAGTATGATAAGGTACTCTGTCAAAAGCAGAGCTTAAATCAAGGAACACAAAAAAGGATCCAATAGGTTGCATGACAAAGAATTCATTGAAGAAGAAATAAGATGATGCTCTGTAGATACATTAGCATTAGCTAACACTTTCTCTCAAGGTGAAAACCAAAGAAACCTACCTTTAACTAAGGCAGTAATTTGGGTGGTATTGGATTTACTGCATGGTCCTCCTGTGCTTAGGGCATCAGACTTGCAGCCTGGAGGACTAGAGTTCTGTCCCTGGCCTGGTCGTATTGAAGTGTTTAAAAGTGGAACCTAATGCAATTATGCTTTGTGCTCAGCATAAGCAGTTGAACAGGTAAAACAAGCCAGTGAACCACAATGAGTGAAAAAGCTGTTGCTGTCCTGGCTTTAACCTATTGGTTAGAAACTGAGCAGTGAAACCTCTTCTACATTCATAACTGCCTACCAAATAAGTTGTTGCGGTATTTCTTTTTCTTTCTTTTTAATGTAGAATTATTTCCAACCAGAAGCTCAAGGTCTTGTCAGCAGGTTGTATGATTACATTTGTGCTAGCAGTAATGGTCAAGCAGTGACTGTTGACTTCTGTAGCAGGACTTTGGAAAAGATTGCAAGAACAACGACATCTGCAGCACAAGTTCAGTTCTATTTGAAGATCTATAGCAACAGTAAAGAAAAAATTGTGAAAGATGGTAAATCCAGTTTAGTTTAAATAGTTCGATGAAAAGGAATCAAAAGATAACTTTTTATGCTGTTAGGCAGTTTCCAGACACCTCCCACCTCCTCAAAGCTATGGCAATTGCAAATTTTGTACAATTGATTTGGTGGGATTTGTTTGGAGAGAATTTTTTAAGACAGAATATTTTGTGGGTTAAAATGTGAAAGGGAAAGCTGATGTAAGAGGGGTTCTCGGGGATTGGGGGTGGGGGATTGGCGTGGGAAAAATGTGTTTGGAGGGCAATTATCCACTAACAGTAAGCTAGTTGTGTAATTCATTGCCGTAAAGAATTGTGGGGCATGGCGTGGGGAATACAAGTGTGTACAGTGTTCTGTTGTTTTCATCAGTACACGCATACAAAGCTAACAAAGTGTCTAGCCAAGTCGAATGAAAAAATAGCGGTCTTTTCCTATTTGACGGCAGATTAAAATGCAAATTTTTACAACAAAAAGGCAATTTAGATGCAATCCACTGCACTCAATCACAATTGTGATCCCTCCTCATGTTATGGATGGATTAGGAAAGAATGATTTCACCAAATTTTCACTTAAACCCAAATTTTGGAATATATGTTTTTGGCGAGGGATTGGTTTGTTTTTACGGACAAATGGAAGGATGTGTGCATGTGTATAGCCACCAAAACAAATTACCAAACTGGCCCATTAAGCACCCAGTACCAAAGAAGTTGGAGACTGATGTCTGTTTAACTTTGTTTCGTTTGTATTTAAATTAATTTAAAAAGTTTGGAGGGAAGTTCTTTCGATGGATGGGGAATTTTCTCAGTAAAAGTGAAAAGAGGAAAATAGTTCAAAGGTCTCTTGGGAGGAAATTATCTTAGTGAGAATGTGCTTGAAGGAAATTCATTCAGTTTTGACTTAGTGCCCAGTAATAAGTAAGTGTGAGAACAATTCGTGTTACACTTTTTACTGATGTATTTGAATTGATTTAAAAATTAATGCTAAAGGTATCGGGATTATCTAGTGCAGTCTTATCATTCTATTTGTTGAAGATGCATTTTTATTCTCTCTTCAGATTGCTTGGAGCTCCTAAACACTGCTTATTATTTTTATGGTCTGGTGTCATCTATCAAGTTTGAGCACACATCCAAAGATGAATCTACTCTCAGTGTTGTTACGGATACCATTTTATCACAAGCTGGTGTGGATGGTAGTGCTGAATGGATCAATCACAATTGTCCAGAATTATTTACAGCAATGAATATATGGTTGATGAAGAAACTAAATGGACAAGATGTTTCACCCGTAAGTTTAAAAACAACTGCAATAAACCTTAACGTTAGACACATTGGGCTTGATTAAACTGTATCAGACAAAAAGGGCTTCAATGCACTGTGTTTTTTCAAGTGCTAGCTGGGTATTTGCCCCAAGAGGATGCATTTGTGCAAAACATCTCCTCTTCAAGCTTATTCCATGTCCAAAAAATGATTACACACCATAGGTTTAAAATGAACTATTCCAGGATGCTGCCGAGTGCTATGGCTTTGCAGCAAAAAAAATATTTAATACTGGTAAAATCTGATTTCACTGTGAAACCTTGCATAACAAAGGGGCTAAAGTGGAGGGTGGTAGGTGCTAAACATCTAAGTGGCTTAATATGATAATAAAAAGAAAAGCCCCAACTGCCAGTTTAAGATGGCTCAAATTTCCCACAGCAGAAAAAGTGCAGGGACTGAAGCCCCTTTGTCACCATGGTCCCAGATCCAATGGCAGTCTAGGGTTCTACCATTGTACTTGAAAACGTACAAAGTTCTATAGCAAACTAAATGATACCATGCACAAAAGTCTCTTTCCCTAAATCTGTAGGCTTTGCAAAAATCAAATTGTTAAAGCCCTAATTATTGTGGAATTGTGTTGTCATCTTTGAGCATACTGCAGAAAAATTGGTTCTTCTAAGTGTGATGTATCTATGATAAGGATTTCAAAAATTTATTTTATAGCAACATACAACTCAAACAATTACTCCTGATGGCTGTATTCTGAATGGTATCTTGTGGTGGATGCTAGCATCGACATTGCCGTCAGTTTACAGTCAGTCATCTAATCAAGGAAGTGCTTCAGACCAGGTGAGATGTTTTTAGATTTTGGATTACCAGTTAAAGAGACATTTGTTTTTCACAAGCTGGTGATGATAAGACAAGAATTGTAGGGAGACACTTAATTTTGCAGTCAAGTTGAGTCATTTATCACTTTTAATATTACTCTAGTCAAGTCAATGACCCCAGTCATCCATTGTATTATTTCTATGATGAAAATGATTATCTGCACGTCCTTAAGTCATTTCCCTTTTGAAAACAAGTAACTGGAGGCATGGCTGGTTTCAACTCTGTCACAAAGAAAGGCTCAATCACTCACATTAGAGTTAGTGATTGTTACATTAAATCCATGGTGCAAATGTAAGGATGGGAGATTGGAGTTTCCCAAAAATACCATCTCTGTACTTATAGAAGTGAGTTAATGATTGATAGGTAAATATACTGAAAATTTCTGGGAAATTAAAGGTTAAACAAGAACTGTTCATAATAAACAAATAATAAATCTTTATGAGTGTCATAGAGTTGAATTATTTCTTGAGTTGAAAGATTGCCACTTTCTATATAGTAATGCGAAGCCGAGTTGAATAGAAGGTGGCAATCTTTCAAGGAAAGAAATAATTCAATGCTATTGCATGAACTAAAACATTCATTATTTGTTTTATATAACACCTAACTTTCTAAATATTCCTTGGCTAGAATTTGATTTTGCCTAACGTTATCCTACCGCAGTCTGAGTTTTGTCCTGTCGAAAGCTAGTACTTGCATGTATGTCTTATTTATGACATTAATACTGCAGTGATCTTGCGTACATCATACTGTTTGTTATTTTCCTTAGCCTAGGCCTAGGCCATGGTATGTACTGTATGTAACTCTTAATCACTGTTAGCCCGCCCACTTGTTACTTACGTTCTGATATTCGTTTCGTTTCATTTGTTTCCATAACATGTTAATTCAGTATTGTACAGAATAATTTCAAATTCAAAAATCCAAAAACATAATGTGAAGGAAGTAAGCTAAAAAACCCCTAGGGGCTTGTCGGGAGCTTACTCCCTGAGCAAACAAACAAGGAAGACGAAGGCACAATAACTGCACAGAAGACAACGATAATTTTATACCGTCCTAAAAGCCTGAAAAAACCCATGCCCAAAATGAGCCCACCACCCCCACACTTGATAAGTTAATTTTTGGAACTGCACTTAAATTAGCACTGTATAGACATTGAATAGGGCAATGTAACTAATTAATTAATACTTGCTGATATAATAAGTAACAACATTTTTCCTAAATGATGGTAAACTTGGACGGGAAATCATAGTGTCCGGTAAGGAGTTCCAGGCCCTTACTGCTCGGTAATGAGAGATCTTTGTGAAAACAAGAAAGGGTGAGAGGGTTTCTTAATAAATGAGCATGACCGGTGTTGTAACCATGTTTCAACCTATTTTGCTCAAGAAAATTGGAAAAAATTTTTCGGTAAGAGATTACCAAAAAACCTATACGTAAAGCACAAAACCTGAGATTTAGTATGTCATGCAATTTCAAAAGATACAAGGACTTAAAAATAGGGCTGGTTGGATCTCTAGATCCAACCATAGAAATGTGTCTAACGGCTCTCTTCTGCAAAATAAACAAAGTTGAGTATGACAGGAGCTAGCACAAGACCAAACTGATGAGCAATAAGTTAAGTGAGGATAGGTTAAAGATAGATAAATCATTTGCAAAACATTCGAAGGGACAATATTCTTCAATCTTCCAATAATATTAACGCCCTTTGCAACCTGTGACGAGATGTTAAAGATGTGGTCTACCCAACTTAGTTTTGAGTCAACATTCACACCCAAATATTTAGTAGTATTGACCCATTGTTCAAGTGTTTGACCATTTACAACAATATTAAAAGTCTTATACTATAGTCTAACACAATATAATTAGTCTTAGACATATTAAATATTAAAATATTAAAAGAAGTAACTTGATAGGCCTAACCTATGTTTCATTAACTTTAGGTTTAACTGTTACTTGTTTTTTCTTTTAGGCCTAGGCTAAACAATTAATGTCTGAAATAGATTTTGGTCAAAATTTGATAAGAGGGCTACTTACTCGTACATTCAAGCATTCTCTGTCAAAAGCAGTCGTAATCCAAAGTGAAAACTTTCAGTGTGGTTACTGGATTTGTTTATGTTATGTACGTCTGCCATCTGCAATGTACTTTCATGTAAAGCCTTTGCATGGTTCAAAACGTGATTATCAGTTCACAGTGACGCAGCTTAATGTGAACGTACGAACTTCATACGTAGGCCTATGTACCTCATAGCCTACTATCAGCACTCTCAGGACTACTATTGCACGATGGGGACTACTATTGCAGTTTAACAGGATCGAATCTTGTGGATGGTGGGAAGCCAATGACAGGCATGTGACCATCAATCCTCCAATCAGATGAAGACAATTTAGGTGTAACATAAAACAGGATAATGCATGACCAGAGCTTTTGTGGTAGTAATGCAAGAGCCGTGGTGTATTTAGGGATAGTATTAACCTCTGAGAGTGCATTATTAGCTCAACCCAAGAAGCTGATAGAGCTTATGTGGTGCTGTGGGATGAAACGTATGTCTCTCTCTTAAAAGAGTACCTCAAGTCAAGAAATTCAAATACATGTATATATATATATATATATATGTATACAACAGCATGAAAAATGAATTCTAACAGTCCAACCCCCATCTTCATCGAACATTCTTGAGCCAAGATAAAAATTTGGAATTTTTCCCTTAGTTAGGCCATTGCACAATAATTTGTTTCTTTAATGTACAGCACACATTACCTGCTTTGTTTCCTTTTAGAATTAAAAATATTTTTATGACCTTGAACACTTCCTGTTTGCTTGCCCTGGTTGCTTGCATAGCATGTAACACAAAGAGAGTTTAATAAATTACATCGGCCCATCTCAGTAAGAGTGCTATCACACCTGGGTGCAAAGTGCAGTAACTTTCAAACAAAACAAAGATATACAAAGATTGTTATTTGAGCTGTACAAATAAAATTGATATCACAAAATCACAAATTATTGTGCAATGTACCATTTTAGGTTTGAGTAGATAAACTTCAACTTCACTGCATTTCATCATGCTCACAACAATGTGAAGTTTTTACCCCAATTAGCCAACAATTTCTCACAATTCTTCACACATAAGTACTTAATATTATTAGAGAATAATGTCTGCTTATCAGGCACATTCTGGAGACAAAGAGGCTTGGACAAGTCTATACACCAGTGGTGAACATGGCTTGAGTGTCAATCGTTTCCAGCATCATGTTTTCTCTTATCGTGGGCCAACTGTGCTTCTTATTTCCTGTAAAGACTCATACAACTTTGCCCTGGCTGTGGATACAGAATGGAGGTCAGTGTGAGAATATAAAGTGTATATATATTCTAGATATAAATTGAGCTCATTTTGATGTTTCAAAGAGTAATTTAATTGTTTGCACTAAAACCAGTATTACTTTTTGTATCATGATCAGTCTGCCTGGCATTGTAAAAGCAGTAAAAATAGTGAAACTGATATGTTGGTTGTATTGTTTTCATGTCTTGTGTGTGTGCTCACAATAGATGTTATGTTTTCAAGGATGATAACATTGTACCGATTACACTGTTACCTATCTTCCTCCCGACTGCTGTTGCATAAGGCCTTACACTAAGTTGATCAAATTAGTTGGTGTTTGCCCCCACACCTTCGTCCAGCTCTGTTGCCTTACCTTCCAAATGCTAACAATTGTCGATGCCTTTGCCTTGTCTTGGTTGCTTTCATTTGGTTATGTCTATTGTAGTGGGTCAGTGGTAGTGCAGGGATTCGATCACAGGAGGGCAGACGACCTCAAAACAAATAGGGACCCATTAGTGGGTTCTATCATTTTCCAACATTGTTACCAATGATAACAGACTTTATGTTGTGTTTAAAAGTACACGCAGGGTAGGTGATTGGTGGTAACAGATTTCTCTACCACAGGAGCAATCCTTGAGAGAGCCAGGAATAATTGTTCTGGTGTTATCCTTTGAAGGCGGAGTTGCAAGCTTTTTGGAAAAGGGGAGGGGCGGGGGGCAGACTGGCGCAGTTGGTTGGTGTGATAACATTCTGTAGCGCTTACAAATATAACAAGTTGATGGTCCTAATGGACATTGGTAACATGGTTTCATACTATATGATGTTTTGTTACAAAATTTCTTTCAGTCAGATACATTAAGTGACCCTGCCATCTTTTTTGCATGTTAATCACTGTGTAAAATAGTCTTGTGAAAGAGACATTAACTGATCAAGTTAGTATAGTAAGATGGAGTTTTACGGACTATTGATCAACTGATCAAAAACAGCTGCAATATTTGCATTAGGTCGGAGAAAAGAAAGTTACAATAGCTTTTCAGACCAAAAAAAAAGAACAGACTTCATGGTGTGTATATTGGTGTGTATATTTTTCATTGGCTCACATGGGACTAAGCCTCAGTGTAGAGCTAGAGGGAGCCCAAGGAGCACAGTCCTGGGAAGCTTTTAGGTCGTAGTGGGGTCTAGGCCTTTATCTTGGAGACTTGGTGAAAAGTGTCAGAAAAATAATCTCAGAAAAGTAGGCCGAATATTAGCCTAGGTCTG
Source organism: Holothuria scabra (assembly GCA_037179385.1). Taxonomy (NCBI): domain Eukaryota; kingdom Metazoa; phylum Echinodermata; class Holothuroidea; order Aspidochirotida; family Holothuriidae; genus Holothuria; species Holothuria scabra. The sequence continues at coordinate 42,343,769 of CM074183.1, forward strand.
CACTATATCTTGTTCATGTACATCTGAAAAAAGGGGGTCTGACTATGGGGGTAAAAGCTCCCACCTGGTGCTGCCACTGATACTAGGTTGAAAAGAAATTAATTGTTGCAAATAAGCAGAACTCTGGGCCTATATACTTTATGTATACTGTCGTAATGATATTATCGTAGGGTGGGGTAAAGAGAAAATCGGCATTTCTTATTGTATTTTATTGTTCATGACATCACAGGTTTCCAAAAGGGGGTTATGAGGGCATAAGCTTACTGTTGTAAGCTAAAAAGTAGAAAGTAAAAAAGTTACAAACCTTCTTTTGTTGTTTTCCAGGGATGGAACAATATCCTGGGGAGGTCAGAATTGTTATTTCATTCAAACATCACCAGAGTTTAAAGTTCTTGAAGGTATTTTCTGCATTACATATATTTTACCCTATATGGTACTTTTCCAGGTCTGGATTTTCAGCAAAATTTATATTTGTCCTTTGGGCAGCCATTTCACTATTTTGATTGTCTACAACAAAATTTGGTTGTTTTGAACAGTTTTACAATTACAAACGAGTGCATTTTGCAAGTATTTTGCAAATACCTGTAGTGCTGTTTTGCTGTTGTAATTCAATGGAGTGTGGTGTTCATATGTTATTTGTTTTGTAGGGTAGAAACTTATCATGTTTAAGAGAAAAATATTTGATGATAAAGTGGAAAGGGTTTACCAGTAAGCAGTGAAATCTTGGATCAGATAGAAGCAAGCTGCTTTTTAATCCTAATCAAGAAAAAACTTGTTGTCAGTCAGAAAACCAACTTTTATCTTTTGGTTGTCCATGTGGAATTTTTGGTGTGGGCAAGCAGACATCAACGAAAAGGGAGCCCTGATTACAATAATTGTGGTGGTAAATTGTGGGCTCTTGTGTGACATTTCTGGTAACCTTACTATTGTAATGTACAGAAATATTTGTGCTTTGAATTAAAATGAATGATACTTTTAAGGGAAAGAAAAAAGAATATTTGAAAATTTAATGATGATATTGTTTGAAATGAGTTTTTGGACACTAACTTTAATACAACCTTAAAAACAATGTTTCACGTTGTGAATACATGGTGAATAGCATGTTACTTGTGAGATAAAAACAGACCCATAGCTTCAGTTCAAGAGAGGCTGGCAGGAACATAGCTGAAGTGAATGGTGTGTGCATGCAGAGTGCTGTGCACCATTGGCCAGAGAGGCCAGAGTGCCAGAGGAAGTTCTCTGAAGCTCCTAGGTTTTCTTTCAGCTTTCTTTTGCACTGGTATTTTTACACTTCACAAACAAAGGACTCAGGCCCTATTAGATTCTTCGCCGAGGATGGGGGGGGGGGGGGGATTAAAGAGGAGCTGGGTGGTTGACCCCTAAAAAGGAATGGAGGTACATATCTGAAATAGTAATATTTCAATTTGCCTGTAATATGTTTGATGCTTGTTGGATTAAGATAGCCTTTAGTGACTACTTAGTTTTGTTTTAAGTTTACAGTTTAAAGTTTTCCATTACTTACTAAATATGAATTTGCATTTTATGATAATTTGATGGACATTCTGAAACTTACAGAACAAAGATACTTCAGGTCTTCTCCTCTTTCTTTTATACCTACAAAGAGGGCGCTGAGATGGTGTTATTTAACGAGAAGTCTCGAAACATTCCAAAAGGGTTGTTCATTGGACGTGACAGAGCTAATTATTCATTGAAGGTCACAGATGGCTTCCAGTTAGCTGAGTTTGCTGGTGAAACATGGAATATTTTAGATTTAGAGGTTAGATAGAAGAATGATTTAAAATTTGCATAGAATTCAGTAATCATGTTTTACATGTCTGTGTTAAAGAGAGTGATAGAAAAGGAAAAGATAACTTCATTCCAATTTCCTTGTGCATTTTTATGGATTATACCTCAAGGTTGCCTTTAGATTGTTAGTGATTCTGCCCTGCCTTTTTTAATTATTCATGGACAAATATTGTAATAAAACTGTAGTCAGTTAAGCATGATTGATACTGCAAGTAACTTCTTAAGCAATTGCTTTTTTTTCCTTTGTAGATCTTCAGTGTTCTTCCTTTGACTATGTGGTTTCATTTTTTTCATTTGTAGCTATGCATAAGTTTAATTGATGATAGGTGTAGTGTATTATGTACAACTTACATGCATCCACAAATTGGACAAATGATGTCATTGTTCATTAAAAACCAATGTTGCAATGGAGCCACTGCAAAGTGTGTTGAGTATAGTATCTCATAAATGTGGTTTCAGGTAAAACATGTGAGAATAGGAAGTAACGGCCATGAATTCATAAACAGTTTGTTTTGAGAATGCACAAAGTTACTCCAGTCCTATAACATGTGAATGCTTCACATGTGCATTTACTATACACTGTTTCTCCACGTACTCTTTTTTGTACATTTTTCTTCCTTTCAAGGTTTGGGGTTGTGGTGGAAGCAGTGCCAAGGATCATCAAGTGAAACAGAAAGAACGGGAAAGACAAGATGTAACGAAGAATGCAAAGGTAAGTTAGCTGTGAACTGATAAAAGATCCCCACAAATAAAATGAGAGACTTAAGAAGAGAAATTAACTTGAAAGGAAAATGTTACATTTAAAATGCACCAACAAATACAGCATACAAAGAAATTAACTCTAGCTGTTTTCAAACCAACAATAAACTCTATCAGCAACTTCATCTCCTCTAAATACATTATGCTCAAGAAGAGTTATGAAAGTTGAATCATTTGAAAGGTTGAAAGTTTGGGTGAACAAATTATTCTTGATGAAGCTGCAAATAGCTGAATTTCTATGGGTAACTTATTTCTTGACAAGAATACTATCATGATGCTTCATTTTAAAGTGCACCTCTAGTAAAAAAATCAAAAATATATATTTTAACAGCATGAAAAACAAGTTCTAACAGTCCATCTTCATAGGACTTTCTTGAGCCGAGATATAAAATGTTGAAATTTATTCACAAAAATTAAAATGGTACATTGTGCAATAATTTCTGGTGTCACTGTTGTACTCCAAATACACTCATTGTATTTCTTTGTTTTTCTGAAAGTTACTGTACCTTATACCAAGGTGTGATATCACTCTTACACTCATGGGGTGGTGTAATTTATTTGGCCCTCTCTGTGTTACATGTTATGCATGCAAACAGGAAGTGTTCAAGGTCATAAAAACATTTTTAATTTCAAAGGGGAACAAAGCAATTAATGTGGGTTGTACAACAAGAAAGTCACACATTATTGCACAATAGACCAATTTGTTTTAAGTGAATACATTTCAACATATTATACCTTGGCTTAAGAATGTCCTATGAAGGTGGGCGTTAGACTGTAAGAATTCATTTTTTTTTTTTTTTTTTTTTTTACTTGAGGTAAACCTTAAATAATCTATCACTATGTGTCAATGAATATTAGTTTTCAAAGGATGATTTCTTTCCTCTGAAACAAACACAATATTTCACTTGAAAGTGCTGATCACAAATAGTCTTGGTTTATCCAAAAATGGAAGTAAACTTGGCAGTAGACTTAGTTGGGAATGGTATGGAACTAAGCTATTAAAATTCAGAAGATTTTTTTTTAATGTACCAAATTTTTTAATGTTGTGTGTAGGTATGTGGATTCAGGCTGAAAACCACAACAAGGATTTTAAGTTGTAATTACCAAGTACCACCAGTGTGGTACTTGTGGTGAGGTGATTTGATCTCTGCTTTTATTGAGAAAAAAAAAATTTATTATAGGGCCAAACCTCTCACCCCAAACTACAATTTTGATATGGGGGTACCAAAATTCTCAATTGGCTTAAATCTTTGATTGACAGCTAATTCAAACAATGCAGAGTACCAAAGCTTACATTACACAGCATGAATGGTACTGAGAGTGTTTTGATTATATAAATTGAGTTTTTCTATACTCACCTTGAAGCAATAAACTGAGATTGTATCTGGGTGAGGATGAATTTCACACAATTGTGGGAGCGGCTTAAGTAAAAAGGTTGAAAGAATTGGTACTGTTTGGCGTGAGAGAACTGAGCCTTTAATGGGTCATGGTATTGTTGATTTTAGGGCTTTGCAATTATTTGTGTCTGAATGCAAGGTTTGTACAGGTCTTGAAAATCCTGGTGTGACAGATGCAGCAGTCCTAGCGGTTCGCAGCATAACACTCCAAGAAAATAGTTTAGACAAATGTAGATAGATTTCTGACATTGAAAGGGTGTATAGGTACAGGGAATCCTCATGGTTTTGTAGAGGTAAAATTATTGTTGGTGCTAGTGGTTAGATTATCAGGATTCCTGCCCTTCTGAAAACTTTGGGGGGATCTCAGAAACCAGCAAAGCAGTTACTTTTTTCAACTGGGGGTTTCGTACCTTCATCACAGGAGATGTTTAATGATGCATCCACACTAACACATTTTCACTTCAAAGTGTTGTGACAAATATGGGTAAAGAAAATCATGAGTCTGGTAAAAAATTCGTTAACCATTCTTGAAATGTCAGCAGGGAACTCAAGTGTGTAGGAAAACAGTGCAGTAACTTCCAATAAATGAGTGTTTTCTTTTCTTGTGAATCAAGTGCAGGAATTCGTCAATGGTACTCTCACATTGGGTCAAAGGTTATGTAAGGTCAGCAGTTTGAATCTCATCTTGCTGACAAATGACCCTTTGCTCTATACTAAATTATAATTGTGGACTATGAATGGAGTGATACAAAAAATGATCTTTAGGACAAAGATTCTCTTTCTTTTTTCAGCAATGAAATTTTGAATTTTGGTCAAACTCTTCATTTTAAGGTTCAACTCACAAAGAGTTTCAAAGGAGGCCAAAGAATAATCAGACACATGGAAGTCATGTGTAGTTTCCACATTTAAAGTTTATCAAGCCTAGAATATGGTAATAGTTAATAGAATTAAGAGTACAAAGATAAAAGATGACACAAACACAACATCAAATAAAATTGCTTTCTTGCAATGATTGGTATTTCAGATGAAATTGCCTATGTAAAACTGAAAATTTCTTTTAATTATTGGAAGGTACCCTCCAGCTCACTGTCATCATTGCAGTTGTAGGACAAGTGCTCCACTTCCACAACACAAAAAAAATCAGTGACTTAAATGAAACAAAAATGTCTCCTCAATTCTTTGACCTCAAACTGCTTTCTTAGCAATACATTTAACTTACCCTGTGAAACAGCATTCAGAGGAATTGCAGACTGATCAGGGCTATATTAAAGTCAGTTATTCATGACCCGAGACAATTCTTCCAACCTGCTTTCTTTAAGCCCATAATTGTCTGAAACCCATCCTCATCCTGACATCATAATAGTTTATTGCTTCAGGGAATACCCTATTGAGCATGCTAGGCCCTAACATGTTATCAGAACACTCTCAGTGCATGCTGTGTAATATTAGCTATGATGTTTTTTTAATTTGATGTTAATGAAGCCGATGTGCCAATTGAGAGTTTCTGTAGACTATCAGTAAAATTGTGGTAGAGGTGACAAATGAAAGTTTTTACCATTTTTCAATACAAAATCAATGAATATGTTTACATTAGTTTTTCCCAAAATCAATGAATATGTTTCATTTTTTTGGCAAAATCAATGAATATGTACAAATGATTTTTCCTGAACACAGTGGATTTATTTGTATCGTTTCTTCTTCAGGTAAAGCTACCAGGCCAGTGGGATGAGAATCCTGACAGATTGCTCCTTCAGTGGGGTGGAGTAAGTCCCTCTTATGGGGACCAGTTTAAGGCAGAAATGGGACCTGATTCAAAGAGCTGAGTAATAATCTGAAATGGGGTATTGAAGAAGAGAGTGCTCTCACTTACGTCACAAGCTCCGCCCCTTTTGATTTGTAAAAGGTTGTGTAGTAGGCTGACAAAGCTAGCTAGCTGAGAAGCAACTGATGGCCCGAGTGTGACTGCTGCACTAAAACACTTTGGACTTTTTGCTGGCAGTGGGCTTGGCTCACCAATTGTGATGTCATGTGAAAGCACTAACTATGCATTATCTGATGAAAGGTCGGTTGACCTTAAGTGTAGTGTAATGTTGTATAATGCTGTAGTACTTGAAAGTCATTTGTCTAGTAATAAATAAAAGAAACACTAAAAGGAAGTAATATTTGATAAGTAGGAAAAAAGGGGGATGCTACTGTTTCTTGGTAATTTGTTTACATTTGATGAAATGGCAAAGTGATGAATGATATTGATCTAGTCTGTAGTTGTTGTAGTGCGCCGCACTACAATATTGGCATTTACTGGCCGACTGACAATTTCTTTTGTGAAGCCTGTTATGGCCCACAACTCATTTCCCTGCGCGTACCGTAACTTAGTTCGTACAAATATCCATGCTCTACCCTTTAACAATAGCAGTAAGTGCAATCTGTGGCCGTCTTTAAACAAAAATCAACTTCAGAAAAGCAAATACTACACTTACAAGGCTGATTTAAGGAGTTACCTTCATGAAAGAGCATTGCGGATAAATTTCCAGAAAACGCGATGTAATGTGGTTCGGCCTTTTCACATTGAAGTGATAAGCCTGGAGAATCAATCACTGCTTCCAAATTGGTATACGTAACACGGCGCCATTGCGTCCACTATCGTTGAACAGTAACAAGACGTTATTGTACAGTATCTTCATCTAGCTACTACGGAGCAGGGTATTGCCAATTCCCTGTACGGAACGAATTGGCTTTACTGCGTTGGATTAAGCGACTTGTGCTGTAGTTCTATTATCATGCTTTATTTCAGTGGTAAAAGCAGAAGCTATTTTGACAGCAGTCCGACCGAAACGTTTTGACAGCATGCATATAGCATGCATTGCGAATTAACGAAACACGGATGTTAAAACACACAGCGTCAACAGTTATTCGGCCTTCCACGAGACAGTTGTTATATGCATGCAGCGGTGCAGTCAGAGAGCATGGGAGGGCATCATTATTTAACATAAAGAACGGTGAAAGAGGACTGAGTCGAGAACCGATAAAACCATTTCAGGCAGGAGTAAACAACACAACAGAGCATAACGTATGGCTAAGTAGGCTACTCAGCACGAGTCCTTGAACGGGACTATGCTTCGTCCACTTCATCTTACTCCACACTAGACTGTATACGGAGTAGGTCCTACCGTTAAGCGCAGTACAGGGTCTTGGTCAAGGACTACTCAGCACTTGCTTCATTGTTGGCAAATATGCTCCAAAATAAAGCTAGTGACTGACTATTAGCATAGAAGGTCCGGATTAACTCCATCATTGGTTACTCTTCTATGATTTCTTTATGCGTCCAGCCAAGGAGCTGGGAGTACTTCCATGCTGGGAGACAAGTGGTCCATCTTTGTACTATCAAGAAATAGGGTTGAGAGGAGTGGCCAAAAAGAAACAACAGCCCCTCTTCCCGCCATGAACAAATCCTAAAGTTCAAATAAAAACTGGGCTACTGTACTAACTGAAAAGACACCTCTAACATGCACTACAATTCTGCGTATTTGCAAGCAAATGCAGTTCTAGTTAATAGTTAGAGTTTAACAGCCCAGTTTCCAACCTATTGGGTCAAGTTGAGCCGGCCACGGCTTTTTTCCAGTTGTGGCTCACTGGATTGTTTCCCCTACTCCATTGCTTATGCGGAGCATCACACACAATGGCAGTAGGTTCCTTTTTTTAGAGTCTTTGGTATGACTCCACCTGGAAGCGAACCCGTACCTTCCGCGTGAGAGGCGGATTCTCTTACCATTAGACCAAACATGTGGCCGATCTAGTCTGTAAGACTGCATGTGTGCAATTATAAATAGTTAAAATTTTTCACAGATTATATGTATATAAAAAGTGAATATTCTCAACCATATTCACTGTCTGGTTGTAGTTTTCTTGCCTTTTCTATTGCTTGCTGCTACCAAGAAGTCAACTCAAAGGTTTTCAAGGCACCGTGTGCATTAACATCTAATGTTTTAAGTTTCTGAAAGGAACAGATTATGAGGAGGGGTAGAACACAGGGGTTGGTTGTTTTGTGCAAGCCCCATGATTCCACTGTCAGGTTGGTCAAGTGTTGTCCTTCAGTGGACGTATAGCTTCTTTGTGAAGCAGTACAAAGTTTGGTTTTGTTGAACGGCCCTTTGCCAGAGGTTCGGGAGGGCTTTAAAGAAAGATTCCATGTAGCATACTGATAGGAAATAAGTACAAGGTTTGGAGAGCGAATGTCTTGAAAATATCATGTAATGTAAGGTAAAAAATTGTCATGTGATATTTTTAAGTGTAAAGGTCCTCCCTGTAGGATTCCCTCTTTGAAATCATGTGACATGTGTCATGGCATAATTTTGCAAGTCTGCTGAGTTCATGGTTTGTTTTAACCCATGAAATTCTTTTTTTAATGAAGGGTCTGTTTTTTTGCAGTCAGGTTCTGTTCTTTGGTTTAAATAGGTTAGCAGCTCTGAGTTGGAGGTGTACACAAATCAGTATTTCCTGTTTAAAGTTCATTTGGGTACTCACCCACCAGCCAGTGATTTAGCCAGCCAATATATTTGCAACAAATGTTATGCAACCAAATAGAATTCTCCACAAAACAAACAAACAAACAAAAAAAAACATGGAGAAAAAATTTCTGCACATAGGTGTATTTAGAAGAAACCACTGTGATTGACAGTTGCATGAGTAAATTGTACTTCAATTGTAAGATCATTTAGGGTCAAGTGTTGCACCACTGTCATATATTTTTTAGTAGGGGGACACCCCCCTCACTGAATTTCTCTTCACGCTGTTCATTTACAATGTCTCATTGGAGTAATTCACAATGTCTCATTCGTGAAATGATTTCTTCGCTGAATCACTGGCTGCAGGGGTCTTCCTCAACGGGAACAAAACTTGAGCCTATTGTGGTTCATGCAGCTTTTACAGTAGTGAACTTGGAAAGTTTGTTTCCATATACATCATTAACACAGTACTATCATTTATTTTCTTTAGTAACTACGGAGCACAATAATTATACTTATATAATTATAACAATAATATGAAAAAATATTTATATATTTTATCTTATCTAAAAATTGCTTTACAAAAGTGTACATGTGCTAGTCTGAGAATACCATTTCAGTTCCATTGAGCTGAAGGATGATCCAATCATTTCAAGAATGTTGGTATTTCTGAAATGGTACTTTTGTGCCCTTCATGAGAACAAAGTCTCACTGAAACTTACCGGTGAGAAGAGACATTCGGCTCCTCGTGTTCAGGCAGCTGTTCACTTATGACAGCAGTAGTTTAGGCTCAGTGCTTTTTAAAACTTTTAACATGAAATGAAGCTTTGAAATTTCCTTTCAAAGTCCAAGACTAGGAGAACACTTTTCTTGACTTTCAGTTTCAGGTTGAATTAAATGTTTTATATATTGTGATTAAATCTTGCTCATGAATTTAAATTAAGATGTAAATTATTCAACTACCATTGCAAACCAAATACTTAAAAATATGCAGAGAATATGCATTTTCTGTGACTTAAAAAATGCCTGTGTCTCTATATAGCCGCCGCTTGCCATGTACAAGTGTGTTAGCATTCCTTCTGAAATCAAAAGAGATACCAGATAAAACAGTTCCGACAAATGTGTCGTTTTCGTGTTATGCGTTTTGTTGTTGCCAGTAAAATGTACTTTTTTATCAGAATATACTTCATGAGAAAATACAGTAATGCATTATAATGTGCAATAAGTTATATTCCTTTGTTTTCTATCATGTTTTCTGTTATGTTCCAATTTTGTTCTTGGAGAAAACCATTTCACAGCAGGAAAAAGAGGGCAGATGAGGACTGTGTAACAAGAAATTTCCAATTTGGTTTACGATAGCACTGATCCCTAACCCAATCCCTTACAATAACAGAGAATGCAATTGATACAGTCAATCAAGAAATTCCTGGTTACACAGTGAGTATCAGCTAGGAAAAGCAAGAGAGGGGCAAAACCATGGGCTCCATGAAAATATAACTTGTAAAGATAATTAATAATTTACATCAGTAACATTTTATTATATTTTGTTTGCAACTTCGTATCCTTAAGCAGAAATGGTTTTATTAATTTTGGATTATATACACAGTCCTTACAATGTTGCTAACACCAGGTGTTGTGGCTCCCTGCTAAAAAAGCCTCTCTCTGGGATGGCTCTAATATATTCCTCACTTCTGTCATCACCATTTACAGAAATCAACATGAAAGCTGGTGTTTTAAATAATAATGACAATGAAGGGTTGTGCAATTTGTTACAACAAGGGATTGTGTAATTTGTCAGTACATTGCTTACCAATAACAGTCTTCACAACAAATAATGAAAAAAGGAATGAGAATCGACCGCAAATGGATATAGCGCCCGTTTACCGGTTACCAGCTCAAGTAAATTATAAAGGTTACTGGTCTGTAGGAAGGAATACTGATATATAATATGGTACTCAGGCACAGCACTCTGAGCACCAAAGAAGGTCGGTTGTTTGGGGGGGGTCACTAATTGAAGTAAAATCACTTACAGTGGGAAGTTCGAGCAGTCACACAATTCCATCAATTCAGTATATATTGAATTTAGCCAAGAGTCTCAAGAAGTAAAACACATTACCATGTTTTCAATTCCGTTTTATAGTTCTCCTCCAAAAATTAACAAGACCATTTTATAAAATGTTAGGTGGTACATTCAATCTTGTAATTTTCTCATCAAAGTACAGCGACTGCTTAGATCCTCCTTCTAGGCCTGGAAAATGTCATTTCCGGCTGTCCGAGGGGTCCATTTTTTCAAAATTGTCTGTACGCTCCGCGCCCACCAACCAAAAGTGACGCTCCGCTTCAGTAGTTAGATGGAGTTTAATGGCCCAGTTTCCAACAGATTGGTTCAAGTCGAGCCGGCCACGGCCTTTTTTTTACAGTTGTGGCTCACTGGCTTGTTTTCCCTACTCCATTGCTTATGTGGAGCGTCACGCACAACGTCAGTAGGTTCCATTTTTAGAGTATAAGCTCCGCTTCGGTAGTTTTCCCAGCAGAACAAGTTAGTTTCAAGTGAACACTTTTTGGAAACGAAAACTCAAAATAGGCACTGCTTCGATCCCCTTTATATCCCATGGGTAATGCCATTTTCGACTGTCTAATAGATCCGATTTTCTGTACGTTCCACGCCATCGAATGGTGGCGCTCCACTTAGTCTTTCTGACTGAATTTTAACTCGAAGTGAACGTTTATCTGCAATTGATCTCAAAATAGCGATTTCTAAGATCCCCGTTATAAGCTTGAGAAATGCCATTTTCGAGTGTCTGAGTAATACGAATTTTCACATTTTTTGTACGTTTCGTGCCAACAGTGGGGGCACTCCGCCTAGATAGTCTTTCGGGCAGAGTTACATTTTTTAGGGCAAACAGTTTTCTACCCCAAACTGAAATGCTCCCGTTCGCCTACTGGTTTGGCTGTTTAGAGAAAAAATCCCCGAATGTCCGAGAAATGAACGGAAAGGGAACTAGTATATAACTCCGAGAAGGACTTTGAAATGGCAGCGAGATCACATCCTGCAGTTCACAATTCAGATGGTCATTGTAGGCCCGAGTAATTCTACTTGGAAAGAATTTTTGTATGAAGGGAAAGGTGGATTTAAAGTAAATTTGTCGTATGAGTGAAGTTAGTTTAAAATGCATGTCGTTATCACGTTACGTAAGGGTTAGAAGTAACTTCATGGTGCATAGCAACTGTACTTCAGCCTTTCAATATTAGCTTTGACTAAATAGCTATAGCTCACTGAAACTCCGATTGTGAGAATTGCACTCATGGATCACAGTAATGGAAATCACGGGAGGGGATCTGATTTGTGAATTGGGGCCGGAGAAAAGTTTTCCAACAGCCTTTCGAACCCTGGATCGTGTTCCGGACTGGAATCGGCTATAAGGAACCCACTCTAACGAATTTAAGAGCACACGAATGCTCACACAAACAGACATGCATACACACTCACACTCTAACGAACATACAATCAAATTGACGTTTTTCGGAAGCCCTAAAGCCATTTGTGCAGTGTTCGGTTTTGTTTATTTTAGCCTGTTCCCTTTCTTTTAATCTGCTTGAATTATTGGGGGAAGGGGCGATTTTTTGAGCCCAATATTTTCATTGGAGTGCCTGTTGTCTCCCCCGTCTTCCCCCAGGATCGATCCCCTGCCGGCGGAAATCCCAAACTCGAAAGCTTGGACGCGCGAAGCGCACCAAAAGATTATTTCTCTTGAGGAACTTGAAATAATTTATTGTTTTCGAATCAAAACAAAAATCAAAAGTATATACTGATATACTGATTTTTTTAGTCCTGCTCGCTCATGCTGTGCGACTAAAGAGTCTTTAATTACAGACGTCTCGCGTGTATCGCTGTGACTGAAGTCTTTTTTTTTTTTGTTTTGTTTCCTATCGTTTTCACACTCGAGCCATTACCATGGACGTCAAATGTTAGCCAAGTCATTTTTCGATGATAAACCGAGTGAAGTCATTTCGGACTCCCGACTGAAATCAAGCCACCAAAGAGAATGTTTCGAGGCGACGCGAATCCGAGAATCCCCAAACTCTTCTTTGGTTTTATTCTGAAGGCTGATGCTTAATGAAAACACTGGGTACATGATTTTCTCATCATTCGGAAAGAGAGAGAATGTACACAAAGGTGTCGTTGTGAGCATCTGGAACTAGTCTTTCAAGCTAGAAATTGTCCCAGTTTAAGTGTTGTCTTGTTGGTCTCTTAATTGGATTGCTTCCCTCAATTAAGAGGCTGGTTGAGGACGTATTAAACAACTTTGGGCCATACAGTTTTATAATTATATAACTGTCCCGTGTGTCGGCTGAGAGCTGCTTTTGTTCAACTAATCATAACTAAGTGATAAAAAAACAAGTAAGGAGGAGCGGACTTTTCCCTCACTGCTCAATTTATCCGCATTCGATTATTGATGATAAACTTTCCCACTGGATGCCTCACATTGATGTTGTATGTAATAACATCTCCAAAGGAGTGGGTATTTTGTCTAGAACGAAATTACCTTCATAAACATACAGACCAGAAGCCAAGGGCCCCGGGGAAAGCGAAAGAGGTGGAGGCGAACTCCGTCTTCGAAAAATTTCCGTCACCCAGAGAAATATGAAATTAAGCATTGACTTGATAAAATTTCACATATTTGGTCCTCTAAAACTATTTTCCCGCCCTTCAATATTTTTCTACCCCTTTCAGATGCTTTTCTGGCAAGGGGCCTCGAAATATCATGCCCTTTTATTTATAAGGCTGTTATTGATTCCTTGCCGTAGGCAGGCAAGGAATCTATGCGATGGTGATGTCTTGTGTATGTGTGTGTGTGTGTGTGTGTGTGTGTGTGTGTGTGCGTGTGTGTGTGTATGTGTGTGTGTGCGTATGTGACGCTTTGGCTTGTAAACACGATATCTCAAGAAGGGTAAGTCCGAGGGATCTCATACTTGGCATGTGGATTGCCCATATTGAGTAGATGATCCCTATTGTTTTTGGTGGACGTCAAAGGTCACTTGGGGTCACGAGAGGTCAAAAGGTCAAAACCTTGTAAACACGATATCTCGAGAACGGTACATGTGACTATACTCATATTTTGTGTGTGGATTGGTCATATTGAGTAGATGATCCCTATTGATTTTTGTGGAGGTCAAAGGTCATTTGGGGTCACGAGAGGTCAATAGGTAAATTCCTTAGGAATTGCTTGTAAACACGGTATCTCAAGAAGGGTAAGTGTGACTATGCTCATATTTGGTGTGTGCATTGGCCATATTGAGTAGATGATCCCTATTGTTTTTGGTGGAGGTCAAAGGTCATTTGGGGTCACGAGAGGTCAAAACGTCAAAACTTCGTAAACACGATATCTCAAGAACGGTACATGTGACTATACTCATATTTGGTTTGTAGGTTGGTCATATCGAGTAGATGATCCATATTGTTTTTGGTGGAGGTCAAAGGTCATTTGGGGTCACGAGAGGTCAAAAGGTCAAAACTTCATAAACACGATATCTCGAGAACAGTACATGTGACTATACTCATATTTGGTGTGTAGGTTGGCCATATTGAGTAGATGATCCCTATCGTTTTTGGTGGAGGTCAAAGGTCATTTGGGGTCACGGGAGGTCAAAAGGTCAAAACTTTGTAAACACGATATCTGGAGAACGGTACATGTGACTATACTCATATTTGGTGTTTAGGTTGGTCATATCGAGTAGATGATCCATATTGTTTTCGGTGGAGGTCAAAGGTCATTTGGGGTCACGAGAGGTCAAAAGGTCAAAACTTCATAAACACGATATCTCGAGGATGGTACATGTGACTATGCTCATATTTGGTGTGTGGGTTGGTCATATTAAGTAGATGATCCCTGTCGATTTTCGTGGAGGTCAATGGTCATTTGGGGTCACGAGAGGTCAAAAGGTCAAAACTTCGTAAACACGATATCTCGAGAACGGTACATGTGACTATGCTCATATTTGGTGTGTGGGTTGGTCATATTGAGTAGATGATCCCTTTTATTTTTGGTGGAGGTCAAAGGTCATTTGGGGTCACGAGAGGTCAAAAGGTCAAAACTTCATAAACACGGTATCTCGAGAATGGTACATGTGACAATGCTCATATTTGGTGTGTGGGTTGGTCATATTGAGTAGATAATCGCTATTGATTTTCGTGGAAGTCAAAGGTCATTTGGGGTCACGAGAGGTCAATAGGTAAATTTCTTAAAAATTGCTTTTAAACACGGTATCTCAAGAAGAGTAAGTGTGACTATAATCATATTTGGCGAGTGTGTTGGTCATATTGAGTAGATGATCCCTATCGATTTTCTTGGAGGTCAAAGGTCATTTGGGGTCACGAGAGGTCAATAGGTAAATTCCTTAGAAATTGCTTGTAAACACGGTATCTCAAGAAGGGTAAGTGTGACTAGTGTCATATTTGGTGTGTGCATTGGCCATATTGAGTAGATGATCCCTATTGTTTTTAGTGGAGATCAAAGGTCATTTGGGGTCACGAGAGGTCAAAAGGTCAAAACTTCGTAAACACGATATCTCAAGAACGGTACATGTGACTGTGCTCATATTTAGTGTGTGGATTGGTCATATTGAGTAGATGATCCCTATTGATTTTCTGAAAGGTCAAAGTTCATTTGGAGTCAGCATGTTCAAAGCCTGGCAAGCTTTCCTACACAGTCTTTTAATAAATGTCACTTGTAGGGTCCTGTAACTTGTCCTGTAGATGGCACATAGTGAATACATGGTCCCAGAAGTTTTTGGTGGAGGTCAAATGTCATTTGGGTTCACAACGGGCAAGGGGGATCTCAATGTAGGAAGATTGGATGCCTTGCATGTGTACTTTGTGGGCACATTATGGAGCCCTGTTAATTGAAAAACATTGCCAAGCAATGTCAGTGTGAAAAAAGGCCTTACATTTCAGCGGCAAGGAATCACTAAGCCTTTTGGCTTTCTGGTTTTTCAATACTTCTCACGGTACTTTTCCCTTGGGCTTCAACGGTTTGCTTTTCATAAGATATGACGTAGAGACAACAATACAGTGCCTATCACTAAAGGTCTTGGGCGCCGCTAGATTAAACTTTAAGGCAGTTCAGGCGCAAATCCCTCACGTGAACCTTTTCAACCTAACTGACTACTTCTTCCATTCTACCTTAGCTTGCTTTTTGCTGGGTAGTAGCTAGCGATTTGTTAAATAGGCCTATGCCGCTCTAGGATTGGAATAATGTCTCCAGGTAATGGGAAATAAACCCTTCCGGCTTATTTGCTTTAAAAGTCATTCGAAGCGTTTCTGCATTGCCAACTATACATGTCGCGTAGAATTGTGGCACTTCGGATTTTTTCTTTCATTCCCACCGAAGCGTCGAATGATTATTTCCAAGTGCATTCATGTTTTCTTTGTGTATCAATTTTGTGTATCTTTGTGTGCATGCGAATAACCAAGGCAGCTCAGGGAGAAGGGGCAGCTGCCCCCTCCATGAGCATATTTTCAGTATGTTTTTGTTCTTTTTGATTCCTTGCCGAAGGCAGGCAAGGAATCTATGCGATGGTGATGTCGTGTGTATGTATGTGTGTGTGTGTGTGTGTATATGACGCTTTGGCTTGTAAACACGATATCTCAAGAAGGGTAAGTGTGACTTACCTCGTATTTGGTGTGTAGGTTGGCCATATTAAGTAGATGGTCCCTATTGTTTTTGGTGGAGGTCAAAGGTCATTTGGGGTCACCAGAGGTCAAAAGGTTAAAACCTTGTAAACACGATATCTCGTGAACGGTACAAGTGACTATGCTCATATTTGGTGTGTTGGTTGGTCATATTAAGTAGATGATCTCTGTGGTTTTTGGTGGAGATCAAAGGTCATTTGGGGTCACGAGAGGTCAAAAGGTAAATTCCTTAGAAATTGCTTGTAAACACGGTATCTCAAGAAGGGTAAGTGTGACTAATCTCATATTTGGTGTGTGCATTGGCCGTATTAAGTAGATGATCCCTATTGTTTTTGGTGGATATCAAAGGTCATTTGGGGTCACGAGAGGTCAAAAGGTCAAAACTTCGTAAACACGATAACTCGAGAACGGTACAAGTGACTATGCTCATATTTGGTGTGTGGGTTGGTCATATTAAGAAGTTGATCCCTATCGATTTTCGTGGAGGTCAAAGGTCATTTGGGGTCACGAGAGGTCAACAGGTAAATTCCTTAGAAATTGCTTGTAAACACGGTATCTCAAGAAGGGTATGTGTGACTAATCTCATATTTGGTGTGTTGGTTGTTCATATTAAGTAGATGATCCCTATCGATTTTCGTGGAGGTCAAAGGTCATTTGGGGTCACGAGAGGTCAATAGGTAAATTCCTTAGAAATTGCTTGTAAACACGGTATCTCAAGAAGGGTAAGTGTGACTAATCTCATATTTGGTGTGTTGGTTGGTCATATTGAGTAGATGATCCCTATCGATTTTCGTGGAGATAAAAGGTCATTTGGGGTCACCAGAGGTCAAAAGGTCAAAACTTCGTAAACACGAAATCTCGAGAACGGTACATGTGACCATGCTCATATTTGGTGTGTGGGTTGGTCATATTGAGTAGATGATCCCTATCGATTTTCGTGTAGGTCAAAGGTCATTTGGGATCATGAGAGGTCAAAAAGTCAAAACTTCGTAAACAGGATATCTCAAGAACGGTAGATGTGACTGTGCTCATATTTGGCGAGTGTGTTGGCCATATTGAGTTGATGTTCCCTATTGTTTTTGGTGGCGGTCAAAGGTCATTTGGGATCATGAGAGGTCAAAAGGTCAAAACTTCGTAAACACGGTATCTCAAGAACGGTACATGTGACTGTGCTCATATTTAGTGTGTGGATTGGTCATATCTAGTAGATGTTCCCTATTGATTTTCCCAAAGGTCAAAGTTCATTTGAAGTCAGCATGTTCAAAGCCTGACAAGCTTTCCTGCACAGTCTTTCAAGAAAGGTCACTTGTAGGGTCCTGTAACTTGTCATGTAGATGGCACATAGTGAATACATGGTCCCAGAAGTTTTTGGTGGAGGTCAAATGTCATTTGGGTTCCCGACGGGCAAGAGGGATCTCAATGTAGGAAGATGGGATGCCTTGCATGTGTACTTTGTGGGCACATTATGGAGCCCTGTTAATTGAAAAACATTGCAAGCAATGTCAATGTGAAAAAAGGCCTTACATTTCAGCAGTAAGGAATCACTAAGCCTTTTGGCTTTCTGGTTATAATATTGCTAACATTCTCCTAATGATCAGATGATATGCGGTAAATACTCACGGAAAGTTTATTTCCAGCAACTGGCAGACATTTAATTCGGCCAGGATTGCCTTTATAGGCTTCGCTTCATTTTAGTCGGTTCACGTTAAGCCAAAGGTTTCTCCACTTCCTTGACATATTTCTCTGTGTTATTTTGTTATCTAGGGGACCATGCATAAGCTTCTTAAAGCTTATCAGGCCCAACACTGATTATAAACTAGTTTGGAATCTTCTACAGAAGCCATTCCCTTAACTTGTAGTATTCTCTCTGCACAGGGGTATAGATCTGGTTTGTGGATTGGGGGACAAAAATCTTCCAATACGAACGTTAGCACACATACAAACCAATGTTGTAATCGAGTCACTAGATTAGTGACTCGAGTCACCAGTTTTCAAACTTTCAAGTGACTCGAGTCGAGTCATGCATTGACTCGAGTCACTGTACTATTTCAATGGGGAAATTACTCCTGAATTCTATCGAGTCACTATCATTTTGAGAGTAAGTGACTCGAGTCGTGACTTGTTACAACACTGATACACACACACACACACACACACTCTCACTAGCTTCGACGGGCACAAACTATAGATAGATGGTGCATCTTAAATCCTTTTTTCATTAAAATAACCTTAATGGGCTCAAACTAACGTTTTATCAAACCCTTGAGGTCATCTGTATACCTCAATGTTATATTTTGTTTATTCTGTCTGTTGTTTTTAATCTGCCTGTTTAATTAGGGGATAAAACGATATGTTTGCCCGTCAATGTTTTCATCGCTGTGGCAATTCCCGTCGGCCCCCAGGATCGACCCCCTTCTATCTCTGTGCATTGTGTAAGATATCAGTAACGGCTGAAATAAATTGAAACAAACTCTAGGTCACCAAGAGTTACTTGCTAAATCCTCAGAACCTCCAGGGGCTTCGCCCCGTGGACTCCTACCAAGGCTGTTCCCCCAAGGAATCCAACAGGGCAACTTAGCAGACCCCACGTGCAGGCTTCCCAACTCATAATATACATATCCTGGGGCTTCTTATCCGGAGACTCGTTTTCTTTTCCCTTTGTCTCTGTTTCTGCTTTCTTCCTTTACTTCAACCTTTTCCAATCTGGTGCTTTTTTTAACTGACCTTTCCGGCAGAAAACGTCAGGGGACACTTTCCCCCAAATGCTCCCGGCAGATACTACAGATTAGGGGGTATATGAAAAGAAAACGTAGAAATCGTAAAGTGCATGCTATTGTCTGAAAGCATTTTTACACATCTCGCGGAGTCCTCTGGAAAACATAGTTCGTCCGTATACTCCTGTACCTCTATCAACCATTGACGAAGTACTCTAGACTCTAAATTCTGAAGCTGCTAGGGATTTGCCACACGGTGAAACTTTTGCCTCCTAGATATCTTCAATCCTGAACCAAATAAATCTATCCTTGGACATAATTTTTCACCCCAAAACCTCTCCCCGAACCCTAAGGCTGATCGACCACACCAAACGCCCTAAGGTAGTCCCGTGAACCCAAACCGAAAGAGTAGCACTTCGCGCCCTCTGTTTGCTCTACGCGCAAAAATCCCTTATACATTTTCCTCTGTCCTTCATTCCTCCCTCCAACACATTTTGAAATCATGGTATCGCCAGTGGGTTTCTGATGAGTCACACTGTATACTGAACAGATTAGAACCATGTACCTCGATCATAGTACAGTCTACAGCACTAGAGAGTATTGACAACCTGCTGTGTATTTTCATTACAGATGTTGATATTCATACACGACAGACTACTACGACAGGAAGGTATAAGGAAATACTCATTTCTTTCAAAATATGGAACTACTGACGCGGTGGTTTCCACAAAATCCGGACTGTTTGATTTGATAGTACAGTATGAATGTCAGTTAAGAGGGTGCCTCAATAATTCTGATACGTAAGTCTAGCAACCAGGTGTGCGAATGCACTATTTTAAATGATTCGAAACCTGATTCAGAAATATGGAAGGTTGACTCCTTTCCAGGGTTATAAGAGTGAACTTTAGATTTCATGACGCGGACGTCAGCTACAATGAAATGACGTCACCTCCTGCTTCTAAGCCTGCAATTTTACGTCTTGGCACGAGTTGCGCTCGAAACGGCATAGACATAAATGACGTAATTTCGTTGTAGATAACATCCGAATCGTTCGATGTAGCGGCTCGAGGCGGCTCAACCAGTTTCTTGACTGGACTACATGTGACATGTGACGTCACACTGCTCAAATAGACCACTTCGGAGGGCTGGTCGTTTTCGCCGGCTCAATTTGTGACGTTTTTATGACGTTAGGATCACTTTTCCGTAAGGTCGATCTCTGCCTGAACCATTAGAGCTGGCTCGAGCCGTTATTAAAAGCGAACGCATCTATAAAGCTCGCTAATAGACAAAGCAAAAAGTACGCCCACCTTTGGGGGCAAAACAACCAACACCGACAAATGCAGACAGCTGATTTGGCAACCAGTCGAATGCGCGCATATAGTCTGCTTCATGTGCAGGGCAAATTCTTATGCGTGCGGCCACGTGTTCCATTGTTTTGCCCAAAGGATAACGTCAGTGTGTCATCAATGCATAAGGTTTACATGTTTTCACCAATTCAAGCTGACTTACGACCCGGGTACAGAGATCATTCATGTACATTCCATTGGATAAAGGTTCTGCAAGTCTCAATTTTACAATGTCATTAGTGAAATGGTGGAGCAGGTAGCAAAAACAGCTCCCTCCCTGGATGACGGACACGTGAAGAATACTCCCATGTTCAGGAGACGTTCGTTAATAACACTCCCCGCAGGAGAGCGCTAAGATTTATACAAAACGGAATACAAGCTCCGGGGAGATGAAGGTAGTAACCAGGCCTTGAGTCGACAGTCACCAGATTTCTGGAGGAGAAAGGAATGGTTATAGGGCTATGGTTGGTGAAACAAAATATTAAAAACCTGTAAGTTTCATTGAAGAAATTGAAAGACATTGGGGTCTTTCAGGAAGTAAATCTGATAGGGTTAAATGCAAAATTTGAGTTTCAGAGTAGAAGAACATGTTCATGTCGGGATCAATTAGACGACTGTCACCGACCGGCGTGGGGAGAGGTGGGGTGTATAGTCAGACCAGCAGCAGCTACCACAACTACCGTGGACTAGACAGTTTCAATAAGATCATATCTGACCAAGATAGGCTCAAGAAAACGAATGGTTTTACTTTCCTTTGTATCTTAATTTCTAAAGGCGATTGGCGCGTCTAGACCAGAGGGTTTAAGAGGAAAGTCTGGAGTTCGAGTCCTGGCCGGGCCATACCGAAGACTTAAAAAATAGACCTGCTGTGTGTTTGGTGCTCAGCATAAGCAATTAGTCGGGAAAAAAGTGAGTCACGCTTGGCGGGTCGTGGTCTGCTCGACTTAAACCAAGTGGTTAGAAACTACAGGGACCTAAAACTCCACTACTAACTTCACTAGAGGTTGAGGCCTTTAACACCAGCACTGAAATCAGACTAAACTAAAATTTTCTTATTAGCCTACACGGAACAGCTTTCAGTAAAATTGTAAACACACAGAAAGGGAACAATAACGGCTTATTCACGCCTTATATGCACTTTTAACTGAGTTAAACTGCTAGCATGGTTTGAATAGGATCAGAGGATTTTAGGACTTTCACTATAATACACTGTTTTAATGACCGTGTGAGGTGTCAAGTAATTGAATAATACCTCAGTGGATCATTGTAAACCCTTTAAGCAGGTTTTATTGGCTTATAAAGCAATCGATACTAATTGGTTCAAGTTCTGCAACACACCTATACACAGCAAAACAAATTGACCAATAGTTCAATAATGGAGCTATTACGTAATATAGCCATGGTTCAAATCACCATATGAGTATGTTGTGGAAATAAAAAAAAAAAAAAAATACTATAGGCTTACTAAATAATATGCTACCCTATACTAAAATAGTTTGGCACAATGTTGCTGTCTATAGTATGAAATGTAAAAGTGAGGGCGTTTTAAAAGTAAAGACATGATGATTTTGATGTCAGACTTTGATGACGCTTTGACAAAGCTTTTACCAGGGTACCGACTTTCTACCAGAAACACAACTTCCACTTTGCCCGTTGTCCAGGTAACGGTGACGTTATTGGAACTTCTGTCCTGCTTATCAACCTTCCTGCAGTAAAAGTAGTTCCAGGTGTGGAACATTTTGCCAGTGTATTACCTTTCCAAGTTGTGAAGGTGCGTGCCTTTTAGTAGAATAATTCCGGCTGGTGACAGAGTTGGCAGGGTTTTGGATGCAAAGTTTTTGGATTCATTAAGAAATTTTATCTGCCATTGTGATCATTTAAATTACAAAAAAATAATTTGCATAATTTGAAAGCCTACGAAGAATCCGAGCAGCCTGCATGCAAAGTCGGTCAGCAGGGCAATTGAAATTTTTTCATGTCTGCATGCAGTTTTGAACCCTGTGTTCTGTATGCAATCATTTGATGAACTTGGATGTGGAAGTAGGGAAGTGTGTTTTGAGCCTGAATCAATATAGGCGTTTGCGAACGTATTGCTAAAAAATCATTTAAGGGTTTGTAAATTGAACAATATCGGTCCTTCTCTCAGAGTGAAACCTGGAAAAATTCGTCAGAAATGTTGGCCGTAGGGGAGTACACACCCTACACCGAGTGGGTCGGCAAGGCAACATGAAAAATTTACAAAAAAAAAAAAAAAAAACACAGGAAAACTGGGAGACGGCAACAGCGTTGTCCGGTGGTGGCCATTTCTTCACCCTCTCCTTTCCCGGCTTCCACTTGACATACTTCTGGCCCACCTAAGCCACTGAAATCCACCAATAGTTTTAAGGCGGACCCCTGGACCTATGTTGGTATTAGGAGCCGACTTGCAGTGATCCTACGGCGTTTTCGGTGCCGTTAAAGAGCCTCCTGGTTTATCGGTCCCATGTACTGTCAGACATAAAATCCTGCCCTGCTTCTAGTCTAGTGGCCAATTTTAACACTTTAATATATGCTGCCCGAATTTTTCCAGCTCCTCGATTTCAGACCTTATAAGGACAAAAGCCAACGTCCAAAATTTCTTTTGAATCAACAACCAGATCCAAGAGATATCTTCTTATTTTATATACCGTATATCACTAGATTCATTCCAACGTTGCACATTCAGTGTAAACCAATGAGTTACTCTCCTAAACTTCGTAATTTGGTGAAAAAAATAATAACACGACTGATATAAGGGTCAATCATAAAACAAGTATAAAGCTACACTTATGTCCAATTTTGGGTGACCCCGTTTCCCCTCTAAAGGCATATTCTGGTGGTATTTCACTAGACGGTCTTGTAATGCCATCTTCCTAACTCAAGATGTCGTTTTCAAAAATACTTTCACCTGTCCAACAACGCCTGCACAGAAAGTTATGCATGGGCATGCATTGGCGCATTAATAAGGCCTCACCGAGATTCCTTTTGTTTTTCTTACCAAATGTTTGTTGCAATAACAATATATGTTGCTTACTATAAGATTCCCCCGCCTGTAGCGTTATCAAATTATAAATGATTTGATTGCGAAACGATTTTACTTCACAGATTTTCCGTAATGCCATATATCTCAAGAAAAATGCATTTCTTTGAAAATAAGTATCTTCCGAACATTAAACGGGACGTTATTAAAATGCATTTTCCCCTCCTGAAGGAGAAAATTGCCTGCATATTTTGCAATGAAGTTTTTTACCTTCTCCTGCTAATTCTCTTAAAGGCCTGATGCTCCCCATACAGACATAACCTCAATTATTCCTTCTGTGTGAGTTTTAAAAAAGCTCAATGTGTATAATCAAAACACTCTCAGTACAGTTCATGAAGTGCAGGCTTTGGTACTCTGCATTGTTTGAACTAGCTGTCAATCAAAGAGCTGAGCGAATTGAGAATTTCGGTAAACCCCTACAAAAATTGTAGTTTCGGGCAGGCCCGTAGCCAGAACAATCAACTTGGGGGGGGGGCACATCAATATTGGAGCTCCGCCGGCCTGGGGGAGGGGTTAAGGGGAGGGGGAACCCCTCCCCTTTGAAAATTTTTTTGCCTATTTCAAGGACTCTAGATGCAAAATGGTGCAAAATTTTGCATTTTTCTTTGATATATTTGTACTCCAAAAAAGCTGGTCTCTTAACAAAACTTTGCCCCTTTTTACACTAACAGTGAAAATGAAATAGAAAAATACGTATATTATAAAAAACAAGCTGCCAACGAGGTTGTCAAGGCTAATTCGTAATGTCAAACTTAACTTAAACAAATTATGAAAATTAATCTTGCCTGTAGCTTTATCAAGTATTTTCTTGCTTAAAAGAGTTTGATTCTGGTTCTTTTTTTCTCGGTTAGAAAATTTCGTAACAACTTCAACTGGGTTGATCTGCATTTGCTTACTCCGTTCCCCGGACACATAAATTACTTCTAAATCAGAAAGACGTTGATTTTACTTGTATTTAACTGCTTTCTTGTTTTTTGCGGTAAACGGTAATTCCAGACACTTTTTCCTAAAGCTGTTCTTAAGGAATAGATTTTTATGACTTCATTAAATTATTTTGTGTCTGAAGTCTCTCTTTTTGCACTGCATACAACGCCGGCCCAGAAACCAGGTAAAATGTACATTACTCGCACGTAAGAACTTATATGACAGCTGAATGATACATTGACGTGCGAAATTAGGCTCGAAACAATACTTAGCGTAACCTCCTCGACTAAAGAGATCTCCGCGCGCCATCGATGACTAATAATTGACAGTGATAGTTGTGTACCTCGTTCATACGCTCCTTACCCGAGTTAAAGCGTATGTTTTGTTCGAAACTGGGAGATATTTTGACAGCATTCAGTGTAGGTATTTTGAAGTTGTGGTGATTAAATGGGGATAATTTTTTTCTCCTTCAGTGCAAGACCTTTTTTGAAAAAATTTTGGGGGTGGGGCACGTGCCCCCCTGTGCCCCCCCCCCTTTGCTACGTGCCTGGTTTGGGGTGAAAGAATTGCTCCTTTTAGCAAGACTTTAAATGTAAGTTAGAGTACACCAATCTCTCTCGTCCGAACCAGCCTTAAGTTCAGATGGTAATTACATTCATAGGCATATAAAAGACGTGGTAGGGACAGACTCGACCCAAATTTCCGGAAAGTTAAAACTCGGGCAGAGACCTGGGAAAAATCGGTCATTTGAGCTGCAGAAACTGGCATGGTTCTAATTATAAAGAGGACTCCGAAGCGTGATCGAAATCTTGAAAACTTATGTTCCCGAAAGTGGAAAAAACATAGACCCATAGTCATGATGACGGAATATCATTAAAAACCTTCAAGATCATGTACTGTACCGTACAAAAATTCGGGACACATTCGGAAGGTAGATGCGCACTGTTTAAAAAGATGTTTCTTGATTGGCTGTTTTCCATTGTATTGTATCGATTGTATTCTTTGTTCGGGTTAGGTGTTAGGTGAGGAATTAGGGTTATCGTTAGCCAGTTAGGAAATTTCTCGTTGAACAGTGCACATTTCCCCCATTCGGACAGCTCAAGAAACATGCTAACATTCGTGATATTTACTTCATATTCTTGCAAAACCCGATGTTTGGCATGTCGAATATCAAAATTCTTTCAAAAATTTGCTCGAAAAATAGAAATGTTGAATAGTCCATAACATTTTTTATGAAAAACAAAAGGAGATCCGCACATTCAAAGAGCCTGCGCTTTAAAAACACATCATTTCTCAGCCTGCTTTTAGATCTTCACTGGCAGTTGGGCACCACAATGCTCGAAATTACTGGTTATCTGAATTCTTTTAGAACTCTGCGGAAAAACAAAAACGCTGTCAATATTCAAAGTAAAATTGTCACGGAAAATAGTTTTCAAGATTTGTGACAAACTCGTGCGGCATATGGAAAGATTATTCTTCAGCCCCACTTCAAAATGAATATATTTTTGCAAATATTTTGCAATAATATAAGGGCGAAGATTGAAAAAATGTGGGATGTCTTCAGTAGCCAAATTTTACTGATGAACGGGATAAGTTGATGTACATACAGGGCATATTTGTTTGCCATCTATCCTGCCCAGACAGCCGAATTCGGACAACGGTAATGAAGACTGGGCAGGTTTTTTTCAATAACACATGCCCAATAATGTTCAGTAAATGTGAGCATGTCTTTCCATGACTGCATAAGTCTGCATGAAAATTCACTTGAACTCACTTTGTAACGTGACATACTTTCAAATGACGTTGGAAGAAAAATCATTTTTAGTCGACGAAAGTTCGGGCAGTCACATTGAAAATTTCATTATTTCAGTGGACCTTGCAACTGAATTCGGCCAAGTCCAAGAATCACAATGAAAGAAATTCATTAGCAAAATCTCAATTCCGTGTTGTACAGTTTTCCCCGAAAAAGTACAAGACCATTACATATCTTGGTAGTGGTTTATTGGTTTCGATGAAAAGAGAAACCTATGCATTCATGATGGCGTGTGTGTGTATGTATGTGTGTGTGTGCGCGTGTGTGTGCGTGTGTGTGTATATGTGTGTGTTTGTGACACTTTGCTTGTTTACACGATATTTTGAGAAGGGAAGATCTGACAGTTCTCAAACTTGGTACACAGATACCCCATACTAAAAGGAAGAACCCTATTTATTTTGGGTGAGGTCAAAGGTCATCTGGGGTCACAGGGGGTCAAAAACCAAAATCCTTGTTTACACAATATCTCAAGACAGGAAACTTGGATTAATTTCAAACTTGATATGTAGATGCATTATGATGTAAGGAAGAACCCTATTGATTTTGGTGGAGGTCAAAGGTCATTTGGGGTCACGTGGGATCAAACCCCAAAATCCTTGTTTACACGATATCTCATGGTAGAAAACTTGGATTAATTTCAAACTTGATATGCTGATGCGTTATGATGTAAGAAAGAACCCTGTTGATTTTGGTGGAAGTCAAAGGTCATTTGGGGTCACATAGGGTCAAACCCTGAAATCCTTGTTTACACGATATCTCATGGTAGGAAACTTTGATTAATTTCAAACTTGATATGTTGATGCGTTATGGTGTAAGGAACAACCCAATCAATTTTGGTGGAGGTCAAAGGTCATTTGAGGTCACATGGGGTCAAACCGCAAAATCCTTATTTACATTATATCTCAAGGTAGGAAAATTGGATTAATTTCAAACTTGATATGTAGATGCGTTATGATGTAAGGAAGAACCCTATTGATTTTGGTGGAGGTCAAAGGTCATTTGGGGTCACATAGGGTCAAACCCCAAAATCCTTGTTTACACGATATCTCATGGTAGGAAACTTTGATTAATTTCAAACTTGATATGTTGATGACGTTATGGTGTAAGGAAGAATCCTATTGATTTTGGTGAAGGTCAAAGGTCATTTGGGGTCACTTGGGGTCAAACCCCAAAATCCTTGTTTACACGATATCTCATGGTAGAAAACTTGGATTAATTTCAAACTTGATATGCTGATGCGTTATGGTGTAAGAAAGAACCAGATATATTTTCTTGGAGGTCAAAGGTCATTTGGGGTCACATGGGGTCAAACCCTGAAATCCTTGTTTACACTATATTTCAAGGTAGGAAACTTAAATTCATTTCAAACGTGATATGTTGATGGATTATAATGTAAAGAAGAATCCTATATATTTTGGTGGAGACCAAAGGTTATTTGGGGTCAGAAGGGGACAAATCCTGAAAACCTTTTTAACACAATATCTCAAGGTAGGAAGATTTCGTAATTATGTGGATGTGTTATGGTGAGTTGAAAGTACTGTACCTGTTGTTTTTGGTGGAGGTCAATGGTCATCTGGTATCACCAAGCATCAAACTCTGAAAACCTTGTTTGCAGAATATCTTAAGGCACAGTATGAAATTTGGCTTTTTGAATATAGAAATGTTTTGGTTAAAAGGAAAACCAGTTACTTACAGGTGGAGTCATAGGTCACTTTGGGTCACCAGTTGTTACAAGAAATGTAGCATTTTATTGAAAAGAGCATGTATGTTTCATCGAAACCTCAATGCATTTTTGCATTCTGGTTTTATCTGGTATAGTTTTCTGATTACTTAGCATGTTTCTAGTTTTTTTTCTATTGTAGTAAAACCTTTATTGTAAACGAAAGTTCGAAATAGTCATTGAATAGATTCTATATATACAAGCCTGGACCTTTATGCTATTTCCGGGTATCTGAGGGTTCGCATATTTTCAAATTTTTTGAAGCTCCTCGCCGATCGCCAACTGAGAGTTAGTAAGCCTTTGTAAAATTACATTTTTCGGTCAAAAGAAATCTTCTGCCCCCTCCAGTTCAAAACAAAAATGTTCCCGTTCGCCAATGAATGTATTGGTATCATCGTTTATTTGTTTTAGTAATGACAAACTGACAGATTCAGCCAGGAGTCTTGAAAGGATACGGTATATATTACCAGTGATGTTTTCGAGTTCTGTGGCTTTTGAGTCAGAAGTCGAGCAATTATCAACAACTTCAGTCCGTAATTGGACTCGCGCCATTCCCTGTATTTTGTCAATGGGTAACAAATCAACCCCTTCGACCTTGTCCTCTAAATCTGAAATCACGAGTTCGAGTTCGGACCGTCCTCTTCATTATTACCTGTCCAACCTTGACCAACATCCCTGATTTTTGTTTTGGTGTGCACTACATTCACTAATTTTTGGAGTGTTGTCTAAAATGCTATATACACTCAGATTAGTGCGGTAATAGTTTAGGTTTTGGCATTTGGGGGCCTAGCCTGTACTCGCACCCACGGTACCTCCTTAGGCCACGTTACCACCATAGACCACGGGATCCAACAAACGGAAGTGTCCCCGAAGAAAGCGATGACGAACGAAAAAGTCTAGGTCCAGAGCGCACACGACAGAAAAGTTGGAAAACTTTCAACCCTTCACATAGCCGCAGGAATGGCATTGCACGAAAGACTAAGAGGAGTGCCACGTACCATAAGTTGGCGTGGATAGTTCAGAAAATATTGACAATGGCAACCCCTCAGTTAACAAATGGCATTCACCAGGCTTGCAAGCTGACGGAATCTCGGTGGTCTCTATTTTGTATTCCTGTTCGAAAGATTAATGCAAACAGAGATGGGAGTTCAATGTTAGGGACGACTCCCCGAATAGAACATCATCGGTTGGCCCGTAGCTAATAGAAAATTTTGAAACATCGCAGCCTCTTAGAAAACTCGAAATGCCATTCCCAGGCTTATAAGCAGAACATAATAAGTTATTTTGAGCTTCCTTTTTGCAATGAAATATTTAAACAAAAGAATGGAAAAGTGCAAAATGACCGGAAATTCGCTTAATAAAGTGAAGAGGGAACTCTATTTTGGGGTGAAGAGGGAATTAAATCTAGGATTATTAGGAAGGTTGTAATTTAATAAATATGACACATCACAAAAGTCGGCCTATTTTAAGTCGGAATGGTGTCTTTCTATTGTTTCATGAAGTAAAAAAAAAGTTCAACATTTTGGAAGGGCCCCTGCCCCTCTATATCCCTATATCCACCCTTTTAATGTAAGATACCAGCACACTGCACATGTTAACTTTGATGACAATCAACTTCATTCAATAATTATAGGAAGTTTGCTTTCTCCAAGAAGTAAACCCAAAATAAACTTGGAATTCATGATGACTCCGGCAAAAAATTTTGAACTTAAAATTGAGACACTTGACATAGTTTTACACAACGTTCGGATGTTGTGTCAAAATAAAGCCGAATGTGCCAAACAGCAGCAAGATAGAAAGAGATACAATGATCAGTGGCGGTGTCACGGAGGGGGGTTCAAGAGGGAGAATTTGCCCGCCCCAGATTTTGACCTTTCTCTCTCCCTAGCTCAGTTAGGAGTTGAGTTATCCGAAAAAATAAATAAGATGCCTTTCAAAAGATTTGCTTCTTCATCCAGGGATATGCTAAAACCTCGGAGCTTGACCGACACCTCCAGTACGGGGGCTATGGGCTCGGCTTGCCCTGCTTCCGAAAACGTTTTGCCCCAGTGTTACCCTTCGCCCTATAGTTTTTCCGGGCGCAGAGGCGGCTCCAGAGGGGGAGGGGGGTTCACTGACGTCCGGACCCCTTCAAATTTCCCAATTGGCCTTTTCTCAATTTTTTTTTGTTCTTTTCTTATTTAAAAAAAAAACTGTTCCACAGGCAGTGACAGTTGTCGAATTCCGAGCAGATTTTGGTTGCCTCCATATATGCATCCAGCGTCGATCAATGCGCCGTAAAACTCTAGCCACGTATCGCATCCACTTCCGGCAATATATTTGACTACGGTTATTTCTCCTATATTCGAAACATCAACAGCGCAATAATTTTGACAAAGGTGTAACCACATGTCTTACGGTCTGCGTGGCAGTCAGGCATTCTAATCACTTGCTGCTTGGGACTTTCTGTGGTATGCGAGCTCTCAAAAGTGCCATGCCAAGGACGCACATATCAGGTCTTAATCACTAGCGATCAAGAACGGCGGGTCATTAACGTTATGAGGGTGTCGTTGACATGTAGCGTACTCATCGCGAACGAGCTATAAGCGTCTCCCTGGCCACGTCGTGTTATCTAAAGCCTCTTAAACCCGATACACACCGTCGCGACTACCGAAGACTCTCCGTCGTGGACAATTTGCATAAATCGTAGACACTTCTTTAATTGGTAGTCGTGTCCGTGAGACGCTGAATTTAAACGCACGATTCCATCCAACTACGAATGAACAAATTCAATCGGACCGAGGGTTTACGAGACGATGGAACTCTAGTGCTGAAACTGTCCACACTGCCAGGACTACAGCCGACACGACGTCTTGTCGCTTGGTGTCGTTAATTGTCGTGGCAGTGTGTTCCGGGCGTTACACACTATGTGACTCTCTGCGACGCAACTCCTTGCGACGAGATTATTCAGACACATCACAAAGAGTAAAGTACTTAGCTTAAAGCTCCCCCACATCACAAAGAGTAAAGTACTTAGCTTAAAGCTCCCCCAATTCTTGGAACGAGAAACTGGTACTGTAACAACCTGCCCCTGTAACAACTAGCGACGCTCTCCCCTACTCCAAAAAGTGGGGCTCTCGGGAAGAACTTCGAAGTGGGTGCTGAATATATTGAATATATAAATTTTGAACTATACTCTATGTCGAACAAAACGGTTCACCACGGGGTGAAATGTAAAAGTTTGTATACAAAACGTATATTTGCTCATTTAATACCAAAATCTAAAATTGTTCCAATGAAGGTAAAGTTTCATCAGTCATACTTCGAAATGATAACTATTGGTAAACAGAAGTCATAAAATGTCAATTTTTGTTCACAATATCTCATTCCTGACGATTTCAAATTTTTTGACGTCAAAATTTTAGCCTGCCCCAAAAAGTGCGTGTAATATTCATACCCCAAATGGTTTACCGTAGGCTAACTCAAAATATAGAAAAATAAAACGCAATTCTTCTCCTGATCATCTTTTGACACAACGCGACAAAGCTCTCAGAAACACGTTTAGTCTTGCAAAAATACTTGTAATCCTCTAAATTATTGGATTAATAAGTTGGAGTCTTGCCCACTGACCCAATCTCACAATTTGGTAATGATTTTCCAACCAGGGGTGGGGCCAGCCGGAGGGAGGGGGGGGGGGCGTGGGCCATGATGAACAGAAGTGTGAGAATGTCTCCTGAAAAGTCTGACTGAAAATTCATTTGAAGCCCCCTTGTTGTAACGTGACATATTTTCAAAGACGTCGGAAGTAAAATCATTTATTGTCGGGAGTTCGGATAGTCACATAGAAAATTTCATAAATTTAGTGGACCTCGCAATTGAATACAGCGAGGAGTCTCAGTAGAGTAAAAAAATGGTATTTGTCAATTCGGTTGCACAGTTTTCCCCCGAGAAAAAGACAAGACCATTTCATTTAATTGTAGCGGAACCTTTTATCTGGTTATTTTCTGATCACATAGAAAGTTGTTTTTTTTCTATTGAAGGGAAACTTTCATAAATAACGACTGCTTCATTTCTAGTTACAAGTATGGGAAATGCCATTTCCGGCTGTCTGAGTATTAGATTTTTTTTAAGTTTTTTTCTTCGCCCCGCGCCAACCTATGGTGCATTTCCCAACAGAACAATGCATTCTTGCAAATTATTCTTCGTTTGAGGGCAACATGAAGAGAAAATTTTATAACGAAGAAAGCTGGAAATAAAGACTGCTTTGTTTCTGGTTACGGGCCTGGGAAATGCCATTTCCGGCTGTCTGAGGTTTTCAATTTTTCAAAAATTTCTGTGCACTTCTAGTTAGTTTTTCGGGTAAGATTACATGTTTCAGACAAAATAGACTATTCTGCCTCCAACCAAATTGAAACACTCGCGTTCTCATTTGTCAATATACAAAATACGTGAAATATATATATGGGAAGCCAAACTTTTTCGGGGAGGAAAATTCCAAGGGCCTTAGTCCTCATAATGTTTTTCAGAAAACCCAACAAAACTACAAATCATCCCCTAATTGATTTTTCTCATTAGAGGGTCGCATTCTTCCACAAACCCCCAAATCTGTCATAAAATTAGAGTTCCACCAATATAACCTTCAGATTCTCTATTGTTTTTTTTTAAATGAAAAACTTTTTCATTTTCAATGGATACTCCGTACAATTAAACACCCAAGCCAACGCTCTTAATCACTCCGACAATTGCTCTTGACAGGCATATCACTGAATATAGAAAGTCCAAATTTTTCATTGTGACCTTACCCCAAAAAACAATTTTTTCATAAAATCCTAAAATTTCCCCAATGATAAGCTGTTAGTTTTCAAAACTTCGTTCAAATAAGGAAAAAAATTCGGTCACATTTCCAGTTTCGTCTAAAAGCCTTAGTACCTTGGCCTAGTACGATGAAATGCGTAACTCCAAAAGAATTCAAGCTGTCGTCTATGAAACGTTTTTGATTTTGCCCATATGAAGAACAGATTCTCCAATAAACACCCCGTTTTAATGGTCCTTACAAAAGCCAAATTTTGTTTAGAAACTTTTTCTTCTAAACAAACTCCAGATTTTTAAATATCTGTTGAAAAAAAACCAAAAATTCGGCACGCTACGCGCGCCTCAGATTCTACCAAGTCACGTCCCACTGGGACTAACTCATCACCTTTGTGGGGGACTCGAAATGCTGCCCCCCTGTCGAGGAGCTTGGTCCCCTGTCGGGCAACTTCCTGGCGCCACCCCTATTTCCAACTCCAATAATAAGGCGTGTCCAATCAAAAAAATATTTGCTGGGTGCCTTTATGAACATCGCAAATCTTGTTTAGCCAGACCCCGAAGACTACATACAAAAGACCTCTAGTACACCATGGGTCCACACAACGCATTATAGAGATTTGGTATGATCAGGGAGCTGTTATTTGCCAAATAACAGCTCCCTGGTATGATCGCGGCAACTTTGCAAGTTTTCGATATGATTATAGCGTCCAATTAAAGTTCCTCTCACACTATTCAGAGCAGGCTTGTTGCAGCAAGGATTTTGTTGAACGCAGGAAAAGTTCTACGAGCAAGTCAAGATTTGGGTGAGTTTCGCCGCGTGGAACTTGCATGTTTAATGCGCGATCCTTCCGTGGGTTTTGCGTGTCCTCCATGTGACATGCGTGCAACACGCGGGAGAGTTCCGTGTTAGCTCAGGGACACCTAGAGCAAACTTAGTTTCAAAAAATCTGCGCAAACCAAAATGAGTTTTGAAAATTTCACGACCTGTCGGGAAAAATCCACTCTTTTCGTCCGTCTACGACAAAAAAAAAGGGGAAAAAAAAAAAAGCGCTATGAAGAACAAGAAGAAAATGTCGGGAAATTTTCAATATGATACCACCTTGTCTTCGAAATATAAAACGAAATGAGAGCATTGCATTCAGAGTAAATGATAGAAAACATGTAATTCATTGTGGTTTTTGTATCATCGAGTCAATTCATCTGAATTACCACCCCCCGTGGATGAGTTTTCCATTGAGAAATCGAATCCATGAGATTCATTCAACCCTGGGTACATGCAGCTTTGAACACTCAGGAAATGCCTGGTTCGGTCATCTGAAGGGTTTTTAAAATAAAAAAATTGCTGTTCGCTCCGCGCGACCGATGGTGGCCTTTTCGCAGTAGCGTGTTTAACGTGGGGGGGTCGTTCAGTCGGTGGATTAGCGGGTTCGAGAGGAAGTTGAAAAGTTTGAAGTTTGGAGTGATACACGTAGCATTCAAACCTTAACAATCAGAAAAATGGTTTTAAAAGCAAAAAGGAAAGGTCCTCAAAAACTCGGATAGCACAAGTATGCCAACGTGAGTCGGTCGCCAAAAGCTGAAGTGCACAAAAGCCCCCCCCCCCCCTCCAAAAAAAAAAAATAAGAAAAGAAAAGAAAAAGAAAAAAAAAAGGAAAGGTCATCAAAATCCGTGCCAGTCGGAGGTATCACAGGTTGTTCCCCCCTCCCCCACCTTCGAAACCTGCATACGCCAATGGCCTTTCGGATTAGACAAGTCTCACCCGCGTGAGCCCCACCCCCTAATTTACCCGCTCTGCTGCGCCTGTTATACTGTTGGTTCACAGTATTTTGGAAAATAATTTGTCGGGAATTGAGACGCAATATATAGAGAAATGTCCCAGCAACAGGGAAAAACCACGTGTTGACCATAGGTGAGAGCAGAATCGGACAGGTTACAGAGACTTGAACTTTACAACACTGAATAAGGAAGTGGGGCCGAATAACTTGCGGAAGAATATATGATGTCATACACTCAACGAAAAAAGACAAAATACATTCCCTTTAATTATGACATAGTGCAAACATATTTTAATTTAGTAAATGTAAAGTAATGGAATATTATTTTCATAATTGAAAACAAAAAACACAAGAAAAATTTTATGCAAACATTATGGAGTTTTTCTTTCGAATTGCAACGCATTTTACGAAAGAATGCCAACTGGATCTACTTCTTACCAACTACCAATGGTCGGCCGATACAAGACCGCAGGCCGTAGCTGTTGACACAAATTTAACCCATTTTAATGTCAAAATCGGGATAGGATACTATATAAGTAAACAATATTTTTAGAAATTGAAAGGAATCCGACGCACCATGTCGAATCTTCCAATTCGCTTTCAGGAGCATTTACAGGTAAGAATATTTTCAAGGTAGGCTAGTAGTGAAGGGACACGTACCGTGGAAAGCCTAAGCCAGTGTGCATTGCACTCTTGTTAATGATAGGCTTCACCAATACAACTTCATTCACAAAAACCATGTACACGCCCTCCACGTGGAATTTACCTTGTTACAGTTTGGTTTTGCTGCTGTTAATGCCACAAAAAATGTTACGTTATCTTTTATTTTCTACAGATAAAATATAAATTCGAGACTTTGTTCAGAGAATAATATTAATAACAGTGAATCAAATGTGTCGAGGGAGGCGTAACGCTAGGTCACATGACCTTACGATAACTCAATGTGTACTAGTACAGTCTGTGTGCCGTACTGAGTACTACACAGTACATAGTATGTAGAGTCCGTATGCTGTGTACCGGACATACTCCTGCACTGTTGGATAGTGTATGTGATAGTACATTTAGGACTCAACAGTTAGATATTTTCAAGCAGGGACTTAGGAGCCCCTGCTCCAACACAACAACTTGTCATCTAGGGCCTAGGTTAACATTAGGCCTAGTTTTCTGGATTGCCGTTTATCTGCTATCCCATAATCATAGATCTGTAATATGAATTGTTACAGCAGTTGTCTAACAAAACTGGCATTGCAAGCTTGGCATTAGCACCCCTTTTTGGGGGTGTTACTGAGTTTCCACAAAGGTTATCATAGAAAAGAAATAAATCAAGTCCTGCAGTTTTTACATAGCAATTTAGCATGAGCTAAACTGGAAGATGATACATATATTTTTATTGTATGAAACCCTGTGGCAGTTACTGTGCTCTTGCTATACACCCACAATGTAACAATGAGTCATCACTGATGTATCAATTGATCAGACATGCCCACTGCCTTCTGTGCAAATGTTTGAATTGGAAAGCTAGCCAAATTGTTGTCTAAGATACATATTGGTAATGTAGTTTTCTACTGTAATGGCTGTTGGATTTTGTCAGTGTTTATCAGTGTGTTGACACTTTTTTGGTACTTTTTGTGCATTTTTGTGAAATTGCATAATGTGACTAGAATATTAAGGGGTATATAGAGTTTATAAGTTAATATCTGAAGAAGGGTGTTGTATTGCACTGGAATGTGACAAAAGTTGTTATGAACATATAGTCAAGTTTCATTTAGGCCCTACTATGAAGTCTGGCAAAGTGCTAAAATTTTGGCCTTTTGGTACCCTAGCTCTTGGTGGTCTTATCTGAAAAAGGATCTGCTCATTTATTGTTAAAATTCTGATTTGAATCATTAAATACTCTTGCAAGAAACAATTGTTTAAAGACTCCAATAAAGTATGGCAAAAACCCATTGGAAAAAATAGTTTCTCACATAATAAATTAATCCAATGGGAAAAAAGGGCAAGCACACAGTAATATTCAGAGCAGTTCTTCACAGATTAAGTGATTGAAACACACATTGATTTGTACAACAAGTCTGTTTTTAAGAGATAAGAAAAGACATTCAAGAACTGTGAAGCTTCAACATATAGAAATTTCTTTACAATACACTTAGCACAGTTTTCACAGATTACCATTTGAAGTGAATTGAAATGTATGTCAGTATGGCGTAATGCCAGAATATTAGATACAATGTCATACCTATGCATTACCTGTAAACTTGTAACAAAGAATCTTCCATGAATTTTTTACCATAGTCACTGATGTGGGATACTCATGTGCCTGGCAGGTATTATTATAAAACTATGCAGTTTCTATTTAAAGAACCAAGGAACCTGTGGATACACTACGAGTTGTGCATGTGTTGCTTTAAAGAAAATTTTGCTGTGATAATTTATGTTAATTTTGTTCTTTTCTCTTTAAGCTCCAAAACCTTGGCATCAATGCCAATAACATAGGTTTCAGTAACCTGACCATGGAATCAGACAAGTTCATTTGTATCAGGGAAAAAGTGGCAGATCAGGCTCAAGTTGTCATCATTGACCTTGCAGACTCGGCTAACCCCATTCGGAGGCCAATCTCAGCCGACTCCGCCATAATGAACCCAGCTAGCAAAGTCATTGCCTTGAAAGGTTTGTATTGAAAGTTTCTAAATCATCAACTCATATCTATAATTTTGATAGCTTGGGAAGTATGTTTAATTGGATGAATTAAAGAGGAAGAGCAGTTGCCCCAAACCTATTTTGAAACAACAGCCACATCCAACGGATTTCTTATTTTTTCACTGCCAGATATCTTTCATGAAATTTCAGATTCACATTGCTGAATGTCAGAAATTTGCTAGTAAATGACAGTCTGAAGTTAATATCCAAAAAAGAAAAAACCAAAAGAATGCATCATCCACAAGCAACTGCATGTATTTGTCACCATTGCAGTAATATAATTTTAACAATACTGTACCCTGATATCATTTGGGACTGAGGCTGCTGGTTTCCTTCACTTTCTCACAATAAATTGCTTGTTCTGAACAAAGTTAAGTTATCAGTATACATATAATACCCAAGCACATGTAAGAAGCCTTTCTGTTATGAAGCCTATCACAATATGTCCTCTTTGAGGGACATGCATTCATGTTTGCTGAGTGATACTGTACAAACTTTATAACAGAATAAAATTCCTTGCCAACAAATTATTCAAAGCCTAATGATAAAAATTCCATTCCATGCATATGTAGTGATGATTGTTCACTCGGTTCAAAACTTCATAAAATGCTGAAGTAGAGATGCATTGGGCTATTTTTCTAAATAAGGGGACCAATGTATGACATTTTGACTAAAAATTGGATATTGAATTAAAAGGGAAGAGCAGAAGAAGTTGTTTGCCAAATTAAATATAATACAGTATCACTCCTCAGTAAATACACTGAAACTAGATCCTTATTGCATAATGAAAGGGCCCGAATTTTCCAGTAGCTATGCCAGTTACGAGCTCCGTGTGAGCGAGGAAAGACGTGCGAGGCTTGAGCTCTGGTGAGCGGCTTGTACCCAGCGAGGTATCATTAAAGGTTCACACCAGTGTTAGCGCTGGGACTTGAAATTTGGGGGGGAAATTCCCCCCTTCTGAAAAATTTAGGGGGGGATTTTTATTTTTAGGGGGGGGGGGGGGGGATTTTCATTTTTAGGGGGGGGGGAAGGAGTCATTAAGTTCTGAGATGTTAAGTCCAGTCTGCAATCTGCATTCACCAATAAAGAGATTAATGAAGTACATTTTTTAACATTGCCAGTGATAGGCCTAAGAGTAAACAAGATTTCAAGAAAGTTAGATGTATCAGTTGGCCTGGCTTCTTTGCATGTGGCGCAGAATATTTCTCCTTTCTCGTACCATAACCACGGCCAAATTTTCAGCCAATTTAACTGAAACTTGTCAGCTTTTTTCTTCTTAGTTTTACTACTTTTGTTAGCAGACCTAGGCTTAACATTAGGCCCAGTACTAGTACTGTATTACTACTGTAGAAGTAGTATTACTGGCCTAACTTACTAGTAGTATTACTATTTACGTTATTATCGCTACTCTGTAGCAGTTTGAAAAATAATATATAATAAATAATAACTTTGACTTGGAGGCCATTTCACACTTCACAACAGTCTAAAACACGACCGATGTTTGCACACAGAGCGATTAGTTTCAGTACACACACTGCACAGAGCTAGCTGCCACTGCTGCACGATCGTAAGCTAGGCCTACAGCCCCACACTATAGGTAGCGCTAGTACATGTATGCATACTTAGTCCATGCAGTATGGGTGTAAGGGTGTACTGTGTAGAGCTCCGTTTTACACAAACGTTTATACAAACGGTGACGCATCGATTTTCAGAGTTTTTATTCATATAACGGACAAGTAAATAAGTTGTGCTTTGATTATAACCCTATCGCTTATGCAAGAAAAACGATGCGGGAATTTCCCGCAGACAAATATTTTTCTTGCGGGATTATTGATTCTGTTGCGGGAATCCCGCAATCGCGCAGCTTAGCGCGAACACTGGTTCACACACGCTCATCAATTGGCCGATACAGACTACAAGTACAGCACATACTTTTACTTAATGCCTTACTGGATACACAGAACTGTTCCTGGTAAGGGAATGGTCGGAATTCCCCTTTAGCGATTTAAATCATGTAGTTCGTGAATGCAGCAAGTGAGGGTGGGCTCTTTCATATCACATGACAGAGCTCATTGCAGCATCCAAAATTTCTGGTAGCTATGCCAGCTACAAGCTCCTCGTGAGCAAGGAAAGAGGTGCGAGGCTTGAGCTCTCTTGAGTGGCTTGTACCCGGCGAGGTATCGTTTATAGGTTCACACATACCTGTTCAGGGCCACTCCTGGAGAGATACTGGATTTTTAGACGTGAAGTGAGGATATTATTTCTGGGAGCGCTAGAGCCAAAAGGTTATTGGAATTATAATGGCTTTGTCAAAGCTGTAGATGTCCCGTGTTGAAATAAGTCAATTTATATTTCCATCTACTTGTCAGCTATGGAAAGGGGGAGCATATTTCACACACTGTGAAAGTTAGGGAACTGGGGATAATTACTCTCCATTGGAATATTCCCAGTTCACCTGCTCAGGGCATGGTTGTGTGTTTCCACACACAAAAAACGGGATAATTTCACAAGCAAGTGTATGGCATTTCATCAAAGCTAAAAATTCACGGATTTTACACACGAACCTGCGCTGAACAGGTGAACTGTGGAACTTGCTTGAAACTGTATGATAAGGAGAGGGCCAACTTCTCTGACTCCCAAAGGCACATACTGTATGAAGTGATACTAAAATCGGGATATCCCCTATTCTCATCATGTCCCCAGTTCAAGTCTCACGGACGGACTGGTGTGTGCCCCCAATCGGCACCCATTACAAACGCGCACACACACACACACTCAAAATCCATTAAGGATGGTTGTAGCATTTGAAGAAATTTTCCCTTGCATAAGGTTTTTAGTAGTAGACAAGTAATGTACATGGGATTTGCACGTTTAGTTGATTGGCTATGAATTTTGGACAACAGTACATGCTGTAGGTGTATGTAGCAGTTAAAAGTATAACAAGCATGCAGACAGTCAAGGTTCTAGCTAGGCCATTCAAACAGGGTGCAGCACCCACTTTGAATTTATTTTTTTAAGTCAGCACCCAGTTTGAATCTCACTGCCCAGTTTGAAACATTGAATTTCATCACACTCATTTTCTAAACATATGCTACACTGCTTAGTATCAGACACATACTGCAAACATTCAATTGAATGATTGTACTGATATTAGAAATATTAAAAAATCAGGCAACTGACCACTGACAATGTCATTTACTGTACTGTAGATCTTGAGGTACAGTATGGCCAACATCATGTGGAAACGATGCAATGTTGATTACCTCCCACCTGGTTTGACATTTTTCCTGACTAGAACCCTGACAGTGTACGGTTTGTCTGGTGCTAATCTTAAGGAGACATCATTGTGATTACAAGCATTTGGTCCCATTCCAAGCCAGGCCTTGGATTTTGCAACCTGTGTGATGCTACATCATCACTCGCCTGGATGACTGTGTGATTTTTTTTTTTATAAACCTACGTTTGATGAAGAATACCAGCTTATATAAATCATTTTAAGTTTTGTAAAATAGCACACAGGTCTAACAAACTCCTGAACTTCCTGATCAATGAGTGTGATTTGTAGCACACGGGTCTGAGAAATCTAAAACTCAAAGGATTGCCAAGCATTGCTGGAGTACTGTTGTCCATGCCTATGTCCTGCATTTTACACTTGGGTGTAGACTGTAGGAACTGCAGTGTTGTGGTAGTGTTGATTTGTGCAAGTTCACTGGAATTCAAGAGAGCTGTTGAATGCTTTATGTTCAACTCAGTGAGCTTTGTGTACAGTACAGTATTAACCCTTTACCGTTGTGCTCCAATCAGGGCATATTTGCACCCCTCGGGAGTGGGCAGAAAAGTGGACGTAGCACGCCCGCATCAGCTTCCGTAGGCTATCGACCCTGTGACCTTAAACTATCGTCTCTCTCGTTGTTGTGGCCAAATTTCGGGTAGCTACTCACAGTTTCGTGCTTTGCGGGAAACCGTAAAGGTGGGTGACAGCCGTGCTCCCTGTCAATGGTAAAGGGTTAAAGGGCATTTGTAAATGATTGAATGCTCATTATCCGTTGCTATTGTTGGAGACGGCTGGCATTTTTGCCGATACATTTACCTTACCAATTAGGTTATATTTGCTGAATGTACCTTTTGGTTGTTGGCTCAATAACATTTATAAAACCAAAGGTGCCTCCTCATTACAAATATCCATGATTATTGAAAGTAATGCTTTATTGGTGATTGACTCAAATTTGCCTTCTCATTACTAATATCCATCATTCAAAATATTTTAAACGTAAATTTTATCTTTCAAAGATAGTACCAGGGTTCTCACTAACCCGAGCTCCCGGGTCCCTGACGCGCGAGTTCGACTCGAGACGCTTGAAACAAAATCCTGTGCGTCCCGGGGACGCACGGAGTTTGCTTGCTAAACGCATGTAAAATTTTTGCAAGAAGGCATTGAAAGTTTTGTGTTGAAAAGTTCACACGGACCCATTGCTTTGAAATGTTCATTGTCGATGTTACTTCACAAAATCCATGTAGGAAAACTTTCTCCGACTAGACCGATTGTTCGACCAATCATCTGTTATTAATCGGCATCGGGTCGATTATTCAGTTGTCAGTAAATAATTTGCATCGGTAAAATTCTGCCATTCAACCTATCATTACCATCGATTATTTGAAAACTGGAAAATTGGCTAAATATACTTGAAACTTGCATTTAATTTCGTTAAAATCCCCGTTAATACTCAGTCCTTCAACTTCCCGCCAAAACAGGATGCATTGATAATTAACAAACGTATAAATTGTACCCCTGCCATGGGAATGATCATTTGATGTTGTCGGATATAACCCGGTAGTATTACCTGGAATTAGATTTAGAATTGCATTCAAGGTACATTCCTTGCTGTCTTGCAGAAAGGGCCGCGTAAGTTGCTGGGCAAACTGTTCTGCACAAAACACATACAGTAGTACAGACTATCTAGCTGCAGTGTTTCGCTATTTTTTCAAATCCCCAAGCTTTGCATACATATCTGAGCTCTGTATGTTTTGTACACGTATGTAGCACCTAGAACCTTGTGAAGTTCGGTGGTTTTTATCTTACATAAATTAAGCCATTCCCAGCATTCCGTCTGCAATATTGTTTACAGTGGGGCTTATGCAATGTTGTCATACGACGTCATTGCAAACGAAAACAGTGATGCACGTGGTCTCATGCAGCAAACTTCTTCGCCCATGCATGCAGTAAACTTACGGCTTGTCCGTTTTTACCACCAAATAAGTCATCATGTTTTGCTCGGTGACATCATATGCATAGGTTCCATTGCGAAATTTAAATTGGCCCCTGCATCGCGATTGGTGCATTTGCGTTGATTCTAGCCAGCCAATCACAACTCGCGCCTTCGCCTATGTGATTTAGTGTGGGAAAATACTCGGCCTCGAGACAAGTTTTCCCGTTGAGTTTGTGTTACGACGATCGCACTTGACATGCTTATATAGCCGTCTAGCGAAGCCGGGTGAGCGCCGTGCTAAATTCACCTAGAAACGGCATCACAAATCTCTGCCTACGTGGATTTTTCGGTGATCTGACTTAGGTGCATTACAGTTGTATATTCTTTTTAAACAAGATATAAATTTTGGGCAAGAAATGCTAAAAATATGCACTGATATTTATATCCGAAAGGAACCATAAGATACGTCAATCGGGTGCAATTGTTTTGTTGGCCAGAACTGCTAGGATTTTCATGATTGCTCTTTTGTTAAAGCGGGAGAGTAGCTACAGTATATAACGCAACTACAACGCAGTACAGTAGAAGAATGCAAATGTTCCGACATGATTGGGGGATGAAAACTAGACAGAGCATGATGTTGGCCTTAGAACTAAATTATCAAGGGGCATATGACACCGACTGCAAACAATTCTACCGATTTGTATTGATTTGTATCTCCACTTTTGAAGTGAAAATATTACACCTAAAAAACGATATCCCGTTTGTGAGACGAACGGAACTATTCCCAATATCTTCCATCCTGAACTGGTTTATGGTATTACGATATGGTACGATACACGTAACATGTGCCTTCCCTCTTTCTAATAATGGGAAATCGGCATTGGGCCGATTGTTAAATTGAATAGTCAGTAAACGACAGAAAATCTGAATGGAAATTGCGGAGCGTCACTGATTACTGCATTTTTTTGCTCTTGGGACTCTTCCAAAAAATATGGGACCCTCAGAAATATGATGGGACTCTTGAAAAAAAAAGTTGAGGGTTCAGGGACTCTTGGGTTTGAGGGCCTAATGAGAACACTGGATAGTACAGTGCATTAGTTTGGGAGACCTATTAACAGACGACTAATATGCTACAGTAATGTCACATTCATTCTAGTGCAAGCATTAGTCAAGAGTATAAGGCTGTATGGTCAACATACTTAAAGGCTCCAGAGCATTACAATTTTGTTGCCAGATTGCCAGTATTTAAGATCGGTAGTTCTTCAGAGTTCAGTTTTACCACAGCAGAGTTGCTCTAACAACAAGCCATTGGATTTCAAAAATCAAGGGAACCCATTTTTTGAATCCCATATTATTCACTGCATTAACCCATGGGAACCCACCTTTGGGTTTCGTTTAAAAACCCGATGAAAGTACTGTACTGTAACTGATTGGTGATGACAAGACGATATGACTGGTCCATGGGCAGTTTAGAAGAATAGAGTTTAAAGAAGAGGGAGAAGCACTACATGCTGACACTTAACAGTTGCTAGCAGAGTGTAATAAATGTTGAGGTACTGCATTGCCTTGGACTGAGTACTGTACTATCCACATTCATGCAGGTACAAAAGCTAGACTGCATGTGCCTTGGGTACGCATACCAGTTTTGAATTGCTAAGTTTATTGAAGAAGTCTTTTTTTTTTCTAGCATCATCTGGCAAACTAAGAAATACAGATCATCTAAAGCATGGGTTAGCCTCAAAGGTGGTCTTTTAAAAAAGGAGCATTGTATCAAGGATGCTGTACAATTGTATTGTACAGAACACAACACAATGAGAACTAATACACATGCATTGTGATTGTTTGTAGGTCATTGTGTAAATTGCCAAATGTTTCTGTTTAAGACAAGAGTTGCATTTGTGTTCCATTTATGTTTTATTTACCAGAGCAGTGATCTTTGGAAGGGTTCTTGTCATGTTTCAAGACAAACTTTTGAGTAGTGTTGATCAGATAATGGATAAGTGTAACTGTTATAAGTATCGGCCGATAATTGTGTTATTGGTAAGATATTGGTATCGGCACAAATGAAGGCTGTCTCACATAATGGCAATGGTAGCAAGCATTTTATCATTTAGTGAACAGCTGTTGAAAGTACTCATGCACTTCAATAAAATGCAGAGCACTGTGTTGAATATAAAACATTCAAGAATTTGAATTTCATTGCAGTGAACATACAAGAACTAGCTCTACTATATACAGTATTGTAAGGCCGCAGTTTGTAGTCTATGAACAAGTGCACAAGGTAGGCATGACTAACAGCACTACTGTAGCAATGCTTACTGTGAAAAATATTTGCTGCAATCCCGATGTTTTTCTATTTAGATTCGTAGCAAACAAGTGCTTGCTTGTTGTGTCCTTTCAACAACGAACATGCATCGTAATTTGCAATTTATGGGCAC
This sequence comes from Holothuria scabra, assembly GCA_037179385.1. Lineage (NCBI taxonomy): Eukaryota > Metazoa > Echinodermata > Holothuroidea > Aspidochirotida > Holothuriidae > Holothuria > Holothuria scabra. Next base: position 42,388,407 of record CM074183.1, read on the forward strand.
ATCAGCATACAAGTCTGTTTAAGCAAGACTGATTCCTCCGAATCAATCCAATGAGTTTTACTGTGTGAATTTCGCCACATGCAGTAGCAGTAACTCTATGGGGATTTCCAACAGTATGTGTTCAACAGAGCAGCATGCACAGCATTCATGATGGCAAACATCTTTTGAAAGGGCCAAGTTAAGAGAGACCATTGCCTGGGACAATGTTCGATCTCATGAAGTATCATACTCAGAACGATCAGTGCTGTGTAAAGGAATAATGGTTTTTATCATTATCTGTGCCTTATGGACAAAGAGATTCAAATGATTCAAATTTTGGAATTAACTGTATATTGCTGAGCAGCTACACATGTTAGGTACGTTCCTGAAGGTGTCAAGGTTGCATATTGTAATAGGTTATGCAATGTGCTTCTTACAGTATGAACAGGGCTCTTAACTGGTGTGTGATTTACATAAAATACGTCATGATTGATTGCTTTAAACCTTTTGTCAGAAACAGTAAAAAATTTTTCAGGAAGACAAAGTAACAGAAACATGCAGACAACTGTACAGTCGGTTCAAAATAAGTTTAAGCTGCAGCAGTGTTAAAATTATAATTGTGCAATGGTAACAAAAACATGTTGTGCTTGTGGAAGATTTAATTTTTATTTTTGTTATCAGTATCAGGCTGATATTAACTATCAGTTATTGTCAAGTTCCGATGTCTCTGTTATCAGCTCAACACTACTCCTGAGAATTCAGTTCAAACTTTTCACAGCATCTGCAATAATTTGTTCACATTATGGCTCGAAATATGCTTGAAAAAGGGCATGGCAAAAATGAGTGAAATGGCTGTTGGTCAGTGTTATTTGAATAAACATTTAGAGAGGGGTGTGATGGCCATCTGAAAGGATCTGAAATGACAGCCATGGCCATTGGCATTTTCAGTTATTTAGGGCCCTGTTCAATGGCTCACTTTTTTCAATTGATTGGAAAATAAATTCCCCATGGGACATTTCTATAGAGTTTTCATTTTCTTTTGTCCACTCCTCGACTGATTCTGATTGTTCAATAATCAGTAATATGCTGACAGCCGGTTATTAAATAAGTGATCAAAGCTGATACACAAACTAGTTGAAAGGTCATGCTTTTGCCATCTATTCATATTTCTAGCTGCAGTAGCCAAGAGTATCTGACCAGTCCTCTCTAGAAGTTCATCTTTTGTGGTGGTTTTGGGCAGAAAATGAGTGCTGTATACTTTAGTCTAATTTAGAAGGATTCCAAATGAAATGTTCAACAACTGATCAAGAACTCTGCTTCAAGTCAAAGTGAGATTTGCAGGGACCGCAGAGATGGGGGGGCTAGGGGGGCTTTTGCTCCCACACTTTTTTCTGTAGGCATTTTGGACCGCCTTAAACTGCATTTATTTTATTGGACATATTGGGCCGCTTCAATGATTAGCCCCCCACTTCAAAATTGGCTCCGCTGCTGCTGATTTGCCTGTATGCATTTTTAAAAAGGATTTAAAATAATGCTCCCACAGGTGAACCGATGCATGTAACTTCAGCCTTTGGCTTCAGCCTTTTTGGCCTTGGTTGAGGTTGGATTTTTTAAGGGCATCAAGGCCATCAGTCAGGACATTTAGGCCACATCATTTTTGAACAAGGTCACCAATGCCATTTGCAAAAAAGTGAAAGGATTAGAAAATTAGCAAACACAACAAAACTAAATGTTGTGTACTTATACCAGAGAGTAAGGCATGGAGGCCATACACAGGCCACAGCAGGAAATTTGACCCTGACTCTTATTCATATTATCTGGTCATTGTGGCAAACATGGTAGGACGACAATGACCAGATTGACCACCATTAAATTTGAGGCCTTTCTCTGTGCATGCAACTTTGAGTTGACAATGTGCACATGTGCATGTTCTGTAGGCCTAAGAACAAGTCAAAAAGAGTGAGTGGTATCCTAAGACAAAATTTCCCCAATGATGTAGCACATAATGTGTATGTACTCTACAGTTAACTGTGCCAGGTAAGGCCATAAGAAATTTGAATCACCCAAACATGTGAAGGGTTTGTATTACTGTACTATAACCTTTCAACTACAATATCTAGTCTGCTCTGGACATTACAACAATGGGCACTCTGCTGATCTACAGTATAGTGATCCTGTAGATGTCCCGTCTATTTTAAGAATAAGGTTTGAGAAGTGTTTTATCACTGGATGTCTTTTATATTAATTTGTTGCATACTGTAGGAGGCAAATGAAGGCAATAGGATTGAACCTTTGTGTATCATAGCTGTTGGTATGGTAAACTAGTACAACATTAGCATTGACAGAGTGCTTGTCATTGTATGTTTGTTGTATTGAATATTCATACATACTGTAACTTTGTAAGTGCACTCTTCTTGGCTGGGACATTCAGGGTTTGCAACCTACTGTATCATTATCAATTTTCTTTTATCCTTTTTGCCGTTATTTTTTTTGAAAATTGAACAAAATATTTTGGCTTTTTCCACCTTTATGATTTTTTATATGCCCTCATTGTTCAAATGGACTGTCTGTGAAAAGTTTGGTGGGAATAATTTAATTCCTCTTTCGTCAAACTCTTTACTGTTGAGTCACTTCAAGTGTGAGTGTATACAGCACGGTATTTTTTGTACTTTTGTACACTGTAGTATGTTCCTGTTGTACAGTGCAACCGACATACCAAAACTGTTGTAAAAGGCCTGTCTACAAAAGTAACACATTACTTTGCAATTGCAGCATAAATCAATTTTTCAAAAACAGTTTCTTTGATTGCAAGATGAAAATTACATGTTTCAATTAGAATAGATTACATTGGCAAACATATCATGCATGTACTACAGTAGGTTATATTACCATACAAATTTATGTGTTTCAAAATTTAGAAGTCCCTTCAGTAAACAGTGAACTGCATTTTAAACACTTACAATACTGTGCTCCATTGTCAATGGACATGCTTACTGCTCAGCCATCACAAGTCAAAGCATCAGTGTAGAGCTTCATAACCAAATTAATTTACATTTTACAGTACTACGCAAACAAACTTCACAGCTCACATATTAGAAACGCCATGTACAGTAAGTAGTCTCTCAGCATGTCAATTACCTTGCTATACTACTTGTGTGTTGTATCACAGCAGCTACAGTACACATCACACACCTGAAGGATGGTAAATTTTTTGTGTGATGTATACACATTTATGCATCTGCCCTAATGCTGCATCACATGTCTAATGGGATATGCTGCATCTCAATTGGCAGGGCATGCACAGTTATAATCAATCTCTCAGATGTGAATAATTAAAGGAAGCAATGTGTCAGGTTTTAATAAAGATTTTACCAGCCATTGCAAATCAACATAATTTACATGGCTTCACTGTATTATATTTGCTTTGAATTTTGGGCGTAGCATAATTCATTAATTTGCAACTCGAACTTGAAACGTCAGTCAGTGTGTAGTGTCAGTGCACAGTGCAAATTGCAACATTGTGTGTTTGCATAATATTGTAATATTAATGAACTACACAGTTCACAAAGGGGGTCAATGATTGTCAGAGTTGTAACAATGTGACTCCAGTGATCAATTTTTCAAAGGGAGGAAATGAATCATGATTTTTCTAATGAAATATTACAGAGACTTGAGTCTCTCCTCTTACTCAACTTTTCACATTAAAACACCAAAATGACTATAGATTGAACGACAATTTAACCTGTGACTTGTTACAACTCTTGTTTTGAAATGCTCAACACTCTGGTCCTATTTAGCAACTAAGTGCTACTCATGTTTCAGGAATATCCGTAGCGTTTAAATTACTGAATGTATCGTAGCAAAATGAGATCATAGTGTGTACTGTGTACTTTACAGAAATTCTTCTGATAATGAGATGTAGAATACTAGAATGTAAATTTATGCCCATTGAACTGGTGTATACAGTAGTAAGGAGAACCTTCAATTTGTAAGCATTTGTGTCATCCACTTGGTTGGATAGAAGCTTCCCTGTTATTGCACACTTCTTAACTACCATTACATATTGATTTAGAGGCAGCGGGGCATGGCATATCAGTAGTTAATGCATCTTTGATGATAAAGAATGTAATTTACTGGCCTGATAATGGTAGCTCAATCACAGCAGAATGGAAGTAGGGTTTAATTTCAAATGGAGTTGTGTGTACACTGTGATGGATTCCAATTGTTCATAATATCAGTTTGCATTAAATGTCTGCATAGATCTACAGTACAGTACGGTAATTTTGTGTTTTGCATGGGATTTGTAAAATGCTGGTTATCCTGTATATTCCACCTGTGCAAATTTACATGATGCTATAACAATGTTCCAGAATTGATATTTTTTAATTTATTGATTATTACTACAGTATTTGTTTACAGTTACTTTGCCCTATTCATCACTTCCAAATTGGCTACTAACAATATTCCCCCTTATGGAATACGTAATAAGCAACATTGATTGTCACCTCTCAGTATTTTGCTCAAGTAACAGATTGGTAGTTGTTTTTTTTTCTCTGTCTCTTTCTTTTTTGAGCCAGTGTAAATAGAATCGAAACTACAGTAGTAAGATATTTGAATAACAGAGCAGTTTGGGCATTGTGCTATTACAGTAGGGATGCCACCTGATACTTTACAGTACTTGGTCTAAATTTGTGCTGTTTTTGTGTTTTGAATATTTACACTGGACAGTGATGCACTCCTGCTGACTGGGACATTCAAGCATTGTATGATGAAGTGGAATAGTCTTGCAAGCTATCATTATCAAATTTAAGAATTTTTGTCATTGTTTTTATAGAAATTGAACAAAACTTGGCAGAATTAATAGTTGTTGCTGATTTTTTATGTCCTCATTGCTTGAATGGACTTAACACCGTTTTGCTGATAATATGGGCAAGATGATGAAGCATTTCCCCTTTTTGAAACAGCAGTAGAATCACTGAAGGATTATCTGTAGGCAAACATTGCACACAAATACACAACTCATTAAAGAAATGCAGAAACTGGAGCCATCCAATTTTGAGAAAGTCAAGTATATAGTTCTGTGATATGTGTACAGTAGCCAGGCAAGTTGACAACAAAGGTGAACTTTGGAATGACTGGTGCATCCTGGCATTAGACTGTAAAGTGTGACTTTATAGAAATGTACACATGGTTCTTGATTGAAATATAAGATCTATATTATTGATATAACCTGTGCAGATGATAGTGTTCCTTTGTTTACCAAGTTACAGTAAGCTTTGATGATAAACCTTTTCTTGACTGCAAATTAACATAGTCTGCAATATTATCTCTGTCTTGGCTTCTGTAGATTTCACATTGCACTATTTGTGTTATTGCTATGGCAGTTGTGCTAGCTGAAGGGCAATTCCACGCAAAAGTGGACATGACCATCAAATTTTAAAAATTCTCCAGTATTAGTAAATTTGGTATCAAATTGAAGCTAAAAAGTTGAATTTTCCAATACAATAAATGGTTCATAAAAAAAACCCAAACTCAGTCATTTTGCATGCATAATTAATTAGCAGCAATCAAAGTGTCAATATTCTCACAAAGTATGGAATAATAAAAAGCTTTCTAGCAACAACTGAATTGAGGTTTTTCTATGAATTCATACTCTATCATGGAGTTATTTTAATATATTTACAACATTTGAAATCAAAAAATGACTTCAGCAATGTCTTCCACACTAACGAGCAACGAATTAAAATTGTCTCATTATGTCACGGCGTTACCCTAAATATTGTAATTTTTTAATATTATGTAAGATGCACAAATTGGAGTGGAATATTTTTTATAATGCAAATCACGTCCACCATGGCCTACAACATCCATGCACTAAAGTAGTGATATCTCTCTTTGTTAATTAATTATACCAATTAGAAATATGTCACGGCGTTACTTTTGGTAATGCTTGCCCGTGACAATGCACCGTGACAGGCACTTATTTACTGTATAGGGACTGACAATTGTAGTCACTGTGGTTACTGGTACTGAAGTAACAGCATCTACTGTATGATAATGATTTGTTTGACAACTTTTTTACACTGTGATAGTACAAACAGGAAATTCACAACTGTACCCTTTCTTTTGATATGGCAATCCCCCTGTTATGCTCAGAAGCTATTAGTGGTCTGCTAGATTGGGTAGCGACTAGCACCTGGTTATAGCATCCAGTCAATCCATGGTACACTCCCTGTATACCATTGAGCATAAGAACCATAATTTTATAAACATTTGGATAGCTGAAAATCTACAGCAAGCATAGGCTTAGCAGCAGGAGAAACAATCACACAGACAATGCAGTACAGTATAGTAGACACCACCATGATATTACAATCCAAAATGGTCAAGCAGTCTAATGCAGAGAATGCTATCACTTTACAGTTCCAATTTGGGAGGCAAGATAATGGCAGACTGACTGAGGGCATGACTATTTTCCTCATTCTGTTCCAAGATTGTTGTGCTAAAACAATGTAAAAACAGTCCTTTATCATCTACAAAGTGCCCTACAGTACACTTGAAGCTCTGTACAGTACGTATGCTACCAAATATTTTGTGGAGATTGGAGAAGGCAAATAGAGGGTCAATTTGTCAAAGTTGAGAACACAAACCTAAGTTTATTTAAAAATGTAACTAAGACCCAACATGTTTGGCCAATACTGTTCTATTTTGGAGATTTAAGATTCACTGTAAGCTTAAGTAAAACAATTTGATTGCACCAATGCTACAAACTGGCATACATTTACTTAAATTTTTAAAAGTAATACTAAATGTACAATATTAAACTTGAGACTCAAATCACTCAATACCCTGTATGAGGGGAATATTTGCTGTTCCAGTGAGGTGGAACTGCATTTATACTGTATAATTACTGTATGGAACTTTCACAGTTAATGCCATTTCTAACACAGGAGGCCTAGCTATAGCACTCTTCTTGATTTCATTTTGACCGGAGTTGTGTGTAGATTATATTCATATTTCACCTGATGTCCGAAGTGAAAATTTCCAGTTTCTTTCACAAATTCATAGCAAATATTTCTTAAAACATCTAAATTACTGATTTCTAAATGCATTACAAACATTCTGACTATCAATTTCACCATTTCCTATCAGTTTACAAACTTATTTTTTTAACATGCATTTCCCATATAGTCAGGCTTTGGTCACGGCGTTACCGTCACGGCGTTACCCCAATTTTTTTTTATATCTTATCATATCTACCATAATCATAATTTTTTATTTTATATTTCACCAAACTATTATAGATAACAGTCTGTAATGTGTATTTAATGTGGAGGAACTGCAAAAAGTCCTTAAACTTCACAGGGTTTTGACAGTTTGTGAGTGGCCCGAAAATGCATGTCCTTTTCAGTGTCACGGCGTTACCACAGTAATTAATATTCATATTTTCATATTTAGTGCAATTTTTGAAGAAAAGACATTTTCTAAATTAATTTTGTGATAGTAGGAGTAGAATCGAAATAAAAGTTTGTTCCCAACATTAAAGCTCTTTCAGTTATTTGCACATGAAATGTGAATTTTGCTTCCAAAGCGTCACGGCGTTACCGTGGAATTGCCCTGAAGCTATTTACTGAAGGCTGATCAAACTCACCCTCAGAAAGAAAATAGAGGCTGTTGCAAGCCTGTCTTGATTATTTACTAGTACTGTATTTACCTGTCTGCATTTATACCCTTACATAGGTTTTCACTTTTTTTACCAGAATTGGTGAAAGCACCAGACTTCGAAGTCCTGGCCTGGTCATAACCAAAGACTAAAAAATGAAACCTATTGCCATTGTGCTTGGTGCTCAGCAGAAGCAATGGAGTAGGGAAAACAAGCCAGTGAGCCACAACTGGAAAGAGAGACTGGCTCAACTTGAAGCAATTGATTGAAAACAGCAGTAAAACTTGATGTACAGTAACCTAGCGTTAAGGGAGATTCTTCTTTGCATAAAATAGTGTCCAACACTCTATTTCGGGTTTATCGATTCCCAGAGTTATAGTGCTGCAATTACCTTAGTAATGGAAGTAGATTACATTGCTAAAAATTCAGTATATAAACTACAGATTGCATGGTGTGAATTATATAGTTGTGAGTAGTGAACTACTATTTTAGTGGGAGTAACCTTTCATTTTAATCCTTTATATTGTTTAAATGCTTTGCATTATTAGTCTCTGTGTAAATTCCCAGCGCTTTGTTTTTAATACTTCATCTTTGGCATAGGCACTGCCACAATTGATGTCTAGAACTTATCCTCATCTAGACACAATCAAAATATCTTGCTTCAGAACATACAGTACCACCATGTACGTATGATACCCTAGTAGGCCTGTAGGATACCCTCATGTGTATAAATCAGAACACTCACCACATTCTGTGTATTATTGTAATATGAGCTACTCTGCATCTTCTGTAGTGGATGTCAATCAAAGAGCTGTGCTAATTGAGAATTCCTGTAGACTGTTGGTATAATTGTAGTTTAGGGCAATGACTGACACAAAGGACAGTCTTTGAGTAAGAAAAAACTCTTTTATAAGAAAACTGAAATTTCTTCAAAAGAATGCTATTTTAATGGTTTTTACTGCTTTGATTCTTCCACTGTATCATTCCATTTTTTGTCATTATATAACCGTAGTAGAAGAGATGTACATTTTTTTCCTAGACTGTAAAATAAAAAATATTTTTCCACAATAAGTGTGGCCATTTTAAACGGATTTGTGTAGATATGGCGTACACCTGAGGTGTACTGTACATACTATAATCCAACAGCCCAGTAACTGCCAGTGAAGAAACCTGACCTGACTACTGTATGCCAGTCAATCATGTGTGGCATTCATAGAAGCCTGAGTTACATTTAATCAATTAGCAACGTTCAATGAGCTGTCCATCCTATATACTGTAGAGTTCTCTAAATGCACTCCCAGTATGAATGTGAATCCCTAGTGGGTAGCAGAGCTGCATAATCCATAACAAATTTAGTTTATGAGGTTCATCAAGCCTGTGCAAGTGTCTCAAGCTGCTTAACTGCAGTTTTTGTATCGAGTGGGAAGATTAATCTCTGTGAAGGTCTGGTAGTGAAATTGCCTCTGAAGATTTATTAGAGAGTGGGAATTGCACATTGTCCCATTTCCATAATCTGCAGGAAAAGTTAAGAAGTTGTATGACACAGCACATGTATTTTTGAATCTAGTGACCTCTCTCTGAAATAAAAAGTATTGAATAGTTGCTTACTGCACATGTCAGTAAAAAAAAAAAAAAATTAAGCTACCGGTAAATTGAATTTATATTTTTTTCTCCCAGATAGAATTACTGTACTGTACCTGTACTGCTTTTGCACAGTACATTTACACTCAAGTGCACATTGATTGTCATCCTGAACAGGAGGATGACTTAAGTTAGGTAGTAAGATACATGCAAATTTAACCATATTTTGTAATAATTTATGGCAAAGATATCAGCCCACATGTATATTACTACCGCACATCCCTATACAGTAGCAGTGTTTAAGTTTTGTACATGATCATACTGCAAGAGAATCATGCATTGTGATTGTAATGTGTGGGAGGGTGAAATCCAATAATGTAGATGCTGTGATAGTAACATTTCTCAAGATGATGAGGCCAATGTTGGGGTTGGTTATCTTGAAATGACAGTTTGTTGTGACATGATGTTCTATGTGGTGTTTATACAGTAGAATGATATTTGTATGAATACTCACCCACTGAAACTGTATTGTGATTCCTGGTTTCAGTAAATCTTGATGACAATGTCAGCTTCAAAAACATGCAGTCCCAACAGGATTAATGAAATAACATGAATGCTATCAAATGTTACATGCTTACTATACCTCAGGCCAGGGTATGGTCAGAATTCTGTGAAATGTAATTGAAAACTGAGCCTACCAAAAATTGATAATGCTAGAAAAAATGCATAAATACCAGCCAATTCAAATTGTGCCAGAGGTATGTGAGGTGAATTTTACATGAAATGTGTAGCCCCAAAGTTTATTGTAAGTTGACCTCAACTGAAGGCAAGACATGTTTCAAATATCACTTTGAGAAAATCAATTTTTGAAAAAAAAAACCTGGCAATTGCTTGCTGCACCACAGTACAGTATATTTCCAGTGTTTTTGGTGCTTCATGCAGAATCCTTGTCCTGAACATTTTGTGACATTTTGGGCTTTGATGGGCCTTGCTGAGATTTGAACACCCTTGTTGTTTTGTACAGGTATGTGAAAGTATTGTTAATTAAACTGTGATTTTTACCTTCCACAGCTGGTAGAACTCTTCAGATTTTTAACATCGAGATGAAGAGCAAGATGAAAGCACACAACATGACTGAGGATGTTATCTTCTGGAAGTGGATCAACTTGAATACCTTGGGTCTGGTGACAGAAGGGGCAGTCTACCACTGGGGAATGGAAGGGGATTCCCAGCCACAGAAGATTTTTGACCGCCATTCCAGCTTGGCTGGTTGTCAAATCATTAATTACAGGACAGATGAGAAATTGAGCTGGCTAGTTCTTATTGGCATCTCAGCCCAGGTATATTCATTGATACACATTTGTTACAGTGACAATTCTTTGTTTCAGTGTCTCTGGCATTTGTCCGCACTTTGTTCATTTTCAAATTTACCACAATTGGTTGCATGAAATTTTGCAGACTTCATGAAAGTACATAAGACTGTACACCTACTAGTGTACACTATTGATAAACAGTATTAAAAACAAATCACAAATTTAGCTAATGAATATTTGACTAAAGCAAATTCATGCAAGATGCAATTTGATGAATACAGTCAATGACAATTTAGCACATTGATGTCTGGCTTCAGGCTACAAAAGTGAAGAAAACTCCCATTAACCTACTGTGTTATTTACAGGGCAAGGGCAGTTACCAAACTTGAATTAGTGTAGTGGACTGTCCTGTTTCATGATTGGCTGTTGAGAGTCATGTGTCAATTTTTTCTCCTTAAATGTGAAATATAAAAGCAGGAACTGTTAGGAAATTTGGATAGCTGGAGGAAAATTTTGGCAGTTGGGGGAAATTTCCTCTTTCTGTACCTGATATTAAAGGGAAGCATTTTGGGAAATTTTATTCCCTTCTGGGAAATAATAAATTTTTCAAGCCTTTGTCATAAAATGTTGTGAATGATAGTTTGGATACAAATAATCTTGAAAATCATTATATTTAGCTGTTGCATTAAAAAAAATGGGGGGCACTGCTCTTGACCTATAATAATATTGATATAACAGCTTCACAGTTGAAGCCTTGTTATTCTTGCAAACAAATATCAAAACCAATCAACAGCTGTGAGTCAATTTCAGTTAATCCTCATGAATATAGCAAATGCGACAGTGTCTGTCATTGTTAACAGAATGTTTTCAGTTTAAGTCCAAAGAGGAGTACAGTGTATATTCCGCACTTGCTAGGAATGTAACTGGGTCATTCTTTTTGGATTTATGTAGCTGTGTGGAAAGGTGCAAATATGATTTTGCTTTTTTTGAGGTTGATTTCATAATAATATGAGCAAAAGTGTTTGTTCAAGTTGGAATACTGCAAAGCAAAGCATGTCAAAACTTCCTTGATTTGTACCAACATAAGATGGCCAATAACATGGCACAGTCATGCTTAAATATGATGCTTTCACAACTCTTAAAAAAATATGTTAAGGAAAGTTTTGTAGTTTTTTCCATAAATGAAGAGGAAATGATATCTGCACAAATTGTCTCACATATAATATAAACATTTAGTTGGGCAGTGAAGTTTGATACAGCTTTTATTAAATACATAATCAAATATATTGATTATTCTGGCAACAATACAAATAGTTTACAACCTTAGGTTGAAGAGTATTTCGGTCCTCACCAACCTCCTATCACCCTTTGTATACCATTTATACCTATACTTGTACTTTACAATGGTCTCTGTTGCCATGGAATTATTATGATACTTTTAGATATCTTCACTTCTCTCCATACACAGCAAAACCGTGTTGTTGGGGCCATGCAACTGTATTCTGTTGAGCGCAAGGTCAGTCAGCCAATCGAGGGACATGCAGCATGCTTTACACAGTTCAAAATGGATGGTAACAACGAACCATCAACTCTTTTTACATTTGCTGTTAGAGGAACAGCTGGGGGAAAGGTGAGATTTATGTTGAGACCAGAGTCTTATTCTGCTAGGCCAATACTACAGAATGTTGGAATCTTAAAGCTAGTACTGCTAACTTCACAGTTTAAGCACAAGCTGTCTTGGAATAATGAGAATCTTGATGAACTTGTTTATGAGATTTCTCTTTTAAAGTTTAAACAAACCTGAGTTGGAACTAATGAAAATCTTGATACTACAATAATTAAAGCAACAAATGTGACCCTTTGTTCTAAATTTCCCTGCTTTAAGGTTTATATTTTTTGTCTTCCTTTAGCTTCATGTCATTGAAGTTGGCACCCCACCTGCTGGGAACCAGGCATTCCAGAAGAAAGCTGTTGATGTTTTCTTCCCACCGGAGGCTCAAACAGATTTTCCAGTGGCTATGCAGGTAAAAAAACCACACACTGCTTTCCTTTTATGTAGGATTGGTACTGTTGATGATGTTGATTGTGTAGTGCAGTGTAGTGTAATATAGTTTAGTGCTGTGCAATGTGTTGTAGCGTTGTATATTCACATCGCTGACATTAAGTAACTCCTTGCAGCATTTAAATAGCATATTACCTGTGTACTGTGGGCTAGTACTAGCACAGCATTCCTGAGTCACCCTGATTGACTGGTAGATGGCCCCCAGGAATGTGTGTGTGTGGGGGGGGGGGGGGTTATCCTTGGAAGAGAACTGTGGACTTTGGGTATTTTGGGTGTCTTGTAAATATTGTTAAAGATATTGTTAAAGCTCAAAGTGGTAGACTCTGGCAGAAAACTACTCAATAAAGCTAAACATAGTTATGGATAATCTGTCATGGCCATGGAATAAGAATGTACTTAGCATACATCTTATCAGCTTAATACTTCATGTATAGCCTTTTGGTTAACTTCCCCATAGAAGGGTGTCTGTGATTAGAAATTGGACTTTGACATGTTCCCATTATAAAAAGGTAATGCTTTGCAATAGGAAAGCATAATACTAGTTTTATGTAGTCTTGAGTTGGCTGAATTTTGAAGTTAGCAATGGAATTTACACTTGAACTTTATGTGCAGCAAAGGCATAATTAGTGGTTTTGTGTTACCATGTATGTTTTTGACAGAGTGTATTGGGTGCCAAAGGTCACCTTATGGCATCACACATCAAGTAGACGGAAGAAATGAACTATGCTTCCTGTTGCATACTGAAAGCTGCATTCTTCTAGCATGGGGGAATAAAGTTGGAAACCTGGGAGGCCCCTTCCTGGGAAATCTGGGCTTTTGGAAGAAAATTTGGGCAATTGAAGGGAAATTTCTTTTTTTGTTTGTGAAAATATGGGGAAAGTAGCAGGAAATTTTACTCACTTTCTAGGAAATAATTTTATTCCCTTCTAGGGAAGTGCATGTTTGACAGCCGTGTCTTTTATGTGTCTTGTAAGCTGTCACAATTCCCTGCTTTTCACAGGTGAGTCAGAAGCATTCGATGGCCTTTCTGATTACCAAGTATGGATACGTCCACCTGTACGACATAGAGACTGGCACATGCATTTACATGAATCGCATTAGTGGAGAAACCATCTTTGTTACAGCACCACACGAACCATCAGCAGGTCTGATTGGTGTCAACAGGAAAGGACAGGTGAGTGCTGCATGGCAAAATGGGATATAAGTCATGTAGAGAAGAATAGATATATCATTGAGTAGCAAGTTGGATAATTCAGTTGCACATTTACATGTTCTCAAAAGTGTCGGAATAAAAAACACAGAAGGTGGCAATTTTCAGTTCATGAGACCTGTTCTTGAACAATTGAAAATAGTTATACCATTTTCCATCTTTGATGCCTTTTGAGAAGAAAGTTTGTTCGTAGGATACCCCTCCTCTTAGAACCTCTTCCCCATGTAGCAATTCCTGGAAAGACAATTCCAGGAGATGGATTCTGACCCCACTTACATCCCCGCCACATCTTTGTTTGGCATTACATTAATGGAACGCTCATACTGAAGACATATTACCATGTGTATGTCTTTTGTTAGGGGCAGCAAGAAGAATCCAAATTATGTATAACTGCAGATAGTGCAATATTACAAAAAATGCAAGAAACATGGCTTTCCAAGGAGTAACATTAGTTATTTTTATCTGGACCTAATATAGGAGCCAACATAGAGCATTGAGCAGGTGAGATGGGTGTCTTGTTTGACTTTCAGGGAAGTGACCTTAAAAATGAGTGGAACAATCTTCAAATCTCTCTTAATTTGATAGGTGCCCTTTATAATTTTGAGCATACATTTACTATGTTCTTGTTCCTTTTGTTGCAAGGTGTTGACTGTAAGTGTGGATGAGGACAATATTGTCAATTACATTACCAACACACTACAAAATCCAGATCTAGCTCTCAGAATAGCAGTGAGAAACAATCTTGGTGGTGCTGATGAACTCTTCACCAGGAAATTCAACCTCCTCTTTGGACAGGGCAACTACTCAGAGGCTGCAAAAGTTGCTGCCAATGCACCAAAGGTAGGTCAAGGCATTAAGCATTACTTACTACATCAGATAATGAAGTGTTTCTAAAGCTATTTTGGTGACTATGATTGCATTCTTGTGCATGGAAGGGATGAAATTAATAGAATGCTCGCCTGCAAAGAAGGCAAGTGCTAGAGAAGTAATGGTGGGGTGGGAGGGGGAGGCAGCATTTATTTTATTTTTAATTTATTATGGACAAGTGAAGAAACTTTATAACGTAATTGTAAATACCTTATAAAGTTGCCAAAATCCTACTTTTCCAGGAAATTTTGTTCTTCGTACCTCATGCATATGCTACTAACATGGTGAACTCCTCCAAAATGAAATACTTTCTCCTCCCCTTAGGGCATTTTGCGGACACCTCAAACCATCCAGAGATTCCAACAGGTACCATCAGCTGCGGGACAAACATCACCTCTTCTGCAGTATTTTGGAATCCTTCTTGACCAGGGTCAACTCAACAAGTACGAGTCACTGGAGCTTTGCCGACCAGTTTTACAGCAAGGCCGCAAACAGTTGTTAGAGAAATGGCTGAAAGAAGACAAGGTCAGTAGGATGCATCTTTGTTTGACAAAGTATAGTGGCCATACCTGTAGGCATGCTAAGGTAGAAAAGAAGGGACCTTTCTCATTTATACAGCTGGATAAAGGGGGTGGGGAATTGAAGAAGTGTGTAATACCAAAAGGGGTGTGATCAATGGAATTATATAAAATATAACATTTTAAACATGTTCGTGCCTTTTAGTGCTTGTACATGAATAAAGGTGTTTGTAACCGCTTTCTAGTAAAAGTATTTCTCATCGAAAATGATGTGTTTGTCACATTTTAAAAAAGTTCTGTGGAACCCATGTTGGCTTTGCTTTGCAAAAAAACAAAACAACTAAGTAGTATAAATATGCAGCCTGGAATGGTTATATTTGTAAACAGGATGGTTAAAGTTTGGATATATGAATGCAAAGGGTTGTTACACTTCAACATGTCAATCGTCTTTTCATTTTTTTGCTGACCGACTACATAGTTAAGCGGTGAGAACATCCAATTTGGCAGTAAGGATGTTTGGAGTTTGACTCCTGGTCCGGTCATATGGAATCTGCTGCCATTGTGCTTGGTGCTCAGCATAAGGCAATATAATAGGGTACACTAAGCCAGTAAGCCATAACTGGAAAACAGGCTGTGACTGGCTTGACTTTAGCCAATCAGTTTAAAACTGAGTTGTAAAACTCCATCTGACTAACTCATTTTTCTCTCTCTTGTATAGCTGGAGTGTAGTGAGGAGCTTGGTGATCTGGTGAAGTCACATGATCCTACCTTGGCCCTCTCTGTTTACCTACGAGCCAATGTACCACAAAAGGTAATTTTTTCTGATGTACATGTTTTGTGGCAACTTCGTGTTGAACTTGGTATTGGGACAATCAAAATAGACTTATGCTGCCCGTCAAACAAAAATGTGAAGGGAATGTGAAGGAGTTTGGTACATTTGTCATTCATTTAGTATTACTGAGTTGTTTCATCACCAGGACATTTGTCATGTGAGGTGAAACTATCGATGTTGGAAGTTGATCACTGTATAATGCAAATGGAGAAGCAGAACTGTTACACTGGTTGCTATAGTAGCGGAGTCTAGCTTGCAAAACACAAAAATTTCTCTGAGTTTCTCAGTTTGGATTTTTTCATTGTTTCTTTCAACAGGTCATTCAGTGTTTTGCCGAAACTGGACAATTCCAGAAAATTGTTTTGTATGCCAAGAAAGTTAACTACACCCCAGATTATGTGTTCCTCCTGCGTAATGTGATGCGAGTGAATCCTGAACAAGGAGCACAGTTTGCCCAAATGCTGGTGCAAGATGAGGAACCTCTAGCAGATATTAATCAGGTAAGTTGTTTTATCGCAGTAGAGTTATTTATCTGAAATGTTAACAAAATAAAAAACATTTTGGCATTGCTTAAGCTGTGATTATATAGTGAACAATTTAAGGACAAATGTACATGAAATGTAAAGTTTAAAAGTGAAAAAGTACTGGAAAATTGTTTAAGAGGTTAAGTTAAAAATTGTTAGAGAAAGGGTTTTTCAGGGAGTTGCCACTTTGAATTCCCTCCTCTTTTAAAAAAAAAAATTAAGGAACAATTATTTCTCCTAGGTAAATTTCATAATTGTGACAGGCATTATCATAATGTGGCCAAATTGACTTCCTACATTTAAATGTAGACCACTTATCATTTTTTGTTCCACCAATTTTCAGATTGTAGATGTTTTTATGGAGCAGAACATGATCCAACAATGTACATCTTTCCTACTGGATGCTCTGAAGAACAACCGTCCCTCAGAAGGCCACCTTCAGACACGCCTCCTTGAGATGAACCTCATGAATGCCCCTCAGGTAGCTGATGCCATCCTTGGTAATCAGATGTTTACACACTATGACAAAGCACACATTGCACAGCTGTGTGAGAAGGCTGGACTCTTGCAAAGGGTAAGAACATGCTTTTGTTCATTTGTCCTTATTAGTAAGCCACAATTTCTATTGGTTATCCCCCAAAAAACTCATGGTAAGGGATGAATGTACTCATTTAAGCACCTTCTTTTACTCAAAATCATGTTGTTTTAATTTGGTCAATTAGAAACAAAAGCTCTTTAGTCTTTTGTGGATCAAAATCTTGTCATGATTGAATGAACATAGTCCAACAACTTTGCACCTATTAATTAGAAAAGGATAATGCATTCTAAGGGGTTACTGCTGTTGCTGGATGCACCTGGGCCCTGCCTCCAAACATTACTTTTCTTAGCCAGGTTGTGACCCACCACTGGCAAAAAAGGCTGTGGCTGGTCCTTACTTATAGACGAATCCGGACAGATTGTGGTCTGATTTTAGTCGGCCATTACTGGGGTTCATCACCTTTAATCTTTAAATTTCCTTCCTTACCTGTTCCATGGATGGTTAAACACTGACATGTATCTTGATTTTCTCAACTTCACTGAATATGAGGATTTGAAATTCATGTAGACAATAAATGAAGAGGATTAAAGGCTGATGGACCCCACTAATGGCTGCCTGCAGTCACTAAAGAAAGCGCTTATCAGATTCGTCTATAACAATTGGTCTGAAACTGAGGTGTAAATTTTAGCCTGATCCCACATCACCAACCATTGTGTTAATGTAGCTAATCCTTATTCATGAAAGGCTGGTTATCATGTGACTCTTGCTTATCACTGAATTTTATTTCCATGAAGAGTAACTGTGTGGTTTACTTTCTTATGCAGTATTAATGTTCTGCAACATAGCAAAGACACTTGGTTGAGAAACAAAATTTGGTCATGATTTAAAAAGATGCTAGGGGTGAAAAATACATTTATCTTGTAGCATGATTTTTTGTACCGATTTGTGTAAACAGAAGGTTAAGATGTTTAACTTGTGGGGAATTGTTAGAATTCAATGTTTTCTCTCATTTCTCAAGGCACAGAATATTACAATGATTGTTTTTACACTGTTTGTTCCACATTGCACAGGCCCTGGAACATTACACAGACTTGTATGACATCAAGCGAGCTGTAGTACATACCCATCTCCTGAACCCGGAAGTAAGTTTTACTTGATTTCATCTTTCATGTACTTTGTAACAGTGTGTAAGCAGAAGCAACAGGGGATGTTTTGTCAAGATTATACCAGTTTTGAAGTTTTGCAACCTACTGATAAATTAAAAGTTCCACATGTGGGTGCTGTATTACCTTTTCGCATGCGTGTACCGAATTACCTATTGACATTTGTGTACTCACTTATCTAATTAGTGATCAGTTGCACATAACAGTGGAGGAGAGATTTAGTAAAGATAATTCACCTGTGTAACCACTACCATCTTCAAATTTTGCAGTGCAGAGGTATCAAGTGTTAAAAAAAATTCAGAGTAGTTCTCAAACTGTTGATAGTAACCTTCCATTATCAGGCTCCCATATTCATTGTGAGATGTTTTCTTGTTCAAAGCAATTAAAGGAGAAAGAAAAAACAAGATGGAATAAAAAGTATGTTGTTGAGTTGCATCGTTTCAACCAAAAGCTAGCCGTCATCTCTTTTCACCATTGCCACTTTCTTGCATTGATCATTGATGTGATTTTCTTCCATTTTATCAGTGGCTGGTAAACTACTTTGGATCACTGTCAGTGGAAGATTCGTTGGAATGTCTCAAGGCCATGTTGACTGCTAACATCCGTCAGAATCTACAGATATGTGTTCAGGTTGCCACTAAATATCATGAGCAACTAAGCACAGATTCTCTCATTGATATCTTTGAGTCTTTCAAGAGCTTTGAGGGACTGTTTTACTTCCTTGGATCTATCGTCAACTTTAGTCAAGATCCAGAAGTTCACTTCAAATATATTCAAGTAAGTGTCAGAGTAACAAAACTCACCTAGGAAAAAATTCAAATGCTCTTATTGTTTTAAATGTTTTCCCCTAAGATCTCTCGCCCCGCTGCCAATTCAGTTGCGTTGCAGAAATGATCTAGCTAATTCACCCCATCTTGCTCCCAAAATACTTGAATTTCACTACTATTTAAGTGCAGAATCTTTAGACAGCCTTTCCTTGATGTTAAATTTTTTCTGCTTGTGTCTCATCTAGGCTGCCTGCAAGACAGGACAGATCAAGGAAGTTGAGAGAATATGCCGTGAGAGTAACTGCTACAACCCAGAGAGAGTCAAGAATTTCTTGAAAGAAGCTAAATTGACTGACCAATTGCCTCTGATCATTGTCTGTGATCGTTTTGACTTTGTTCATGACCTTGTTTTGTACCTGTTCCGCAACAACCTCCAGAAATACATTGAAATCTATGTTCAGAAGGTGAGTCTCTTCAGAATTTGGTTTAAAAGTAGTGGTTTGTGCTGTACTTACAGTCTGTGTGACTTTGCAGCTCATATTTAGGTTAGATTCTTGTTTAGTTCTGTTTCTCATATGTCAAGGATATAGTCACATTTTGTTAATAGCTGGGCTTCCGACAGTAAAGTGGAAACATCCTTATCTATTTATAGAAGTTGGTATTTATTGTTTTACATGAACAAAAAGGAAGTGCCTAAATCTTTGTTACATGTTCAGTGTAAACACTGATTGTGCACCCATATTTGAGTGTGCTGTCCAGTTTGAAGTCAACAACACCCATAGTTGCAGTTACACTTGCCCACAGATCACAATTGACCATATGACCATTTTAGTTTACCATCACCACAATTTATATTATAAGCTGAGAAAACAAGTGGGGGGCACTCTTTAAGTTGAGGTATGTACTTTGGATATTTATATTTTGAAGCACCCTCATGTTGCACAAAGCATGATAAGGGTTCAGAAGTGGTCAGGTTGCTGTGTTATTTTTTTTTTTCATTTTAAGTTGGGCTTCCAAAAGGTTTCTCAGAAGTAACCCAGATGCTCCGACTCCTTGGCTTGTTTTCATTCATAAAAAGTACCAGAGTTACTTCAGATTGCCCAAATTTCTCAATACCAATTTTTTCACCAATATTTAGAAACCTTTTTCTAAATTTGTGCCTAGCTGTTATTGCAATGTCTCTGTGTTATGCTCAATTTAAGGTCAATCCATCTCGTTTACCTGTTGTGATTGGTGGTTTGTTGGATGTTGATTGCTCAGAAGACACCATCAAAAATCTCATCATGGTGGTGAGAGGACAGTTCTCTACGGATGAATTAGTAGAGGAAGTTGAGAAGAGAAACAGGTAGGTTATTTTGAATTACAGTTCACCTTACTGTGCTACAGCTGGGTGGTAGAGGAACCGACTAAATTGTAACACAGCTGCAAGTCAATTAAATAAAGTGTACCTATACACCATTACCATGAGGCAAATACCTTCTTTAATGTCATTTTTTTCGTTTCTTTGAAATGGTGGTGTGAGTTGTAAATTGCTGTCAATCAATCCTTTTATATATAAGCATAGTTACAATAGACTTTGTGTGGAAGGCATGTAGTATGTGGAGGTAAGACACACTTTAATTAATGTAGGGGTCTTGTAGATGGATGTTTCAGTGTGCTGTAAATGAACCAAAGGACCTGACAGAGACCTGAGGCTGATGATGCTGTGATGTTTTATGATAAATTCACTGCAAACCAAGTATGCCTCTGGAAGAAATGTTGTGATATTTATTACACACATGTGAATGAAAATTAGCTAATGGCATGGTCATTTTGATGCAGTGTAACTTGAAACACATTTTTCCCAGTTTTCAATCTGGTGAATGAAGATGCTTTTGGTAATAATCATTGAGATTAATTCTGAAGATTGCACATCATATGAATACATACATTTGCCTGTTTCATTCAGCAGTGTAAAGACTTCATGATAATTTTAAAACTGTTTATGATTGATTTATATACTCATCAACAAAAATGATTGTAGTAATATGTAGAATATTTGTTAATCTCTAAGTGAAGTCATATTTGCTGGTGAACAAAATGTAACTTACAGACAAATCTATTCATCAAGTAATATTGTGAAATTGCTAAGGTCCTTGAGCCATAATTTTAGATATCATTTAAGTTCAGGTTTTGAAATGAAGTCTGTTCTTGTTCTTGTAAATGTTTTGCTATAAATTTCTGTTTATTTTGTTAAAAGGGGGACGTTCATAAAGGCAACCTTCATGCTTCTTCAGTCCTCCTCCACTTAACATTATTGGCAATTGTTAATACTTTTGATTTATTATAATTTGTGGAAATGAATGGAGTTATCTCAGGACACTTAGTGAACCCATTTGTGTATAGTTTTCAGATGTGACAGACTCCCTCTATTATGTCGTGTCATAAGCTATGATGGTACAAAAATATGCAACCATTACCAGATATTAAGATGTTGGTCTTATTTGCTCATCAGGTTGAAGCTGTTGTTACCCTGGCTGGAGACTCGTATCCATGAAGGAAGTGTGGAACCTGCTACCCACAATGCACTGGCAAAGATTTATATAGACAGCAACAACAACCCTGAAAGATTTTTACAGTAAGCTCTTTCTCTCTTTTGATATGACATATTTAATGGAACACGAATTAGTTTAAGGGTAATCTTGTTATTGTTTAAGAATTGATATAAAGGGCATATTTTCTTTGTTTAGGGGATTAGTGTTATGGGGAAGGGGACTTCATGACAGTGATTTTATCAATGTAAGTGTCATCTCATCTCGGTTTTATCATCTCATTAACAGTTATTTTGGACATGTTATAGGCTGTCGTTAGAATATTTTTTTGCATTTTAGCTATTCTTCAAGCCAGTGTGCCACAACTGGAGAAAAAGCCAGTGGCTAGCTTGACTTGAACCAATTGGTTGGAAACTCGGCAGTAAAACTCCTTATACTAACTCAGGCAGCTTGCTTATTAACCTTAAGTTGCTGCTGTAATAAGTATAAATTGTAAATGTCGTTTGTCCTGTTTGCACCCTTTCATTTGGAGCACTGTGAGATGCAGATTCTGTCAGCAGGTGTGATATTACTTCTTTACAGGGAAAATCAACACTATGACAGCCTGGTTGTGGGCAAATATTGTGAGAAACGTGATCCTCATCTTGCCTGTGTGGCTTATGAGAGGGGGCAGTGTGACAGAGAGCTTATCAATGTGTGTAACGAGAACTCTCTCTTCAAGAGTGAAGCCAGGTATCTGGTCCGTCGACGAGACATGGAACTATGGGCTGAAGTATTGCAGGAGGACAACCCTTACAAGAGGCAGTTGATAGATCAGGTAAGGAAGTAGAAGAAATGTAACAGAAACTGATTTAGTAAGTGAAGGAAACTGAAGATTCAACATCACCCTTGTTTACATTGGATTGCGTGATTGTGGGATTCTTGTGAAATAAAATGTAAGGTGAAATGGAACTCTCCATTTTTACTTGGAAAAAAATAAATGAATACAAAATATATATATAGTAAATATAAAGCTATATTTACTTTTGCTGAGCTCCATACAAAACTCGGAGCAAGCCATTCTCACTGACAAGCTAATTAGAACAAACTCAACAAAGTAACTGTCATCATTATTGGCTAGTTTAAAATTTATCCAATCTTATTACATTGTTTTGCACCTGTCATTGTTAATGTAGAAGAAGGCACCATATTATATAGATAAAATGATGCATTAATATGAGACCCATGCTAGGTTCATGTTATCAAACCCAGTTGAATGTAGGAAATCCCCCGCTTCCCTCATCTTTGCAAATTTCCCCAAGATATGGATGGATGCTATTCTCCTCTAACTCAAATCCTTATTGTGAACATTACCTCCTATGTTCATTTTGTAACCCTCAGTTACCTTATTCATATCCTGAAATGAAAGAGAGTCCTCATAGGGAGCACCCTGTTCATCCTTTTATTAGAAGATGTGCAAGAGTAGTGGCCAAAGTAAAGTGCAGCTGATGAAACTTGGGTTTCATTTAAAGTGAAAAGATACTTCATATCTTTTGGCCATCAAGCTTACAATTGCATGACCTTGAAATTATTTTGTCAATGACAGTGCTTATTGTATTAGATATACTTGTATTCACCATATATTTTGCATGTGTGTCACAATGTATTGTGCATGTTTTCTTTTCACAGATTGTTCAGACAGCCCTCACAGAAACCCAGGACCCCGAAGACATTTCTGTTACAGTCAAGGCATTCATGACAGCAGATCTTCCCAATGAACTTATTGAACTTCTTGAAAAGATTGTTCTAGAAAACTCAGTGTTTAGTGACCACAGGTGAGCATGTGTCATGTTATAGTTGGTTTTTGCTTATTTACTCTGGAAAGTTTTGTCACGGCTGCAAACAGTGAAAATTAAAGGGACAATCCTCTCACCCCAAGCTACACTTCTAGTATAGGGTAACAGAAACTCTCAATTGGCTCAGCTTTTTGATTGACTGCTAATTCAAACAATGCAGAGTACCAAAACTTATATTACACAGCACAAACTGTTCTGATAGTGTTTTGATTATACACATTAAGCTTTCTATATTCACCCTGAAGCAATAAAATGAGATTGTTTCTGTAGGAGGGTGAATTTAAGACAATTGTGGGAGGGGCTTAATTAAGAAGGTTAGGAGAATTGCTACTGTTTGGAATGAGGAAATTGGTCCTTTAAATTGATTTTGATGACAGAAACTCATCGTAGACATTTTGGGGGAGGAGTTGCTCTCACTGAATCATGTTTGAGTGTGTTACCTCCCTTAATAGAATTGTCAGGGTGAAAGAGTGGTGAGGTTGCCTAGCTTTTTAGAGATGTTTGGCTTTGACATGTGGTTTATGTGTCTTGCAGTTTTTAGGAAGGGGTGGAGGGATAATGAATCCCAACAGGTATTCTTCATTTGGGAGGGTATTGTCAGAATTAGTCTATTATGGGTATTTTTCTCCTTACAGTAGTGTTATCCTTCATCATTGTGCCTTGTAATGAGAAAGAAACTATAATTAAATCTTGTTGATTTGAATATTTTCACAGAAACCTGCAGAACTTGTTGATTTTGACTGCCATTAAAGCTGATCGTACACGTGTCATGGAGTACATCAACCGTTTAGACAACTACGATGCCCCAGATATTGCAAACATTGCCATTGGTAGTGAACTGTTTGAAGAAGCTTTTGCAATCTTCAGGAAATTTGAAGTGAACACATCTGCTATTCAGGTAAGGAAAGAATAGGATGCAAATAAATGTAGCAGTTGATTAGGTTTGAGGAGGTTATTATAGCAGTATATGGTAGTAGCAGAAAGCCATGTAATGGTGGCAGGGGCAGTCCTTACCTGATTGGGAGGGGGGAGAGGGTGTAGTCAATGGTGAAACAAATTTGCATCGTTAAGATTCAGATGTATTATTCATTTGGTGCATTAATTTCTTAACAACTGAAGTTTTGTGCACTCCATTTTTAGAGCTTGAATAATGTCTACAACATGACAATGGGGTTGGGTGAAGTTGAGTTAAATCATTCAGATACACTTAGCATTGCATTTTAAGGGCTTTGCCTGGGTTTAATCTGGAAGCAAGGGGTAATGAGATGCCTATAAAATGCAAGTCATAAAACTTATTTTGCATGAAAATTCCTGTCCCTTTTCCAGGTACTCATTGACCACATAAAAAATCTTGACCGCGCATATGAGTTTGCAGAAAGATGTAATGAACCAGAAGTGTGGAGCCAACTGGCTAAAGCCCAGATGGAGGGAGGCATGGTGAAAGAAGCCATTGATTCTTATATTAAGGCAGATGACCCCTCCACGTACACAGAGGTTGTAGGGGCTGCTTCTGCATCAGGTAAAGGGAATTTTTTCATACTTGGTAATAATCCTCCTCAACTTCTATTTAGCCCATTGTGGTCAGGTGACTGTTCATTATTCCATGCTAATCTCTCTGGAATGAATAGTACACTCGTCTTAGACTTCTTCTTTTACTTAGCATGGTGCTGTTTTAATGTTGTCATTTACATATATTTATGCATGAGAAAAGTTATTGAACAACTTCAGACCTGTGCATTAGGACACGATAATGCACTCTGTGGGTAAATGGCTATCTCTAGATTAGCAATGGTGTAGGGAAACAGGCCAGTGAGCCACAACTGGAAAAAAGGCTGTGGCTGGGGGATTTGAACCAATAGGTTGGAAACTGGGACGTAGAAATCTATTTAACTAACTACATAAGGGTCAACAATGGTTGTATCTAGGTAAGGATCAATTGCCTTAAGAGGTGGATTGTAGATGGAACCTCATTAATGTGACAGGACATGTAAACTGTGAAAAAAGTGTGTAGCTAAGTATGTTATCATCAACTGAGATAGAACTCCGTACATAAAATAGAGAGGGAGATTTATTCCATCTCGTTGTTAAACATGAGCATGTGTGCAATCTGGAAAGTGGGAAGAGTTTCAATCAAAAGTGATTGCATAACAAAAGTAACACATTGTTTTTAATAAAGTGCTTGTACAAAATATGCCATCTTGATAGATTTTGATAGATACTGAATTTGCAGTTTGATGATAATTAGAAAACCTTGAAAGGCCTTCATTCATCAGTCTAATATTGTGAACATTTAGTGTGAAAAAGAGGGAGGTTTGAACTGTGGATCACCCCCTTGAGATCATTGCTTGTTCTCTCACCTTGCATGGTGGATCATCTGGTAACACATATGTTTTATTTTCTGAGATGACAATTTTAGCAACTGTGATGTAACATATGTTTTGTTATGCTTTTCCTTAGGAAACTGGGAGGATTTAGTCCGTTATTTGCAAATGGCCCGCAAGAAGGCCAGAGATACCTTTGTGGAGACAGAACTCATCTTTGCATTTGCCAAGACTAACCGTTTGGCTGATCTAGAGGAATTTATATCAGGACCTAACCATGCTCAAATTCAGCAGGTTTGTTATGAGTATAGTTGCAGTGCATTGACATCATATGGTTCATAACATTATGTGAGAGAGATACACATAACATTGCATGTTTACTAGATGTTTTTGCATTGTCTTGAGTATAAAAATTTATTTTATGTTATATTACACTGAAGTCACTGGATTTCCTAAATCAAAAGTTTTGAGTTTAAGTTTTGATTGTTTATGTATTTAGTTGTTACCTATCTTTATGTCACCTTTTGTCTCACTTACTTTGCAGGTCGGTGATCGTTGCTATGACGAGAAAATGTATGAAGCTGCCAAACTTCTGTTCAATAACATTTCTAACTTTGCTAGGTTGGCATCCACCCTGGTTCATCTTGGAGAATACCAGGCTGCTGTTGATGGGGCTCGTAAAGCTAATAGTACCCGTACTTGGAAGGAGGTAAGGAATGAAGGGGTTTACTGGTGAATCATCAAAGCTTTAAAGTGTCTGTATTAGATCATTCTCTGTTAGATGTGTTTTTGGTTGGCAAAGAGCATGACCAGGAACATGTGCATGCATATAACGTTTTGCACATGCAGCAATCTTGTGATTTCATCCAGAATGTGGACAAGTAGAATCTACATTTCATTGTGAGGAAAATGTAAGCACACTTCATGAACTCTGTTGTCAAGCAGCCGTGATGCTTCTTTGTTTGTAAACATGAATGACTCTATTAACGGAATGGGTGTGGCTGCATGTGGTAAGTTTTCTTTATGGGTAGCATGGAAGGATTAGTTTCAGGGTGGAGAAAGAGAGATAGAAGGGGGTAGGGGAAGAAGAGAGATTGAATATAAAGTTCATATTCTCTATTCTCATGTTGCTTATTCTGCATACTAAAAACCAATCCAGAGTGCAAGTCACATACATACTTAATATGCTGCAACACTGGTTGTGAAGGCAAGGGTTGGAAATGCTGTATTAGATTTGTCATCATCAGGCAGATTTTGCTTTGCAGAATGAGCCTGGTGTTTAACACAGTTTGAAGTACAATAGAAGGAAACATCAAGCTTTCACATCAAGTAATCATAGCAGCTGTTTCCCCTTACTTTTGTTTGCCCCACCTGGCAAGTTGTATAGATAATTTTATTGTCCTTTATTGAGTAATATTGTTTCTCTGTAGGTCTGCTTTGCTTGTGTGGATGGGGAAGAATTCCGTTTGGCCCAGATGTGTGGTCTTCATATTGTAGTCCATGCTGATGAACTGGAGGAACTTATCAATTATTATCAAGACAGGGGCTACTTTGAGGAACTCATCCAATTATTGGAGGCAGCCCTTGGGCTGGAGCGTGCACACATGGGCATGTTTACAGAATTGGCCATCCTTTACTCCAAATACAAGCCAAGCAAGATGAGAGAACACTTGGAACTCTTCTGGTCTAGAGTCAACATTCCAAAGGTAAGATTTTATCTGGCATCACTGAGTTGTATTCTGAGGTGCCAACTCTCCCTGATTCTCAGGGGGGCTCCCTGTAAAATCAAGGATTTTTGTCCATTCCAGGTAGCAAATATGACAACCTCCCCGATTCAAGAAAGTTTTTCCCTCATCAGTTGCATGTAATTCTAAAATATCTCCCTGATTCCTGTGTGAAACCTCCCTGATTTCTGGATGTAAATGTTGGCATCTCTGTGTATTGTAATCCTGGTAAGGGTGGCATCGGTACTGTGGGGTTGTGCTACAATTGAATGGAAGTACTTTGTTTTAAATAAAAACAGATTGGCTTGCTAGGTGGTGAATTTTGTAGTATGTATTGTTCTTTGTATAGTTTTGTTGATGCCAAAATTTGTTATGTAGTCAGTTTAAAGGCAGTCAACTCTCTCCACAAACTGAAATTTTTATACTAGTCCACAGAAATTCTTTGTTGGCTCATCTCTGTGATTGACAGCAAGTAAAAAAAGGGCAGACTTTTGTAGTTCATATTGCACAACATTTTTTATAATGAGAATGTTTTGATTACAGATAGGGGTTTTCTATGCTCAATCTGAAGCAATTAAGTGAGATTGTGCATGGATGAGGATGAGTTTTGAACAATTGTGGGAGGGGCTTGAGTGAGTAAGTTAGGAGAATTGGAGCTGTTTGGGGTGAGAGGATTAGGCCTTAAAATATTCCTGAAACAATATACATCACACTGTAGGAACAAAGAAGACCATATTTTTTCTTGTGCTTTTTTAATTTATCTCAGTATCAAGTGCCTAGTGTTAGTGTATGTCCTTAGTAAATCTTGAACCTTGAGTTGAAATGTGGAAAAAAAAAATGAAATTCAAGGGAGTAGCTTGTTAATATCAATACCGTACCTTGTAATCGAATTCAATTCAAATCCATTGATTTTGTGTTCTCACAACAGGTCCTGAGGGCAGCTGAACAAGCACACTTATGGGCAGAGCTTGTGTTCCTGTATGACAAATATGAAGAATTTGATAATGCTATTGTAACCATGATGGCACATCCCACAGATGCATGGAGAGAAAACCATTTCAAAGATATTATTCCAAAGGTCAGTGACAGATCCGTCTGTTAGCTCCTTTATAGACGAATCCGGACAGATTGTGATGGTCTGATTTTAGTCTGGCATTACTGGGGTCCATCACCTTCAATCTTAAAATTTCCTTCCTTACCTGTTCCATGGATGGTTGCATGCTGAAGTGTATCTTGATTTTCTCAACTTCACCGAATATGAGGATTTGAAATTCACGTAGACAATAGATCACTAAAAACAAGTCACTAAAAACAAGCGCTAATCGCATTCGTCTATACCTCTTGATTTGTCAGAGATATTAGCTGGTTGAAATCAAAGTGTTGTTTTCTTTCTCTCTCATATGGAAAGTGGAAAGGATACACATATTTTGCTGTCTTAATTTATTTCGTTGTCTAAGTTTACTTTGTCTTATTTAAGTTTTTGTTCAAAATTACTTCATTGTCTGAGTTCACTAACATGAAATCAAACAACAATGTCAGTTTGAACGACAACATAAATGTAGACAATGTGATTTTACGAAACAAAGTAAGGTTAGAAAATGGGAGTTTATACAAATGAATAGATTATGCATGCCCTTTTCGCACTTGTATGCATACTTTGTTGTCTAAATACTTTTTTTGTTGGAACTGACATTGTCTAAACTTATGTTGTTGTCCAAAATCACGTCTAAAATCATGTTGTCTAAACTTATTTAGGTTGTTATATAACTTCATGTCTTTAGCTTGGACGGCAAAAAAAGATTGGACAATGAATTAAAATTAGACAAAGTTAATATTGACAACGAAATGAATATGGCCAAGTAAGTATACATACCCTTTTTGCGTGTTATCCTCTCCTGCTGCTCCAGATTTTAAGTTTTCAAAAAAATGTAATTTGCGCTTTTAAAAAAGGAAACAAATCTACAAAGTTTGGTGAAAATTCAAATTGGAGATGTATTTCTCACAAGATCAGCAAGTGAAGTTACTAGATTGTGTATTCCAAAGTGCACTTCAGGACAGCAGAGGTTTAATCACTCCCTTAGATTGACAAAGAATGCTTTGTTTCTCCTTGTTTTTCATCCGTTTTGTTTACTTTGCAGTTAATACAGATAAAACCTCCCATTGGGGAATGCTAAAAGAAGGGTTTAAGGTCACATCAAGCTTTGATGTGTGAGAGGGGTACTTATTTAAAGCATTTTGGTGAAATTTTTATTTTTTTGATAAAACTACTCTTTTTAAGTTTTTTAATGTTTTCATGCCACTTATGAAATTGCATTCTGAAAACATAATGTCACCAGAAAATTGGTTAAGTTTAAAAAAATGAAGGCACTTCATTAATGTGAAGAAATAATGTGATGTGTTCTTGCTTCAAGTCCAAATTGTGGTAAAAATATGACAAGTCTACCTGCTCATATCTTGAGAACCACATATTGGATTTCAATGCAATCATGTAAATAAGTACCTCACTAATATGTCAAAGTTTAGTTGACCTTTGACACTTCTTTTAAGAGGATGAATAGATTGTGTTGTCATTTTGGTAGTGTTGGAATAGTGGAAGCTTTGAGTGGCTTCAGTATACTTCCTCATCTTTGGATAGAAAGATTTTAAATGACATATTTTGATTGGCAGTTGCAGGCTGCTGCTCTCTGTACCATATAGTTGCTGTAGGGATAAACTAACTGATGTGTTATAAGGTCGTTAAATTAATCTCTTAAATCTTTTCCCCATATTTCTATTTTTGGTTGTAGGTAGCAAATATTGAACTTTACTACAAAGCTATCCAGTTCTACTTGGATTACAAGCCCATGCTTCTAAATGACCTGCTCACCGTCCTCATACCTAGAATGGACCACACTAGGGCTGTTGGGCTCTTCAACAAGTTGAATCAGTTGCCACTAGTCAAGCCGTACCTCCGCCAGGTAAGCTTACATTATATTTACTAACGAGGCTTTAAGTTATGTAGAAGCAGTGAGATGTAGTTTGTAGTCATATCAACACAATGACATCTTGAAAATGGGAATTACTTTTAGATTTTGGTTTAGAACTTCGTCTGTGAAGGGATTTTTCAGTTGGATCAAGTACTATTATTCTGCTCTTCGTGTTTTATATTATATGATTCTGAAAATTGTGCGCCAGTTATTGAACATTTTCTACAGCCTTCAAAGGTGTAGGCTACATGGATGTGCCTTTCAAAGGTAATGGATGCTAGAGAATGTTCTTGAACCAAATATGATGCCCTTGAAGAATCAGATTCACTCTCACAACATAAGCATCCTTAGTCATGCACACCCTATTACAATGTAATCTATTAGGTTCTTTCACAAATTTCCGCCACCTACCTGTCTGACTCCTGGGGGAGGTGTATTGTGTGGTCACCTTTGCAGTTGAGAAATCCTCTGAATTACTGTTGCTCTGTCTGAACTAAACTGAAAGTGACTGGAGCCCTCCATGTTAAGTGGTATCTTCAATGGTACATGGTCTAGGTGAATTCATTTAAACTAAAGAGATGTCCGTGTGTTCTGAATTTCAGGTCCAGAATCATAACAACAAGGCCATCAATGATGCCCTCAACAACCTCTTGATAGATGAAGAGGATTACCAAGGTCTCAGGGCATCCATTGATGCCTTTGATAACTTTGACAACATTGCTCTTGCTCAGAAGTTGGAGAAACATGAATTGATAGAATTCCGCAGAATTGCAGCATATCTCTACAAGAGGAATAACCGCTGGGCACAGGCCGTTGAACTCTGCAAGAAAGATAGACTCTTCAAGGTAATACCATGGCTGCTTGGCAATGAGTTGAATTTTCTTTTGTTATAGGTTCTGTATTATTGACTAACTCATTTAGTACTTTCAGTTACAAGTCCTTGAAAGTTGAAACATAATTGTACAGGCACCACTTTAGTCTTCAGAGACTCATCAAAGCAATCATGTGATGGTCAGACTAATTCATAACTGTACCTTTACATTGCATGTGTTCACCTTAGTCATGATTGGTGGTACATGAGACCAAAGGTTCCCTTTTTAATTCACTGAATAATAGGTGTAGACAATTGATTTAAGAAGTGAAAGTCCCCCATTAATGGAAGAGAACATGCTGCATAGATCAGTCCAGAAGAAGTGCTTTTGCCCGATTTCAGACCTACATATCGGGGAAATAATCATGATGATGGGATAGGAAATATGCTTGATAGAAGAGCAGTCTATCATTATGCACTCTTTGCATCTCCCCATTTTATTGATCAGTGTGATATAATTTACAGAGTTTGAGGAAAACATTTCGTATGGAGTATTGTTTGATGGTGTGGTCTCTCATCCAAACTGAGTGTGTGGTCTAGTTGAAAGATCATCACACTCTTCACTCATACCACGTGTTTGGCCTAATGGTAGAGCATCAGCCTCTCACACGGAAGGCCCGGGTTCGATTCCCAGATCGAGTCATACTAAAGAGTCAAATTGGAACCTACTGCCTTTGTGCATGATCCTACGCACAAGCAATGGAATCCGGAAAACAAACCAGTGAGCCACAACTGGAAAAAAGTCTGTGGCCGGATGAACATGAACCAAAAGGTTGGAAACTGGGCTGTAAAACTCCATCTACCTAACTAACCACACTCTTCACTAGGAAAGCCCAGGTTTGGAATCTAATGACTTGACTTACCAAAGATTTTAAAAAAGAATATGCTACTGTTATACTTGGTGCTTGATGTTCTGCATTAGCAATTAGGATCTACAATCCAGTGCCCAGCAACTGGTTAGAAAAGTGTTGGCAACCTCTAGAACAAACCAGAAGTTTTGGGGTGTAGAACCCTATATAACCTAACCTCAATCAGGTGCTTGAACACAAAAATAACCTTCAGCGTACTTAACATCATGCTTTGTAAAACTATGGAATGGTCTCTTCAACTGATTGCTTGGTCAAGTGGTTAGAGCACCACACTTGCAGTCGGGAGGTTGGGAGTTCAAGTTCAAGGGTCAAACCAAAGTCTTTAAAAAAGTAACCTCCTGCCACTGTGCTTGGTGTTCAGTTTAAGCAATGGTAGCAGGGAAAACTTGCCTGTCAGTCACAACTGGACCATGGCTGGATTGACTTGAACCAATTGGTTGGAAACTGGGCTGTAAAACTGTATGGTATGATCTTGTCAGAGTTGTTGATTTTTTTTTATTTTTTTAAAAAAAATCATGATTTAAATCAGTGATTTAAATCTAATAAATCGATTTACATCAAATTTTTTTTTTTTTATTAAATCATGATTTTTTTCAATTAAAATCATGATTTTAATCATAATTTTAATCAAGGTGATTTAAATGAAACAACCCTGGATCTCGTACTAACATAAACCATTATTTACTTCCCAGGATGCAATGGAGTATGCTTCAGAATCACGAGAGACAGAAATAGCAGAGGAGTTGATTGCTTGGTTCTTGGACCAGAGCAACTATGAGTGTTTCAGTGCATCACTTTTCAACTGCTTTGATTTGCTCAGACCAGATGTAATATTAGAACTGGCTTGGAGACACAACATTATGGATTTTGCCATGCCCTATATGGTCCAGGTTGTAAGGGAATATTTAACAAAGGTAGGCTGAGTTACTTTGACCTTCAGTATTTGATGCCCTACTTTGTATTCAATTAAATTGTTTTTGTTGAACAGAAATGGGGTAATGTTTTCATGGCCCTATGGGGGGTGGGGCAGGTTCTAAGGGTGATTAAATGCAATATAATTGCAGCAACACTTCCGGCATTCTAAAACCTGAGCCAAGTGGGCTTTCTTTATCCGTCATTGACTATGTGCTATTCATTTGAATTAACCATGCAAATTCAATGAAACCTATATGGGAGTGCATTTTCCAGCTTTACATTGTGATGGCAAGGTAGTATGAAACCTTGCATTAGCAAATGGAAGGTGTGAACTATTCCTTACAGCAGATGCAGATAAAAGACACTTAAAATCATCTTTATCAAGGTCATTTGCTTTTTAGGGGAGTGATGTTTAGGGGAGTGATTGGATCTTTTCTTTTCATTTATCAAACATAAAAACTATGAGGATTAGACATTTATTGTACAATTTGTCTCTGTATAGGTTGACAAACTTGCTGAATCTGAGAAAGAGAGGAAGGAGGAAGCCTCAGAAACACAAGGAAACATGGTGATGGGTAAGTGGAACTGACCTTTATCATAGGAGAAATGTGTTCTTTTGTAGTAAATCAGTGATGACAGGGACAGCCATGTGGCTTAACATCTATGGAAAAAGTTTGAAAGCTTACAGGCTCCTACTTATGGAATATATGAGTGTTGGGAGCAGTGTTTGCATTGAGACTCATGTTCCAGCAGCTGCTCTGAAGACATCCCTCCCAACTTCCCACAATAAAGGCAAGGGGAATTCCCCATTCTCTTTATTCAAAGAAAAACTTAGTATATCCCATTAACTTCTGCTTGGTTTCACATAAATGCTGGGAGTAAATAAATTGTCTCCAACTTGTTAATAGAGCAAATTTTCTAAAGTGACCATCCATGAGATTGGCCTTGAAACAGACATGGTTGAAAATCCTTATTAATTTACAGATCTTGTGCACCTGCCAGAATAAATGTAAAACATGGTTCCTAACCTTGTGGTGTGATTTGTGTTTAAGATTTGTGTTAAAAAAATCAGCTATATGTAACATCTCTTCCTTTTTCTCTGTTTTCAGGTGAATCTCAGTTGATGATCACAGCTCCCCCAGGTATGGGTATGGCTCCTGGCATGGGACCCGGAATGGCTCCAGGTATGGCTCCTGGCATGGCTCCTGGAATGGTGCCAGGAATGGTACCTGGTATGCAGCCTGGCATGCCACCCCAGGGACCAGGTCTCTATGGTGGCATGTGATGATGTACAAACTTTCTTAACTTCCAAAAAATTATTTACTTCTATTATCAGTTGGTAGTATTTAGTCCTCTGATTGCTCAGAGAGAGAGAGAGAGAGAGAATATGGCAAACCACACAGACTCAAGAGTCACTAGCATTACAAAAAGCAAAAGAAAAAAAAAAAATAAAGAGAAAGAACCAGGTATTGGTGGAGCCTTTGTGCCGTACTGATATCAAATGTTGCAATGTAGGAGAAAGAAAAGAAAAATGGCACTCCTCAAAATTTTTATACTCCATGTTCAAGAGCTCTACAGCAAGAGACTCATCATGTCAAATATTGCTTATGAAGGAAGGTTTTGTCTTCTAAGTCTGTCTTTATGAATTTGATTTGTAGAGGAGGGACAATAACAAAATGATTTTCCTGTCACATTTGAAGTTTCAAAGCTTGAAGATACCTTTTATCAATGTCTGTGGTTGGCTTGAAATCTATTTTACTAATAATTCAATACAGAGAAGGCGAAAATATATTCCTACTTGAGCTCGTTACATTCTAGTTGTAACCTGCTATTGTCATCTATATCCATTTGGGGGTGAACTTGTATAAATGTGGTTAGCTGTAAGCCTGTAATTAAATTATTAGAAATTAATAGCGGTGAAGATGTATTAAACGTTAATTTGCTTTGAACTATTTCTGTTAAGAGGCGAGACTGTCACAAGTGGGGGAAATTTGTTTCTGGATGTGAAAGTATCAAGGCAATATAGATAGTTGAACAAATGACCAAACTTAGCTCTTTATGTTAGTATATTGAATTTCTATGATCTTTGGTTTTTGTGGATTTAAGTAATCAAGTATGTGAAGACTGTGTTGGGCTCTTAGGAAAAGGCAGGTGATTTGTGATGTGGTGATTGAAAAATGACCGAACAAAGACAAAATGGAACAGACATTAGAATGCAGAAAATCCTGTTAGAAGCAATCGGTTGAGCCATTTCCCTATGTAGTGAATTTATTGTGAAACATTTTCCATTTCATTGAAAGTTTAAGAAGGAAATACCACTGCCAATCTGTGTTTGCAATGTTTGCTTGCACTCATGCAGTACTTAATCTGTTCCTCTACAAATGTTGCATTCAAATTGAACATAATTCAGAAAATTTTTTAACTTGATTGTAATGAAGGGCTCTTTCAAGATATGTTTAAAATCACAAAATATTTAGCATGTGTATATCTTTTCATTTCATTATAGCAAATTGCACCCCAAGTTGCACATATACTAGATAGTCATTGAAATCTCCATTAAGAATGATAAAGATGGATAGTTCCTTTATGTCACTCACTGAATGTAAACAAGCTGTCCAAGTTATGTTTTTAGCAATGGTCAGACAACAGGGAATGCCCTAAGTGAATGAATATTTGCTTGACTGCAACTGACAATTTTAAGGTAATCCCAGGTATAATTGCCCTTTTCCTTCTTCCTCAAAAGAGGTTCAAGTTTGCCTAAAATTAAATTCTTTCCCCTCCTCTAAGAAGAAGTCAGTTGTTCACACAAAAAGGGAGGATGATCTTGCTATAATTGTATTTTTAATTCAGGAAAAAGGGTATATTTGTAGATTTCAAATCTGAACAAAAGCAACAGAAATTACTGAAATCATCACTTGAGAATATCTTTGGTACATCTTTCAAAACAATGTTTGTCTGTGTCATGGATTTTGTTATTTTTTGAAAATTTAGAATTTGATAAAATCTGAATATATATGGAGGTTGAGAATGACATACAGTAAAGAATATTTTCTGTGTTCCTAGGTAACCAGGGGCATCATTCTCATTTTCCTGTTAAAGAAGCTATTCATTTATATTGATTTATCCCAATGAGTTTATTTGCGGTTTCAAACAGCAGTATACTTTATAGTTGTTTTTATTTTTTTATTTTACTTCTGAATATCCTTCTCTTTCTGCTTCATCTGGATCTTAACGAAAACTTTCTGGCTTCTCAAGGGAAAACTCTGTCTGAATCAGTTTTTCTTCACCATTTTATTTATGTTGTCTATGTAGGTGGTCATTTACTCATCAAACTATGCTCTGTCATATTTGATCCGTTTTTGTTTCGGTCATTTTATGGGGGCGCTGGTCAGTGTTGGTCTCAAGACAAAGATGCTTGTGTTGAAACCTGTGTATTCTCTGTCTTATTGTCATTTTGTCCCTCCCTACAACAACAGAGAAATAAATGTATGTAATGTGACAAATGGATTACAGCTCCACTCCTGTTGTTATTTCATTTTGTTGGACTAACTGGTAGGGATGACTCCTTTTAAGTCCTGGGTGGTACAACCAGTCCTGATTCTGTTACTGGCTGTCATGAAATTATGTTATGGTGCCTTGCTAGATGCACAGGTGGTAAAAAATTAGAAGCTGGTGGTGCCTTCCTGGGAAATTTGACTATCTGGAGGGAAATTTAGGCAAATTTGAGGGAAATTTCCCTTTCCTCATCATGAAAATCTAGGATGAATTGTGGGAAATTATCTCCCTTCCAGGGAATCCAGGGAAAAAGTTTTTCTCCCTTTGTGGGAAACAAACATTTTTTCCAGCCCTTGCCCAAGGTCTGGGAATGTACCCTGTAGTTTGTATGTGGTTGATTGGGAGAAACTGAGATAACCACTGTTAGGAATTATGTTCACTAAGTGTAAAGTACTTGAAACCAGTAAAAAGGTTTACCCCTTTTAAGTAATGGCACCTCCCGCCAATGTACTTTGTACTCAGCATTAGCAAGGGGAAAACAAGCCAGTGAGCCACAAGTGGAAGACCGTGGCCGGTGACGTAGTTTTTTTGGGAAGCTGTCCCAGGACAGAAAAATCTGGTTGTGCACTCGGTTTTTTTGGTCTGATGCTAGCTGAAATGGTCCGTGACGCATACGGACACTATACACGTACGGAAGTGCAGAGAGTTCACACTCCGAACAAAGATGCACGTGAATACGTACCAATACAACTCACAGCAACCTACTGAGTGGACAGCGAACGATAACGCTACGCTGTGGAGCGAACCAAATAACGGCTGTACGGAAGTTGATAAGTGCCATCTCGACGGTCGGAGGGTTTCTTCGAACTTTCAATGGTCATTTTCGAAAACATTTCGAAAATGGTTTGGGGGATAACGGGGGTGATTAATATAGGGGTGAGTCCGTTTTATCACTATGCTTCTGCTGACCGGGGGAAATTAGTACTGGGGCACCACAGCCCCGAAAAGGTCCGAAAATTTGCGTAGCATATATATATATATATATATATATATATATAGCGTACAAATTGCTACTTTCGACGGTCATTTTGGCATTGCGACTTTCAACGGTCATTATGGTAAATATTTCAAAAATGTTTCGCCGGACTATGGGGATGATTCATGTAGGGGTGGGTCCATTCTATCACCATGCTTCCGATGAGCCGGGGGCAAATTGTCACAGGGGCTCCAAAGCCCCGAAAATGTCAGATAATTTATTTCTATAAGGTGGGGCTATGGTTGGGATGGGTACGTTACTTGCAAGGATGACATTCTCGTGGGACCGGGACCCTCTATATGTTCAAAACTTTATTACGATAAAAATGAAATAATGCACTTTTTCGCATGTAAAGTTTTGATCAATCACGAACCCACATTTTGCGCGATCTTAACAGAACAATGCAAGTCAAATTGGGCACCACTATAGCTTTTAGGGTAATTCGTTCTCACTTATTCTCTACTCTGGTTTTTTCCGTGTCGTTTCATTTTTATTCCACCTTAGGGTGGTCAGGCACAATAGAGCTATTTTCTGTCGTCCATTTACTTCGGTCCGGGTGCACTGTACCCATGCGGGCTAAAGGAACGACTGGCGGGAAAAAATAATGCCTCCATGGTACTGTTCTTCGTCCATATTATGTGTGTATGGGACTATGATTTGGGTTTTTTTTTATTTGTTTTTGTTTTTTTTGTTTTTGTTTTTTTCTTTTTGTAAATGGGTCTACTAGCATAAGCTTTACTTTCTCAGTCCTCCTCCACCGCCTTGTTTAAATGTTGTATCATTTTGTATTTAAACTGTGGAAATAATCTCAAACTCAACTCAGATATTATCCTGGTTTTGCCGTAAGGGCAGGCCGGTTTTGCGATGTGTGTACAGGGCATTTACAGAGATTCCGAGCCCACAATTACCCAAAGGTGGCATACTAATGAAAATGCTAAACCGTGGAAACTCTCAGTTGTAGGCTAAGTGAAAACCCCAAAGACCTGACAAATCGCTTGCATAAGATTTATTCATTTTTTTGTGTGGATATTCACTGGGTTCCTTCGTAGACAACTCTTTTATTGGTAAATGCATGGCAACGGTGGTCGAACTTCCTCATTATGCGTTCTTAACGGATATCCTGTCTTGTAGTTAGAGAGGTAGCATCTTTGTGCGAAGAGGGAGGTGTGATGTAGTTAAGATGGGGTAGGATTAAAGACCGCAGATACTTTGAAGTCAGTCGCGTAGCCAAAGAGTGCCTAGGGCGGGGCCTAGCAACAACCCCCCCCCCCCCCCCCAGATGTTGTTCAGACTCCCCAGACTTTTTGCGTCCTGATAAACATTGTTTGTCTTATGTATGTCATGTATGTCACTTATGTCACTTGAAAATTCGGCCGCAACAACGAGAGAGAAACAATAGTTTAAGGTCACGGGGTCAATAGCCTACGGAAGCTGATGAGGGCGTGCTACGTCCGCAGATATGCCCCGAATGGAGCGAAACGGTTAAGGGTTAAGAACGCCTAATATTCAAAATTGAAACAAGGGACTGCATGCGTAGTATTAGATAATGCCACCGCCTAACCATTTTCATTCATTAATTTTTCTGTGCGTCTCAAAACACAAGAAATTGACAAATAACTTGTATTAGGCAACAATCCTCGACAAAAAAGGTGGGA
This sequence comes from Holothuria scabra, assembly GCA_037179385.1. NCBI lineage: Eukaryota > Metazoa > Echinodermata > Holothuroidea > Aspidochirotida > Holothuriidae > Holothuria > Holothuria scabra. Next base: position 42,427,642 of record CM074183.1, read on the forward strand.
AAAACAAGCAAAACAGGCAATGAACGGATCATTATCCCCCATCACGCCCCCATTCAATCTTGTGGCAGCCCAAGGCGTCCCGAAACTTCAACCTTGGTACGGGATCGGGATTTGTCCCATCAGGGACTTCCAACTCCCTGGTCCCATGTATTTTTGTCGAGGATTGTAGCTAGCGTAGCCATAGACATCTTTTATGCATGTGTGTGCTGTGTGGGGTAGGTTGGGGGTAGAAGTTTTACAAATGAGTCAAGATATTGTAGAGTAGTTACTAAAATTTTCTTTGTTTTGTTCCTACTAATATATTTTTTCTTGAAACAGAAAGAAATAGCCCTGGTTTTATTTTTTTACTGGGCAAAAATCAAGACCAAAACAAGAGAGTAAAAGCATACAGTTGATTTTAAAAGCAAGCAATCCCCCCCCCCCTTAAGGTCTCCATACAATAGCAATTTCAATGGGAACTTAAGAGTGGCAAATCGTGATTTTGATTAGGCATAAATCAAACTTGATACAGATAAAAACCATGAGTCATTCAATTGAGAAATTTTGCATTTGTTTTTCTTGACATGTATGTGATTAATTAAACATAATTGATGTGCAGGTTTTAGATTTTCGTAGTTTAAATCAAAGGACCAATCCTCTGACCCCAAACTACACTTCTTGTGTGGGGTAACAGAAACTCCGACTCAATTGGCTCGGCATTTTGATTGACTGCTAATTCAAACAGCGCAGAGCAAAACAGCGCAAGACACCAAAGCTTGTATTGCACAGCATTAACTGCGCCGAGAGCGTTTTGATTACATACATACTCACTCTGAAGCAATAAACCAGGCTGAGATTGTGTCTGGATGAGGATGAATTTCAGACAATTGCGGAAGGGGCTTAAGTAAGAAGGTAAGGAGCATTGGTACTGTTTGGGGTGAGAGAATTGGGCCTTTAAGGCATGCATGGTAAGACTGTTTCCAAGTATAAAACAGTTAAATGGCCAGCTGGTGCAATAAACGGAGGAACAAGCGACGCTTTGACGCAGTGGAGAACCTTTTCGACCACCCCATTTAGACTCTAGCTGTCAAACAGGTCCCTCTTTGGCATGCAGTAAACATTCATAGTGGAAGTATAAATTTCCAACCATATGTTTCCAAAAATAAGGGATATTTAGCTGAAATTAACAGGGCCGAAGACACTGAGGAGTTCCATTTCCGCAATCTGAGAGGCATTTTTAGCCAAAATTTTCTCCTTACACTATGCGCCGACCAATGATGGCGCTCCGCTTAGAAAGTGTTATTCCTGCTTCCCCCCCCCCCCACATCAACTTTTGCCCCCCCCCCCCAGACCCCAACTGAAAAAGTCTGGTTACGCAACTGCAAATCTGTAATGAATAGCGCACTACTTAAGATATCAGGCTCTATAAAACAGAACAGTAATTTGTGCACAATGCGATTTTACCAATGCACTTGGTTGTTATCTTCAACCATTCTCCTTCAAGACCTAGAAAATAGTGTCATTTATTCCATAGAAAGAGGAAATGGAAAGGTAAAAAATTGAAAACGCCCACCAACAATTGAGGGAAAACAAAAGAAGTTAGCTGAGACTTAGAAAAATGATTTAGTCATCACTCAGTTTGATACGTATGCATGGAAAAGGAAGTTAATTTTCAATGCTCCCAGCTCTACCGTCCGTTGTTGGTAATCCTGCATTCTGATTGGTTGAGCAGAGATCTGTTGTTTCACTGCTCACGGTCAATAGACGTAAAGAAAGTGATAAAGGTGAAGTTTTTCACACATTTTCAGTGGTAGGAATAAACCACATTTGTCTGATCATTACTGTCTCATAAGCCGTCTTGACTCCAAATTAGCAACATAATGGACTCGACTTCACCTCGACCCTTATTTTGCCAACTTGGAGCCTAGACGGTGTATTATTTATTATAAATGCGACTTATCCCTTAAATATCGGTACCACCACTTCATTGAGATTTTAAGTCAATTTGAAGTATCCAGCAGGTGCACTTTCGTTTTAGTATTTATGTATAATGAGCCTATGCTGACATGAAGCAATTTACTCACCCAAAATGAACAGAATTCAAGAGATGAACATATCGCTCTTATATGGTTTCAATAAAAATGGTTGTTCTGTTAAAAAAACATATTTTAAAGGTATTTCATGAAAAGCACTATTAGATATATGATCATAATACAATGGAAAGGTGTAGCTATATACATCCAATAGGTCTTGCCATCGGACGGCTCTTTACAAAAATTAAGGGGTAAAATAGTCATCTGGGGGACTCGATCTACATGCAGTGCAGCGAGATTAGGCATTTAACATTTCAAAAGAAATTTACACTTTTCAATGGCAGAAGAAATCCCTTTTCGACTTTTGGTACATACTTTCAACGTTTATGTAAAAAAAGCACAGGAGGGTCGTTCGCAACTCCCCCTCCCTTGGTGACGTCCATGGATCTTGCGGGTATGAAAATTTTATATATTTTAATGCGTTGCGTTCGCCTGCTTCAAAAGGACCTTTAGCTAGGAATGACAATATGACAATGATACTGATAAATCAATTCGCATAATCTCTGATAGCACAGGAACCGGTACCTTCCATGTATCCCTACGGCACCCTAATCCCCACACCAGGATGACACTCATTCAGTGAAGTAAAAGAGGCGGTAATTAACCCTGGGTGTCACCTATCAATCAGGGGCACGCAACTTGTTCTCTCTCGTTTTGCTTAAACTGATGTTCCCTATTTATTTCCCCAATGCCACAGCCTCATTGTAAAAAAAAGAATGTGGATATATTTTAGTCCGCCAACCCCCCCCCCCCCCCCCCATCCTTACAATTATTTTGTCCGCTCAAGATTCGCCTGAATCGCGTCACTGCGGTCCTGTAATATTTTGTATTTGGTCACACAATTTGTTATTATAGTATTTGGCCGGGAGGGAACCACCAAAAAAGAATAATGTGAATTTTTTTTGTCGGCATCTTAATTGTCTCAGAATTCTGACTAAATAACTCAGAATCCTAAGATAATTAAGATGCGAACAAAAACAAAAAGTCACCATTTTTTTGTTGTCCCCTCTCGGCCACCGTACAAAATCGATCAGTGAAGCAGACCAAAAAAGCTTCTATTTCGTGGGACCAAAAAAACTAGACCCGGACCAAAACATCTAGCTTTTTTGTCCTAGGACCAAAAAAACTCTAAAACTCCAGTTTTTTTGGTCCCGTCGGACAGGGGACCAAAAAAACCGCCACACCGGCCCAACTTTAACCAATCGGTGAGAAACTGAGCTGCAAAACTACCTCTAACTCCTCAAAGATTCTGTGAAGTGTAATCTGCAAACTCCTTGGTGGGGTCAAAAGTCATTTGAGGTCACCAGAGGTACAACCACATGTACCTGGTTAAACACAATGGGAAGAAAGAACTTGACTGTTTGTTGAGGGTAAAAATCAGAGGTCATTTTTGGTGGCCAGAATTAAAAAAGGTCATCCCTTAGGACTGAGGTTACCAGGGGCTAAAATTTTCATTTACCAGATACCAAAGTAGCATACTGGGTAAGGTTTGATATTGGTGTGTGGATGCAGTACGGTTAAGAGACGAATCCTATTCTTTTTGTCGAGGTCAAAAGTCACCTGGGGTCACCGTCGTCAAAAATTAAAATTCCCTAAGAATTGTCGAGGCCACTGTGTGAGGTCACCAGAGGTCAACAAGCAATATTTCCCCACTTTTACTTTCGACAAGGAATCACTAAGCCTTTAAGCTTTGTGAATTCTGTAGCTTGCATGCATGCATGCCGTTACTGGTGATCACAAAGGTAATCAGAAAATCTACGTTCTTTTTTTCGAGCAAAGATGATATTTAGTTGCATAATATTGGTGTTATCTAGGAAGTTTTACAGAGCCATGGGGATTCACAAGACTATATTTGACACGTTTTGAATTGCTTTATGTTTGATTCCCAGTGGAGGATGCACCTCTTCCTGGATCCACGTGTATGATAGAAATGATTAAGAGTAGAGCTTTGAATCAGTGACTGAAATGTGTATTTCTTGTCATTTTTGTGTGGTAAGTATAAACAAAGCACTTGGCCGTGTGTGTAAGCGAAATAGTTACATAAAGCTTATGTCGATAAGATTTCATGTACATTTACAGTTTCCACAAATGAACCTTTCGATTGTTAAAGGGCATACCTTTTATTTACCAGAGCATTGATCCTAGCTAGGGAACATGTCCAACCACTTTTTGATCCAGAGGACATAAAACAAAATGTTCCCACACATTTTGCAAACAAAGAAGCAAAATATAGCACCATCTTGCATTTTATACCTTTGAGGAAGCAAAAATTTATAACGGGAATAGGACATAAGTGTCCCTGATACACACCAAATATGGCGTAATGTCCCAACATTTAGTCTGGTAAATTTCTGAATATTTTGCAATTTGCTATTTTTTATTCAAAAGAATATGTTATTGCAAACGAAAGTTGTCAATAACGACAGTGTAGATTCTGCTTCCAAGCCTACCTGAGGTCGCGATTTTCCAAAATTTTCTGTACGCATCGCGCTGACCAGTAGTGGCGTCCCTCATGGAGATTCTGTCGGGCAGGGAGGATCATTCCCGTCAGCCTATGGCACTTACCCTCCCATTTTTGAAAATCGCTCTTGTACAAAACATGCAAAAAATTAAGTTTATCTGTAAAAATTGCAATTACTTCTTATAGAGGTAAAAAAAGAATAGTAACATGCAATAACTTCGGTTGGTTGTGTTAAGAGACTCGTTTTGGTCTAAAGAAAAATAACGGAGTGTCATGAAATGTTTTTAAGTTCACAACCCAACGGTGCCCCAGAATGCAATGATGTAGACTTTAAAACGAAAAAACATGAATTAACACAACATTTCAGTTTCTCCGTAACATGTGGCATACTGTTGTTGTTGGAGTACCTATTTGTCCACTTTAAAAACTAAAAACAACATGCATGAAGAAAAATCTAGGCGAGACACTTCAAACCTGCCTATTGGTAGATCGTTACCTGCAAAACGAGCTTAAAACAACCGGTATGCACACGTGATTCTTAGCTTGATAGACGGACGCTCTAAAAATGTTCCGTTAATTTTTTTGGGCAATACATAGGTTGGTTAAGTTTTCCCAATAATGGGTGAAAGAACCGAGAAACTCATAAACCAACAGTTGGTTAAATTAGTATGTGAATTATGTTATTTTCATCCAGTCTAGAATGCAGCCTTGCATGACGGACTAATTTTGTAAATGGTCTTAAGGGCTTGAGGTTGGTCACGTATTATCCTTCAGTGGACGTAATAGCTTCTTCGGGAAGCATTGAAAGTTTCTGTTTCGCCGAACGGCCTTTTGTCATAGGGTTGGGAGGACTTTAGAAAAAGTGGCTAGAATATATAATGTCTTGTAGAAGGTCACTTGTCTGAAACATTTCAGAGGTGGTTCTATATCCAATTCCTGAGTTAGTTGAAATCGATAAATTAACCATAATTGGTAATGTTTTGTCCAAGTAGTCAGTTGGGTAATTTGCATATAACTACATGTTGGATAAAATAAATGCTCAACAATTGGTTAAAGCAATTACGCAACCGGGATTGGTCAATGTTTGGCGAACAGTTGGTTGGACACATATGTACCTAGTGTTGGTCAAAAGTTGTTCAAAAATTTTGCCCAACATTTTAAGAGTACAGGGAAGGAAAGAGAAGGGAAGTTCAGAGATGCTGTACATGTAGTCTACATTTATTAGGCTTGTCATTATCATGCAAATAAATACATGAACACATATTTTCTTTCTTAAACTTGAAATTTGGACCATCCAACTATGATATCATTTACCTCTTCTTCTGATTCCGCTCAACAACAACAACACAATGATAACAACAACAGCGATGTCGACAACATCATCTGAGATTCCTATGAAACATGCGATCTGCCTTTGGCTATTACTCAAACCTACATGAGCGACTGAGGAAGATGAAGGTTCAACCCACGGACCTCCTATGCATGGACAGAACATACTGCTCGTTAGATTGTAGCTAACGTACGTTTGAGTATGGGCGCCGCAAGATTGTTGTCTGCTATGGTTATGTGTGAAAATTTGGACTAGCTCAAGTAAATCAACAGAATTTGCAAGAAAGTTGAAATATTTTCCAAATAATACAAGTTAAGGTCAAAATCGCTACACATATTGCAGGGATATGATATTGCTTTTCATTCAAATTTAACTTTTGTTTAAAATACTACAGAGTCGTCAGATCATACAAATTATAGCTTCACGGCGGCATCTTGGTTAACCTTTTTTTGCCCCAGTCCATGGCCACAGTCTACACATAGAGCGTAGGCATTACATGCTCTGTCCATGTATATGTATATAGGAAGTCCGTGGTTCAGCCACACCTAGACGAATTGTAATTAAGTGTGAGCTAGGTAGGTATTCAGGTAGGCAGTGTATTTTCCAAGTTCAAATATTTACCCTTTATCCGCCTCTTAAGGCAGGTGGAGAACACCGTAGGCATATTGAACAACCCTAGCCCGCAAGTGTCTATATGTGTATGGGAAGAGAGGTTAAATGCGAAACAAGACAAGTGACATTGTGTTGAGACACAGCCTTTTCACATATGACAATTTGCCAAGGACGTACTTATATGCTCACGAGACTCACATACTCACGTGACCGTCACGATTAAACTTGAAGATTAGTCCAGGCCAGTGGTGTCGAACCCGGGGGGGGGGGGGCTGAGTCTGGGGCTAAAGTCATATTAAATATTTGCAAAGTGGCGACCGCGATAGAAATTTGAAGAGGATGCATGAGAAACGACAAATTACATGAAATCCATGTTTTAGTGTTTCTTGGAGTACTCGGAAAGGGCCGTTCCTGACCAACCGGTGAGTTAACTTTGTATAGTCAAAACAAAAATTTTTGTGTACGCTCCGCGCTAACTGATGGGGCGTTCCGCCGTTAGTTTGCTTCCCCCCTCCCCCTCCCCATATTTTTTGTTCCACCGCAATTATTTCAGACTAGGTTGGTGGTTAAGTTTCGTTTACGCTACAGATCCTTTGAAGGAAAGCAGCGAATATTTAACTTATTGTTCCAGCACTTCGTTTTCCCGGGAAATAAAAAAAAGCCTTTTTAAACTGATTATTTACCAGAATCAAAAGACAATGAAGAGGTCTTTCAAGTGAGAAGAAACATCAATTCTGTGTTAATTAATGTTGAATGTGCCGGAATTTCATAATTTTGTTCAAGTAACAAAATTCCACACAAGATGCAAGACTGAAACATTAAACCGTAATGAAAGATCATTTTTTTTTTAGTTTTAACACATTTCATGATTTTGGTGCAAAATCAAAGTAGTGTAAAAATTGTACAGTTGTAAAAACCAAATTCTGATTGCCCCTTTATGGGAAAAACTCTGAGAGTACTTGATTCTTTCGAAGTCTTTCCCTTCTCCATGCAGAGCGTCGAGAGGACTTTGAAAAGAATGTTTCCGTGTTATGGGAATAGGAATAAATTTATGACAGCATGCAAAATAAAAACGTGTAAGTGGGCAATCTACAAAAGCTGGAAACATTCTTCAATTACTAGTACAAAGTGTTTCACGCTACTTTTAGTTTACAAAGAAGTTTTGAGTCAAAAGCCATCCCTTTCACACACGAAAGGCTTATTCTCATTACAGAAGTGGTCATTCCAAAATCCATTGCGAACGAAGTTGATCTCAAGACACTGCTCTTCCTTGTCGTAATTGCTTGGTTCCCCATATCGATAGTTGTCATAGGTCCAATCCTCCGCTGTGGTCCAAGCAAACTCATCTGAAATAAAACATGACCAGCATACTTAAGAGGCAGTTATTCATTACCCAAGAAATTTCAAACTATCCAAATATGCTTACCTTTAGTCTCCTACCCCCTCCAGCTGTCTAAAACTCATCCCTGTCCAGACACAATCCTGGTTTATTGCAGGGCTTATCCTAGAGGGGCAATAGGACGTTATTGTGTAATCTTATCAAAATTCACTCTCAGTGCATGCTGTGAAGTATAGGCTACTCTGTATATTTTACTTGAGTTTACTTAATTGATATAAGAGCTGTGCCAGGTGAGAATTGTGGTAGACTCCGGTAAACTGTATTTGGGGTGACACATGACTGCCTTGAACAATGATGATGGGAAGCCGGCCAAGCAAGCAAAGGTTTCCCATCCTACATTAAGATTTGTTCGTGCTACTCTTGAAATCACTTGCGGTGAAGTGAGAGGGAGTCGTTCCAAACGTTTTGAACGACATGTAAGTCTCCCTAATTTCTGGTCTTAAGTCTCTTTAAAGTACCTTTCATTTAAGTTCAGGATTCGAACAGTGTCATCTAAGGTAAAGCACGGAATTTTCCTTTACGGCGATTTCCCAGTTCAGTGAGAAAATATTCTCACATGATTATCAAGAGCAATACAATAATCGGAAATCGGGTGACTGCATTTCCCTTTCAGCAGATTTCATATGCTCAACGTGACTGGGTGAATTTCCCATTTTTGTAATACCAGGGGTTTGCTCTGACCCTAATGATTCAGCACTCATTGTTCTGATGGTTACCATTTCCAGATTTCCCATACGAAATATGGTGTTGCATGTTCATTTGACTCTTTAGCACAGTAACAAAAAGAAACAGAACTTTTTGAAGATTCAATATCGTGTAAATAGAATCACCCCAAAGCGAAAGGATATTATCCTTATTGTTACGTTTTACTTTAAGGACATATCTGAAATGGTTGTTTTCCTTTAAGAGGATCGTAACTGGTTTTGAAAGCTCGAGGGTTTTTTGCTTTTTATAATTTCCGTGGACGATCATTACATATGCGCTGTGTCCATCGGAGTATCCATTTCCACGGTTCGCCCGGACAGAAGTTCCAACAAAATCTGCTAATGAACTGATAGTGACCACCAAAAGATTGAGTGGGGATCCGCCCTTTGCCCCTTCACTTAATGCTAGTGTGTGTCAGTGGGCCTACAGTCACCATACGACGCAAAATGATAACCCCCTCCTATATCTCCAACTAAAGCTCACCTTCATAAAATCTCCATTGACCTGGTCCAGTGACACCTTTGAAGGCCACGTACCGAACTCGCATAGGTAGTGGATCTTTATATTCTAGAATCAGACGTCTGCTCCTCATGTCGCCAACTTGGATATAACCTTCATTAAAGTTGACGAAATAGTTTCGGAAATGCGTCTTGCGCAGATGCGATGGCTTTTCATTTTCCTTCTTCGGGTCACAGGTCAAACAGCGCCTAATAAAATTCCTCTGGTTGCAGTCGGCCCCGAGAGCTGTCGGTTAAATGTTGGCAAATGAAAATATATCACGGCAAGATTGCAATCTTTGTCAATGGAATTTGGTAATCTGTCAATAGATCGATAAGCCGTTTTGTAAAACGACGAGGTGTGGGTTGTTATAAGCTACGCGGTACTGAATTCATACAGTCTTTGATCAAGAATAGAATATGCATCAGGTCTAGGTACCTATTACGATCTTGAGAAGTCGATCGCATAGAAGAAACAGTCATACGGACCACGGACCTCCTACATACATGGACAGAGCATGTGACGCGGACTTCCTTTCCGTAGATCGTCGTCAGTGACTGGGGCAAAAAAGGGCACCAAGCTATGATTTGACGACTCTTTTGAAAAAAGTGAAACTTGAATGGGAAATAATATCATATTCCTGCAATAGGCTACATGTGATGATTTTAACTATACCTTGCATTATTTCGAAAATATTTCAACTGTATTGAAAATTCTTTTGATTTGCTTGAGCAAGTCCAAACTTAAAAACAAAACCATACCAGACAGCCATCTTGCTACCCCTTTTCTCACACGTAGGGTAGCGAAAATGTACCTGGCAGTATGCCCTGTCCATTTATAGGAAGTCCCAGCTAACGGCCCCATAAAACCCATCAGCTTGTCGTAAGTCTGGTACAACAGGTATGTCTCTCTTCTTCTTCTTCTCTCCCTCTCATGCTTTCTCTTTCATTGATAACGTGGCTTGACCTTTGACCCACTTGACATCAAGAAAGTGTTCATTTTTCGTAGAAGCCGAATGTTTCAAAAGAATAATTGCTAAATGCATTATTTGATAGAAACTTCCAACATGCACTCTTAGAATGTCCTTGTCAAATTTGAAAAGAATTCAATCAAAAGCGGCACGAACCGAAATCAAAACTTTGCCTGGGATTTGTCGGCTCGTAAATAAAATGAATAATTTGAACCATTTCTCTTCAATTTCGCAACAATTCTTGTCAAATATTGTCAAGATTCTGTTTCGTCCACCAAATGGTTAGGTGTTGTTAGGGTGTGACACTGATACGTATGCAGGTCATATACTATTTACGAGAAGGGCATACCTTAAATTGTTGGCCGAAAACCCTCCCATGTCGGGGGAAAGTTGCTTTTTGAATGAAGTTTCTCTTTTGCTTGTACCTCACCTAACCACACCTCATCCCCTCCCCAATGTATAAAATTTTCACTGGCTGGAAAACATTTAGCTCTTTCCAAAAAGATTATGGATAAGATTTCAATAAAACCCACAAAAATCGGATTCACATACTATCCAAATCTGTTAAAATGTGACCGCGGCATGAAGGTCAATCCAAGTTGAAGAAAACCTAATCAGACGGACATTGAATAGTATGGATGTAATTAACTGAATTTTTCTGCTATTTGAATATATTTGTTGTAGAAATCATTCGAATCTATAAATTTGTTCACCGAATTTAATTGAATGCTTGATCAGATCCTTTTTCAGTGCCCCTCTATAATTAGATTCTCTTTAAATTTGGTTCAACTTTTGTATAGTGTAGATTTTTGAGTTAAACGCTAATAAAGTCAGACGTGACCTCTATACCCAAACATTATCCAGTATCTTACCAATTTCATAAACTGGCGTATCATCATCAATATCTTTGGTGCTACTGAGGAGAATGTAGGCGTCACTATGAATCTTAACTGAAAACCGTAATGATCCAATTCCTCTAACGAGGCGATAGGGCAAGAAAGTATAGACATCACTTGATTCCAAGTCATTGGGAGCAGACCTAGCTACATAGGCAAAAAGGAATGGGTGAAAATTTGTAGTTAAAAGAGTAGTTCATGACCAAATTTGCGTTTCGCATGTTAAAGAGGAACATAATAGTAATAATAATAATATTAAGGCCTTGGGGGCCTTGGAGGGCAGTTGTTTTACGACGCTCTTATGAATTAGAACATGTCGCGTGGCAACCAACTCAATAATTTGGATCAAATTTGGTATTTTTTGAAAGGCCAGATCAAATGGGAAAACCCTAGATTGCTCTTGGATTACTTTGACCCGACCAGGAATCGAACTCCAGACCTCCCGGTTACTAAGCTTCATCGCTTCAAATGCCACCGCCTTTATCCACTCGGCCATAGCACCGGTATATCCTATCCTAAGCATTCTCTCTCAATTCAATAGATTTAAAATCAGTCCAATAGAGTTAAAATAAATCCAATTGTTTGAAATTAGTGACCAATCGAACGTCCGATTGATTACTAATTTTATTTTATTTTTAGATTTAAGCTACGGGCAATGTTTCAAATCTTACGATTTAACTGACTTATGTAAAAATCATTCATTTCCCATTTTCGGTTCCTGAAATACTAGAAATGGAGGTATACACATCTTCTACAAAAAGAGAACCATGAAGCAAGCAGAGATGTCATGAATCAATGTTTTGTTTTTCTTTAAAAATTGTCACCAATGTTGATTTGATTCAGCCAAACACTGATATATTGTCATAGGCGTGGGGGGGGGGGGGGAGAAGATTTCTTGTCCGAAATACTTCAGCCGGCGTGGAAAGTACAGAAAATTTTTAAAAATCGGTAATTGCATTTGACAGGTGTAAAAGAGGGATCTATCTATAAGTATTAGCTTTCTTGAGTTTTCGCTTGCAAAAATGTTCACTCAAACTGTAGTTAGGCGAACTAACGACTGGGAGAGTAAGGTTGACCTGACCTTTGTCAGGTCATTTCATTCCTGCTCAGTGCTACGTTAAAGTTTAAGTTGGTTTTGGGGGCTTTTGCCCTAGCTATTTGTTATCCTCCGTTGTCCTGCCTGTCTGAAGTTGTATTGAGTGGGATAAGGCATGTAATAAAGTTTCATCGTTTTCAACTTAATCTTCTTTGTACTGTTGTTTTGTGTAGCATAATGTAGGTTTTACGAAACTTAAATTCTGCTTGCAAGACAATCTAAGCGGAGCGCCGCCATTATTGGTGTGGAGTGTGCAGAAAATTTTGTAAATGGCATTTCCCTGGCTTATATGGAGACTCGTATGATTTGCGATTTTGATAAAAAAAAATACCACATAAAATCCACCACTGCATTGGATGAAATGGCCTTGTACCTTTTTGGGTAAAAATTATAAAACGGAATTGAAAACATGTTAATGTACTCGACTAAATTGCGACTCTTCCCTGATATATATATATGGAATTGATGAAATTGTGTATGTGACTGCGCAAAATCCAGACTAGAAATGATTTTACTTCTATCTGTAACACCTATTGAAAAATGTCATATTACGAGGTGGGCTTAATAAATTCTTCAGCATATGGGAAGAATTCTAGCCCATCCGCCGAATACAAACCAAACTTTCTCAAAAGGGGGACACCCCTACTCTCTTAACCTCCTCAGGACGGAGGCCAATTTCATTATTTCATCGGTCGCTATTAAGGTGAAATCCTGGCTACGCTATTAAGCGCACATGAAAACAAAAATGGAAAGAAAGAACAAAAAAAGCAAGATGGAAAGATGTCACGAAGAAAGAATAAAAACATAAAAGAAAGAAAGAAAGAAAGAAAGAAAGAAAGAAAGAAAGAAAGAAAGAATAAAAACATAAAAGAAAGAAAGAAAGAAAGAAAGAAAGAAAGAAAGAAAGAAAGAAAGAAAGAAAGAAAGAAAGAAAGAAAGAAAGAAAGAAAGAAATGGAAGTAGAAGGAAGAACGGAATATAAGAATACGTTACTAGTTTTGCTTCTTTCAGCTCCTAACCAGCACCGGATACCCTGTGATAATTTTGCTACGTATTCGTTTTCCGTCCGGGAGCTGATTGTCACTAGATGTGCTCCCTCACTTGCACATATCTTTTTGGCTGATGTAAAGTTCATAGGTGTTTGGACAAACTTGTAACATGACTGCTTGAAGTTTTCATATCCCTCAGAACAAGTAGGAGTTCCTAGAAAATGTGGATATGTAAATGAAATTGCAAAAATTGGGAAAAACAATACCTAATCTTCATCCCAAACTAAACGTAATATAATCGGGACATTTCACACTATAAAAAGATAATTTCAGAAAGTACATGAAATCGTTATAGACAGGAATCTGTAAGACACAACAATAATGTAGACCATGTAATCCATACCCTGTTTTCCACTTTTCAACGAAGCCACAGAATTTTATGTAATGTGGGCACATTGCTTCAGAAGCAGCTTTCTTTTGTTTTTCTCCAATTGAATGTCCATTGTCCTTGAAGTATGACATGTGCGTCACCAAGGGGGCCCAGGGGTTGCGAACGACCCTCTATGAGTTTTTTTTTAAGAAACGTTTAAAGGTTGTACCAAAAGTCAAAAAAGGATTTCTTCTGCCATTGCAAATTTCATTTAATGTGTTAAAGGCCTCCGCATTTCGATACAATTACAGATCGAGTCACCCCAAATTACTATTTCACCCTTTACTTTTTGTAAAGAGCCGTCCGCTAGCAAGTCATAATGACTGTATGTAGCTGCGTCTTTCCATGGTATAATAATCAAATATCTGATATGCTCTTCATTAAATACCTTTAAATGATAATTATGACATCCTTTTTAACGCAACACTCATTTTTATTGAAACTATATTAGAATGAAATGTTCTCTTGAATTCCGTTCATTTACTTTCGCTTACTCAGTTTGGTGAGTAAACTGCTTCATGTCAGTATAGGCTCAGTTTACCTTAAAGGCAGTCATTCGTCACCCTAAACTATACAGTTTCAGTATGCATATATCAAAACTCTCAATTGGTACAGCTCTTTGATTGGCATCACATTCAAACAATGCATCATAGCTAAATTACACAGCATGGGCACTGAGAGTGTCTTGATTACACATTATGGACTTGTATGGCCACTGGGACAAGCCATGAAGCAATAAGCAAGGATTGTGTCTGGATAAAGATTAGTTTTAGATAAATGTGGGAGGGGCTAGAAGTAAGTAGGTTGGCAGAATTGGAACTGTTTGGGATGATGAAAATATGCCTTTAATATCAAAAAGGAAGTGCACATGGGGTTATTTAAAATTGACTTAAAATCTCAATGAAAAAATATCTCCACGGATGTTGAAATTGTTGTTGTTGTCAACTGTTCTGAGGGTTTTAACCTACACACAGAAAACCTGTAAAGTAGGATGCCCTCTCTAGATTCGATTTTAGCTCACTGAACGGATACCATAGGCTATGCTTGTCTGTGTTTAATATGCACCTTTGACTCAAAAGTGCTATATGTCACAAATAAGTTGTTTTTACTTTATCGGATAGTACTATGAAGAGGTATGATATAGCCATCCCACCAAAATGTGCCGAGTCAAAGGCCCTTCAAGTTTAGGAAATGATGTTACCGATATTTAAGGAACAAATCGCATTTGGCTGACAGTGTAATGGTGAATGAACCGTCGAGACTCCAAGTTGGCAAAATAACGGACGAGGTGACGACGAGTCCGTTATGTTGCTAATTTTGAGTCAAAACGGTTTATGAGACAGTAATGGTCAGATAAATGTGGTTTATTTATATTTTACCATCGAAAATGTGTAAAAAACTTCATATATCACTGTTTTTACGTTTATTGACAGTGTGTAGTGAAATGACAGGTCAGTGCTAAACCAGTCAGAATGCAGAATTCAGTCTCAACAACTTATGGTAGAGATGGTAGAATTGAAATCTTCCTTTTATCTATGCATTACGTATCAAACTGAGTGATGGGCCAATCATTATTCTAAATCTCCAATAACTTTTTCTGTTCTTTCTCCAATTTTTGCTCGGCGTTTTCAATTTTTACCTTTCCATTACCCTTTCATAATGGAATATATGACGCTATTTTCTAGGTTTTGAAGGAGAAAGGTTGAAGGTAAAAAACAAAGTACTTTGATAAATCACATTTTGCACAAGTTACAGTTCTGAAGTAGTTTAATAAACGCTTTTCTTTGCAGATTTGAGTGATTTTCTTAAATTTCTTTGCATCGCAGAGGTCAGTTCGCTTAAAATTTCTTCATGATTTGTTATTTGAGGTTCGCTATTTTTACCTCCCTAACCTTGAATACTTCATTACATTCCACGAGCTTTAGAGGGTTTTTGATCTGGAAATTCTTTGTCTCTGGATGCTACTACTCCAGTTGGTTCTCTTTACCGAGCCGATGGATCCCACGATAGTACCTCAACTTTACAAGAAAAACGTTCTGGTGCCATTGCCATTTTAAGATTTAAAGCTTTCTCTTTGAACCCCATCCATGGGTTCATGTTTAACTCTGAACCTTCATTTGGCATTACCAAACTATCAATATTGACGATATTTCGCCGCATTATAGGCATTTGATATGGCTAACTCCTCAGAGCTTCCAGGGCTTTGTCCTCTGGACCCCAGAGGGCCCTTAAGCAGGCCTGGACCCCACACCACAGTCTTCGCGCTCTCGTGCGAGCATTGCCCCTAACTAGCTAACACGGCAATAACTTCCTTCTTCGCACAATATACGACCGCCTTTAATAAAGTCTGGTGACGCCCATGTATGGTCCTGTGACATATTTGAATTTGGCTATAGGACACAATGTTGCTGTAGCTAGCCTACATTAAAATCATAAAAATTAAATGCAATGTCAAATTAATGTGATGACATCATACATTTCCCAGAAACTGCGCTTTTATCTCAAGGAAAAAGCCTTAGGACCAGGTCACACTATACAGAGATATCGGATTGGATAACTATCCGGTTTTTGTGAGTTTTATGTTGTCATCTCCTCCATCCATTGACGAAAAGAACCAAAAATTTGCCATCCTGTGTAAATGGATGGTCGGAATGAAATGACTGCGGAAATGAAATGCAAACTATTTATTTTGTGACGTCACATTCACAAACAGGTTTTGTCCGGCTACGCGTATCCGATAAAAGGTGTCTGCGGATGTGACAACACGGAATAATTAGTATAACTTAGATTTTGCGATCTTGGATACAAATCATAAATTTACTTTTTTCGACCAAAGATGGAGGATATTTTAAGTAAAACTCATAACAATCGGAGCGAAATCCGATCCGATATCGCTGTAGTGTGACTTGGACTTTGCTCTGAATATCTTCCAAGAGCCGTTTATAATTAAGATACAGTTTGCACCTCCTGAAAGAAAACTTTTTTGTGCATAATCTTGATTCTAAGCCAAAGGATGTTGAATCCAGCAAAACTCTTGAATTGTTCCCCGCACACAGATGGACGCACACAAATATGCGCACATAATAACACACACAAATATATATACTTTTTAACCACAATACCAAACAATTAATTGTTATAATCCCTACATAATTACCACAATATTTAACTTTGCTCTTCCAATCCGTATCAAGGAGTCCTCCTTTTTCTGCGCATGCTCTGAGGTAGGCCTGTGCGCTTGAGCAGAAGAGTTCAGTAGAAGGCAGTGTTCCACAAAGATCAAAGACGCAAGATTGCTTAAACTTCACGGGTTTCTTGTAGTCATGGCAATGAGCAAACGGACCTATTACAATGAGAATGACAAATTCAATTCAATTAAAAATAAAAAGAAGACCACATTGCACTTGTTACATCTTACTTAACACAATTCAGGCGCTTACCCAGTGGAGGGGGACTAAGACAAAGATAGCCGGCCATAATTGAGCAAAAGCTTCGGTATCTTTGGTTTATTGCTTTTAATGGTGTCGCTATTACTTTCCCTACACTGTAAAAACGGCTCCAAAACGCTGTAAATTTACAGAACAAAATATTAAGAAAAACATGAAGATTACAGAAACGTTCTGGTTATACGTTTCCACAACTTCTCTGTAACCCTTATTTATCTTTTTATTTTGTTGTTCTTTAAATCTACCGGAATTTTTACAGTGTATTTATATAAGGTTAATAGACCCGCCAGGAATGTGCCAATTTCCATAGATCTGACAGACTTGCACCTTTGACCAATCTGCTTTCCAGTATATGCTTCACACTAACTATATCGCGGCGCCACACTTACTAGTCTGTGTACAGGTTTGCCCACTCAATTTTCTGACTGCGCACCTGATATTTGTGATTGGCAATTGACCACTTTCATTAATTAAAACCCTGAGAAATATAAAATATTCCTCAAAATGAAGGCCAATTGGAAGTTAAACTGTATACAATTATTGAAAACCCGAAGAGAGTGAAATGCAAATGGCACATAAAAGGCAGCATCACATATCCATCTCAAATTCAAATTATGACAATCATGAGGCAGAACATTCAGAAAGTGGGATAGCTACTACATTATCAATAGGATATGAAAACAATTTAATTCTGTAAGGAATCCGGTCCATTCGGGGTAGTGAAATTTGCACCCTTAAGAAGAGATTTTGTCTTTGAGTAGTTATATTGCCAAACTATGACATGTATTTAGATTAAGTATCCGAAGAAGATGAAAGATGAATACTGCAAATAACCACTGACTCTTTACTTTTAAAGGCCGTAAGCAGTCCCCCAAAACCTTTGTTCCTTTCAATATGAACTAAAAACGTACTTACTTTTGTCTTTTTCATTTAAGAATTGTTTTCTTAAGCGCTTTGAGCCTTCGTGGGGAAAGCGTTAGCTTCCATTCATGTACGTATGTATGTATGTATGTATGTATGTATGTATGTATGTATGTATGTATGTATGTATGTATGTATGTATGTATGTGTGTATGTATGTATGTATGTATGTATGTATGTATGTATGTATGTATGTATGTATGTATGTATGTATGTATGTATTTGTGAAACTACAGCTAAAGCTCACAAATTTCTTTTTTTTTTTATTCTAAAATGTATTTCATGACGATTTTGGACTTAAAGTTGCCTCTTCAATAGAGGCTTTGCACTTACGTCACGGTACCCATATTTTTTTTTGCTGAACGCATTGCTCAGTGTGCATTGTGGTTTACGCCTAGTGTACACTTTCATCGAGTGTGGTCTACTCACGGACTTCCTATATACATGGACAGAGCATACTATGCGTATACTGTCGCTAACGTACGTGTGAGTATAGGTTTAGCTAGACTGCTGCCTGCTACGGTTTTGTGTGGGAGAAAGTTTGGACTTGCTCAAGTGGTTGAAAAGAACACATTTTGCAAGAAAGTTGAAATATTTTCGAAAAAAAAATGTATGGCTAAGGTCAAAATCACTGCACGTATTGCAGGGATATAGTACTTTTTCCCATTCAAGTGCAATTTTTTTTAAAAATATTACACAGTCGTGGACAAATCATACCAATTAAAGCTTTACGGCGGCCATCTTGGTGCGCTATTTTGTCTCAGTTGGTGGCGATTATCTAAGGATGGAACGTACGCGTTAAATGCTCTGTCAATGTATATAGAAAGTCTGTGGGTCTACTACTACCTTAGTACATGTATTCCAACATGGTGCACTGGGGAGTATTATGACGTCATATGAAAAACCTTTTTATCAAGCAACTATAACAACTCATCACTTCCGCAACTCAGCAACGACAATATTGTCACATGATTCTCAAGGGCCATTCATGTAATATTGTAGACTACTACACTAATCCAAATTGGGGTGACTGTATTTACCCTTTAATGTTGGTGTTGTCTATCACGTCCAGTAATTTTGTCAGGTACTTGGTCAGTTACATATATAGGCGAAGAAATCGGGAAGGGGGTGGCTAAATCCCGGTCAAACATATGATGGAGATTCCTGCAACAACCCAATGTGCAAACCTTCTTACTTGAATAAAAATGTCAAAATTTACGCTAATTTCCCTTAACATTCACACAAACACAATGCGTTGCCTCAAATTACACAAGTACACAGACACACAAATTGAATATCATCCACCCTTAAAGGGGCAATGCAGTCACGTTAACCTATTAAGCTATTGTAGTAGACTCGCCTGTTTTATGATAAGCTCTGGAAGGTCATAGTCATGTGACAATATTTTTCCTAAAATGTGAAATTTACTAGGGGTAACTGCTTCGACCCAACTTGGATATGCAATATTGAAGTCCTAAAATATTGTGAAAGATATTTTGCAGAGAAATGGAGAGGAAATTTTGAGATTTAGCTGTTGGTTCAAAATAAATGTAATTTTCACATTCGCGTCACTCACGTAGTCAGATTGTTTCCTTTTTGGGTACAGGGTCTGAGTACCGCCCTACTGTAAGTAAAGGAACTAGAAGGGTAAGATGGTGTTCCCTGCCTTTTGAAGGATTTTTGAATATTTAAGTTCCCCCAATCTGTAATTATTAGCGTCATTTAAAGATATTTTTCCATTATGAAATATATTTTCGGAATTCAATTGGGGAGGGGTATATGACCCCTTACCCCTGGCTACACACATGATTCAAATATTTACCTACCAGATTTCTTGCTTAAAAGAGAACATATATCAACAGCTTTCTCATATTCTGTAGTTCCAATCTCACACGTCTCCACAGGTTCATCAAGTTGACGACAATTTCCAGTACCCCAAGAATGTGCAAAGTCCAGCTTTTTAGCCTGTCGATACAGGAAAGAGCAGACTCGTAATATTACATCATGTACTCGAGGGAATGATTGACAATGATTGACATGTGATGAGAGTAAAGCTGTGCATAACAGACCAGTCATGAAGATCTAAAGATGAAGAGGATGGTCATGTTAAATCTTGTCGCCGGCCATTTCGAGGACCCTCGGGGAAGTAACTCTCCTTTTGGTACCAGTATTCCTGGGAGTAACGGGGTTCGATTAAGGTACTTATGTACAGATTTATGACCAAAAGGATGAAGCATTTAAAGGCAGGTATTAAGCCCCCAAACAGTTACGGTTCTTCCAACCTACTTACTTCTAGCCCCTCCCACAACTATGTAAAACCCATCCTCCGCCGGACGCAACCACAGTTTATATAAGACCTAGTATGCTTAGTCAGAACACTCAAAGTGCATTTCATTTATTGTTTCTTTTCAAACAATATGTTGTACATGTGAGAAACATCATTTGCATCATATAAAAAAAAGTCGTGAAAAGCTAAGTTTGTTAAAAAACCCTTGAGGGTTTGTCTAGAACACACTTCTAGGAAAGAGGATTAAAACATTTTAGTAAATGTTTTAAGTTTACAGTAATTACAAAAATTACAAAGAAGTTCAATTATGTGCATTTTTGTAATGTAATGAGCTACTCTTCATTTTCTTGGACTTGATGTCAATCAAAAAGCTGTTCCAATTGAGAATTTTGGCATACACAAGTAA
This sequence comes from Holothuria scabra, assembly GCA_037179385.1. NCBI lineage: Eukaryota > Metazoa > Echinodermata > Holothuroidea > Aspidochirotida > Holothuriidae > Holothuria > Holothuria scabra. Next base: position 42,448,160 of record CM074183.1, read on the forward strand.
AATTGCAGCTTCTGGTGACAAGTGACTGGCTGTAATCTGTTAATTATCTGCAAATTGCTTTGGATACGTACTGAAAAAGACAAACCACAAATATCGACGTTAAAACTTTTGAGCAATTTGTTTCTTAATTCAGATCAACCATTCAATATGTTCATGTATGACTAGAACGATAGCTATACGATGACTCTATCTTTAGAGGAAGGTCGCCGTAACTTACAGACTGCACAACTCCGAACTTCAAGTCGTTAGGTCATTACTTGAAACCCCTCGAAAAGTCCGAAAACTTCCTAGGATATGATGTTTGGACGCACATAAGGCCAAATTTACCATTTTCGACCCGAGGAAAAAGTACTTTATAATCTATAAATTATCTGTATTTCTCCTAACGACTATAGAGGCTTTGCAATTGCGTCACTGAACCGCCATGCTGGAGGACATTCATGCCAAATACACGTGGCCTTGTGCCGAACGCACTGCACAGTGTGCACTGTGACATGCACGGTGTATACAAATTCAACGAGCAAGCGCGTCCCGTATGGTTTACTACGTAGTTACATGTACTCCAACATGGCCGCCGGAGAGTATTATGACGTCATGTGAAAAGCCTCTATAGTTGAACAAGGTAAGAAAGGAGGAAAAAAATGTTGCCACCTGCACCGATTTCAAATTGTGAGAAGATAATCTAAGCGGATGGTCACTATAAGGTGAAATAAAGTTTTTAGCCGAAACCATCATGTAGTGAAAATGGCATTTTCTTACTTAGCCCGTTTGAATTTATTCTTTCTGTTTATTCCCATTCCACCCCAGCTACCGCACCCCTTCATTAAAATATTGCGTGGTTATGTTGTCAAGTGAAACTATTTTTCGGTCAAAATATGTTTGGAAAAAGTCTCATCCTTTCCATCATGCCCCTTGTGGCCCCAGCTGCATCATGTTACTCCAATATGACGTCACGTGATGTCAATGCATAACGGCTATAGACCTTCTGTACAAACGTTACCCCGACTTCACTTTGAAGAAAAACAATGAATTACGTTGCCACGTGTAGTAGATACACTACGTAAGATAACATTGGTTGCCAAATCAGTTGCCTGTATTTGTTGATGTTACTAGCAATGGGTATGCTTTTTCGTCCAAACCTGGGACATGGCACATACCATATGTAAAGGGTACTCGAAGGGTAGGATATAGTCCTGTATGTCTACAGAGTGATGTCACAATTGCGAGGAAAAGATCAACAGTGTTTTAGGGGAAGAGTCACACGTGGGTAGTCAGCTGCTTCTTAGTTATACTAAATAACACACTGCACAGTTTTTGCCAAAAAGGGGGCGGAGTTTGTGACGTCAGTGAAAGCACTCTATTGAGGGATGAGTGTGGTAACCATGGTCCCCTTACCAGTGTACCATCTGGCATTTGCTTGTCATTGGTACTGTTTCCGTCAGCATTACCGCACAGACCGCATACATGACCAAAATAATCTGGCGGGAGTTCAATTTCTGCATCGTTCTCTCCATCGTAGGTGATTTTTAAACCAAACGAGGTCTGCGCAACCTGTAGTAGAAACAGATCAATACGTTTTAAAAGATTGTAACAAAAAAAAACCCCCAAAGGTGGTGTATTAATCCGTCAAACATCTCAAGGAATCGACGGCCTCAGCTAAACCCTACTCTTAGTTGCCAATTAAGATGTTGGTCTGTATAGACAAATCCGATTAGCACTTGTTTTTAGTGACCGTAGGCCGCCATTAGTGGGGTCCATCAGCCTAAAATCGTGTTTATTTATTGTTAACATGAATTTCAAACCTTAATATTTAGGGAAATTGGTGAATTTAAGATACAAATTAGTGAAAAACCATCCATGATAGAGATAAGCAAGGAAATCGAAAGATTTAAAGGTGACGGACCCTAGTTATGGCCGACTGAAATTAGACCATCACTTGCTCTCCGGATTCGTGTATACTCTACTTTAGTTCTATTTGTTAAACCAGTATTACAGACGTGGGCTAGGTTTGCTGTTAGTTATAATGTTTTTCACATTGTACTGACAGTAAATACACGATGTTGAGACTTTTAGTAGGCGTGAGTAAAGCCCACCCTATACGAAACTTCGTATAAAAGTTCAAACATGTTTTCCTCACTAACTTTGTTAGGAGTGATCTCTAAAGAAATTCAATGATTCCTTTCAGAAAAAAAGAAGAAATGAAATACGAACAAAGTGCATTGAACCTTCTATCTCATATTCTGCCGAACCACCCGGTATATTAGCCTATACATATTCGCCCGGGACATCAATCCTCTTCATGTCTGGGTTTCAGTTTGGTGTAATGATTTGGATACCATCGGTTTCCCAACAATTTTTTCGATCAACATAGACAGATAGATGCCTGTATAGTGTGATGTTAAAAGTGGGCTATAAAGTTATATAAAGGTTTATCCATGAAACTGGGGTGTTAGCGGCTAGTCGTAAATCCAGACATGGTTATACTCTTCAGCAGCAGCAAAAATGTAGAAGACGAATTTCACTGATATTCTATCAACCGAAGGTGGCGTCTTGAAACACCAACGAGTCAACAAAAACTATAAAGCCCCTTAAACACATTCTCTAAATTTCATGATGGTTTGGAATCCTTAGCATCGTTCAACCGGTAGGCCTCGAATAAGGGTTACTACGACATCAATGCCAGTCATTAAGGATCGTAACGGATTTCGTTCAGAGGCTGCTTCGTAAGCCGTATCTCCCCTTGTTGGCAATTAACAAGACTTCGTGCATCCGTTCCTAAACGTACGCGTCCGGGACTGATACCTACGTAAGAGTCACGTGGGTCCATCACGAACCACATGGTTACCGGCAGTTTACTAGGAAAGCAAAAGTTGTCCACTAGGAGTTGTTACGCGACGTCTATGGCGCCGGGGTAACGAGGTGCTGCGAGTTATCTACTGGTGCTATTCGATGAAGTTTCTAACATTTATTCAAAAATTTTCTAGGTATGGAAAGACCAGTTTGTGTCGAAACGGAATGCCACGGATAACTGCGGAGCACGGAGCATTTTGGGTCATGCCGTATTGGCTTAGGGATCTTGCAGGGAATACTAGAAGCCCTGATGCAGCGTTACTCGCAGTAAGGTTCGGTTAAATGAGAAAGGGTTACCTTTTGATAACAACAACACCTTATAGCAAAGAAAGACATGTATGTGACGGTTAATGACATTTTTGACATCACATACGTCACTTTCACGATAAAAGAACATATCTCATATGCACCTGAGGGTGTATGCACCTGATGGATGTATGATGCAATCTAAAAAGGCGTAGTAAGTAAGATGTCGAAACTTGATGAAATTGCTCTAAAAGTAGTATTTATATAGTAAGAATCGTCATCCACTTACTACGTCATCTCCTTCTCGACGTACTGATATACTTCCATCACTAAAGGGGAGGGCATTTGCGATATTTTGCCTGTTGTATGATATTTCTCCAGTATAACTCAGTTTGAAAGTGTTACCCTTAAAGTGTAAGCTCAGTTGTGTGAGATATGTGAATCTCTCCTCTGGGATGAGGGCTTCGTTCCCAATAACAAGCCTGAAATGAGTGAGACCACGAGGCAGATCGCCGCAAGTCTTGGTGGCGACGTAGGTGCAATCTCCTTGAAAAGAGTACTGGTCGTCGTCAAAGGTGTGGAAGTGCGGGTCACCATAAATGTGACATACCTTCACAGCTGGAAAAGAGTTAAAAAATGCATATATATATATATATATATATATATATATATATATATATATATATATATATATATATATATATATATATATATATATATATATATATAGTGAGTTACACAAAGATGACATCATATATATATATATTTCCAATACAGAGAAAACAGTGTATATTTCAGGCACGCCTGTGCCTTTCTTCAGCACCAACAATGAAGTGAAAATAATATAAAGGAGACCTAGTACACTGTACTCAATGGTATACTTATTGCAAAAGCTCATGGTCACGCTTCACCACGAGTGGCAAACGGAAAATCACTTAAAACACCCAAGACTTTGAAATTCTTAAATCGGACAGTTCTATTCACGATCTGTTCAAAGACCCCCCGCTCATGTCCCGTAGGCAACCCCCCAACCTTAAATCCATAATTACCTCTTCTAGGCTTCCCAGTAGGTCCGACACGGGCAACCGGAAATGCGGAAAGCCTAGATGTCAAGTATGTAGTTTTTTGATCACTGACCCCTGTTTCACCCCTCCCGGTACCAATGCCCGCATCCGCCCCGGTCCTTTCAACTGTGACACCCCCAACGTCGTGTATTTGATTTTTTGTAATAAGTGTGTGTATGGTAATTACATTGGTCAAACAGGTTCAAAGTTCAGGTTCAGATTCAACAACCACAAAAAGACAGTTAAAGATAAGGCCATCAGTTATCCAGTAGCCAAGCATTTCAATCAATGTAATCACAACCTCTCCAATCTCAAGTTTGTCCTGTTAGGCTCTAATTACCCCACTCTCAACAATAGACTAAGGTCCGAGAGTAAGTGGATTATGAAGCTTAAAACTCATATCAATGGTTTAAACTTGGATTTGGGTGTTTTAAGTGATTTTCCGTTTGCCACTCGTGGTGAAGCGTGACCATGAGCTTTTGCAATAAGTATACCATTGAGTACAGTGTACTAGGTCTCCTTTATATTATTTTCACTTCATTGTTGGTGCTGAAGAAAGGCACAGGCGTGCCTGAAATATACACTGTTTTCTCTGTATTGGAAATTTGTGCTCTTATGATGTCATCTTTGTGTAACTCACTATTTTTCATCGTTTTTATAATTTTTGGAGCACACGTGGATACTTTTCTTAGTATGTATATATATATATATATATATATATATATATATATATATATATATATATATATATATATATATATATATATATATATATATATAACTTGGTTTCATGGCTCAGTGGTTAGAGCGTCCGCACTAGAAAGCGGGAGGTCCCGAGTTCGAATCCCGGTGGAGTCAACATCGTTTTTTCACCTCAGCCAGATTTTCCAGCTTTACCAATTTGATTTATATATATATTTATATATATATATATATATATATATATATATAAATAAATATAAATATATATATATATATATATATATATATATATATATATATATATATATATATATATATATATATATATATATATATATATATATATATATATATATATATATATATATATATATATATATATATATATATATATATATATATATATACATATATATGCTGCGAAGCACTGTGGAAATGTGTAGGTCGAAAAGAGGTAGTTAAAAGTGCTTAAAAGTTTGCGGAAAACTCCACGACGTTTCGGGTATAAACCCTTCATCAGGTGGCAAAAACCAAACTGAACAGCTAACAGTAACAATTGGACACGACAAACATCAAATCCGAAGCGATCGCTGTAAAAACAGAACCGGACGAAAGTGATAGTCAGGAAACATGAGTGCGAAGGACAAAACACAAATCAAAAAAAAAGGAAAAAGAGCCCCCTGGATGAAAAAGTGCATGTAAAAATCGAACATGGTCGGAAAACCATACATACATTGTACATTGGTACCTTTCCCTGTAATCGTTCGAGGTGTAATACATGCCCAGTTGTTGGCAAACACGACCTCGTCAACATTTCAGGCCCCAACGGCAATAGCTTCATTGTCAAACAAAGATTCTTCTGCATTTCCTCTAATGTAGTTTATATTTTAGCTTGTGGGAGATGTAACTCGTTGTATGTGGGAGAGACCAAGCGCCGCCTCGCGGATCGAGTCACCGAGCACCTTAGCTCCATCAAACAGAATCTCCATGGATACCCGGTGGCTGCACATTTCAATCCCCCTTCACCTTGTTCAATACAGCATTTAACCGTTACGGCAGCTGTAATGTGCCGAGGCTCCGATCGTGACCGCCTTAGTGCTGAAAACCGACTGATCATGAGGCTAGGTACTCTCGCTCCACACGGCCTTAACGTTAGAATTGACCTTTTGTAATATTCACCGCTTTTTTGAACCAGTTTTTACTCCTTTTACACTTACCCGTTCGTGCTCGTTTTTTACTGTGTAGGCCTTATTTTTTTTTTTTTTGGCCAGTCCTAGTTTTTGTCTACTTTTTCCCCTTTTTTCCGACCATGTTCGATTTTTACATGCACGTTTTCATCCAGGGCGCTCTTTTTCCTTTTTTTGATTTGTGTTTTGTCCTTCGCACTCATGTTTCCTGACTATCACTTTCGTCCGGTTCTGTTTTTACAGTGATCGCTTCGGATTTGATGTTTGTCGTGTCCAATTGTTACCGTTAGCTGTTCAGTTTGGTTTTTGCCACCTGATGAAGGGTTTATACCCGAAACGTCGTGGAGTTTTCCGCAAACGTTTAAGTACTTTTTACTACCTCTTTTCGACCTACACTTTTCCACAGCGCTCCGCAGCATTTCGACCTTTATATATATATATATGTATATATATAAATATATATATATATATATATATATATATATATATATATATATATATATAATATATATATATATATATATATATATATATATATATATATATGTATATATATATATATATATATATATATGAAAACATGGAAACTTAGGTAGGCAGCATGCATGTACCGAATCCGGTTGTTTATTCCACGGTAAGCTGCCCGTGTGGGCTGGGGTATACAGAAATACCCACGGTATTTCCTGTCAGTCTCGACAGGCGACTTAATTGAAAGCACTCTCAATTTTTATTTTTGGGAGAAACCCGGCAAAGTTTAGCCACTTTTGAAACGGCACTTAAACTTTACCCGTTTATGTAGTAGTTGACCTATTATTCCATCGGGCAACGAATTACCTAACTAGCCCTTAGATAAATGATCCATTCTATTTCTTTACTTCAACTTAAAAGCTAAATGCTTTGGATGTCATTTTCACCAAAATTTTTATCTTCTGTATCTTTATCTTAAATACGCCGGGATACACCGCAAACGTTTCCTCTCACCGTCGTGCAGGGGTGGGGTCAAGGGTAGGTCAGGGGACACGCTCCCGAACGAGGGGAGGGGTATAAAAGGACAAAGAAGAAAAAATGTAGTCTTCAGTTCACAAAATATAAAAATTTGGGGTTTATTGTAAAAAAAAGTAAAAGTTTTAAAAATGGCTTCAATAAAGCAAATTTTGCTTTATTGCAGCAATTTGGAAACGTCTGTTCTTTTATTACAAAAATTCGAAAAGTATGGATTTTCAGTGAGTAACTGTTTTTTGGGAGAAATCTGCTTTTACAAGACAAAATCAAGCAGATTTCCCGGATGACTGCTTGATCTATCAGCTTAGCTTTTATTTTTCAAATTCTTTGCTTCACTATATCCCTTTTTTGATTTCCCTGATTTCCCCAGTTTCAGTGATTATTATGCTTTAGAATTGTATATATACAATAAAATTAGACGATTTAAGGCTGACGGCACTTATAACCGCCTTCACTAGCTGCTCGTATTCGTCTGTAGGTTATAACTACCATGCTTGCTTGGTTGCTATATAACTTCAATACTAAAAAACAATGATTGCACAAAATAATCACAGACAAACAGCTGGTTCTCCATCCCCTTCCCATTGCCCTATGTCAAGTAGAAGATGTTTCGGCAAACCAACCTGTCTTGACATTCCAACAATGATACGGGGACTGAAGTTTGTCCCATGCATTCAGTATTGATTGTAGGTTATTATACTAGTACTGCGGCACTGTAACCCTCACCTTTGATGCACTCATCCCTTCCATTACCCATGTATCCGTCCTCACAGTAACAGTTCCTCACTCCAGCCTTCACTAAACATTGAGAATTTTCAACGCATTCCATCGACCGACACCGGAGGGTTCCCCGACTTTCACAGGTGCAATTCTCGGAACAGTCCCTGGCCACATAATATTCACCAACCTACAAGGAAAGATAAAATTAGCAAACAAACAAACAATTAGTTCCCGACCTTTTAAAGGCTCGATTCTCTCACCCCAAACAGTGCAAATTCTCCTAATCTTCTTACTTAAGCCCCTCCCACAATTGTCTGGAATTCATCCTCATCCAGACACAATCTCAGTTAATTGCTTCAGCTGGGTGAAAGGGCCAAACCTCCCACCCCAAACTACAATTCTGGCACGGGGTACCGAAATTCTCAATTGGCTCAGCTCTTTAATTGACAGCTAATCCAAACAATGCAGAGTACCAAAGCTTATATTACACAGCATGACGGTACTGAGAGTGTTTTTATTATATAAATTTAGTTTTACTATACTCAACATGAAGCAATAAAATGAGAAAGTATTTGGATGAGGATGAATTTCAGACAATTGTGGGAGGGGCTTCAGTAAGAAGGTTAGGAGAATTGGTACTGTTTGGGGTGAGAGGACTGGGCCTTTAATGTGTATAATCAAAACACTCTCAGTACAATTTAAGCAATGTTATATAAGATTTGGTATTATGTATTGTTTGAATAAGCTGTCAATCAAAGAACTGAGTCAATTGAGAAATTTGGTAAACCCCTACAAGAATTGTAGTTTGGGGTGAGAGGATTGATCCTTTACTGTAAAGAGCAAGACAAGTGCCCCGTGACTTATTTTGAATCGATAGCTAAACCAGTAGAATTTTCTTCCTTATTTCTCTTCAGAATATCCTTCATAATGTTAAGGACTTAATTATTCCATATTCAAGGAAAACTAATTAGTTACTTCTAGTAAATTTCACAGATGACGAGCGTTTTAATTTTTTCTTATTTAAGTGATCTTTTAGATACAAGCTGAAGTTCATACAGTAACTGCGTAGGTTCTACTTAAAAAGCGACCTGAGAAAATTCTTTGATTCCAGTACGCCTATGATTTGCCCCCTCCCTCTTACACACACTTTTGAAACTTGATCTGCGCCCCAGGAAAGGATAATATTTATAGCTTTTCTCAGAAAGTTAAAAAAGTAGGAATCTTTGTTCAAGTGCAGTAAACTAGTCAAGTGAAGATAATAGATATTACTGGTAAGGAAATTTATATTTAGTAACTCACGGACAAATATCTGCCGTTCTCCATCTTGCATCCACACTCATCTGGGGCAATGCACTTGATTCCGTCAAATAATTTGCCCTCAGGACATGCACACGTTTCCAGATCCGGGAAAGCACAAGACGTACGGGTACCGTCTGGGTCACCACAACTTGGTGGACAGGGTGATCCATGTGGGTTAAAAGTCATGTTCCCTTTGCAAGAAGGTTCTGAGAATTGGACGAAATAGTGACAACCCTGAATAATTATATATTAGACTCGGCCTAAGTGGAAAACTGTTACACTTGACAGAGAAATCGTATTGGATTAGAAGTGTATGTGTGTTGTTGTAACAATGGGGGAAGGTATAAGGGGAGGGGGTGAGGTATATTCAGGGGCTAAACCCTTTTAATTTCAACTGATGTGAGTAAACCAAAATACAGAGTAGAAATTGTTATCAACCAACATCACTGGATATGAGTTTCTATATAAAATTACAAGGTCTTCCATGCATGGATAGTCTTGAGTATATACCGCGAGTAGAATATGAATGATTAGATTGGTCTCCTTCACAGTCTCATACCTGAATAAAACGAATCATCTACAGCAGTATTAGGGGGAAATTGACCCTTTACTTCACGAATAACAATGAAGCGCAATATTTCTGGTGAGGACACCTAGTTATAAGAACAAAAAGGTTTAAAGAGACTCCCTCCTCTTTCCACAGACTTGCTATCACAAACACGAATTGCAACCACAACCGCCACCATGATGTTCACTAGGTTAAGCCAGACCTCTTAGAAGTTCCTGCCCCTGAGGCGCTGTTTAGGGGATGAGATAATCGTTCCACCCTCAAGTCAACGTACGAGTCCGAGTCCGCTACGGCATATAACGGCACAGTGTATACACTGAGGAACAAGGCAGTCGCATAATTTTTTGGTCAACATTTCTGCTTGCCTACTCAAACCACACCAAAACATGTGTCATATCTGAAATAAAATTGTCCCCCACCGAAAGATGTCATTAAAACGCTAGATGTTATACCAACCTGAAATGTTATAAACACCAACGCTAAATGTTATCATACCACTTTAAAGTCTCACCGGAAATTCATTTTTTTATGTTTTTTCTTTTGATCCTTTGCAATGTTACCGGTACATTCTACCCAACGAGTGTGATCATTAGTGCCCCTGTGATACGAATACTTCTCAAGGATGTTACGGTTTCGGCTCTGCTGCCGCCGTCTCCGCCGTTGTGAACCGCCCAACTGCCGCCACAACCAGCACTGTTTCTGTCGCCGTTAAAGTGTTAATGCGCATTTAGTATTAACGGTTTCAACATTCACTGTTGATAGCGTCGTTGTAACATTTAGCAGTGTTAGTATTGTAGGCAACCGTGGAAGTGTTAAAATAATTGTTTTCTTGGATCAATTTGTCGGAATTTTAGATGCAACTGTCGACTTACCACAAGCAGGCACGACGTTTCTCCAATTCCCAATCTCAATGGTCCTGTCGGAGGCTTTGTGACACTCGGAGATATATTTCTGAATACTACTACACAGGAAAGACGTCTCAGGAAGCAACTGGCACATGTCATACACACATGTATTGTAGTAAAACTCAGAACGGACAAACTTGTGACACTTGGCAAGCAGTGGTCCTTTACGAAAATATGAGAGAAGATCATTAGTTTATACCTTTTTACTTGGATAACAGCAATGTGCTAATTCATCTACTGACACATGCCTTAGTGGCAATTGCAACATCAAATTGGAGGATACTTTAACTCTTCAGCATTAACTGGGATTTTTGCGACCTTATTTACAACCTATGGCTATACCTGCAGGCCCGTAGGGAATACCGTTTTAACATTTATTCGGGAATTTCAGATATCTCTAATTAATTTCAGATATCTCTAATTCAGTTTCAGATATCTCTAATTCAATTTTAGATATCTCTAATTCTATTTCAGATATCTCTAATTCTATTTCAGATATCTCTAATTCAATTTCAGATATCTCTATGTCAATTTCAGATATCTCTAATTCAATTTTAGATATCTCTAATTCTACTCCAGATATCTCTAATTCAATTTCAGCTATCTCTAATTCTATTCCAGATATCTCTTATTCAATTTCAGATATATCTCATTCAATTTCAGATATCTCTAATTCAATTTCAGATATCTAATATAGTGCATAATTAGAGATATCTGGAATTAATTAGAGATATCTGAAATTCGTGAATAAATGTAAAAACGGAATTCCATAGGCCCGTTTTGTTTTCATTTTTTAAGTGACGAGGTGTTGTTTATTCAATATTAGTCTTGTGCTTATAGACGAACCCGATCAGCGTCTGTGTTTAGTGAGGCTGTAGGTAGCCATTAGTGGGGTCTGCCAGCCCTAAATTGTCTTCATGTATTGTCTGCATGAATTTTAAACTCTCATATTCAGTGAAATTAAAGGAATCAAGATACAATTTAGTGTACAACTATTCATGATACAGGTAAGCAAGAAAATTGAAAGATTAAAAGGTGATAGACCCCAGTTATGGTCGACTGGAATCAGACAATCACTTGCTGCCCGGATTCGTCTACACATATCAGACGCATGAAACACAATCAAACATCTTTTAACTGTTTAAAGGACAAAAGTAGTCTCTCTTACTTAAAGAAGTGTTGTAAACTGTCCTACTTCATGATTGGCCCTTGAAAGTCACGTGAAAATATTTCTTCTCCTAAAATGTGAAATCTACAGAAGTAACTGCTTGGTTTACTCTTGAATATACGATAACGATGTCCTAAACATAGACCTATTTCCAAATAGGAATTACAATGGATTGTGGGATAGAGTTTTGGGTGTATATCAATTTTCACCACAGTTAAATGCCATTGGCAAAAATGACAAGCACCAAAATTCTATCCCGCAATCCTTTGTATTTGCTATTTGGAAATAGGTCTATTATATAAGACACTTGGAAAAGTAGGAAGAAGAAATTAAGAGGTTTAGCTTTTGTTTCAAAGATAAGTTTGGGATGACTGCTCTTGCGTTTTGAATGTTGTTTTCAAGTTACTGACCATAATCCTAGTCGACTAGTCTGTTCAAGTTCTTATCGTATATAGAAGACGGCATATTTGTAACCAGTACAATTGTCACTTGACGTCAAACGGACTATACGAGACAGTCCGACAAATACGCACTTCGTCACTACTGCAGAGGTATGTCATTTCTGGCTATTTACACGGCATGCATTACAATCTATCGATCGATCGAAAAGTAGCATGTTGAATTAACTTGGTATTCCTCTGAATGACTATTTTTCAAATGAAATTTTTCAAATATGATTCCGTCCAATTTTTATCTCTGCAATAAATCCATTGCGCAGTGCCTATGTCCACAACTTGAAAGCCATATATAGGCGGAAGTCCCGATCGGGGATCCACCAAGAGTAGGATCCCATTCTTCAAGCTTTAGTCAGTTCTTCAGAGAATAAAAGTTGACAACTTTGTGGTTAACTTTGAACCCTAATAACTGTATCATTCTGAGACATAACTAAAATACCATTTGTAACAGCATCAAATATATACATACCTGCAGTATCATTTAAAATGCCACATAATTCCCTAGCCATACTCAGTGTGTCAGAACCTTCGTCACATGGTCTTGGCTTGAATATATCTGGATACGTGATTTCTACGGTAGTGTTATATATCCACTCTATCACATGGCGGAGTTTACAGTCCTCATTACGAACACCCATCTTTTGAATGAAAAGAAGAGTAACGGTAATGCTGACTTGGCTGTCTCTTCTAATGAAACGGTAACTTTATAACTTACTTGTCCCTAGAAACTAACCAAAAAAGATTTTTTCATAGCTAGAAAATTTCCAGAACATATATGATTTCGAAATAGAAAGTGACTGATTACATGCAACTCGCATACACGCATCTCAAATCAGTTCTCCTTGACGTATGTTGCCAAAAACCTAGAGAAATCACCACCTAAAGCTGAGGTGAGCATGAATTTTGTTTGGCAATGACCAAATATATATAGGGCCTGATCGCTGGCCTAGGGAACCTGAAGCCAAAGGAGGAATTTTTTAATTAAAATGCCCTTAATTACAATCTGGTGCAAAATTTTTGATCACTTGAAGCTTTTTCGTTCCAGTGCATCCTCTTTTTAGAATTCCATTGGAATTTTTGGATTTTTTTTGGAACTTAATTGAGGAAAGTGGTGGAAACTACTTTTCTCTCTGAGAGGAAAAACCAATTGGCAACATGGTGAGAGAAGATACGCGACGGGTCTTGCCTCCACTGTGATACTTTGTCTCCAGTGGTCAGTGGGCCCGCCCGGACAGTCTGAACTAAAGTCACCCAAATAGATTCGGAGTATGTCCCTTGCCCCTTCAAGCTACACCATACAAGAACAGGGAAAATGCCGAGCAACCCCAAATCATTGACTCTAACATACCTGAAAAATTGAATTTAATCTGTTCACATGCGTTACGAGTTATCAAAATCTGAAAACATGGAAAATGCGTTTCTTGAGGTAAATATTACATGTCGTCATACTCACTGCAGTGCCATTCCTGTAATGACATTCATTGCGTCGGTCGTCGTCAAAGTTACCACACAAACCACATACTTTGTTCTTGTACCGTACTGGAAGAGTAATAGCACTATTGTGCATGTCATCTAAGCGAATGGCAAGCCCGAAGTCGGTCGTCAATATCTACCAAAAGAACAAGGGTTTATATGCCTGCTGATTTACGATTCTTTTATGTACATGAAAACATGATTTAAGTTCATCGGTCACTAATTCACAAAGGCTTGGGTAACGTATTTCTATCAGTCTATCAAAACTAACGGCTGATGTAAAGGCAAGCCCACAGACCGCATGACAAAAACCAGAGGAATGACATCCAAATATGACATAGGAGGAATAAAGCCTAAGGAATGGTTGTGACGTCACTCCCTTGACTTGAGAACATTCCAGAGGGAGGTGAGGCTGAGTGTCTTCCACAAACTGCACGACTTGTAAATTAAGTGTCTTCATGATAACTTATGTAAAACGTTGAATTTAAGCAACCGTTCTATTGCTTCTATCGAGAATACAAACAATATGCATTTGATATGCTATTGTTGTATTGCTACATAAGCCTAGCTCTGGGAGGGGGGGGGGGGGGGCGATGTGCACTGTTTAACAAGGAATTACCTTACTGGCTAACGATAGCCCTTATCCCTTCCCTAATTCCGAACTTTTCGTCCCACAAAATGCAATCTCTCATGCAGTAGTGTTCACACTAAAAAAAAACGAAGTTATGAAATTTTTTAGAAATTTACCGCAAGTGATGCCAGATCATTTGGTGACATCTTCAATGACAGCACTGTGTCCCAGCTTTTCTTTCATTAAATTCCGAATTCTCTCTGATACATGCTCCATAGTTTTAAATATTTGAAGCAAAATTTTCGTAGCGCCTCGCTCACAGAATCATTGTTACTCCTAATGAAATTATGCCCACCTTACAAAATAAGTCTTGGAAACTTTCCCGGGCTCTAGCTGGAAATTGAAAAATTTCGGACACCTTGCTTGCTTGGATTAATCAATTACCAAGTGGACCCGGTCAAGTAAAAAAGTGTTTTGCGGCCCAGTTTCCAACCAATTGGTTCAGGTCGAGCAGGCCACGGTGAAGTTGGGGCTCACTAGTTTGTTTTCCCTACGCCATTGCTAATGCTGAGAACCAAGCACAATGACAGTAGGTTCCGTTTATAAAGACTTCCGTATGACCCGGCCAGGAATCGAACTCCGACCTCCCTATTGCAAGTCTGATGTACTAACCACTTGACCATGCAGTCGGTGAACTACAAGATGGTTTCCTGGATTTCCTTTTCATAAAATTACAAATTGTTCTTAATCTAAACTCTTGCATAACATTATTTTAGATAACAATAAAGTCTTGTCACTTTTTAAATGTTGTCGGATTGTCTTATTCCGAAGGACCAAGCCTGTAAGATAATGTTTAAACACCAACGACCATCTTTCAATCACGGATAAACTATAGGGGGAAGATACTCAAAAATCCTCCAAATTTTCAAATTTCCGTACAGGAAAGCCCAAATCAAATTTTCTGCATTACAAGCTCCAGGTTTTTAAATATTTGTCGAAAACGGCAAAGCCTCCTGCTCATTTAGTGCGCTGCAAATTATGCCCATAATACCATCAAGAGGTGTCCTTGCCAACTCCGTGATACAGTAATTCTGTACTTCCAAAATAGAAAATACGGTTGTTTGCCCTCCCTCTTTTGAAAGACTTACTACGTCACCGGTTGGCTTCTAAAACTTCTTTTCTCGAAAACGAAGCAGTCTACATAAAACCTTCATCAGAGTCAAATACTTACCATATGAGGGGCAGCATACTGGATAATGACTCCGTTCTCTATATCGGTGTAGGGAAGTGTGACTTTGACGCTGTCTACTGAAACCTCCTCTGGATGTGTGAGCGCATAGATTACATCGTTGTAATGTAGTCTTATCTCACGTATGTAGGTAACAGGTTTAGACGGGACTCGACGGAAGTTGTCGACGACAATATCAAAATCTCTGACGCTTTCATCACCGTTACAAGTCGTGACGGCGATGTATTCATAATCTCCCTGGTGAGTGTAACCGTAGCCATCGAACGTTTTCTGGTGGGGATCCCCCCACAGATGACATGTGCGGTTTTCCTCAAACAAAATTACTGTAAAGACGGATAAACGGGAAAAAATCACATACCACCCAGACTCAGATATTTATATTATTTCCGAAAGAGATTTGGAGTCCTTATAAAACTATTGTCCTACACTGTAACAAACTCTTTCACTAAACCTTGCAAAAGAAAACTTCGACTTTATTTCTCAAATCTGGCCTTTGCTAAAACCAACTAGGGAATTTATAGCAATGACCATAACTATGGTCATTGCCAGTGGTAAAACAAGTTTCGTTTTCGAAATGGATCCCTACCTCTATATGGCAGTATAACTTGTTGCATCTTTTGAATGCATTAAAACAGCACAATACGAGATCCTCATAGCTATTTCGTGGTAAAAGGACCAGCTCCTTGACACACTTTCGACGTTATCCAAATTTGTTAAGAATAACGCGGATATCACAATTAAATGAATATCGCATGGAGTTAAAACCTGATGAAAGCGTGAAGCATTAGGAACTGCAACTAATTGCGGCTCAAAGTGTGCGGAAAATTTTAAGTTTTTGACAAAAATAATTACAAAAATGGAACCAATTGGAGAAAAATCAGAATTTTCATGCAAGAAGAGTTGGTAAAACCACTCCGTAATTGAATGATGTAGCAAATGGCAAATTTGAGATTTTTTCACTTTTCAGACCCAGGGGGCAATTGCTCCCCTGTAGCTATGCCACTGGGGAACGGGGTGAAATGATACCCCAGATTTAAGGCTGGAGAAATACTCTGGCTTCTCCCCAAAGCTGGATCCTTTAAACTAAATAGGTTCACTCGTGCAGCAAGGTTTTTTTTTACCATAGGGACCGTTATGGCGAAGGCTTTAAAAGCCGAAACCCCTTTGAAAAAATAATGCTACAGTAATGTACAGGTTTATGACACCAGATGACATGAGTACTTACTGGGAGGAAGGCGCTGGCACAATGTTGAAGATTCTCCATCTGGAAAAGTTATGTCTACGTTTGTTTCTGGATGCTTTGAGAAAACAACGCATAAGAACTCAAAATGTTGACCTGGTCCGTAATCCTCGAGGAAATTAAAACTAGGGTAAATATGAAACACGGGTAATCATATTGGATCAAGAGAGAAAGAAACTAGACTGTTATTAGGTAAACAAAAAAACAAGTATGAAAACAAGTAAGCATCCCCTCCCCTATCACAAACAGCCGGGGTTGATTATTCGCTAATTATACCAGATTGTGAGACATGGTGCAAACCAATAGGTGTCAGGAGCGGGGCCGTGCTGCCCCCAAAATATCAGCAGAATTTTAATTTCGGAAAGGGGTCTGGAAAAATAAGCACCTGTCCATTCAGGGATTTTCACGGTGATCCTGGACTTCTATCATTTACCAAATACAGTTGGAAATCAAGCATAAGCAAAGAAGGAAATTAATTGTTCTGTTGGCTGGAGCAATCAATCTTCCTTCCGAATAGAAAAAGCAGAATATTATAGGGGACTATATAAGTTTCTATACTTCAAAAGACTAATCCATCACCTGACCTTGATTCAACTGTGACAATGCATACATTTATTTATGTGTATAGAGTGCTGACATGTTTTTCTTTGATGAGTAATTTTATTCAAATATTTTTTATTATGAATGCCAGTACTTCTCAGGAACGTGGGAATTTTAGTTTTTAGTCGTTAGAACTACTCTGCGGGAAAATTCACCATTTTGTCATGAAACCAACGAAATATGTAACCCCAAAGACAGTCAGTCCTCTCAACCTCCGACCATCCTCACCTGCTTTGTCGATGAAAAGAAGTATATTTCTACTTGTAAATAGAGGCAGAGTAGATGGACAAACGTGGAGCTACTTAAATCGGATTTGAGACCAAGGACTTCGATTTCAAGTTGTTTTCAATATCTGGGGTGGGGTGGGGTTTGGGTGGAGGATATTGACCATTAAGATTAGGTAAGATTAGATGGTTAGGTAAGATGAAATTTATTGTTAAACAGTGAGCATCGGCTCATATATATTTTTAACAAAATTCAAGTCCACGGGCTGAGCTGAAAAAGAGTTTTCTATAAATGGGAGAAGGGCTCGGTCACCTCTCTTTGGTAAATAATCTAAAATGAACAAATGAACCAGCGTGATAGCAAGAACATTTTTCATTACACTCGATAGTTCGTCGTTCCTGATGTAGTACAAGGAAGGGGCGATGTGGGGGAATCACAATATCCGCTTCAACACCGGACTCAAATTTGACCAAGCTCGTCGATCGTTTACTCCAACACAATCCTGGTCAAATTATAACGCAAAGCCTTGTTAAACTAACACAAAGTTTCGTTAAATTAACTAGCGTTTGACTTAGGAAAACTACACCGGGATGGGTGTTGGAGTAAATAGAACACCGATCCTGGTTAAATTTAACCCCGGTGCTTTAAGATTGTAAGCTAGTTCGGTATAATATCTTGGAGCATGGAACTGTATGAAACAGCAGGGGATACATAAGCCGAGCTTAGCACATAGTGTAAGGACAGTGTTAATTTCCTTTTCGGGGATTAGGTATACATACAACAATAAGTGTAAAACTAGCTAGACAACCCGAACGGAATATGGACCCAGCCCTTCTTCACGGCAGAATAAAAAAGCATATTTTTTTCATCAAAAAGGCAATTTAGATACAGTCCACCGCACTTAACCACACTTATGATTGTTCCTCAAGATAAGACCATTAAGGGTTGAGAAAGAATGATGTCACCAAATTTTCATGTAAACTCAAATTTTTGAACACCTATCGTAGGTGCGGAATTGGTTTGTTTTATTCCGACAAGTTGGAGCATGTGTGCATTTTCATAGCCACCAAAACGAATTACCGAACTGGCTTATTGACTTTATCTCCTGGATGTTTCGAATCCCAGTGCCACTGAAAACAGAAAGGAAAAAAAATACTACGACATGATTTTGTTTACCTTTGGGTAGCTTGGAAAGTGAGAACAGTGTTCGCTTTTATATCAGATGATAAGTACCCGGCATAAGCTGTGGACAGTATTCGTTCATCTCCTGTCCCATCGTCATTCTGGCTAACAAAGAATTTCATCTGCCAAAGATTTTCCCCATGTAAAACATCGGTAACATTTCCGAAAGCAAACGTGTAGAAAAAGTTCTCTAATACCAACGATTCTCCCTTTGCAATTTGAATGAAAGTCGAATTTGTATGTATTGATGTAATCTGTACCCGTTGTCTCATTTCGGGAATCAGGATGGGCGTTGGCTGCGTTTCCAAGGTGACGGTCACTTGGTTAAGAAAAAAAACATTTGAACAATGCATTAGTTGCCCGATCTTTATATCTTATGTTTAAAATAATCAGCGTTTCAGATGACGCCGTTGTTACGACATCGGACATATTTTTGAATCGTATCAAATTTTTACTTGTGATTTACATTAATGATTAAAGTGACGGTTTAACAGACTGAAAGTATGTTAATGAATGGGTTCATTCAGCCACAAACGTGCTGCTGTGCCGGCGTTGCACTTACCCTATCAACTGGGTATTTTTACCTCTAGAAAATGTTAATTAAACATAGATGGGGTGTTTTCTTACACAAATCGTCACAGCAAAATATTCTTATTTGTCTAAATCTACATTTGTTTGTGATAATTTGTGTAAATGTACACCACGCTTGAGATAATATGGCATTCATTTTTCAGGGGTTGAAATACCCAATTTAGAGAGTGAATGTAACGCCCGAACAGAAACACCTGTTAATCAATAAAAAAAAAAACACAGAACCAGAACATTTATGCACAAATTAAAAGAAGGACTTTAAGCTCTCTCTGGTTTCAACTTCTGGGGAAGTAAACATACGGACTAGCGTACCCTTTTATTTTCTGTTGCACCAGGGCAAGGACCAGGAGTCCGAAATGTTGTGCGATACTGTGCATATATCTTTAACATATTGTATGCCGAAGTAGAATACTGCGTTGAATGGGGGGAGGGGGGGGGGCACAAAGATGTCGAAATCATGCTTAATTTGCTTGTGTTTTTTGTATTAGTTCTACGTTTTCTTCACTTTTTGTAACTGGGTATTTAATCCCGATGCATAATTTGATAAAACTCCTTTTCGCATAGCATTAATTATTACGTTGGTATCGAAGACATCATCCGTAATCATGTATTATTTTTTGAAAGGGATCATCTAATCGACTTACCTTCAGGTGTGTAATCATCTACACTGGACGATTCTTCATATTCATCAGGGGCCGCTATGAAATAAGAGATGAAAACTGTTTATTCACTTGTCAATTGTAGTGTCACAACCTACGACTCCCGGGCAAGGCCGGTCAATTTCGTTAGGAGAGTCAAATATTCTTGTACATTGATGCACCTTCATGCAACTTGCCCAGCAAATTATAGACTTTGAAACACCTTTCCTGTAATATATGACTCAACAATGTCGTACCTGTTACTCCAAGCAACATTTGGAGAATTTTCACTCAACTCATACGACATTTTACTCACTTTTGACTCACCACGGCCTGGTGTGCGTTTTATAATAAGTCAGGACGTTATCAACTCATTATCATCATAGTGAAATGCTTAAATGGGAAGGCAAGTCAAATATTTAAGTTTCATATATGAAAGAAGAATAAAATCTACACAGTGTGGTGAAACTTCCTCTCAAATCAGACATGTATTTTTCGAGATTTCAGCAAATATATTGGTGTTAGGAAGTGATTCTGAGGGCAGCAGAGGTTACACCACTTCCTCACATTGACTCCCTACGGAGCGGACGAAGCCTTTTCGTTCTGCTCATCGCTACGAAAAACCAAGGGGCGGAAGCCTATTATAGGGGGCCAGCCACAGAGAAGCGCCGCGGGCTACACATTGACAAGGAATGTTTGTTTCCGTTTCGTTTTCAGACTGTTGTGTAGAACTTGAAGATAATAAGAATATGACCCCCCCCCCTGTTTAAAATGCTTAGTTTGAAAAGCTTGCATACCACTTATGCAATCGTATTCTGATAATATGAGTTTGTTGAGGAGAAAATTGAGTTTTAATTGAAAAGAAAAACAAAAGACTGTTCGTTAATTTGAGGATATTATGTCATATGGGCTTGCTTTCAGTTCACTTTTTTTCGAAAATGTGGCAATTTTACCAGTTCGTATCTTAAAAACCACATCGGATTTTAAGGCAAATTCCACCGAAATGCTTAGAAGTAGTACCCCTTTAACAAATCAAACAAGATGTGTGACCTCAAACCCGTGTTCTAACGAACCACAGTGTGCACAATACTATGACAGTTGATCATTAGCTTTATGTCTTTTCATCACACCTCGAGGCTCGACACTTGTGTCGAGTTAATAGAGACATTTTTTTAAACATTCAACTTAAAGCTGTCATCTTGCACTCCCTTGCTTTCATTTTGCCACACTCTAAAATCAAACGGGTGATCTAAGTCACTCTTTGGTAGAGTGAGAAATGGGAATTCACCCCATTAGAGTGATGATTTACTCCAAAAAGAATGAAATTCTCTCCAAACGAAAGTTCACTCCTGATGTAGTGCCTACAGTGATCACTCTTAAAAAAAAAGTGATCATTGCACGAACTCGTGGAAGAGTGAATTTTCCCTCTTCCTGTAGTGAATTTCACTCTTTTGGAGTGAACTAAGACCATAATGGAGTGAACTCACACTTTTCACTCTATTAGAGAGTGATCAAGTTCACTCTTTTGATTAAAGAGTGCATCATATTTTAAATGTGTAGGGTCTAAGTATAAGTTTATTCTCCCATAATTTACCATATTCCAAAAAATAAAAAAATATATAAAAAAAAATCAATGGAAGGAAAAACTTCGGCTCTTTTAAATAGTGAAAAGGTGAAATTGTCATTTAATTCATGAACAATTGTGTTTTGAAAGAAGATTAAAAACAGTTACGGTGACTTTGGTGTAGAGATATTAATACAGCGTTATGGCAAAAACTATAAAAGTTGAACGTTGTTCAACTATGGTTTCCTTTTTTTTTTCAAGATAGGGAGGGTTCTCATGGTTTTAGCACCGACAAAATTATTTGAAGGTGTAAAAGATAACTTGACCCATAAATGTATCCAGTTCAAAAACACTCGAAGGCAGTTAAATATTCATCATCTCAGACGGTTCCAATACTCCCAATTAACGTATTAGCCCCTCCCACAGCCCTTCTAGCCCCTCCCACGATTCCCTAAAGTTTACCCTTATTCAGACAAAATCCTAGTGTTTTTATTTCAAGGCATGTAAATGAGCACGCAAGTCTCTAATGTGTTATCGGAGACACCTAGTGCATGTTGTGTAATTTGCACTCTGCGTTTTTTAATATAATGCCAATCAAGGACAAAATCAAAGTTCATTTTGAATGATATTTTAAAGGAAGACAGTCAGTTCTAACCCGAAACTACAATTACGTGGTTGTCTGTAGACATTTCGCAATTGGCTCAACTCTTTATTTGACATCAAATGAAAATATGTCGAGCATTGTAGCTCATACTACACAGTATCAGAGTTTCCGCTGGAGGGTGAAAGGGGGATTTGTTCCCCCTTCCCAAAAGAAGGTGTGTAAAATCCCCTCCTGTACATTCCCATTAAAATAAGAAAATCGTCACTATTTTAGTTTCGTATTAAAAAAGAGGACACTTTTGCAACAATGATTCAACTTACATGAATAAATGGTATTTAAAACCCTTCAAATTGCACCTTTCAGGGCCTTGAAGCAAGATTTTGTCCCTTTGAGTACACTTGCAACTTAAGCGTAAAGGACAGCGTCAGTTTAGACTCGGTGTCTGGGAGTTATAAATCCCTCCCTCTTTTGTGTTTCTGGAGGAATCCCTGAGGATGCATTGTACTGAGAGTGTTCTGACTACACATTGAGTCTTGTATATCACATTGAAATAATAAGTTGACATTGTTTCTAGATGAAGATGAGTTTTAGACAGCTGTTGAAGGGGTTTAAAGGCATATTTTCATCATCCCAGACAGTTCAATTCTCCCAACCTACTTACTTCTAGCCCCTCCCACATTTATCTAAAACTCATCTTTATCCAGACACAATCCTAGTTTATTGCTTTATGGCTTGTCTCAGTGGGCATACAAGTCCATAATGTGTAATCAAGACACTGTCAGTGCCCATGCTGTGTAATTTAAGTATGATGCATTGTTTGAATGTGATGCCAATCAAAGAGCTGTACAAATTGAGAGTTTTGATGTACTCATAGTGAAACTGTAGTTTGGGGTGACGAATGACTGCCTTTAAATATGTAGGCATGGAACGGTCTGGGGTTGAGGAGATTCGGCATTTAATTCTCTTGATGTTGAAGTAATCAACTACATGCACCTGTAGAAGGATCGAACGTTGCATGAGATAGGACAAAGAATATACTGGAGTAACTTTAACAAAAATCTGAAGATAGTTTTCTCTGATTTTTGGTGATGCTCCGTATTTACTGTTTTTTGAATAGAGAATATGTGTGAGGGACAGATGAGCAGGAATGCAGTTTTCGGAGTGACAACGTTAAATAGGAAAAAAAAACCGACTGCATAGAACCTACTTACAAGACTGGGAAATGCCATTTCTTGCTATTCGAGGATCATACTGCGATTTTTCAAAATGTTCTGAGCCCTCTCAGTTCTTAAGTAGTCTTTCCGGAGGGACTGCCTATTCCATTTAGTGCAGAGAATCCTTGTTATATGTTGCCACTGTATGTCAACCCTAAATTGCGTCAATTTCAGTTTCTTCGGTTTGCTCCAACTTTAAGATGTGTCCTTCTGTGCGAAAATGCTTGCAAATGCTGTTAATTTTAGTCTTGTTTCCCCTAGAGCAGAAGGGGGGGGGGGGGTTATCCTCATGATCAGAGTGAACGCTCATCGGCGCAGGAACCGTTAAATTCTTTAACTCTTTAGAGAAGGCTTAATTAAATATTAGCATTCCGGACTGAGATGTGTGGAGTGAAGGATACGTACATCATAGAACAAGTATACTGATCCTGAGTTTTGTATTCTTCGATTCGCGGGCGTGTACAGAGAGAACGTCCCATGCTTCTTTCTTAATTCTTTTCTTTTTATATACTAAAACAGAACCCCAGTTTATCATTTGAAAATTTTTAAAGAAATATACTGCTTTTAAAATACACCAACATGGCATGCAAAGAAAATAGCTTTTTTAATTGATAAAAAAATCACTGTCAACAATAAGCCCATTGAGTGCTTCAGCTTCTCAAAACATCATGTATATAGACGAATCAGAGCAGCCAGTGAGGTGGCTGTTATTGTTGGCGACCATGTTGTTCCTTTAATCGTCGTAATTTTATCATCTATAAACGATTACATACCCACATATTTAGTAAAATTGATGGAATGAAGGGCTATACTACTGTGTAATCATCCATGACACGGGTAATTAAATAATTTGAACGATTAAAGCTAATTGATCCCAATAATGTCAGACTTGGACAGTTGGAAGCCTTACCTCTCGCCCAAAGAGTTCCAGTCCCACAACTCTCTAAAACTCATTGTCATCCAGACACAATCTCAGTTTATTGCTCCATGTTTGAACTTAACCCTTTACCTTTGTGCTCCGATCGGGGCATATTTGCGCGCCTCGGGAGTGGGCGGAAAAGCGGACGTAGCCCGCCCCGCATCGGCTTCCGTAGGCCATTGACCCCGTGAACTTTAACTATTGTCTCTCTCGCTGTTGTGGCCGAATTTTCGGGTAGCTACTCGCAGTTTCGAGCTCCGCGTGAAACAGTAAAGATGTGTGACAGCTGAGCTCTCCGCATGGGTCCAAAAGGACCCAAACAACGGTAAAGGGTTAATGTAAATCAAGGAGCTGTGGCAGTTGAGATTTTCTGTGGACTTCTTCAAAAATTGTAGTTTGAGGTTAGTGATAACTGCCTTGTTATCAGACTCCCTCTTGACTAGTAGGATTCATCTGTAGAAGAGTTATGTAAGTTTCCATCATTACAAATTTGGGGAGAACAAATTGTTCTATATCGCCAAATATGTTGGAAAAATATCTGTGAGGTACTTATTTTTTGAAAAGAAGGTTTTGATCATATTCTCTTATCTTGATTTATGTCCCCGCTTGGCCTGCCCAATAAATATTGAATAAAAAGTACATTTTGGTTTGTAAAATGAGCGCAATATTTTCTTTAAGTGTCAGGGAGGACAACCATTCTTGTATAGTCTCAACCATTCTTTCAGTCTCATCTTTGTGACCTTGAAAGATGAAGTGCCGTAAATTTTTCAACAAAACATTTCTAGGGTTTGTTATTTTAGTGTTTCTCAAACATCCACGGTATTTGTGGTAAGACCGATTGAGTTAAACAAAGAGTAAAGTAAGGTACAGAACATCAGCTATGACTGTTTAATATAATTTCGCGAGAAAATATAACTTCAATTATCAATATAACGGCTCAGTTCCTAACCACTTGCTTAAGGTCGGACCGGCCAGGGCCTTTTGTCCAGTTGTGGCTCACTAGATGGTTTGTTTTCCCACTCCGTTTGGCTCTTTTGCATGTGCATTCAGCTGAGAAAACACGTAACATAGTGCTGATTATCTGGAATCACGTCAGGATATGAAATTTTCGCTAATGATTGAAAACAACTTAAGTTTTCAAATATTAACAAATTGAAAGTATCTAATCTGGTCTAAGAATTTTAACACGACTGTAGCGGGGTGTTATCGGAGACATCATACGCGCAAAACAGTGGAAGTACTTAATTATGACTATGATTATCAGAAATGTAATATGTGACCCGTTTGACACCGATCAATTTGTTAACCTTGGTGCGACAAAGGTTTTCTTTATCAAAGTTCTTCACGAATAGAAATGAATAGTCTTTTAAATAACCTTTTCTTATTCGAACTGTCGTGATATGTTGTAAAAATTGATCGTAAGAATACAGTTTATTATTTGGTTTCCAAAAGCTGTTGAGAAAAAGCGAAGTATTCGTGTTATATGGTTCTAACACATAGGCCGCGGAAGCGGGGGGCAGGTGGCCTGGCCCCCAATATATTTTCTATGAGATTTTTATTGAGGGCATGCCCCCCATAACTGAATGTCGCAAAATAAATTCTAAGTTTTTTTTTTTTTTTTTATAACATTTCGGCTATTCTTTGGCTCAATTACTACTTTTCAGAGTGCAAAAGTTGCAAAGCTTTAAGGTGCTTCGGCCCCTGGACCCCCACATTAGCGATTACCTGTAGGAGAGTTTACTTCCGCCGTTCAAAAAAAATTAAAACAACAATTTTGTCAAGCTATCTTTCTTTTTCAAATTATCTTTATTCTTCCCAAATCAGGACCTTTTAAACATACTGAGCGAGGGGCATTTCCGCAGTCCCCTAATTGGCCCCAATGACACACATTTGCCCCAGTAATAATGTCAATTTTAGGATTTTAAATAATACCTTTACAAAGGTATTTTTGCTTTCATTAAGTCCACTAAAAAGCCTAAAATGTCAGATCTTCAGAGCCCTGTTGCGGGCCCTTTGATACCATGAATATTGCCTCGGGATTTTAAACAGAACCCCCTATTGATAAAATGCCCCTAAACACTTAGGATCTCCAAAAAACGCCCTGTGTTAAATTATCAACCACATGTTCAATTTAGCTTCAACATTTTGGCTTTGCCCCCTAAAATTACTATTAAGTATGTTTCATCGTAATCAAATGGCATAGTACTTCACGATTCCATTCTCGCCCCTTACCTCGTCCAACTCCTGAGTTAAATCCATATTTTAGAATCCTTAATTTGAATTTGATTTTCAACCATTTTGGAACCTCTCAAATCACTAAAATCGCTGAGCTTCCGGGGGCTTCGCCTGCTGGACCCCACCAGAGGTCCTTGAGCGGGCCCCTGGACCCCACGTCGATGGTGTTTAAAACCGTACGCCTAAAGGCGTCACCACTATGTGGTGAAAAAAGTGCACTCCAAGACGGTATTCGATTCCTGTTCGTGAACTGAGAACAGTGTTCCTATACGAGTCTAACATGAAAGAATATGTTCGCGAACTTGTTCTTGCACCCAAATCTCGCACCACCTTATCGGTGGTGCAGCTAAAACGGACAGTAACCAAGATGGCGGAGATAGCTTCTCATGGAAGGAATTTAAGTAATTATAAGCATCACAATGACTGATCTTAAGCAGGACATGTACCCGAGAGGAATCAATCACTCGTGCAACATTATAGCGAAGTGATGAAAGCAAGACACGGTAGGGCGGCACGTTAGGAAGACATGCACAGAGTGACGTATAGACATGATAACTATACCTGAATGTGTTCGACACTGCATGGTGTCGAATACAGCCCAATACACCGTATGCTTTGACGTCATGGCTGACTTCATATTTGAGGAAAAGCAATGAGCACGAATTTGCCTCACATGTGTAGAAGATTTAAGCGCGTATCTGATTGGTCGAGTTGTCAGCTGCCTGCATTTGTTGGTGACACTTGAAATGAGCACGGGTTTTCCAGTAGTAGGCGTTCTTGACATGATATATGCATTAGGTCTATAGTGTGAGATTGATAACGCTTCACTTCTTGGACCATGACAACAATGTGTTGTAGTAAAACAAATTTGTTGCGTGTATTATGCTCGCACCATAACTTTTTTTTTTTTTGGGGGGGGGGGGGGGCAGAGCATCAGTTGAGTGCTCTTCTTATTCTCTTTCCCTTCCTCGACTTCTCTTTTCACATTTCTCGCGATTATAGGGAGCGGTTGCCGCTTTGTCGCTGGACTCTGACGCCGCCCTTGTGCTCCTGGCGTAGTGCATAGATTGTTTTCACTCCAGAAGTATATTTGGCGCGTAAAGTGTTCTCATGTGGTCAGGTTCGGCATAAATAACCGACTACGTTCAAGCGGAGAAACCCTGTCTTACGTAACCTAACCACACTACGTTCAGTCAGATAAAACTTAAGAGCGTCTCACTACCACGCTTTAAAACTGCAGGCAGCTGATTTGTGCACTTGGTAGAAGGAAGCAAGTGTAATAGTCTTCCGCACGCGCGTTCGAAGTCCACGTGCGTACGGAAACTGTTAAAAATTTCTGTAAATTTACAGACTTTTTTTAACTTAAACTTTTTGTATTTTACTTTTAATAGAGATTTTCTGTATCTTTACAGACACTTTGTATTTCTACAATAAAAAAAAGGTTGTTTAACATGTATTTTCTGTTTATTTGAAAAACCATTTCTGTCTGCTTTTTTAACCAAATTTTACTGCTTTGTAAAACTTTTTCTGTAAATGTACAGAAATTTTAACAGTATTTTGTATTTTTCTGATTTCACATAAATATACTGTCATTTAACAAACATTCATTTTGTTTTTACGCTGAAAAAGAAACAAAAATAAGCCCAAACAAACAAACAAATAAGAAATAGCCAGAAAATTTTCAATATATAACATGCATCGTTCTGCGAAGTTTCAGTTAAAAAAGAAAACATTTTTGGCAAATTTATGGCCCTATTTGAAAATTAACTTGCATTTATTATACTGACAATTGGTATACTGATGTCAACTCATCGCCACAGGTGCTCATGCACTTGATCGAATTAAAAACGTTTCACAAATTTACTTGAAAGAGTCTGTAAATTTACCACTTTATGACGTAAATCTCATTTTGCATAAATGGGTGGAGCTTATTTTGTAGGCATTTTCCTAACAAAAGGATTGCTGTTGCTTTGAATAATATCTCTTTTGGCTTTTTTAATCAGGAAGTGATAAACTTATTGTTTACCTTGTCTGGAAATGTTTGCAACCAATGTATTTGCATTCTTTGTCATATTTATTTTAAAAACAATTATTATATTGTACCAAAAATGTGACTTTCCAATTACAAAGTTCCTAGAGATAGCAGTCTACTGGACAACAATGTGATAACAAAGTATCCTCATTGTGTTTTGATTGAAAATAACTTCGTAACGACACATTACGTTGATAAGCAAATACCTGATCTACGTAATGGTGAAGTGTATGTTACGTAATAACATATGAAAGGTATAAAAGCGATATTATAATAAATATTAAAACGCCGAGAATGAAAACAGTAGGCTGTAAATTCACATAAAATTAAGGTAAAAAAAAAACAGAACAATTCTGTAATTCGATTTTACAGTAGACATTTGTAAACTAATTTACATGCAAAAACTGTAAAGAAAAAACAAACACTTAATGTTTTTTCATGATTACAGTCTGGCTGTAAAAAAAACATTATTTGGTTGGAAAAAAATTTGCCATAAAAATTATGTAAATTTTACAGAGAAATTTCTAACAGTGTAGCTTCTTTCATTTGTCACGTTGCGCATATAGACGAATCCGAACAAGTCAAGTGAAATCTGATCAGGTCGGGCATAATTGGGGTCAATCAGCTTTTATTTTTTAAATTCTTTGTTTCCCTTTTTGTTGTGATTTTAGAATAAAATTTGCCTGGACTACCTCAATTTCACTGAATATGAAGCTGTAGAAATGCATTTAACATATAAAATTAAGACGGTTTACGGTTGACTTGACCGCACATAATGACCGACTTCACTCGCTGCTCGGATTTGTCAATAGCGGTGAAACATCTAGTCCTGAGGCAACAATCCCCGTCTCACCTTATCAAAGTAGTGAAGCCAAATCAACTGTTGTTACACATTGGAGCGGGATGCTTGTAGTTGCCAAAAAAAAATGATTATCAAATATTCCAGTTCATGAAATAGTCAAACAGACTGAAGATCGAATCAGGCATACCGATATGTTTCCTGTTCTCGTGTTTGCACCCTTTCTCAAATCCATACTATGGGCCGAAATGGAAATTTAATTCTGGCCCATATCTGGCCAAGATGTGGAACTCGTATCTAGCTTTAACAAAAATTGGACAAGTGTAACTTGATGTTACATAAAGGAATATACGGCCTACATAAAATTTATTATGGCTCAAATTTTATATTGGACACATAAGATCAAAATATGGCAAATCCTTATATGGGCTATACATGGAAATCTATATCTGGTCCAGATATGAAATTTGTATCTGACTTAACATAAATTATAAAGATATAACTTGATATAATAAAAAGGAATATATGGCCCATATAAAATTTGTTATGGCTCAAATTTTACATGGGACAGATATGATTAAAAAAAAAATAGCAAATCCTGAATGGGCCATATATATGGAAATTTATATCTGGTCCAGACATGGAATTTGTATCTGGCTTTATCAAAAATTGGGCAGATATATATGTTATACGTCCGCAAAACATTTATAAGTGCACCACCTTTGTGTAAAGCTTGCTAAGCCAGTATAATTTTTCTAAAGGCCTCTCGATCCTCTGGCAAAGTGCCTTCCGGTGAAATCAAAACTTTCACTGCTTCCCAAAGAAGCTGTTACGTCCACTTACGGACAATTCGTGACCAACTTCACGGCCCTCAGACCATTAACATCAATGGTCTGTCATGTAAGGCTCCATTCTAGACTGGATAAAAAGAACAGATACTACGAAAGATGTAAGTCAAAAGGTCGAGAAGCCCCAGTACACTTTTTCTAAAGACCTCTCGACCCTCTGGAGAAGGGCCGTTCGGCGAAACCAAACTTGAAACTACTTCCCAAAGAAGCTATTACGTCCACTGAAGGACAACACTTAACGACCAACCTCACGGCCTTCAGACCATTTTCATCATTGGTCTGTCATGTATGGCTCCATTCAACACTGGATGAAAAGAACAGTTACTCCACATGATTTTAGCCAAAAGGACGAGAAGCGATCGCCTTTTTTTTCTAAAAGTCCCCACAACTCTCTGGCGAAGAGCCAAGGGGCGAAAACCAAACGATTACTCCCGGAGGAGTTCTGCTCCCTTAAGGAGCTTAACGTCCCAAATGGATAAGTACGCCCTCCAAAGGGCAAACACTGAGTGGTCCTGCTCTAGACTGGCTGAATAGAACAGAAGCCGAGAAGCGATCGCCAAAACGCCAGTATAATGTCAAGGACTACCTGAACATCTCTAACAAAGTGCAATGTCCATTGTGTTACATTATCTTAAGTATATGAAGTTTTTAAAATACTTAGTAGTGAAGAAGAATACCGATTTGAAATTACATGTTTACACTGCATTGTTGGTTAAAATTACCGTATGGGGCAATAATCCAACATAATTTTTGTTTAAGGTCTTACGATTTTTTTACATTTTACTTCCTTAATTATAAGAAAAGAAAAATCAGGGCTCTAAATTCCTGAACACGCCCACATTGGAAAATCATTTGCATACGTTAGCATAATTTGGCTGAATATGGTTTGAATGTTATGACTCTGGTTTGCTGAAACTTATTCAGATCCCAAAGAAGGCTGTGTAGGACAGGTACACAAATAAAATCAAAAAGTAGTAATATTACCATACAAAAGTTTATATGTATATCTGGCATGGTATTTTGGTCAGTTATATCTGGCTTTTTATGCCATATAAAACTGTATTTACATATCTGGAATGGCATTTCATCAAGTTATATCTGGCTTGATATGGCCATCTAAAACTTTATTTACATATCTGGACTGGCATTTCATCAAGTTTTATCTGGCCTGCTATGACCATATAATACTTGATTTGGATATCTGCAAAGGCATTTCACCAAGTTATATCTTGCTTGGTATGGCCATATAAAACTTCATAACATATCTGGACAAACGTTTCATCAAGTTATATCTGGCTTGTTATGGCCATATAAACTTACATATCTGGACTGGCGTTTCATCAAGTTTTATCTGGCTTGCTATGACCATATAATACTTCATTTGCATATCTGGAAAGGCATTTCACCAAGTTATATTTTGCTTGGTATGGCAATATAAAACTTAATAACATATCTGGACAAACGTTTTATCAAGTTATATCTGGCTTGATATGGCCATATGCAACTTTGTTTACATATCTGGACTGTCATTTCAATATCTGGCTCAGTTGATATGGCCATATAAAATTGATAATGTTTCAAGATACTATATAGAGTTTTATATCTGGCTTCATATGACCATATAAAACTTTATAACAGCCAGATATTTCCAGATATAGGGCAGATATAAATTTTGAGTAAGCGTGAACACACTACTTGCTGACTCTAAAGTTCATACACTTATAGCTAAAAGGTATAAAAAGGTATAAAGAACGAAATCGTTGAACTGTAATTAAAACTGGCTGCAAGGCCAACATGAACGATCGATCGAGGTTGTGGGCTTCGATTAATAAAAATGTTACGTGGCTCTAGTGAAATATTATGAAAGGTCAGTAAACATGGGCAGTGAAGAGCATACATTACGTAATTCTATGCTCACGATACATCGTACTAAGGTCCTTTGTACCATGTTGCAGAATTTTTAACGTGGCTGCAACTAATAATGCAAGTTTCAGATAGACAGTGAAAAAATATTTCTAAAATTTAGCTTTATTAAAAATTCGCATAGCATCGTAAATGGTTGCCATCAAATACCAAGTAAAACATACCTCTGGTGGCCCAAGAGCAAGCTAACATCAACAAAATCCAGATTAGGCATTTCATGTTGACACAGAAATGAAAGCCAGTGGCCAATATCCTACCAGTATTTCTGCGACGACTAGATGGATGTAATGGAACGCGTTATAAACTGCTTTAAAAGTTTTTATAGCTTTTATAGCTTTAATAACTTTTGTCAGTTATCACACAAGTGGATCGTATTCGTCAATTCTGGCTTCTCCGGAATAGATCTCTTTATCATTGGAACGCCTACTCTATCAGCCTTATTTATACCATGTTTAACCTTGCAACATGCTGACATTTATCTTCCCGTTTTAAGTTTCCGTCGCTATGAACCGCATGAGAACATAAATAAAGTCTTGAAGTACTCAACTTGAACATTTATTCTGTTCAACTTCAGTTCCATTTCAAGAGATACCCCTGCACAATGAGATGCAGCAAAGCACATTGCAGAGAATTAAAAACTTTACTCTAAAATCACCACCGTCTGGTCAATGTGATTATTTCTTTAGTCAAAGATGTATTTATTTCGTATGGTCAAATTGTTGGCCTAAACTATGGTCAAAATTTACCAAAACTTAGTTTGACCATAGTTTAAGTCAACAATTTGACCACGGTTTTGGCCGTTGCACAACCGCCGTTGCATAACTGACCATGTTTTAGGGGTGTATAATAAAATGGGACTAGTATGTTAATCTATCTAAAGATAATTGGCGGTAAATGGTCCCTAAAACAAAAGAGAGGCTGAAGCTTAAATGCAGCAATGAGGAACTTTGAAGCTCCACAAATATTAAGGTTAAAGTGCAAGGTGAGCTTCGAAAGATCTTTGACAAGGAAGATGTCTTGTTTTTCTTTCTTCTATTGACTTCCATGAATGGCACAAAGACGGTAAATTGATTAGGCCTGGTACGTACACATGACGTAAAGGAACAAAGAGTGAGATGTTTTAATGTAACTAGAGGCTTAAGTGAATGTTTGCCACTAAAAAGAGACATGTTATCACAATCACTAGTTGTATAGGCAAATCTAATACAAGTACAAACGTGCGAATGACAACAAATAACATTTCGTGATGTCAATGCATATTAAGTTCTTCACTCCGAACGTTCGTAACCGAGAATGAGCCACTAGGACATGAGACTGATGCATTGTGACTCTTGACGTAAGTCATGAACTTGTGAGGTAAAAAAGTTATTACAACACGCACTTTTTTCATATATTACCGTCTAAGGAGTTGAAAAGCAAAGCAAATACGGCAAAGCAGATAAAACAAGACACTTTGCATTTTGACTGATGTTTGTTTATGTGACATGAAGGCTACCACAGCTGTATAGAACCCAGAAAAATTTCCTGATAAGACAAATCCATTTTGAAACGTGTCAGTTGAGTCATTAAAAATGACATAACAATATTGCATACTTTAAAAGTGTGTCGTCATGCACTGATCGCACGTGGCCGGGAATAACGACTATCACATCTTTGCCGTGAAAATACAGATAGTCCATCACGACGCTATAGGTAGAACCCATATTTCACGTCGGTCGACAGTGGAAGTTTAAAACCGATTTGTTGAATCTTACAGCCTGTCGAAAATTTGGATTTTAAGGAAAAGGGGGTTTTCCACCTAAAGTTGATAACATTTAATCGTTAGTTACCTTTACAATTCCTCTATAAATACACTACACACACACACACACACGCACACACACACACACACACAGTCGTGTTTTTACACACAACTGAGGACTTCATTGTTATCTCCATTGTGTCTGCTTACTTAACCCTAACCTTCACAATAGACTGTCTATTGTTAGACAACCGAGGACTTGAGAAATCTTTTGAATTTACTACCGAGGACCTGGAAGTCTATTGCTTAGGTCCTCTGTTTTACACAAAGACAAACCCACAAACACACACACACAATAAATTCAAATACCTTTCTTCAAAGTTGTTTTTTTTTTTTTTTTTTTTTGTTTTTTTTGTTTTTTTTTTTTGGTTGGGCTAGGATACATTTAAGGGCCGTTTTATTCGGTGCTTCAGGGAGGTCTCTTGAAAATTAAGATATGTTTCGTAAATTTAAAATTTACATCTCAGGAAGATGTTAACTGTATGTACTGACATGTTTATTAAAAATTTCATGTACTTTATCAATTAGTTGCATCATAGTTACATAATGCCTTCGCTTAGTCGGTGAACTTTCACTAGCTCTTCCCAGTCTTTGTATGTACGACAAGCTTTCTTTTAGTTCATTCTTATATATGTTAAATTGATTGTTCCCAAAATGTATACTGCATACTATGGACAAATGCAATTCGTTCATCATGATCACATTAAAGGAGCAAGGTACGTTCTCCTTCAGAGTAGAATTACTTCTCGGAGTGCGCCTTCTTCGTTATGTCACATCCGGTTATGCTCCTTGTTTTATCGATTCGATCCGACACTTTTCAAATCTATGCAAACAGTGCAGTGGCGGATTTACGGGGGGGGAGGTGACTAGGGTGGCTAGCCACCCCCCATTTTTGACCAAAAAGAAAAAATAATAAAAAGTAGGCAATTGTTTTCACATGCTATCGTTTTCCTCTTATAATTTCCTTTGGAACGCGAACAACAATTTTAAAAGTACATGTTTAAAAGTGGATTAATTAAAATGTTAAATTCAGCAACACCAAAGACTAATTAAATTCTGGCAGTCTGGTACGAACATAGAATAGAGCTTGAAGGTGCAACCTATTACAGGCGAAATACCTATTTTTCTGAAATATTCAAAACCCAAATCCTTGCCACCCCCTTTTTAAAACCCTAGATCCGCCACTGCAGTGTGTGTGGTGTAACAGTTAGCCTAACTGTAGGCTCGAGGTAGGAAAGCGCCTAGGTCTACCACGAGAAACGAATTCATTGTTCACGAACCTCCTGCAGATAACGTGTCTTGCCACAAGAATCGAACTGAAACTCGCAACGCTAATATCTGAATATACTACACACGAACGTACGTTGTGAGTTGTGTGTACTAGATGCACCGATAAGAAGCGATACAAGTGGAGACGAACCAAAATTGCCGTGCTTGAAGAAATAGTAACAAGTTAGAAAAAAAAAACAAAAACAAAATAGAAAATACACACTGCAAGTTCACGTTTTCTCCATAAAAGCAACGGCGTAACCAGAATTTTTCAAGAGACGTGAGTAGCCGGTTACAGTGTTAAAGTGGTTGGGTAAGAACAATTTCTAAGCTGAGCGCCACCACCAGCCGGCGTACAGGGTCTAAAATACCTCCGTTATTGCCGGAAATGGGTCTTCTTAGTTTCTCATGTCAGCTAAAATTCTTCTTTTTTAGAAAAGGGAATTTACACTTTCAATATGGCACTGTGATTGTTTGGGGGCGGGTGCTTTGAGATTGTCAAAGATTAACGTATCATTAAATACTTTATAATCTAGCGGCGTCCTCTGCCTTATTTCCCTTTGTGGAACACTGTACCACTTCTATACGTATAGTTAGTTAGAGAGAGTTTTACAGACCAGTTTCCAACCTATTGGTTCAAGTCGAGCCGGCCACGGCCTTTCTTTCCAGTTGTGGCTCACTGACTTGTTTTCCCTACTCCATTGCTTACGCATAGCATCACGCTCAACGGCAGTAGGTTCCTTTTTTAGAGTCTTTGGTATGACTCGACCTGGGAAGCGAACCCGAGCATTCCGCGTTAGAGGCGGATGCTCTTACCGTTAGACCAAACACGCGGTCTTCTATACATACAATTATTGGGTGTTGTTGGACTTTTTTGCTTGAGAGAGGATTGTTCTGTCCTGTTTGGTTTAGACATGTTGGTTAGTGAGCAAGTAAAATTGTAGAACGGGTATAACTTATGCAACCAGTGCACTTGGGATAAAATGCAGAGATTCGCAGTTGCCATGTTGCAAACTCGAACAAACTTTCTAAAATGAATGAGTGGTCATTGTACAAACCCACTACAGGCGAAAGAGAGCTAGCCATACGCGTTATCGAAACACCTACAGCATTGCTTCTCACGGATGCAAACGAGGTTCTTTCCAAATTAAGTTGGTTGGCGTTGGCTTACTACACTCTAAAATCAAAAGAGGAGTGAAGTTCCCTCCGAAAAGAGTGAAGTTCCCTCCAAAAAGAGTGATATTCCCTTAAAACGAGCGAAGTTTCACTCTTGATGGAGAGCCCACGGTGATCGCTCTCAAAAAAAGAGCGATCATTGCAGGCACTCGTGGAAGAGTGAATTTTCCCGCTTCATCTAGTGAATTTCACTCTTTTTGGAGGGAACTTCACTCCTCTTGGAGTGAATCATCACTCTAATGGAGTGAATTTACACTTTTCACTCGATTAAAGAGTGAATAAGATCACTCTTTTGATTTTAGAGTGTATATGACAATGACGTAGACGCGAAGGTGAGGGGGGAGGCTGGGGTCAGGGAACCCCAAACTTTTCACCAAACCCCAAATTTGTCAAGGTTATGTACTAACTTTACTGTCAGTTGCACCTATGGGTTTGGTCCCTCCAAAATTGTGTTCTACCCCAGTTGTGAATTTCTAGCTACGCCACTGATGCAGGGATTGCGTATTTCGTTTATAAATAATCAATTCGAATGGCATCCTTTCATAAAATTACTCATTTTTCATTTAAGATAAACACTGTGAGACATTTCGTATCCAGCTAGTTATGATTAAAAAAAATATAAATAGCTTGACATACATGAGGTGCCAGGTAAATGTGAGGCAGTTTCTTTTAAACTTGGCATAAACCTGCAATCACCTGTCTTGTAAAACGGTTTCGCATGCTCATATTTTTAACTTTTACTATCTAAGGGTTTACGTTTTGGGTGAACTTCGGCGACATGAAATGACAAACATTTATGTTATGTTTGAAACGGAAACTTTTCCTATAGATATTCCGTGTAATTTATGGTATTTACCAGGGTGGCACAAAAGCCTCTTGGGATGAGACTTTTTGAAATATACAGAGAGTATTGGGGAAAGATAAGTAGTGTGACTGGCTTGATAGAAGTGGGGAAGGGGAAGGATGAACGTAAGGTAAGTGTACCAATAGCATATAGTCAATGTATAGTGTATAGTCACCTTTTCAGAAATCATCCCGTGGCTCCCCTCATTAATCCCAAATTTTGACGATCTTTGCCTACACGTTTGTAGTGTATAAAATTGGAGTTTTAATCGCTAACATTGGGCTCAAAAAATAACTTCAGTGACTTCAGTCCAACTGCCATCTTCACATGGCATTCTGGTGCCATGCTATAAAATGTTTAAGGTTATTCACTAAAACAATCAGGCAAGTGCGCAATGATGTGTGACTTTCTTGTTGAACAACTCACATTATATGCTTTGTTTCCCTTTAAAAGTAAAAATATTCTTATAAACTTCGACACTTCTGTTCGTATAGCATGTTGCACAGAAGGGACATAATAAATTAATTGCATCACCCCATAAGAGTAACAATGCTATCTCATCTCGCTACAAGGTGTAGTAGCTTTCAGAAAAGCAAAGAAATACAAAGATTGTAATTTGAGTAGTACAACAATGACATCACAAATTATTGCGTGAATGAACTTCAACATTTTATATCTCGGCTCAAGAATGTCCTATGAAGATGAGAGTTTGACTTCGATTTTATTTTTCATGCTCTGAAATATATACTTTTTATTTTTTACTTGATGTGCACTTTCAATTTTGGTCAGTTAAAAGCCCGATAGGATCGTTAGATAAACGCCCAGGTCCGTTACCCGAAATTTTCATATAGTGGGGCTTCGAACACTGGCATAGCCAGAATTTTGAAGAAATGGGCCGCGGCCAACTGCATGACCTAATTGCCGGTCTTTGGTAGGGATCTGAGGGGAGTGGACTATGGTACGCCAAAAGGTTAACCACATATGATGATGTTCCAAAAATACACGTCCATGTACTAAAATTACATGTTCATTTACCAAAAATATACGTTGATGTACTAACTTCATACGATCATGTTGTAAATTTACACCATATGTACTAAAACCATCAGTTTATCATGTTAAACGTTACCATGTGCATGGCATGTAAACTACACATTTTGCATCTAAAAATCTATGTTGTTCATGTAAAAACGTATTATCATCATGTATATATTGTTTCTTTCTCACGCCATACTATGTGAGCCTCTCTGCGTGATCGAAGTCCGCCAAATTCTCACGACATACATTGATCATCTAAAAACATGTGATGTAGTAAAAATACAGGTCAATAAACTAACTTCTTACGAAAAAGTATACTGATTGCTTTCGATCCGCATGTACTGATTACGTACGTACATGTTATTTATTCATACGATAATGTACTAAATATCTACGTTCATGTACTCAAGGGAACCATGTCTTAATAGGCCACTGTCAATACCTAGGCCCCAAGAGATTGATTTTGAAGCTAAGACGTGTGTAAGTTTTGATCCGATTGGAAATTTTGATGGTGCATTGCATTGAATCCACTAAAGAGAACGAAAAGCTTTTTCTTCTAATTTCCTTGACATACGATGCCTCAGGGGTCTTACGGCATTTCAGTTGAGGAACCGGAAGTACCGAATCATCATTGGGTCTGTCTGCGACGGGTATGACATGACAAGTTGAGGTATCAAGGGTCAAAATGCTTTGCGAGCAGCAAAGTAGTAGATCAGAAGTTTCGGACCCAGGGCCCTATTGTGGGCAAAAAGGCACCGAACACCAACAGACACATTGAAGTGACACTCAGTGACCAATGCATTCTTATTTGCCACCTCATATTTGCCTCGTATGTTCCTCCAATTAAGGTCAGTTAGAACAACCGAAGAAAATATCATACCTCTCCTGAAAATGAACTTTTCTCCCAGAGATATGCTAGAACCCCAGAGCGTTTGGAGGCTTGGCCCACCTCGATCACGACCTGGGTTTTATCCAAGTTGGACTCCGCCCCCAGAAGAGCGCTCATCTTGTTCGGTTTCCCTTTGTGGGTGAAACTACTCTTTCACCCGCACTTACCCCACACTTTCCTTTGTTCTGACACGGCTATTGCTCCTGTTATATCTAATTTCCATCTTACATAGACAGAATATTCTCGGACTAGGATGATAACAATTTCTCATTCCGAGGTTATCACTCCA
Source organism: Holothuria scabra (assembly GCA_037179385.1). Taxonomy (NCBI): domain Eukaryota; kingdom Metazoa; phylum Echinodermata; class Holothuroidea; order Aspidochirotida; family Holothuriidae; genus Holothuria; species Holothuria scabra. The sequence goes on from CM074183.1 coordinate 42,487,539, forward strand.
AAATTCTTGCATGCATTGTACAATGTCGGCAAAATATCTGACATCCTAAAATGTCGGGTCATTAAAACTGGTACATCAACGTACCTCAATGCCTTATTACATCAGAAAGCTAATATGAAAGTAATACCTTCGGACTATCAGTTTTAGCTTCAGGTTCCTTTGTCATATATAGTATGTTTCTCTGATCATTGCTTTAGAGTACTGATACATTTTTTATGGGATTCTTTCCGGTGTAAGACTCACATATCTGGATTCAATCGTTAATCTCAAATAAAGTCTTAATGCTTTTCTTTTTTCCCCAACTCAGCACCAATTAAGCGCAAAGTTTGGTGGCAGTGGCCCAACATGACTTTTTTTCATTTTGGGAGTGGGGGACTGACGGAGGAAGGACATACAAGTCAAGTGATGGGGCAAACAGTGCAGTACTACCTTAACGGAACGCCACAATCAGTTTTGCGTGAAGCGTAAACGTGAAGCGAAAAGTTTGGCTAGAAATACCTCTCAGATTGTCGAAAATAGCACTTCCAAGTGTTTCTTGACTTTTGTGATTCAGCTGGATATTCTTCTTTTTTGCGTTATATATTTTCATGTTTCAGCTAGAAAAAACTTGAAAGTTCAAATATTGTTTCAAATAAGCTTGTATAGTTCAAGTTCGGGTTCAACTCCTCCCCTGTTATAAGCTCTTACGACAGAGATGGAATCCCCAGTACCCGACTCACGTATGGTAGCTTGTGAACATAATCACAACACGGACGACGTGCCTTCCCGATGGCAATGACATATCTTATGGCTTTTTTTAGTTTGGATATCCCCACTCAACTGAATAATCTGTAAATAAAGCCAAAAAATTAGGCTGAATTTGAAATAAGGAAATCCTGCATCATACTTACAACCTCCCCCAACCCACACCTTTTCTACCTTTTACGAAAGAAACCGACAATTATATTGTAGAGCGATTAAAGAACTGTAAAGACTAACTTTAAAGCCGTGTCCTTTTTAAAATGCCAAACATACATCATCTTAATCTACCTATTTGTGTGAAACTATTTTTTTTAGGATAATTGTTCCTCAAAAATAAATAGCTGGTTATCCACCCGGAACAATTCTGTTCAAGAATAAGCAAACTGTCTTTAAATTGTGGCCATTCACGTCCGTTTCCTTCTATCTGTACCAGACACCTCATATAAGGACAAAATTACCAGTCTCGTTTGAATGTTGTTTTTTTTTAATTACAATCTCTTTTTAGTTTCGATCTCCTTGGAAGTTTATAAGTTTTGTTCAAATTTCTATGCAAATCGGCTGCTGCACACCTACAAGGAATTTCCTTGATTTGCTTGCGGTTGCCTTTATATTGTATCGACTATACTCTTTGTTAGGGTTATTGGCCTATTGTACAATTGTGGCCCACTCGCTTGTATTCCTCACTTTCCATTGCTTTTGCTGAGCACCAAGCACAATGGCAGTAGGTTCCGTTTTTAAAGGGAAATAATGGGTTTAAAATGCTCCAAAATAGCATTAAAAGTAAATAGTTCTGGTCATTTTCAAACCATTCGGTCTCAACAATAAACCCTAGCAAAAGCTTCATCTCCTCAAAATATTATGTACAAGAACAGGTATGGAAGTTGTATCTTTTTAAATGTTGAAAATTTCAAGTTGGGTGAACAAGTTATCTTTGAGTAACAAACAACTGAATTTCTATCTGAGGGACACTTATTTTTTGAAAAGAAGGCTACCATGCTGCCTTATTCGTAACTATTCATCATTCTTTGCCAATAAATATTGGTTTTAAAAGGATGAAATTGCCTTGTAAAATAAACCCAATATTTCCCTTTAAAGGCTTCGGTATGACACCGTCAGAACTCGAACTCCCGACCTGGTATATGCTAAAGCATTCAGTAAAGATGCGTAACGTGAGCATGGTTTACATGTCATGTCCTAGTGTCCTATTTGAAATATGCATATGTGACATCATAAACTCACAAACTGACAAAGGAATCCAATAAAGACATGTACTCATCACCTTAGTTTCTTCCAATTAAGTTTTCTAACCAACTTACCTCCAGACCACAACTGTCTATAGAGGCTTTCCACATGACGTCATAATACTCTCCGGCGGCCATGTTGGAGTGCATGTAACTACGTAGTAAACCATACTGGACGCGCTTGCTCGTTGAATTTGTACACACCGTGCATATCACAGTGCACACTGTGCAGTGCGTTCGGCACAAAACCAAGTGTATTTGGCATAAATGTCCTCCAGCATGGTGGTTCCGTGACGTTATTGCAAAGCCTCTATACAGGTTCATCCTTCCCAGAAATAACCCTGGATTACGGGATGACTTTTCCTTAAGTTGTAGACCTATCATGGGATCCATGGCTCGGCTGAAGGAACCAGAGACAAAAAATCTACAGATAAAATCTCGGAAGTCTTAAAAATTCTCAGATAAGACCTCTATAGATAAAACCCTCGGGAGCTAATGAAATATTACATAAAAAATGAATGTTTATGTTGTAATAGTACATGAATAATCTCATGAAGAGGAAAGATCAAACGTTCTATTCAATGAGACAAGTGTCATAGAACTTTACTCGACCCATGAAATTATTCATAACACAATACGAATTAAAATATCATAATCTGTTTTATGAAACACTTTACAACTTCCTTATAAATCTTGATAAAACGTGACTCAAAAATAGCATTCCCATGATACAGCGATTACTGAGTGATTTATTTAGCTAGTCGACTACTCCACTGATCACAGACTCATTTCTTTTCCTCTTATCTTTTACCAGGGAAGCCTGTTCAGCAGGGAAGCTGGTCTTCCGCAGGGCCTTGTTATACAAATATAATACAATAAAATGAACATCGAAAATAAAAAAATAACATAAAACATTCAAAAGTGGTCAAAGAGGGGAAAAGAATCTACGAAGTTGATCACATTCAAGATAAGAAATGAAACTAAGATAGCACCATGACCAAAAAATATTAAAATGTCTTAAAATCTAACATAAATAAGAACGAAAATGAAAAAGGATATTTAAATCACTAAACTCATCTTTTCTGTTTATAGTTAGTTTGTTAGATAGAGGTTTACGGCCCAGTTTCCAACCGATTGGTTCAAGTCGAGGCGACCACGGCCTTTTTTCCAGTTGTGGCTCACTGGCTTGTTTTCCCTACTCCATTGCTTATGCGGAGCATCACGCACAATGACAGTAGGTTCCATTTTTAGTCTTTGGTATGACTCGACCTGGGAAGCGAACCCGGGCCTTCCGCGCGAGAGGCTCGTACCGTTGGACTAAACACGCGGTCCTCTTTTCGGTTTCATATTGTACTAATCTACGGTAATGTGGTGTACCGTTTAACACACGGTCTAGCACCACGTATGTGAGTGACGTAGTCCTGCACCACGCATGCCATGTGACCACTATGAAATGCCTTGAAAAGCCGATGCAGAGGACTTAAATGGGAATTATATACAGCCTTCCTAGACAGCACAGAAAATTCAATATAATATTTTCAAGCATCATTAAAGACCAGTGTGGGGTTTTTCCGAGTTAAGTTTGAAAGGTAGTCAAGCTATTCCTCCGAAATTACTTACTGCACAGTCGTTCGTAATATCACTGTCAACAAATCTCTAGACTGGTAAGAACACAGCACCGTTGTGTCCAGCTTAGGACCTTCACCTCCATTAGGGTAGAGTGTTCTTCAGAGTCAAGAAGTAATTCTGATCTAACTTGGGACGCACAACAGAATTTAAAAGCGGCTCATTGAGTTGGTTCATGAAATTCAACAAATTTTTCCAAACCTGTTTCGTTTTCTTCACATACCAATGATGAATGCCCCAACTTAGACAATCCCCATACCCTACATACAGATAACTGTTTTATGAGTGAGTTCTTACCGGTTCAAGTCCGTCTTCAACAATTCGTGACCAGACACTTTTTCAAATTATGTACAAAACCCTTACAAGTCAGGACACTAAAACATTCAAAATTTTAAAATTTTCTGTGACTTTTGGACTTGAAACTTGACTTGCTATGTTAACTATAAGCATTGTTATGTGGTAGCGACCATTTGAGACCCTCATTAAGTTATCGATATCAACTCAATGAGCCTCTTTAAGGTGAGCGTGAAGAGTTGAAAAACCAGCTTATTTCCTACTTTAGGACTGTGCATCTGTCAAATTTTTGTGTGCAGTCTATGTTGTCACAAGTGAATTGCCACTTTCTTAAATTAATGTGGAATACCTTGAAGGCTTGTTATCTTATATTTCTAGATAATCACGTGCTGTTATACTCTGAATGAACGGAGGGTTTGAGGTTTTGTTTGAAACTATAAATTGATTTTGGGAAAAAAATGGTTGCAAATTATTGTACCTTGTACTTATGTCATCTAACTGTGTTGATGATAACACACAATGCAAAGCCGGCGATAAAAGGAGCATATTATAGACCCCAGTACTCCCCACAGGAACCGAAAAACACAAGAATGATGAATGTTTTCCCTTTGGTTCTTTAGACGACGTAGCTGGGGGAACTGAACAAGGCCGTGGCCGGCTCGACCATGAACAAATGGGTTGTAAACTGGGCCGTAAAACTCCATCTAGGGAACTAACCGACTGAACAAGTGATTCTAACAGACCAAAAGCTAAATCCTAGGCCTGTCACGTGTTGTAGAAATTTCCTAAAAGCGTATTTGAAAAACAAGGGCTTTTGTAGCATGTTCGAGTGGACGGGGAGTTCCAGAATCTCTTACTAATGAATTACGCAGGTCTTGCTGTTGTAAGCCTAAATTAAACGAGACCTAAGTTGAAGTTCCGAAGTGGAGTGTGAAGATGAGGTAGAATCAACAATGTGCTGTCTGCTCTTCAGCCAGCCTTTAATAATGCCAGCGGTAGCAGCGGTCATAGTCTCTTCTCCTTCTGTTGTGATAGAAAAGTGCCAGTGCAACGAGGGAGGTGCTTGTGAAACGAAATAACCATGGAAGCCAGAGAGGAAGAGAGAGCTGCACAGGCTGTTTACGCTGAGGTACAGTGTCAGCGTTTGGAGCAAGATAGGCTAGGGCAATATTCAAGAATTGAAAACGTGAAAATATCTGGATTAGAAGAAAATAAAAACGAAAACCACGAAGATAAGATCATTGAGTTACAAAAAGCAACTGGGGCTGATATGAAGAAAGAATATATAAGTGTTTGTCACCTTCTGCCTGGAGGTCGGAGAGGTCATAGACCCACCATCGTCAAGTTCATAAGTTCGGTTGGGGATAACGATGATTCATTATTGCTCCAGAATGATTTGGATAGGTTTTTGGTCTCAGACTTGGCAAATTTCTTTTAATGCTGGCAACTGCAAAGTCCCCCACTTTGGTTCCAAGAATTCCTGTTATGATTATACTATGAATGGTATAAATTTGAATAAAATGATTTTTTAGAAAGACCTAGACCTGTGTACATAGTTATTACGGGTGATTTAAAGACATCTGGGCAGTTTGCAGCTATACTGCTGCAAGGGCAAAAAGGGTGCTTGGGTTGTTCATCAGGAGGAACTTTAAGAGTTTTAGTAAAGAAATTTTGCTTAATACTGTATGTGCAGCTGGTTAGACCCCATCTCGAATATATGCTGCACAGGCCTGGAGTTCCTTCAAATTTGAAAAGGACAAATTGCTTTTAGAGCAAGTACAAGAAAGAGCTACTCGACTCATACCTGAGGTTAGAAATTGACCTTATCCACAAAGGCTTAAGCGGCTTGGGGTAATCACATCACATCACATGCTTCAGATTTACCAATTTCTTTCTGAAAGGAATTCTTTGTTAGCTTGTAGTTATTTAAAGATCCAAAGAAATCATCAGGTTAGAGACCATTGTAAAAAGCTTGATAAGTCTTTTGCTAGACTTGACAGTAGGAAGTCCACTTTCTCTCAAAGGGTTGCTAATGAGTGGAATAGCCTGCCTGAGTGGGTTGTTAACTCCACATCAGTGCACCGCTTTAAGGTAAACATTGACAAGTTTTTCCATTACTGTGGTAGAATCTAAGCTTTCTGGGCTCAAAGGTGTTGGTGGTGTTCTTTTCTCTCTTTCTTCTCTTTTTTTTGGGGGGGGGGAGGGTGTGGGGGTGGTGGTGAAGTTCAGGGCTTCTTATGGGGCTTTTATACCCCCCTTCACCCTTTAACCTGTTATGCTATGTAAGGAGAATAAAAAAGGCTAACTTTATGCAGTCAAAACATAAACTAGGTGTTTTCTTAGCAGATGACTTGACGTCCTTACGGCGTAAAATTTTACGTGATCTTAAAGAAGGCGCCAACATTTTTGGAGCATGGTCTAGAGATGGAAAAATACCTTGTGTTCTTGAAATTAACCAACGAGGGGGGGGGGGAGAAAACTATGATTAACTCAACCAATGATGTCCCTAAAACGCGGGTGGGGTAATTAACGGTTGCGGGATGTTGGACTTTCCTCTCTTAAATGATTTAAAATTAGTCTAATAGAGTTTAGTAAATCTAAAAGAATGGAATTACAGTAGTGACAAATCGAACGTCCCATTGGTCACTAATGCCCAAGGGCGGATATAAGGAAATTTGTTTGAGGGGTGGGGGTTTAACTTAACACCAAGACGTCTCAAATAGTAACAGTGGATGTCGTGCAAAATATTGTTTTTTTGGGGGGGGGGAGGAGGGGCATAAGAAGTGATGACTGACTGCCCGAAAGACTATCTAAGCGGAGCGCCACCATCAGTTGGCGCGGGGCGTCCAAGAAAATTTTGGGCCTTAAAAACCCTCCAGATGGCAAGTTCCCCCCTTGCGGGCCCCCATGATTTGTGCATAAGCAGCTTTGCATGCCAAGGTGATTCCACAGAACTGACAGTGTCAGAGTTGGCAATGAATGAATTGGGAAATCCTGGCAAAGGATTGGAATTAGATTGAATTTTTCAACGTTGCATGTATTGGGTGTATTGTCAAACAGGATTTTCTTCAATCTTCGATGCATTAAGCAATAAATTTATCAATAAGTTCAGATGCTATGGAAAATTTACACCTCTCTTGATGTAAATTTTGTCAAAAGATGACTATCGCTGTGAACCTGTTGAATTAGATTTATGGCTAGATATTTGGACAGTTCGACTGTGCGTTCTGTGCAACCTCAACCTGTCACGTATTGGTTCTTACATATCCATACTTTTTGTAGTTTTGTACTTTATTTTCACTTGGGAGCTGGTGACTAGATTTGCATGCTCTTCCCTTTTTAATTTTTTGGATATATTACATGCATTTATTACTTGAGATTTCTGCTATTTGAACAATTTTCTGATATATGTGTTAATAATTTGCATATAAATTTATCAATTGACTCTAACACCTCCTGGGCGGTATAAAGACGAAATAAACGAAACGAAAATGAAGACTATATCAACTGTCCCTCGTTTTTTGGGTCATTTTACAAACGTCTTAGCGGTTGAGTTTATCATGTCCCGCAAATTCTTTTAAAGTGTTTACAAATATCCTACATCACTGACGAGAATTACAGAAGGTTCGACCAAGGAGTTGCAAAGTTCGAGTAAATCAAATTTTTGCGAAAATGAGTTAAGACCCTCGGAACCTTCACGTTGCACCGAAAAAGAACTCAAATTATCTCGCTAGTCACAGCTATGTTGTTAACGGTCCGTACCGGAAGAAAATTCCCTTCCTTTCTAAAATTTGTGAAATCTGATGAGGTGCAGGTTTTACGTCATTAAACAGCTGAACGATGATCGTCTTTCTTTGACTATGGCGATACTCATGTCTTGAAGGGCGAGATATTTGAAACTTGCGTATGGGATCGTAGAGAAACAATGCAGAAGCATTAATATATAATGCTGATATACGGACTATACATACGTGGGGAGTGAAAATGGCCACCATTGGTCTCCTTTAGTGAGGTGCTGAATAGTATGGTTAATTCAAGATTGAAAAAGTTAAAATAGCAGACCTCAAATAACACAAAAAACCATATGGCGAGGGTGTGTGTCTTGTTGGTTTAATTTTGACCTATGAATGTGCACCTTCGCCAACAATACGACGTAAAATTTAGGTTAAGAATTGTCAAGACTATAACTGTGATGAATAAGTTAGATTTGGCCCAACTATTGAGGGCGAAACAATACACTGACGACTGATAGAGGTTGACCATGCTTTTTTGTCATCTTTCACACTTCGAACTAGTATAAACCGGTAAACCTAAAACACATTCTGTTTTACAGATATATCCTTTGTCAGATCGAAGACTTCTGAGAATTAACGAAATGGTAAGTAACCACTACCGGTATCAAATCATCGCCGGAATTAATCGAAGCCCACGGCTTCGATTGTGGGATTTTCAGATTTGCTCGGGTGCTTTTCCGCCTGCTTATGTGGTTCGTTCCCAGGTACATTTTCTTATCTGTGGTACTACATTTGCTCGCAATCACTGCAGACGTATCATTCCACTGGAACTACGCAGGGCGATTTCGCCACGTTGTTTTCAGTGTTTCAATGAACAAAGGGAATTTTCAATATCATGGTCTCATATTGCCTTAAACTTCATATGTATTGCCTTGATTAAATGCAAATAACCTTTCCGTCTCTACTTTTGTTCTTTTAATGGACTAACGCACATAAAAAATGAAAAACATCCAGATCATATTTGCCAAATAATTCTTTCCTAAAAATTGGGGGCCATGCGAACTATTTAACAAAAAAAAAAAAAATCCTAACTGGCTAACGATAACACTTATCCCTAACCGAATTCCTAACCCGAACAAAGAATACAATCGATACAATACAATGACAACAGCCAATCAAGAAACACCTTGCTAAACAGTGCGCATCAACCCGAAAATTGACAGATCAGTGTTGTGGAATCAGTGGCCTGCTCGGGTGAAAAGGTCTGGTCAAAAGGCCGAGTGAAAGGGATTCTGTTTTTTTTTCTCCATTGTTTCCATATTTAAAAACAATTTTCCAAGATTATGGTCTCAATTAACTTAAGTTCCATATTCAATGCTTGGACTATATAAAATTCATCTTATTCTAGCTATTTTTGTTCTTCGGCATGGCTTAAATACATGTAAAGAATGATAAAACATCCAGTTTACTTTCGCTGTCCAAATTTTTGTTTTCTGAAATATCACCCACCAGTGTTGTTCGAAGTGGAAGTGCTGTTCAATTTTCTTTTAATTCCTCCTTTCGTGGAAACACATATGGGAGCACACCACCATTAGCAGAACGGCCATGCTGAGTTTTAGGTCCTCTTTAAGTGTGAATTGCTCGAGTTAAGCTAATGAGATGTGGTTGTTTTGTTTTGAATATGAAAGAGGGCATGTTAATGTGTGAGTGTTGTCAAATTGGGAAGAATTGAAGGCGATTTAGACTGTTTAAAAATTTGGTGTGAAAAAGAGGTTATTACCGTCACCTTGCGGATTAATAGGGTAGGGTGTACAGACCCTAAACTTCATCCCCTTGTATCTCAAAATCTAAACGGTCATGCTATGGTGAATTTGTGATGCCATGATTGGCTAACTCACTGGCTTTCATGTGAGGGGTAGCTTTAGTGGGGTGTGAACTTTGACAAGCTGTGAGGGGGCATGTTATGAAGGGGAAATAGTGTGTAAGTCAATGGAGCAAATAATGGTGGTGTGCTCCCATATATTGTACAATACGGTACTTGTACTGTTAGTGTGAAACAGTATGCCTACCGTACGAACGTGTGTATCGGTGATAATTAGTGAGCTTTAGATTGCACGACGCGGACGTCAGCTACAACGCAATGACGTCACCTATTGCGTTGCCCCTGCCATTTCACAACTTCGTATAGCGTTATTTCACGTTGCGTTCGAAATCGGCATATACACAGATGATGTCACTTCGTTGTAGATGAGGTCCGCGTCGTGAAATCTAAAGCTCCCTATTGTATAACGTGACGAGACCGGGCGTGTACATGTAGGCTACGTAAGTTCTCAAAGGAAAAGGCAATGCACAATTGGAATTTGTTCAGTGAAATCGATTAGTGGGTTCGTTATATAGATGCAGTTTTACGGCTCAGTTGCTTTTCCAATTGGTTTAGTCGGGCTTCTTTTCCCTACTTCGAATTCGTTGCTTGCCCCAAGCACAAGTGCTGTATTTGGAGCGTAATACTATATATAGACCTACCGTGGCACTGGTCGAGCAGCCAGCTGCCATTGCAGCTCGATGGATCGAGTACTTACATATACACTGTGCATTTAATACTGTGTGGGTTACTATAGCATTAGGGATAGTCGTGGTTAAATTAGAGATAAGGGTTCATGTTCCTAATATTCTGCGGCACCCCTCACCTAGTCATGCACGGCCGAATTCGGGTAATGGGGGGGGGGGGGTTGGTGAATCCCACAAACTGAAGTGGGCAGGGGCCGGGACACACAGACAATTTCCTCCATCAAACTGACTCTCACTGAAAAATCATGTCTCAAAATGCCACCAATGAAAAGGTACTAGCAGGAGGAGTGGCGTCAGCGGGGAGGGGGGGGAGGATGACCCCCTGTCGGGGAACACCCCCCCCCCCCACCGTCATGGAAGGCCGGTGGTTTGGTCGGGGAGGCCAAAAAATAAAAAAGGTCCGCAAGAACTGAAATTACTGAATAGGTGACGTTGAACATATTTTTCCCTTGATAACACTATTTTAATAAATAGGAATCGATTTTCAATTACTTCTCATAGCTCATAGTTAAAGCTCTGTTAAAACTCATTACATGTACCTTGTCCCATAATAAATCTGTGCGCGCAAGATCACACAAAACCAAGACTTGTGTCACAGACCTGGAAATTTCACGTGCAGACGTAACCAAGGGTGGCACCGGCGGGAAACCAGGGGCCATACCCCCGTCGGGGAATGCTATCTTACCCCTGTCGTTGAAAAGATCCAGTTTCGTCGGGGAGCCTTCATCTATAAGCCCACAATGTAAGCCCGAGAAACGTTAATCCCAGGACGATCTTCTTGATTTTGCTTTACTGGTTTTCCTTACAAAACGGACGAGAAGTTGTTCAGGTACATGTAGTACCCAAATGGTTTGCTATCTGTCCTGCCCCGACAGCCGAATGTGAGCCACGATAATGACAATCTGCCAGGCCGTTTTTAGTTATATATAACGATGAACAGAAGTGTAAGAATGTCTCCTGATAAGTCTGACTGAAAATTCATTTGAAGCCACCTTGTTGTTACGTGACATATTTTCAAAGACGTCGGCGAGAAATAAAATCATTTATTGTCGGGAGTTCGGATAGTCATATAGAAAATAACATAAATTTAGTGGACCTCCCAATTGAATACAGCGTGGAGTCTCAAAAGAGTAAAAAAATGGTGTTTTTAATTCGGTTTTATAGTTTCCCCCGAAAAAAGACAATTTCATTTACCTTTTATCTGGTTATTTCCTGATCACATAGCAAGTTGGGTTTTTTCTATTGAAGTGAAAATTTTATAAATAACGACTGCTTCATTTCTAGTTACAAATCTGGAAAATGACATTTCTGTCTGTGTGAGGGTAATTTTTTTTTAAATTTTCTCTACTCTCCGCGCCAAGTTATAGTGGCGCTCCGATTTGATAGTGTTTTGGTCGAACAGATTACTTAGCAGAACAATGCATGCTTGCAAATTATTCTTCATTTGAGTATATGAAGTGAAAATTTTAGAGCGGAAAAAGCTGAAAATAAAGACTGCTTTGTTCCTGGTTACGAGCCTCGGAAATGACATTTCTGGTTGTCTGGGGTTTTCGATTTTTCAAAAATTTCTGTGCACTTCTAGGTAGTTTTTCGGGCAGGATCACAGTTTTCAAACAAAATAGACTATTCTGTCTCCTACAAAATTGAAACACTCCCGTATGCAAATGTCAATAAACAAAATATAAAACTTGAAATATAAGGGAAGCCAAACTTTTTCTGTGAGGAAAAGGTTTGGCTTTCATATTTGTAACTTATCTCTCAAACTTTTGATATTTGAGGCAAAAAAAAAAAATCAAACTGTTCGGGAGAAAAACCGCTTTCAGTGATAAATGTTTTTTCACCCGAGCGGAGAAAAACTACCCTGTTAAAGGTGACGCCCTTTTGAAATTTTTTCCATGATTCGTTGCAATCCTACTGAGTAAATTTAAGGGAGGCAAACGTTCAAAGTACCTGGTGAGTTTAATCCCTTTTAGGAAAGATAAATTCTGGCATATTTAGAGACTTAGCTGCTAGGAGCCTGTAGAAAGTCTTGATCATGTTTAAAAATTTACCCCGCACTTTCGAGATATTGAACAATTACCCCCGTTTGGTGTTCTAAGACTCAAGACAGTCGTAGCACAGTCGTAAGATTTGTGAACTGTTTTCTACTAAAAGGCGTGCGAGTTAGTTATTCAACAAACTCGTTCATCAACACGTTGATAAAAAGTTCATGTGATTTCAATGTATGAGGTGAGCAACAAACCCTCATATTTGTACGTATACAAACACGTTTGTAGAATAAAACATGCACTTTGGAAAATTTGGACAATATCCTCTCTCATGGGCGTCATCATCACTCGCAAATCTTCTTTAAAGAAATAATTACATTCACTTCTAACCCAGTAATTTCCACCTGTTCCGAACCCAATTTAATTTTCGGTCCTTCCTTTAACCTGACTTTCAATGTGTTCATGGACTTGGCCTGCGGAGAAAAATCTGACCTCGTGACGTGTTTGTTTTCAATAGAATCTCATTAGGTTCAAGTCACAGCGTCAGTCTTATTACGGTGGCAAAGTCTGAGAGAAATAGACAAACTGTACTGGGAGGCAAGAACATACCGAAGCCCCTGACCCTTGAATTGGGGATCGGTCTCTGTTGAACACTCGGAAATGGCTAGTTTGGTTGGGTTTGGACAAATAAGTTTGAAATCGTTAAAGGGTACTTAATTATTCCAAGATCTTGAAATGTGAAATGTGCATTGAAATCCCATGTGTGCCAGATGCGAGCAAGTAATCTTTTCTTGCATCTGATATTGGTCCGACATTATAAGGTTCTCAGGCGATTGTGCGCCCTTATCCGAACTCATAGACTTGACCCTATCATAACCTACTACCAACAAACTTATCCTAATACCGATGAGTTGCTAGGAAGACCGTCAACTTGTCAATGAGACAATATGCAGGGACCAATATGATATGGGGGAGTATATAGTGCAGACCCATGTGATTTCACAAGAGGTAGTTCAACTATATAAACTTCACTTTCCCCATAAAGAGGTCTTCATCACTGAGGCGCTGCGGATCCTAGTCGTTGGTTGGCTGGGGCATCATGGACCGCATGCCCCCATGCACTTCTGGATGTAGGCCTAGTCGGGGAAAATCAGCATATTAGGCGAAACCCCAGTCGGAAGTAAGTAGTTTGACGAGTTTGTCCGAACAGGAGCTAAATTCCACAACTGACGGCCGTTATGCGTGTTTCAAGATGATAAAGCGACCATGCTTGCATTTTAATAACGGCCTCAAACGGTCCACGCGCATAAGCGTAGACGCGTAGTATGCTTCCACATTTTTTTCAATTAGCACCTTTTAATATCTCATCCCTCCTATAAAGCAAAAAACAAAGATTTTCCAAAGGGGCCTCATTCAGGATAGCAAATTAGCAACATTATATGTTACTAACTTAGATACGTTTTCTTCAATTTGAAGGCCCAACTACAAACAACGGGCTATTGAGTTCCTGACATAGGCCGGCCCCTAACTCAGTTAAATCATCTAGTACTGGACAAAACGCTGAAGCGAACGATGTTGATCATGTACTACTGCAATGGGTGCTGAAGCATGCGTTACAGTTGAGATAAGCAACTGTGTCCCCTTGTTTGTTTTTCATGAAATGAAAAAGCTTATTGCTTTGTTGTTTCGTTTTGGGTGGAACACAAAAATGCGGCATGTAAAACATATAAACAACGACAACTTAAAGTCTTTATGAGGCCTATTTCATTACAAAAACTAGATTTGCAACTAGATTACAACCGGACGAAGAAAATGGCATAAACGAACTCATATTTTCCTGTTTTCTTATTTCTCAGGTAAGTATCGTTTTCTTCTTAGCGTCTGAGAGATTTTTCTCTGTATTTGTGGAATAAAATGAAGCCCCGTTAGGTAAACTGTCCCGTAAACTATACAGTGACCAGGTTTTTGTTCTTCGCATATTTTAAGAATAAAGAAATGTATTCATGTATCTCGTTTTAACTTTTGTATCTAAGCTTGCATGCCATGACGAGACCCATTACAGAAAAACAATCTTCTAAAATCCCGATATATTGGTCTTTGATTGGGTTTTCAGCAGAGTACCTACTCTGGAGTTAGCACCTCGAGCAAATTATGGCAAAACTTAAAGGGCCAAAACTCTCACCCCAAACTACAATTTTGGTACGGGGGTACCGAAAATCTCAATTGGCTCAGCTCTTTGATTGACAGCTAATTCAAACAATGCAGAGCACCAAAGCTTATATTACACAGCATGAACGGTACTGAGAGTGTTTTGATTATATAAACTTAGTTTTTCTTTACTCACCTTGAAGCAATAAACTGAGATTTTATCTGGACGAGCATGAATTTCAGAAAACTGTGGAAGGGGCTTAAGTAAGGAGGTTGGGAGAATTGGTACTGTTTGGGGTGAGAGAACTGGGCCTTTAAGCCAAAAAGCTATGCAGTCATGCACTGCAAATTTTCTGTGTAAATAAAATTTCGAGAGGAAGATAATTAGAAGGAATACGAACTGCTGTCAAGAAATGGGACTAGTACTATAACTGGACTTCAGAAAACTACATTCGTGACTGTACAATTTTTGTTAAAATCTGCAAGGAGCAGTCATTGATGTAGAGGTGCTCAAGCATCCTCTACATATAGCAAAGTGGAGGTAGCATTTAACAATTGGCTCAGACATGGATGGAGACATGGAAATGTAACGAGGTGGTTTCGTGGAGAGGGCGCTCTTCTGTCATGGTTTCTAGAGTACCTTTAAAGGGAGAGTAGCGACATTGACGTTCCAAAAATAACAGGTCATGTGACTACAGGAGCCATTTTATTTCCAAAAAGTTTTGCCTGCACACAGTCAATGCGTTAAAGCAAAGGAAAAGCTGTGTAGGGGTCAAGTTACATAGGATTCAAGACTGCAGTTTTATTTTCTCTGTCAAACTACTTATTCATAATTACCTTTCATGCTATACTTTCTAATGTGCTATGACAATTGGGCCAAGGCCCCAACGTTGGGACAACTCTAAAATAAAGCTCCAATTCTAGACAAGATACAGTGATGAACATGAACAACATCTTTGTATGTTTCTTCAAATGCTTCATCCGTAGATACCTCACATGTCATACTTCGTATTACTTCGAGATCAGTGGGACCGGGATCCCAGGGCCCAGCTCAAACTAGGGAGAGGGTTCTTAAACTAGTACTGTCTCAGGTAGCATTCCCATATGGTCCCCATATCGACAAACATATGGGACCCATATGTTTTTGCACCCATATGGACCAGCCCAGATAACCCATATGACCCATATGGGATAGTGCTGTGGCCGATGTGGGCAATTGTCCCATATGGGCCCCAGCACTGTCCCGGCCATATGGGTCATAAAGGCATATGAGCTGCCCCATATGGGCCTCATATGGGTCCTGGGTGCAAAATCATATGGGCCCCATATGGTTTCACGTATATGGGGCCCATATGGGAACGCTACCTGGGGTGTACACTTCAAATGCAATTACAGTACATCCCTTGTTCAGTTACCAATATAAACAGAGCAAAAGTAATGCAGTGTGACTTGAATGCTATGTGTGATGTGCAGTGCCCTTTGAGCACGGGGCCTGGGCCAAGGGCCCTGGACCCTTGATCAATTGTCAAGAAACAATATAGTCTAAATGTTTCTGTCACAAATTTTCCAGCCAAATGGGTTCCCCTGAGTTTAACTGACCTTTCGGGCCTTTGTTGTTGCCAAGGGGCATCTTCCCATTTGCAGCCCCTTCCGCCTCCTTGTTCTCTTCCCTGTGCCCCGATCGAGGGATCTTCAGCGAATAATGTTTTGTCTCCCCCTGACGTGGTACCAATATCAATTCTGAACGTTTGCTTTAAAATCAAGGGTATCCTCCATATGTACCATGGAGTCATCAAAATAGGATGTCTAATCTGGCCCCTTGTGACATCAATTGTCCCCCTCCCCGAACCCATATCATTGTGAGTAACTCCCCACAGATTTTGTACACGAAAACCCACCCATCTCGTTCAATTGAGACCAGAAATAAGACAAAAGAAAACCCGCAACACTGAAAAGGCACTCTTGAGCCATGTGCTGTGTTCTCTAGAAATGCAGGAAATGGAAAAACAAAATGGCGTCAAATTTTAAGTTGTCGCTACTCTCCCTATAAAGGTACTCTAATGGTTTCAAAGATATTATAAACGTAGATACCAAACTCCTATCCCTTCACTGTTAGACGCGCTGACTCCTCACGGAGGCTCAATCGGAGGGGCGGAAGTATTCATTTGACATGCGCACAGTTCTGTTCGGTTATCTGCGTACACAATGACGCACGCGTAACAGAAAATTTCATTGTGACGAGATGTCAGCGTGCGTGCATTTTCAAATCGAGTTCTGTACGCGCACAATGCATTTCTCCTGGTGAAGTCCGGAAAAATTGACGCGTACTTCCGCGTTCTTGGAAACAGAACGTAGTAGTTGATTTATGTGTTTTTAGCGCACAAGAATGTAAACGCGTGCATAGATGCGCGCTTGTGAAGATGTCATAGAAACTGAACAATCAGTAAGCCAAGGAACTTCAAGCCAGTCGCTGTGCGTTAAAGTGGACATGACACGGTCACGAAAACTTTTGTGTATTGCAAGATTCGATACAGTATATTATAAATATCATCTCACATCCCATTAAAAACCTCTACAATTCGGCATAAATGATATTTAAAGGAAAACATTAAAAATCCAATTTCGAAAAATGCCGCAACAGGTTACCTGACTTTTATGACGTAATTGGCGGCACAAACCACGCCCTATTGAAGAACGCGCATCTAGATGTGGAACTAATGTAACGCTCGGTAAAGTTATCTTATCTTACCAACTCCATGAAAACGATTGCATCACAGTACTCGTCAAACTTACAGAGCGAAAGGCGCGGAATATGTCGAGATTCGGAGCAAATCATTGGCCAAAATGTTCGCGTACATATGCGCGCGTAAAAACAGTTCTGTTTTTGTGCAAGAAAGACGCGGTTCGGGCGCTGTACAGAACATGATGGGCAGTCCACAACGAGCGCGTCCTTACTTCGAGCGCGTCTTTACTGTATGAGCTGTTTGGTAAAGGTGATATTGCGAATACTAAGCAGTCACCGTGCAATGCACAATCCACAATGAAATCAGGGGCCAGACTGACTGCTATCGTAGCACCGGTGTTTGCAATTATGTACTCGCTAACACGCGTTACCGTGTACGTGATTCGATGACTGTGAGCTCACTGGTACAGTGTTGCTAACCTTGCCTCCAATGACGTCACCATCTTGAGACGCGCTCACTTACGTTTTTCGCTTTCGGATTTCAAATGGGCTGAGCCTGGCCTGTAATTGGGAATTCACAATGTCGTATTTCGGTATTTATGGACATAATTTAGCAGGATAAACATTCACTTTATGTCAAAGTTTACCCAAAGAACATTTACCGAGAAACTTACTTTGGCCATGTCATGCCCTCTTTAATGTTCTAATGTTCCTTAAAAGGAAAGCCGGCGAAGAATCTTGAAACTGTTTCATGTAAGTGAAATTTATTGAAGAACGGCGTTTGCAAGAATTTTAATGCTTTAAAATCACACGTGTTTAAACTACCGGAAGATGTCAATTAGCTGTTAGCTTTCAAAACGACTGATCAGTGATCAGCACTTCCGCCCCTCCGATTCGGTCTCCGTGAGGAGTCATCGCGCCATTTTAAGTTTGGTATCTACGTTTATATTATCTTTGCATGGTTTATAAGAATGCAGGAACCTTAATGGTTCAACTTCTGTAGAGTGGGACAATCATGCGGACAGCGCAATGCGCATGAATTCTTAAAGAGGATACATCTCCCACATTTTTGACAATGAGACAGAACCGAACTTTTCTCCTCCTCGAAGTGTGGTTTATGCCCATAGTTCATATGAGGAACAAGTGTTGCCTCTCCTTCACCTAAACTTCTCCTTCACTCAAGTTACTCTTAAGACATTGTTGGCCTAAAGTTCAGGTTTGTTGGGAAATTATTACGTAATAGACAAGTTGGAAGTTTATAACTGCGCATGCGTTAGGATTCTTCTGTCCAGGTCAACCGGTAGCAAAATTTATGATCGCTATACACAGGTAGCGCATAGGCTACTGTTTAACGTGTGTTTACATCCTGCCATTAGTTGCTTGTAAACACCCGTAAAACTGCTGCTAGTGTGGCCTTTGACCTGTGACGCAATACTGCTCCGGGAAGAAACTTCGAACTGGTCTGTTGTCCATCAATATCTTCATACCAAATAATTCTCGATTAATCTTCTCATTTGTCCTTTACCTGTTTACAAATCAAATGAGTGAATTTTATAGTTCAGCACACAGGTGTTCTCTAAAGATGGGAGTTAGTGAATATTTGGGATCAATGAAGTAACGGATTTTGTAATGTTATAGCTTGATGCCTGTTTAGTATACTTTCAAGTTGACTATGAGTAAGATTTCGGAAAAAAAACTCGTAAGGAAACTATTTATCTCATTTCCCCATTGAACTGTGACAGACCCATCTTCCATCACGCAAATTCTGCACCATTGGACTTGTACAGAGGTTGCAACGCGACCCATTTTTTTTTCGGGTTCCTGCAGTCGCAAATCATGATGTACATCCATGATAAGATTGATAAACGTATCTGGCTTGATCTGTATGGAAAATAACAAAATGATGACATTACACGCCCATTTAATAATTTGAAAATTGTCATGAAGGTTCAACAGTGACATTTGATAACAGTTTATCTCAAAATAAACTGAAGGGAGATCTAGCCCTTCACTGCACTATAAGTGATTTGATCCCCTTTTTGGGAACAATTATTTCAGAATTTGTTGTAAGTTTTTTGAACCCCAAAGTTGCTGAGCTTATATTGTATCATAATGGTAATCAAAACTGCTGCTCATTGAAGCAGCTAATTGGAATAATGAGCCAGGGGTGGGGAACCATAACTGTTAATCGCATTATTTCCTGAAAACTGTCGTAGCCATGACGGATCACCTTAAGGGCATATTCTATCATGGCTTTTCAGATGGTTCAGGTGAAAGATACACAAAATTACCTTCTTTTGACCTCTACTTTAAATTTCTAGACATAATTATTCATATTCTGGGAGGTTGTCACTCTCTAGTCGATGAAAACCTGACTAACAGTGGAATTTTACTGCAGTGTAAGGTGAACTAAACTAGCTGGGGTGACATAACGCAAATGGGGCAAAGCGTAGGTATAAAGAGCCTAGAGGGGTAGATGCGCACTGTTTAACAAAGTGTTTCTTGACGTTGTTGCCATTTTATTGTATCGATTGCATTCTTTGTTAGGGTTATGGATTAGGTTAGGGATTAGGCTATTGTTAGCCTATCGTTGGTTTCCATACATGCAATCTAGTGCCACATATGCTACCTTTTGGAGTAAAATTTGTAGTGTTACAAAATTTGCGGCGTATTTTTAGGAAATAAAAAAGTCGATTTTAGTGAACTGAAGGGACCACAGGTAGAAAGCCTGGAATTAGGAATTAGGTGTCCTTACCTGTAATCTGGTGCCACAAATGTTACCTTTAAAAATAAAATTTTTGTTATATTTTTCTTTACTTCTGGGATCTAAAAAGGTGGTATCCGTAAGAGTTATGGCCAAATTCCCCCTGCTTAAACCACTGATAAATTTGTTGTTCCTTGTGTGTATTTCAAGTTGTTTATAAATACAACAATAAGTACTTGCTGCATTACTACTTTCCAAGTGTTTTGCATATCCGTCCCAGCTACTGATTCCGCATTTTTTACAGTAAGAATAAATGTAAATTTTACCTTTTAAGTTAGTTATTTAGATTCTGTTTTACGGCCCAGTTTCCAACTAATTGGTTCAAGTTGAGTCGGCCAAGGCCTCTTTACAGTTGGGGCTTGTTTTCCCTCCATTGTTTATTCCGAGCTCAAAGCACAATGGCAATAGGTCATGGAAAGCGAAATGTCCAATAATTAGAAAAACTCGACTGAGAAACCAAGTTAATCGGTCGAAAAAACAAGTTTAGTGGTCGAAAATCAAGATTATCTCCATATCTTGGTATATTAGTTGGACTTTCAAACTTGGATTTTCAAAATAACTTGGCTTATCGGTCGAAAAACTTGTTTCAGTCGAAAATCCAAGTATTTTGATCTGTCTGGTATAACGAAAGATAAACTTGGTTTTTCGAATCGGATTGTCCAATAATTAAAAGCACTTAGTTTATCGGCGAAAAACATGGTTTTTGATCGATAAACCTGGTTCTTCGACCGATAACCTTAATTGGTTTTTCTAATTTTTGGTCATTTCGCTTTCCATAGCAAGTGCCAATTTTAAAGTCTTCGATTTGACCCGGCCAGCAGGGCCGGATAAGCGTTGTGTGGGACCTCGGCTCGTTCTATAGCGGGCCCCTTTCACAAGTTTCACCTTCTTCCCCCTCTCCCTCCGCTTACACAAAATTAATAACACTCAACAGATTTAATGTAAGCTTTCAACCTCTAATAAGTAATAGCTACTTTTACACACTATACAGTGATTCATGATAGTTATTATACATTACATGCCAGATAGTGTTAAGACATGGCAAAAGTGCGCACACATGAAAACGTAGGCTATGCCCGACAAGCAGTAAATCAAAATAATGTGGTTCTCAGTTCCAAAACACCTTTGCATAAACATTACTGAAGCACAGCACTTTGTGTGTGAGCCAATAGCACTTGAACCAGTGTTGCCGCTGGACTTCAAGTTCAGAAAAAAAAAAACAGCTTCGGCTTGAATCGGCGGCGCTAGGCTATTACTAAAATCGTTTTTTATGTCTCCTTGACTTGACAATCATTAAGCGTCGGGCGCCGGAGCTCCCGACATATGCCGATTCTGCCATGGGGTTAACCCGGTACTGCCGGCCAGGACTCAAACTCCCGATCATCTTATATTTTAAAGACTTCGACAAGGTTTTACATGTTTTACGAAATGATATGATCTATTTGTTCCTTAAATGTTTCTGTCTCAGCTGCCGTATAGTCTCTCCTTCATTTTCGTTTTGTCGACGTATTTTCATCTCAGTGTGAGTTATGCCACAAGTAGACCTTTCGAAGATATTTTCTCCTCTGTTGTCCGTGCATTTACCGTTGAGATTTGCAAAAGTGCATGTATATTGGATAGTTCCATTTGGCCAACTGTAACAGTCACTCCTACTCGATGCAGGATGAAAGCCACCATACCACCAACCGCCTTTGTGTTCCTCCGCACAATTGAAGAACAGGCCGTCGTTGTCCTTGTCGTACGTACTGAATTGGATATCTTCGGTGAGATACATTGCATTACCTGTAAGAAGAAGGTACACTTTCTTTCAAGCTTTTTGAAAGTGTTGTTAATTTAACAAATCGGATTTAGTATTTATAGTATGATTTTTGTTGCTTTTGCCCAGAAATTATAAGAAGCTAAAGATATGAGTTTAAACAAGCAAAACCATAAGGTTGCTTTGTTCATCATATTGACCTAACGTTAGCACAATTTGGAAAAATAAATCCCTCCGGTAACTCATCCAAATATGGTAAATTAAGTATTTAAATAACAACCGTGTTTTTTGGAAAACGGACTCTATAGCTTTGTTCTATTCAACCAAACGTTTTTCAACAGTAGCTTTCAGTATGAATGTGGATAAGCGAAAGCACCGAAAAGGGTTCCCAAGAACACACCATGGCAAAGGAGATAGATTTATATTTATATTGTTATCTCCATTTTGGTAGATTGGCTATGTCTAAGTTCTCAAAAAAGAAAAGGTAGAAATCGAAGGGATTCATGCAGATAAATTACCATTGACAAATGTCAGAACAAATTACAAATCCCATTAGTGATTCGACAGCACATAAAATGGGATATGTGTTAGCAAGGAGTTACATCTAATGAGGAAACGGTCTGTTACACTTGTGCAATGAGTGACGCTGTGAAGATAACTCAAAGACACTAGTTTTCCTTTCCTTGGTCAAACGTTGTCATGAGATTTTTTCTTTCGATTGTTACATCCTACTTTGCTTCCGGTTTTATCTTAATATAATAAATATTATATATTTGTTTATTTGTTTTCTTCTTTGTAAAGCACAATTACATGTTTATTACATTTGTGCGCTTTAATGCTTCATCATTATCGTCGTCGTCGTAATCATCATTGTGATTACTGTTATTATTTTAATATTATTACATGGTCACTGGATTTAAACAGTCACAAATTATCTAACATTATGAAATATCTCGACAGAGAGCTCACAGAGTAAATGAGTTAGATACATTGAGTCTCACGGGTCCAGTTTCCAATAATTGGTTCAAGTCGAGCCGCCCAAGGCCCTTTTTTTCAGTTGTGGCTCACTTCAAGTGTGTTCCCTACCCAGTCCATTTCTTATGCTGAGCACCAAGCTCATTGACAGCATGTTCCGTTTTAAAGTCTTTGTTATGAACCGGCCAGGACTCGAACTCCCAACGATCCGACTGCAAGTCTGGTGCTCTCACCACCTGACCATTCAGTCAGATTGAGAAACATGTATATGCCTGTGTATAAAGCAGATAGATCTACGTACATTCCCATACGCGGATAACAAGACCAAGGGATAACTCTTTGGACGCAATTCTCATTCGAAAAACCGTTCGTCGGGTAATTGTCCCCATATTTTATGATCTACGCTACCGAAACGTTTATGATCAATGAACATTCCCATGTGCATTTTACGTAAAATATTTGGCATTTGGTTTTATCCTGCACAGACCTGTATTTGGCAAAGTTTAGAGTGTAAGCAGTTCGACACGGTCTTTACAAATTATGGTAGTGGATGATATTTTATCTTAACTGGAAGTGCTAGAGAAAGATCTACCAAATCTGTCAGACGAAGTGGAATTGTAATCCTCTTTGATAGGAACGAGATTTGACTGTCATTTCACTTTTTCTTATCGTTTAACTTTTATAACTCTCCTTTTTCATGGCGATCTCCTTCTTTCAAATTCCAGTAATCCTGTTACAAAGACCATTGTCAAGATTTTCTGCTTTGATCCTTATGTGCTTATCCGGATCATGTGAAAAGATTTTTTTTTTTTTTTATAAAAATGGCTATTCAGCAGGCTCGGTTCTTGACATTTTGGTGCGGGGAGGGGGGGGGGGGGCGTAGGGGCTGGAGCTTTTCCAAATAAAAAGATCGGTTTTGACAGGCTGAGTAAACATGGTAGTAAAAAGCTCGAGAGATAACCGTTTACGGATGAAAATGAGAATTAACCAGATCGGGGCAAAATTTATTCATGAGCACTTAGTGTGTACCTCTTCACAGTCGTCGTTATTTTAAAAATTTGGATATATTCAAATACAAGGTAATTGTTCACCACCACAGACCGAAATCACAAAAACTTCCAACAACGTATTAATGAGCACAATTGCAAGCACCAGTAACTTACTCTCCGTAACAAAATGCATAATTGTTGCGGCTGTTTCGAGTCTATAATTTAAGCTTAAGACACAGAACGTGGCAAAGGTGATCAATATCTTAAAATTTGTGCTGTGAACTACCAAACATGACGCGGCATTTTGTTCTCCTAGCAACAAAGTTTCTAAATATTCCAGAAGTTCTCTTTCCTGAGATCGTTGAAATTTCTCAGGTGTTTTGAATGCCCGTCTCCTTTGAATTTGCGCGGTACCGTAGGATGAAAAAGCATCAAGGGAGAAATTTGAAAAAAGCGCCACTCTTGGCCGTATTTTCCCCCGATCGGTTGAAAAACCATTTTCCCCGAAAGAGGTGGTTATCTCCCGAACTGATAAATACATTCCCATCCTGTACATAATACATTCAACGTATATGCCGATATTCATGTCTTTACAGGCATTTTTTTGAGGAAGACCGTATTTAACGTTATTGAGAAGCTAAGAACAACAGGTCATGTTAACCGACATTCATAGGAGCAGGGAGGTGTTAGGAAGGAGACAGAAGAGCCCTATTTGTCACAAAATAGGTACTTCAAAAATAGTAATTCCCATTCAAGCATCAAACTTTGATTGACAGGTCTCTTGGTTCCTATTAATAAGCCTTGTTGACCTGTCCCAAGAGGATTTGCCTCTTGCACACCCAAGTAATCCTGAAACAATTGTATTTGTTAAAAGATGCTTTGATTTGAGGTTTTTTTACCGTCAGGTTTCAAACTCTAATCAAAAGTTTTAGCTAAACGACTGTCAATGAAAGTTAAAATAGTTTACTTTTTTTTGTTTCGCAACGAATTCAATGAGTCGTCTGCTATAAGCAGCATTGTTTAAGGCTGAATCATTTTACCGAATTTTTGCAACTTTCCGTATAACTCCTAAACACACTCGAAATATATATAGCGTTAAAATTTTCCAAAACAATAAACAGAAATTACATTTATTGCGACGAATAACGACGAAATTGTTAAATTTAATGTTTTCATGACGGCTGGAAATGGAAAGTTAACGAGATACAACGTAGGGGCTTGCCCTGTCAGGCTCTCACTGGAATTTTGACAATGTATCGCTAATCCTAGTTGGTCTAGGTATTGAGATAAAATATTTGGGAAGAAAGGAAGATTAACAAACATTGCCACAAAGAGTCAATAGAACGTTGTGTCTCCACCCTAACACCTCCCTGATAGGAGGAACGCCTTCACTACGTAACTTCAGGGAGATGCCAGGAAAAATTTCTCCTTTGTTAATTCTAATAAATTAATTCGTCAACTCGATTCAATTAACGCTACCAAGAATGTCACCTACGGCATCTGTCCCCTATTTTAATAAGAAACAATGACATGAACTGATGAAACAAATCAAACAATGGACCTATGTGATTTGAATACTTAGTCCGTTTTCTTAAGCCGTTATTCATTCAATAGTTAATCACGACGTTAGGGCGAAGCGAGAAGCAAGTAATTTTGTGTCCAGTGGAAATAGAAAGACTTTTAAGGGAGAGCAAGCAATCATATTTTTCTATATTTTTTAACCGATGAACATTTCTGTGTTTAGAAGGTACGCGATTTGATATGTATTTAAAATGTAGAGTTTTTATCACATATTGAAAATGTTGAATCCTGGACTTAACGAAATCTGGAAACTGCATTATAATCGAGCGCAGGTCATGCTCTTTAATTCAGAGGGTAATTCCACTTTAAACGATTTCGCAAGGGTGGAATTTGAGGCGGGCTAAGCGCCGAAACTTTTGCCTCTCTAAACAATATGTTCGAAAATATGGAGCCTTGTATATATAACCAATCCAAGACTGCACGGTGACAAAAGGTCGTTGTTGTTATACATGATGTAATCTTGGTCTTCGGATTGAGGCTCCCCGACAGCATTTAAAATATTTTGGAAACTTTGTTGTATTGTTTAGATGAATTAAAAAGCAATAGCCGATGTAAGAAAAATTAATCAACGTCAGAGAATTGATGAAAACAGGAATGCCGTTGGCCGGTTTCACTTGATGATCAGTGGTCACATATATCATATTTCAGGTTTTGCCATTTTCAGAATCTGCGGGAAAGTACGTTTCCATTCTTTGTGTTTATTTTTAAATGTGAACATTTCTGTTTTAGTGACGCTGTACGTTTTAAAATTTTCATATATTGCAGAGAGTTCATGGTTTTATGAAAGAAAAAGTGGGCAAACCGCAATGCAGTTGTCTGGTGTTACAGCTTGGTGGTGTTAATTGATGATCTGGTGTCCCAGTAAAGGCAGAGCCCCGCGGCAATTGCCCTCCTATTTCATCCTTCCATGTAGAGCTTCCCCACTGGTTGTTTCGCTTTTGAATTTGCCCATATTTATGGAAATATGGCATCGAACGCAAGAATGCAGTTTGTTAAGCTAACTAGTTGCCTATCAAGGTCTGTGTCTACGGACCGTACTGCATGCAGTACGGTATAGGTCGAAATGTGATTGTCAATTCGTATTTCATGCAATCAAATCAAGATGCTTCCAGCCCATACACATGTGGGGGCACTAGCGTGGTGTACAAGGAACGAGATCACATTACCATCCTACATGAAGCATTGAGCTCCCGCCTACTTTGAAGAGTATAATCGAAGACTAGGCATACTCGTGGTTTAAGGTAAGTCTCAACTACGTGCGACTTTCGGAAAATTAGTCTGGAGATGAGGGGGGGGGGGGGGGGCAAAATAGCATGTATATGTAATACATCTTTTTTGGCAGTTTTTGCAATATACGCAACTACAGCATTAAGGTATATACACAACGTAGGACATTTTTGGTAGGGCAAAGGCTTGAGTCCCCAAAGGGTCTCAGCTAGCTCAAAAGAAGAGGAGAGTTTCACTTCTCCATCTCTGCCAGCTCCCTGATTAAACGAATCCTTTTTCATAAATAAGTTTCTTTTGCTTCCAAAACAGTACGCCTTGCTCTTGCTCTTTCCTTGAAACTGTTATCACCTTTGTCTTGATTTAACTTACAAGCTTCAATGAAGTTCTTCACCTTACCAATCTAACGTTTCTGTGAGTAACAAAAAGCTAGTTGCGTTTTATTGTCTACACAAAACGTTTGAGGTCTATTCTTTCGATTATGGTAACATAAAGAGAAATAATATGAATAATGAAACCGAATTACCTTCGTTTCCAACTAATTTTTTCACCTTATATCGATTTGTCTCATCATCAATTTTGAAATCCGTATAGTGGTGATAATATGAATGTGAATTTGCAACAAAATCAATTCTTAGCTCATACGTAGATTGTTGGGTCAAGAGGTAGAGTTTCTCATTGCCAATCCAGAATTCGTGTGACATGTTACCAAATCCGTTTCGGTAATCAGTCCAGTTCCTGTAAAAATTGGTAGAACCGTTAACCCGCCGCTGGAATACCTGACACAAAACAAACGACAAACATTGCAAAGTAAGTAAAACAAGAACATATTGGTAGGCCTATACCAAAACGAAATTTCATATTTTAACAAACCACTTCTGAAGTTAAATGCTACAGACAACTGGGAAATGGAAAAACTGATGTGAATAACCACACCTTGAAACGTACCGTCCATTTCCCTCCGTCGGTAGTCATGTCGCAGAACACGTCAAACGGAGCTCCATCCCATCCTTTAGGGAGGATAGTGTAGATGCCATCTAGAGTTTTTGCGGCGTTGTAAACGTCAACACAATCCTTGAACACTGTACTGGTGGTCGGTCGAAATGATGTTATGATTGAACGGAGGGTGACTGATCGACTAGGATGTACAGGACTGGCAGTTTGTGTTATGTCATGACCCGTTGTGATGTAAAAATCTGATGATTTGTTAGCCAAAGTGAATATATTAGTGAGTCGGTCGAAAGTTGGCTTTGTATGGTTTGATATTTTGGTTGGTGTAAGTTTTTCATTGTAGCTTGAATAACTGCTTACAGATCGTTCCATGGGAGATGTACTAGTGTAATATTCAAAAAGTGGTTGATTTTGGTTCACAGTTTGGGACATCGTGGAAACGCCCCCAACTGTGGTTCTGTGCAAAATCGAAAACAGTTCGGTCAGTTGAGTGGTTGTGTATACTCTATTTGATGATTGGCTCCCTAAAGTTGGATCTTCTTTGACGTGGCCAATATTATAAAAAGCCGAAGTTAAATCCCGTAAAGTAGTGTAACTTGTTGGAATAAGAGATGATTGTTCTATATAAGATGGATTACTAATGGAAGGAACACCAGATGAAGAATCGAATTGTGGGAGCATAGTAGTGGAGCGTCTTTTGTGTGGTGCTACAGGTTGTCTTGTAGATTCATTATTTGGTGGTTGAAGATCAGTTTGTTTGGCTGATGCTAGGTTTTTTCTAAAATTTATTATTGTACTATCATTGTTTGTTGAATAGTTCGAGGTACCAAAGATATTAGTTCCTTGTTGGTTAGACACAGATTGAAGGTTGTTTGATCGTTGCGTGTTTGATTGGTCTGTTACTGGAAATTCACTGGTCAATGAACCAATAGTGTAAGTATGCTTGATATTTTCCATTGGTGTATCCTTGTCCATGAAGTGTTTTGATACATAACGATCAGTCGAAAACTTGTAACTACTGTACGGAACTGTAGGTGATCGTTCAAAAGTGACCCCTATCGAATTCGCATTAACGTTCGAAATAGTTTGATCGATTGTTTCGTCTAATGTAGGTCGGACCTCAGTCAGTATATCAGTGGTGGAAATATCACTAGTGAGTGGTTTTGTTTTTTGCGTCATGGATTCTAAATGATTCTCACTAGTTAGGTGTGAAGAAAAAGGAATGTTAGGTAATTGATGGGGTGCTGAATTAGGTTTTCGTTTTGAGTTGATAGGAGTTGTATCTAAGGTTGGGATGTCAGTTGGTCTCGTCCTCCCCGAATAGTAACTGGTAACATAAGCAATCTTTGTTGAAATCTGGGATGACGACTTTGTCGTAGTTTGCTCTAAAGTTGAAGGACTACTTGAAGGTTGGTACATTGTGGGTTGGTCGGAAGATACATCAAGGTTAGTTGATAGAGTATTTTCTAGTTGATTGGTTAACGATGGTTCTGTTGTCCCTCTAATTTTAAATCGATGATTGTTTTCTTGCATATAGGTATCTCGTTGGTCAGAAGAAAACTGACCGGTTGACGTAAGGTTGGTGAACCATGGGTATGAGGAAATATTACCAATGACAGTCTGTTTACTAGTGGGAGGATATGTAATGTGCTTTTTGGATGCTAATGTGTCTGATGTATGCATTGTTTTTGTGATAAGGTCTTCGGACATAGCTGGTCCATCTGAGCGAGCCAGTGTTTGATTCTTCGGTTGGTGTTCTGTCGCTGGGTTATCTGACGAAAATTCAATAATATGATTAATTACGGGAAGCTCATTCGTTGGCTCTGTGATGTGTTGTTGTTTTGTATTAGTTTTGGACTTGATTGCTGAGCCTGTTGTAAACTGGTAAGATAATGAATTGCTGAATATCTGACTATAGGAGGCGAAATAAATTGCTGACTCAGCCGTTGCTGACCCGTATCTTTCTAAGGGATATGTTGCAACTTTCTCGGTAGTTTGTAGGCTACTGGAGAAACTCTTTGTTACGGTTTCCACAATTGAAGACGGATAACTTGATGCATGGTAAGCTTTAGGCTGAGTAGAGAGAATCTGGAATGTTCTACCAAGTTGATAAAATGTCATTTGTGGTATCGATGCGAGATCAGTGTTTGTTGGTTTTTCTGTGGTTCCACTCGTATCAGTACCCTGTTGGATAAACGAAGGCTGAACATTGGTTGCCCACTGCATGTTTGGTTTATTTGTGATTGGCAATTCACTCTTTAATGGGCCACCAGCGTAAGTATGCTTGCTATCTTTTAAGGGTGCAACCTGTGCTTTGGAGCGAGTAGTTGATACATAGAAATCACTCAAAAGCTTATTACTACTGTATGGAACGGTAGATGGTAGTTCTAAAGTTGCCTCTATCGAAGTTTCCTGTACGTTTGAAATAGTTTGAACTATTATTTCGTCTGATATAGGTCGGTTCTCAGTCAATCTATCGATAGTTAAAATATCATTAGGGAGTAATTCTGTTTTTAGAGTTGTGGATTCGAAGTTATTTTCACCGGTTAGGTATGAATAAAAGGGACTGCCCGGTAATTGAGGGGATGATGAATTATGTTTTCGTTTTGAATTAAAAGCAGTTGCTTCTACGGTTGCGATGTCAGTTGGTTCCTTCCTCTTCGTTAACGAAGAATAACCGGAATAATTAGCAATGTTTGATGAAGTCTTGGGTAACGACTTTGCCGTAGTTTGTTTTAAAGTTGAACGACTACTAAAAGGTTGGTACGTAATGGGTTGATCGTAAAATAGATCAAGGTTGGTTGAAAGAGCATTGTCTTTTCGACAAATGGAAGTTGTTTCTTTAATTGTCAATATACTTTTAAACTGGTGACTGCTTTCTTGTACATAGGTATCTCTTTTGTCAGAAGTAAGCAAACCAGTTGATGAAAGTTTGGCGAACGATGGGTATAAAGAAATATTATCAATGACAGTTCGCTTACTAGTAGGAGGATGTGTGATGTCCTTTTCGTACGTGGATGTTCTATGTTTTGTTATTGTTCTACGGTCTATGGACCCAGCACCATGATTGGACACCCCAAACGTTGAACGATCAGAATTTGGACTTTCTGACGGAGTCAGCATTGTTTGATTCTTCGTTTGGTATTCTGTAGCTCGTTTATCAGACGAAAGTTCATTAATATGATTGCCTATGGAAAAATCATTCGTCAGTTCTGTGGTGGGCTGTGTTTTTGTATCAGGTTTGGGTTTAAATGTAGGGTCTGTAGTAAACTGGTTTGGTAAAGAGTGACCATCGTGTTTCTGTCGATAGGTAGGCAATGTTGGTCTGTCATTACCTAATCTGTCAACCTTACTCGTGGGTGATTCTGTGACATGATTTGCGGTTTCATAATGATTTTTATCCGTTGGGTATAAATAAATTAGACTTTGTAGTTGTTCTGTACCAACTTTCGATGATCGTGTTAGTTCTTTTCTAAATTTGTTGAGTGACGAATAATGGCCTGTGTGTCGATATGAAGTCAAGTCAGTTGACGATCCCGTCCCTAACCCTCCTGTTTCAGGGCGAAAGGTAAAATATTTTTCACCGGTCTTTGCGTGTCGATATATCTTTTTCGTTTGAGTGCTATCAACGCTGGATGGAACATTTATAGTTTGGAATGTTGTAAAAAGTTTATTTAATATCGCCTGCCTTTTCGATGCGAGATCAGTATTTGCTTGGTCTGTGTTCTCACGCACATCAATCTTTTGTTGAGTCAGAGAAGGCTGAAGCTCCATTACTTGCTGGGTTGATTCCAGTTCAAGAAGTGGATATGTCGTCGTTTTATCGGTTGTAACAACACTCTGTGTGCTACTGCGGTATGGGACAGAAGATAACCCCTCAGACGTCAGTCTTTCCATGAACACTTTACTCGTTGATGGCATTTCAAACATCATTCGGCTTATTGTTGTTTGATCTGTCATCCTTGTAAAAACACCCTCGTCAGTAGCATGTCCATCGTAAGTCGTTCCGGATCCAGTTTTATATGAAAGATTTTCAGCAGGGACGTTTGATGCTGTTTGTGTTAAGCTATCCGATGATACATGATCATAACCTGTTGGGATAAAATCATCATACGTAGAAAAAGTTCAATCACAATTTAGGAAGCGATATCTAAAGCTATAGTTGTTTGTTGTAGGCTCCAGGTCACATGTTAAGTTGAAACGACTTTAAAATGGATTGTTAAAATACTTGCGTATCAGTGGTACAATAATTTCCTTCAAGCCTTGTGTAATTATACTACAGAAATTAAGAAAAAAAGATAAATTTATATTCAGAAAATCGAGGCTCAGGTTGATTAATATTTTACTCACATACTTTCAGATAACATACCATGTGAGCGAGTCAAACTTTGACAAGTTTGGAGCATGGGCTGTTTATTAGTTTCGTCAGCGGGCCACATTTCCATCATTAGGGAATCTCGCGTTTCTCAAACTTGAAACCATGACTTAGTAGGGAAGTATGCAAGGGCCTTTTGAAATGCTTCGAATGTCGTCCAATGAAGCACTTCTATGGAGCGGCAAAGTGCTTAGCGCATTCAACTTGCAACCGTGAGGTTTGGCCGGGTCATAACGAAGACTTTAAAAATGGAACCTAGCTACAGCCACTTTACTTGGTTGTTAGCACAAGCAATGGAGTAGGGAAATGGTACTGAAAAAAGTTCGCAGCCAACTTAAACCAATTGGTAAAAAACCGAGTCATTAAACTCAATCTACTGCTAACTATAAGTTCTGTGGCGCGACGGGACGAAACACCGGAAGGTCCAAGTAGTAGTACCTCGAAACGTTGTTTGACTAAAACCTATTACTACAGTTACATTCAATTTGAGGCACATTTTATGATGAAAAAGGTGACCACAATTGTCAAAATATCATAAGTGGACTACATTTAGCAATAACGAAATTACCACCCATGAAAAGAGGCCACAATAAAATCAAACGAAAGTCGGTGGGGAATATTTCCCATATGCGCTCAAAAAGTGTGTAGAAATTAAAAGTTTTTCTAAATAATTTTTTCTCTATTTTTTTGTTTTTTACAAACAATGCTTAACACACGTTAATTATCCTAAACATTTCGCTTTTTAACACGTTTAGTTGCTAACCATTTATGGTGTTGATGTGTTAAACATGTTAAGCGTTTAAACTTGTAGACAAAGTGGGGGCAAAATAGGTGTTTAATTCCTGGAAACGTTTTTAGAGTGTCTTTAAATGTATATTTCGTAATATTTTGTTTTTTTAAGGGAGTGATCTTTTACTTGAAGTCATTGAGGGTTTTATGTTCACTTCTATCCATATTTAGGTAGTGTCTTCCGTCTGCAATATTTTGACAATGCAAAAAAACGAACGAATGAATGACTGAAAGAATGGAATGTATGAATGAATGGATGGATGAATGACTATTGTGACTGACTGACTGACTGACTGCCTGACTGAATGAAAGAATCAATGATTGATTGAATGAAAGAATGAATGAATGCATGAAAGAATGACTGACTGATTGACTGACTGAATGAATGAATGACTGACTGAATGAATGAATGAATGAATGAAAGAATGACTGACTGACTGACTGATTGGATAAATGAATGATTGAATGAATGAATGAATGACTGAATGGATGAATGAATGAATGAATTACCGAATTACCACGTGCGACGAATGAGTAGTTTCCAGCTTACGTTGTGGTCATTCAACTGTATGCTTTGGCAGTTATAGTGTTATAGAATGTATTGCAGAGGGAGATAAAGTTTGTATGCCGACCTAACAATGTAATAATCATGGTTAGACTTATGCAGTATCGGAGTACATTATACATGTCCTTAACATGGCAAAACGAGGTTTGCAGTGTTCATGATTTTATAAGAGTTCTTAACCCGTCGTCACACTACAACGAATTTGGGTCCATTTCCATTCCCAACGATACTTATGGGTCTTCATTAATATCTTCCCTATCCCTTTTCGAAAAGAACTCCTAATTTTCCAATTTGTGTGAAAATATGAGTTTTACTGCAGGACCGTGAAATTTAATCTTTGCCTATAATTTTGTGACATCACATCGACTGACAAATTTGATCGGACTACTCTGTCCGATAGAATGTTGCTGTGAAGTCACGAAAAAACCAGTTAGCAATTTTTATAAGATAAAAGTCATATAGTTACAGTGGTTGACAAATTTTTGGCTCTTCCCAACCAGAAATGCGAAGATTTTGCAAAACGTCACAGAAAATCGGATGAGAATTCGATCTGAATTTGCTTTAGTGATATCGTGGCCTTATTATTGCTTTAGATTCTGTTCAATTTAAGTCTGGAACTTTCCATCTGGCCCGTATCCAGCTTTTCAGTGGGGGGGGTCAATTTTACCACAAGTGGAACATTTTACCCGACAATTATGAACGACTAGTGCCGAAGACATGCAAAGAAATGTTGAGCTGAATGCGTCACAAAGTTATCAGATAGGCCTTACTTAACGCATATCAAAATCAAAACTCATTATATACGTTGATAACGTAGGCCTACTATCATGGGCTGAGCGGAACTCCAGATCTCGTTGGGGGGGATTCGTCCGAAGCCCCTGAACCCCCCCCCCCCCCCCCGGATACGGGCCGGTTTCCATGGACTCTACAACCTTTGGATATTCTCCTTACTCACCCATGCTAACTGCCAAGATGGAAAAGACTATGCTGGCAAAAATGAAGGAACATGATATGGCGACGATAACCAAAATTTTTGAAGCTTTCTTGAGATCCATATCTGACAGGATTTTGGAGATGTATGAGCTGATACGCAGACAAGCGAGCTTCTCCGTCACGTTCATATCTGTGTCTTTCAATTAACCATGTCTGTGCGAACTACTGAAATTACTTTGAAGAACAATTTAACTAATATATATGATATTAATATTTCTGGTCTCCATGGAAACCCAACCAGGTTGTTGTCGGGATACGTGAACTTTTTTTTTATTATTTTTCTCCATGGATGAGAAATGACATATCAATTACAACAATCGCAATTCCTGTTAGAGACCGTAAATTAACGGGTGCCCAACTCTTTCAAAGTCTGAACGAAAGAAATTGTTTGCACTAATGATAAGGGGGAAATCTACACATGTTCGCCATGATGCAGAAATTGGAAACACGCGTGAAAACATGAATAATTTTAGACAATTGTTTTATCGGAAATTTGATTTACTATACTTCCCTTACTCGTATACAGAAGTAACAAGAAGAGACCCTTTGGCTAGAAAATTACGATGCAGTGTTGCAAGTAAAATTATCACGCTTTCATCCATTATCTGTCTAGACCCTTCGCAGTTTTAATCGGGTGGTTAGAGAGTAAATTGGTTAGATTGGTTTTTCGACACACACAAAAAAAAAAACAAATGTATTATTTAGTGTTAATCTTTAAGAGCCGTAAAATATTTTTGGGAAAGCACGTACATTAATTCAGAGAATCTCTATGGGCTGGAAAATGTGCACTTCGCAGCCTGATATAAACAGCAACGGCGAAAATTGATAGAGAAGGAATATATGCTGAATCTGACCAACTTCCGGGCAACTGGAAGTCTTTCAGGTTAGAAGAAACGTTGATTTTGTGTTAATTTTTGTTGAATGAAAAATTCTGAACACGTGTCGGGTAATAAAATTCCATACAGATGCATGACTACACAACTTCAACTGTACCGTTACTAGTCACGAGGAGTGCATTGGCCTATGGGGGCAAGCGGCAGACTGTTCCCAAAGTTATGCAAAATTTTAAATTTGGGCAGGTGTCTGGAAAACTCGGAGAGCCATTCAAAAAAAAGTGACATTGCATGCCATGTTTTAACACGGAAGCTCTTAGGAGTGCACCATTTCTTTACAAATTTGTTGTAAAAATTAAAAAATTATCAAAGTCAGGGTGACATTTTCCATTTCATTCTTAAAATTCTTGATACATTCGGACAGCAAAAACAAAGTACTTGTACCTGAGCCTATGCTGTCTCGTGCAACCCCGAATCCCCGAAATGGGACAGAATATCTGAATTCTTTCAAAAATTTGCCTTGGAAAAGAGTCTTTGTTATTATTCTGTGTGTCATTTTCATGAAAATAGAAGGGAGTACAAAACTTCTTGACACTTTCGGACACGTTAATACAGACATTGTTTAGCCATTTTCAATAGTCTTCAACAATGCCCGCAATAGTTAAACATATA
This sequence comes from Holothuria scabra, assembly GCA_037179385.1. Taxonomy (NCBI): domain Eukaryota; kingdom Metazoa; phylum Echinodermata; class Holothuroidea; order Aspidochirotida; family Holothuriidae; genus Holothuria; species Holothuria scabra. The sequence goes on from CM074183.1 coordinate 42,523,029, forward strand.
TTACCCCAAACTGTTTATTTGTGAGGCATTTTTACTGATTGACCGCTATTTTCTTACACCTAACCTCTAGCCACGAAACATATCAATATTAGATATGTAGAAAATATAGGAACATAGGAATATTGCAAATTTGCAACGTTTGTATCACCAACTAATAGTGTCGCTCCAGTAAGATGGCCTCTTGGACACTTTTACAAAATAAAGACTGCATAGATTCTGCTTACAAACCTGGGGAATACCATTTCTGACTGTATGATTTTTTGTTATTTTTTTAAAATTTTCTGTACCCTCCGCACCGTTGAGTCTATCGGACAGGATCACATTCTTTGGGCGGATAATATACGCCCGCTCCAACGAAAATGCTTCCTCATGAGATGACAAGTCCTTTGAAGTTCACAAACCGTTATTAATCGTAAATAGAATAGTCCCCTGAAATTCTCTGTTTCTCCCATTAGCGAGCAGAAAGATTTCTTTCTTCAGCTAACAAAACAATTGATTTCCTTATCTTTGCTTGGATGACTTTCAGCTGCATTTAGTAATTGATTCTAAGCCAGGGTGCCCGTCTAAATCCCTGATTTTACGGGTATTTGTGTATCGCTAACAGAGCTCGGAAGCAGGGGTGGCGCCAGGATTTGCCCGACGGGGGGGGGGCAAGCTTCCCGACAGGGGGGCCAGCTTTTCAAAGCTTCGACAAAAGATATGAGTTAGTCCCTGTGAGACGCGATTTTGCAGAATTTGAGGCGCGCGTAGCGCTCCGAAATTTTTGGCTTCTTTTTAAGAAATACTTAAAATGTGGAGTTTATTTTGAAAAAAAAAGTTTAAATTTTTTGCCAGAAATTTGGCTTTTGTAAAGATCATTAAAAGGGTTGGAGTGCTTATTGAAGAATCTGTCCTTCATAGGCCTATGGGCAAAATCAAAAACTTTATATAGGCCACAGCTGAAATTCTTTTGGTGTACATATTTAATCGTAATAGGCCTACGTACTAAGGCTTCAAGACGAGACTATTAGTTCGCTAAAAAAGTTTTTCCCTTTTTGAACGAAGGTTTGACAATTAGGAGCTTATTTTATTGGAGAAATTTTGGAATTTAATGAAAGAAAAATTGGTTTTTCGGCACGATTATAATGAAAAATTTGGTTTTTTTTAAGTGATATGTCTTTCAAGAGCAAAATTAGATAGAATTTTGGGGTTATTAACAGAATTGGCTTTGATTATTCGTTGTATGAACTATTCATCGTAATTGGAAAATTTTGCCACTTTTAACAAACTGAAGCTTATACTGGAGAAAATTGTTAATTTTATGGCAAATCTGGGGGTTTTATGGAAGGATCTTTCATTCTTATAGAAAATGTATGTAGGGGTGATCTGTAGTTTGTTTGGGTTTACCGAATATCATCATGCAGATTAAGGCCCTCGGACCATATTGGGAATTTTCCCGCGGAAAAAGTTTGGCTTTCCATATGTTTGTAGTTTTATATTTATGTATTGGCATAGGCGTGCCGAACGTTTCAGTTTGGGAGGGGGCAGAATTGTCTTTTTTGTCCGAAAAATGGTATCCTGCTCGAAAGTCTATCTAAGTGGAGCGCACAGAAAAATTTTGAAAATTGAGAACCCCGAGACAGCATATGGAAAACTTCATTGCATCTGCTCACCAAGTTGCCCTTGTATACCTTAAGCACGTGAAATCCCACTGGCATTTTCGTAGTTTCCACATACTTCTACCGTTTATTCAGAGACTAGGGGTGGTTTTCAACGACGTCGCCCAGTAATCGAATGACAAATTCTTCTTCTTTCCAATGGTATAACTTTTAACTTCATCAGATTAGGGGAAGGTCTCGTAAATTAAAGGTATTTAAGCCCTTCTTTTGCCGATAATCACCTTTTGTCAATGTAAACAAACACTGCTTGCCCGGAAGTTGACTCCTTCTCCTCAATTCCATCAAAAACGTGGGTGCTCTTCATTCCTACGTCGCACTTCCAAACAAAGGCCCTTTTATTCTCTTTCCAATGATATAAGCCAAGTTTTGATTGGTTTAGAGGAACATCTCGTAAATTTCCCATCCAATAAGGGACCCTTTTCTAGCATTTTTGGTCGACTTGGGCATCGATCCCAAAGATTGATTGCTTATTGCGTAATAGCATGCTTCATCCTACCGGGATAATGCCAAGTAGAGACACACAAGCAGGAAGTAGTCAGCTTGCCTACAAGATTTTACCAGTGTTAGATAGATTTATGTTCCTTTACTGTTGGTGTGTATTGGAAGGAGGACTATAAATTTCATTTACTGCGAAATTACATCTTTCAAGAGGAACAATTGCATGATTTTTAAACGGAGATCACGGCTCTCTCCAGTTGTTCAAACCGAGTGTCGCGTGGACTATGGACTAGTCCACTTTGTTCAGGGGGATGTTGGCCTAACAGTGTTGCATCAAGAAGAGTAAGCAGCCTCTAATACTTATTTATATGTATTCTCTAAAGTTTTTCTTTTCGCATTACTAAAACATATTAGAATCATGTTTAAATATATTACTAAAAGGATTACATGGATCATTACTGAGGTAAAACGGCAAAAGCCTTGTCCTCTTCGTAATCTATTAATTTTCTGCCAGGGCTGGATAATTAGTCGTCATAGGGCCTAGAGGAACATGCACAACTTCAGATACACCTAGGTTCATAAACAAAGCCTTTGACTTGCACACTAAATTAGGTTACTTCTGTGCCCCCTAGCTCCCGTTTCGTCAAGAGTCTCTCGGCTTTTGGCTGAGATCATGTGTGGTGAAAATGTAAACTTGGAGGCCGTTCTATTCAGCTAGTCTAGAACGAGATTCCGCACGTCAGATCGTTCAGTTGGTCATGTTGAGTTGAGATGTCGCTTGGGGAAATAGCTTCTTTTGGGAGCAGAAATCCTTCGGGAGTGCTGTTTGGTTTTTCGCCCCTGGCTCTTTGCCACAGAGTCTGAGGACATTTGGAAGAAAAAGTCCAAGTGACCATCAAGAAAAGTTGTGTTACTACCGTTGTGTTAGCAGGCATTTCAATTTTAGAAGGCTGGAGAGTCTGTTTAAAGTTGGTCCAAGGGGCACAAAATATGCTAGAAGGAAAGACGGCAGGAATAGTTTAAGGTCTTATCTGCAGAATGCCAGTCCCCCGTCCCATACTTCTAGTCCCCCGCCCCTTCCTTCTTGCAGCTACTATTGGAACAGAATAATGACTTGACATCCTTAAAATGTAGATTTTGGATAACTTCAGTTAGCTTAATTTTTAATTTTTTATTTCAGTTCTTATTCTGAAATAGTCATTGGTATTAGCCAAAACATAGACCTATAGCTTTCTATGCGCAATATGATGTATTTCATAAAACTTAAAATTTCGGAGCACTGAAGCTAGTACCCCCCCCCATAAAAAAAAATCTCAAATACCCTACTGACAATTGCATTATCGTACTTACTGCACCATGAAAAATTGAAATTTGCCATTAATTGTTTTCTTCGATAATTGGTTTTAGGTTAGCGTAGTATTAATTCCCCTTTTCCTTTCCAATTTCCGGTGAATTATTTGTCTTTCAAAAGGAATAAAGCATCTTTTCTCAAGATCTTTGAAACGAAGATTTTGTGTTGTCATTTTATCCCATCCTCCCTATCTACAATAATGGAACAGTCCACCAGCAGCCCTGTGTTCACCCAAGCTTATCAAAGTAAATAATCTATTCGATATCCGCTCCGCTGTGTGTGAACCGTGTGAGAGTTGACTTTCTGCAAGAATAGGGGCCAAAGTTTTCCATATGAGGAAATGACATTTCCGGGGCTCGTAACTAAAAACAAAGCGGTCATTATTTTGAACTTTCCTTTGAAATAAAATTTTCATTTCAGTAGAAAAAACCCAACCTCCTAAGTGATCAGAAATTAAAGGGTACTGCTACAATTAGAGGTAATGGTCTTGCCTCTTTTCGGAGGAACTATGAAACGGAAAACATACTGTTTTTGACTCTGCTAAGAATCTAATTCGTTGTATTCAATTGCAAGGTCCACTGAAAAAGATGAAATTTTCTACGTGACTGCCTAAACTAAAAAAATGATTTTACTTCAAACGCATTGAAAATATGTCACGTTACAAGGTGGCTTCAAATGAATTTTCAGTCAGACTTGTGCAGAGACATTCTCAAACCAGGGAGTTGTCAACTCCCTGCTCAAACTAACTATTAATCATTTTGTGTAGCTGAAAAATGGCCGATTTTCATTACCGTTGCTAGAATTCGGCTGTTCAGGCAGTCTAGATGGCAGACATTGGGCACTGCATGCACATGAACAACCTCCCGTCCGATTTTGTAAGGTAAATTCGGAATTTTGAGTTTCCTTCAGTGAAGAATCTGGTTTTTAAGAAGCAAAGTAGAGAAGATCGTCCCGGTGACTATAAGTTTATCAGGCCCACACCTTTTATCGTGGGTCGGTAGATGAGGGCTCCCCGACGAAACTGGATTTTCTCATCAACACGGTAGGGCAGCCTTCGCCGAGGAGGTATGGCATTGCGCGCACGGATTGAAGATGGGATAAGGCGGTGTTTATCACTTCTTCATAGCAGAGCTAGTAAGAGGTGATTAAAACCGATTCAGATACGTATAAAAAGCGTCACAAAAGAAAAAAAGTTCATAAAGAAGAAGAAAAAACAATTCATGATCCTCCATTCAGTAACTTAGTTTTTCTTTTCTTAGGCCGCCCCGAAAAAATTTCAGTCCTTCCCCGACGGGAGGAGATAGGACAAGGTACATGGAATAAGGTGCAACAGAGCTACAAAGAAGTGATTGAAAATCGATTCCGATATGTATTGAAATAATATTTTAAAACAAAATATATGTTCAAGATCGCCCATCCAGTAACTTCAGTCCTTATAGGGTTTTTCATTATTTTTTTTAAAATTATTCTGGCCTCCCCGACGAAAACGGCGACCTTCCCCGACGGGGGGGGGGGGGGGAGAGGAGGGAGAAGTGTTCCCCGACGGGGGGCATCCCCCCACACTGGCGCCACCCCTGCTCGGAAGTAACTTTCTTCTCAATGTTACGCCTAGGCTTAATTTGGCGTTCTTTTCTACAGTTTTAAAGAACGTGGCAGGAAATGCGCTGCAGAATATAACTTCGATGCACAGTGCGGCAAGAAATTCATCAGTAAATGACACATAAAGCAATTAATCCCCTCTTATTCTGGAATTAAAGTTATTAGTTAGAACATGGATATTATTCAAGCTGATTGTTCTGTCTACAGCCCTGGCGGTACGATTAATGGCCTGCAGAAAGTGTTCTCTGTCCAATGCTCTTCTTCTCTGCTACATCTGAAAGAGCTCTAAGAATGATTTTCCTCCATTTGGAATACATTGCCAGCTGTCAAAGAAAGCAAATTTATTTCTAATAGTGCCACAAAGTGCCGCTTTTTAAGAGGGTACCGTGTATTGCTTTATTACTTTTTAAGTTAGTTAGTTAGATAGTTAGATAGGGTTTAACGACACACCAACACGTATGTGGTATTTAGTGTCACGAAGTTGGACAGTTACAATGTTGGGGTAAAACCACCTAAAAGGGAAAAATAAAAGTAAAAATGTAACACGGGGGCTCAAATTCTACTAAAAAGCAAAACGGGAGCCGTGTCTTGTCTTTTTAAGAAAAGATACATTATTTGCTATTTCAGGAACAAACAGAAATTGTTTTAAATATCATCATAGAAATTTGGACTCCCTGGTTTAAGCAGGTCCATTCCTTTTTTAATAAAGAAATTGGAATAATTATGGAATTGTTAAACTTAAAAGTGACTGACAGTCTTTTTTAATCAAAAACTGTGAAAACGTTTCACATGTGTAGGCTGAGCAGATATCTTTTAAGCAGCATCTTGACAATGGTCTTTGTTACAGGATTACTACACTTTTAAAGTCAACAAAAGTCAACAATAAAAACAAAGTGAACTCTCAATCAAATGTCGATGCTTGAAGAGCATTCAATTACTTTCAAGTACATTTTGTCCGACAGATTAAGTCGACGTTTCTTCTTCCTTTTCAGCTCCCCGGTCACATTAGGTCATATGTATGTGTTTCTAGTCTTTCCATGGAACTACTACTTAGTATTAGCTACATGGTCTTTCGAGTTGTATCGACACATTCTAATGAATCTCGGATGAAAGTTTGGCAAGTCTGTTTGTGATTGGTTTCAAGAAGTGAATCGGCAGATCGGAGGACAGTGAACAAGTATCTCAATGTATTTTTTGGAACCGATTTAATAGTTTTAACACTGTGATTGCAAAAAAATTAACTCTGTGAACAAAGTATTAAAACTAACCCTGAAACAGTAAAATCGGTTACGAATTCATGAAAAGATGGATGAAATTCTCCATGAAAAATGCCACTCAACAATGGACCGGGAAGCCGGGAAGTGTTTTACTCATAGTCATAAAAACTATAATGTTCATTGGTTAGAACAGGAGCAGTTCTTTCTTATTTTGAAACAAGAACAATGCTCCCAAATTTCATGAAGCAGGCTAGACTACTATTAACACTAATTCAAACTGGGATTGCTGCATTTCCTCTTAAAATTGTTGGTAAACAGCGATTTTGTCTTTAACTTCACTCTTTGTTCCTTGGAAATATTCCCGATTATGTCTTGAAGTGATACATAAGTGCTTCTGTGACGGACAAGAAAAATAATAGAACCTTGCCATAGCTCTTATATTTAGAGTGTTTACGCAAACAAGATGAGAGCACTCATGTTATTGTGAACAGTTTATCACTTTTAGAAGGTAATTTATGATGAAGATCTATAAACATAAATGAATATCTCATGTTGTCTATTGAACCGAATTTACGTCATGTCATAAATAAAGCGGACTTCTCAGCGGAAGGTAATTACCAGCTTAGTGAAGATCATGAAACGAAGCTTCAAACGATAGCTTTTCCATAGGAGAAAATGAAACTCATATATGCTAAATATTAAGACTGGGGATAAATGGGGCGAGCAAGTCTCAGAAATAAGGTGGCTGCCATCATCTTGTGTGTTATACACAGTGATGAAAGATAGCCAGGGTAAATGTCTTGCATTAACGGGCAGGAGCAGTAACCCCATCTTGGAAGTAGTGTAGTAGACTGTCCTGTTTCATGATTGACTGTTGAGAGTCATGTGACAACATTTTCCTCCTCAAATGTGAAAATTACTGTTTGGTTTACCCTGAATATGCAATATCAAAGTCTACAAATATGATGAAAGAAGCTATGGAAAGAAATTACGAGAAAGTTATGATATTTAGCTGTTGTTTCAATAAAAATTTTGAGGGGCTGCTCTTGATCTTAAACATTTGCAAACTGAAAAAAATGTGCGACCATTAAGAAGTACATTTCAATTTAGTTGAAGACTTCTAGAATAGAAGCTGATCATTCACTAGACTTTTAGAATAGAAAAGGAGCGTGTACTTTAAATGAACCATGCCACTTCTCTCTTTATGAATTTTAGGGACACTTGTTAATTTTACCATTTTGTTGGGAAAAATTGCAAGTATTTGAAGTGCTACTTTAATTTCGGCCAAAGTGTAAAGGAAATTTTCTCTGTCTGATTCTTTGGTGCAGCCATGGGCGTCGATCTGGTCTGTAGGAAAGGGGGGGGGGCAAACATTTCCAACAGCTTGGACCATAGACCGCGTTCTCGACTAAGGCCTTCTACAAGCAATTCCCCCACACAAATGCAAGCGCACACGTATATACATACCGTAACAAAAATACATACACACTCACATCGGCTTACATAACACACAGACTTCGCGTTATGAATGCAGAATTACGTTTTTATAAGCTCAATTAGACATTTTCTCGAAGTCCTTTAAAGTGTACCTGAAGCAAAAAAACCAAAAATATACATTACACAGCATTAAAATTGCATTTTAATAGTCCAAATCATATCTTCATAGGATATTCCTGCGCTGATGTATAAAATGTTGAAGTTTATTCACACAAAACAAAATGGTATTGCGCAATACTTTTCAAGGGGAGGAGGGGGATGGGACAAAACACTCTTTCTCGGTAAAGGTCCCCAGTTTGTTTCCTTCCCACGTTCCAGAAGCTCGATTCAAAACAGTGACTCCCCGCCTTGTATGAGTCGATGGTTCAAGTCTCGAGTAGTCAGGTAGGTAGCTATTCCATTATATACCGCAATATCTTTCTTCAGCTAAAGGCAAGTGCCTACATGTAACAGATTTTGCAGCTATACAAAACAAAAAGTAAAGAAATACATAAAGAAAACGGAAAAGTGTTGCCAATTTGTTTCAAAAAATTGGCAGCACTTTTTTATATCCGATTGTATTCTGTCTTTTATTTCTTTTTGTTCTGTAATCTGAAGACATATCTGTGAAATTTTTAACAGCGTATGGTTAGAGGTAAAAAATGTCCGATGGTCTATATGTGCGACTATTCAATATTGAATCTCATACAAGGCCAATGCTCTTCCACTGAACCAGTGAGGCCTATGTGGTAGACCAAGGTAGTAAAGCCATGTACTGGTTCAAGTTTCGTATGAACACGACATATCTTAGTTGGACAACTAGACGGAGTTTTACGGCTCAGTTTCCAACCTATTGGTTCAAGTCGAGCCGGCCACAGCCTTTCATTCAGTTGTGGCTCACTGGCTCACACGTCATAGGAGGAACCCATCCTCTGTATATGTATGTATTTTCCGAAATTTTGCAGTTAATTGAAAGGAAAAGAAATGAGTATGGATTTAATACAAATAGTTTGTCTCACCCCTCCCAGGCTCACAGGGATCTTGCTCTTTGATATGTAATGTTTTATGTACGAACAATACATAGGAGAGGGATTGAAGCTTGCACGGCATAGTCAATCCGATAACTTTAGTAGCGGCACCAGTATTCCAAGAGTGGGGGAAGGGGAAAAGCGTTTTCGTCCGTAGCCCAAAACCGATTAAGGAGGGTGGGTCCACGGTGGGGCCTAGGGGCAAATCTGTGGATGGGAGAAGCTCTTAGGTGTTGCACTCTAATGGAACTAAGTGACTCTAATCGAGTAGAAAGTATGAATTCACCCCATTAGATTGTTGAACGACTCAAAGAATAGTGATATTCACTCCACGAATTGAGATATTTACTCCAAGAATATAGTTAAAATTCACTCTTTAACGAGGGCCTGCAGGGACCATTAGTTTATAAGAATTGTTGGCCCTGGAGGTGTCCCATCAAGAGTGCAGCTTCACTCTTTTGAAGTGAATTTCACTGTTGTTGAAGTGAAATTCGGCTCTTTTCGGGTGGACTTCATGAGTCCACTCCATAATTTTCATACATGGACGGCACTTGCGAGAAAAGGCTCTTCAATACTGTGGTGAAAATGTGGACATCACCCACATGGTGTCAACACTGAAGCACACCAATGCATTTTCCAAGGCGTTGTAAAAGAGGAAAAATTACATAGATTCTATTTTGAGTGATTGAAAATTTATTGCTTATCATGTTTGTCCGTCAAAATAAAACGAAGCTGTTGAATTTTGTCGCTACAAGCTCCCTTTTCGTACCAATCGTGTCAAAGCTCTATATCCCTTTTGCAGCATTCCTAAGAGCAAAAATTTTATTTCCACAAGCAGGGATTGGAGATATTCAATTTTGTTCATGTGAATTTTGTAGAACGTCTCTCATTTACAAAACGAGGCACAGTCAGTATTATATATATATGGCATGCAGTACAGTTATTTGATTTTTCTTTTGTAAGAAACGTACATTAGATAGTAATTATGAACTATTTGTCCTCCCTATAATATAAAGGAGCAGTCTCTGTGAATGATAAAGGCTTAGAAAGGTGTTACAAAAAACAAATTAGGCAATGTGTGACAAGGCACATGCATACAAACATAAAGATGTCTAAAATGGGAAGGATGCAAGGAAGTAGATGTGAGATCTAAAAAAGTGTGTCGTTTAATCATATGTATGTGTGTAGGTGTGTATTGGTTTGTTACACAATGAGCTGGAGAATTTAGTTCCATAATTGCTGTTCAGCTTTTATACCAAAATTCACTACGTACTATATAGGTCCTCGGTTCTAATTTCTTTTTTGTACGTTTCAGAAAAGGATTGAAACATTCGTAAAATTGCCTCCAATCGACCATTAACTATCAAGCGGTAAAAGGTATTCATCGACCAAACTGGCCCGGGGACCATGGGACTTTGCATCCATACACTTTGGGTCGTCAACAGCTTCTATGACAATAATGGCTATAAAAGAATACTACCTCATGACTACCTCATATATCAGACGGTGATTGCATATGATCGTTGTGTGTATGGCCCAAAATGTTTATGTGGGGTTGTAAGAGTTCGAAATTATAGTTATCCCCCCCCCCCCCCATTCGACCATTAGCATGAACACTCATATGATCATTACAACGTATATAAATCTTAATAATCCAGGTCAATTCAGATAGGTTCATTGGCAAACGAATTAGGTAGACTGGTAGAGCTAAATAAAAACAGGTCTCAACTACAGCCTACTACAAACTACTACAGATATTTTGAGATTTTTAGGAATCGGAATGACTGTGTTAAACGCCATTGATTTCACAGACAAATGCTTTTGGTTCTTCACAAAAGTGGTCATTCCAGAGTCCATCTTTAAGGAAATTTGTCTCCAGACAGCTTTCCTCATTTTGGTAATTGCTCGGCTCTCCAAAGCGATAGTTGTCGTAGGTCCAATCTTCTCCTGTGTCCCACATGTACTCACCTAGAATTTGAGAGTTACATGAGAAGTAGATTACCTACAAAGATTAGCCAGACAAGATATATATTTCTGGGGTCTGCTCAGTAATATTCGTATGCGGTTATAAATGTTAAACTTATTGACTTTGGTAATAGCCAAAAATTGTTAACAATAAAATTTTAGATACCAAGTACACGTGCTGCGAGAAGCCCCTTAGCTACTTAAAATATTTTGGTGCCATAGCAGGCACATTGCAGGACTCGGACAAAGTCAAGTACAATGGAGTTTTGTTGTGTGCATTCATGCTGCTCAGGAAGGCCCAGTGTCCAACACGAAAGAGACAGTGTAATTGCATTCTTTTATGAAACTAAATACAAAGCCACAGTAATTGTCAAGATTTTTTCTGCTTGGGTGCTTCAAACTTTTTCAGACGGGCTCAGGGCAGGTTCCTCTCATACCCCTGTGATGAGTTTAATGTTTGAGAGGTAACATAAAAATCATCAGCTTCCTCTTAAAGAGCATGGACACTATTCACTATTGGAACTTTAAAACGGAAGCTTCATTATTGTTTCTACAATAAATCAGTTCAGAACTGTAATTTTTACTGAGCCTGAGGTATAATTAGGGTTCTATTCCTTTGTGACATATGACCTAAGTATAGTCACGCACTACTTGTGCGCTATCCGTTACTATAGCAGCGTTGACTCATTGGAAAAACGCATATACCCTTATAACCTTTGACCTAGCGCATACCCCTATTACCTTTGATCTTTAGAAAAAACAGGTAACTTCGGAATGACTTATTCCGTGAAGGCAAAAAGGCCAAGCTCTCCACCTTCTACCAAAAATCTTTCTTCAACACTCTCTCTTCAGAACTATTGTTATACTCACCATAATGGAAAATCCAGCTGCCTGGTTCAGTTACACTCTTGAAACCGACGTAGCGAATTCTCATTGGAAGTTTGTCTGTGAATTCTAGAATAAGGTGTCTGTTCTCCATGTCACCAAGCTGAATGTTACCTTTGTGGAAGTTAATAAAATAGTTTCGAAAACGTCTCCTATGTAGCTTAGTCGGCTCTGTGTTTTCAACCTTTGGATCGCAGGCCATGCAGCGCCGAATAAAATTCCTGCTGCCACCATCTGCTCCGAGGACTGTTGAGGAAATTGATTGCATATGATATCACTGGGTAGTTGATATGTAATTACAAAGTGACAAATATTTTCTGGAAACGTCAATGACCATGCTAACATAGTGCAATCGATAAAAATGACGGATTGTTGGTTGCTAACCTGAGGGAGCATGTCTCCCAATATTGAAAAATCGCACACTGACTATGATTTGTTGCACAGTAGAAAATTAGATAATTCGTTAAATTGAAAATATTGGACATGCCACCCGGTCAAATTATTCCAAAGGAATTGTTTAGACATTCTCCTAATTTTCAGTCTACTCATTTCACTCACGACATTGGAACACTGGAATATTTTGGGAAAAATTGCCCGGATTTCCAAAAAATTAAGAAATGCATTGTAACGTGCATTTAGAAGGGTTCTCTTTTTTTCTGTGCACCATATGGTTTCAAAAAGTAACTTATTTTTAATATTTAGTTTCGAATAAATAGAGAAACATTTAAGGGAAAATATTTTAACCTGCCAAATGTTGAACTCTCAACTGTAGAACTTGCGCAAGTTTACCATTTCATCAAATGTTTAAGTATTGGTACAAATATGTTTTTAACCCTGCAACCCATATGTCGTGCGTGAAATGGAAAAAAGTTATAACGGCAGCCCCTGCTCTTCTATAATAGCTCTATCTTCTGGTAGCCCGTGGCATATCTTCTTCTTTTGACGTTAATTAGAAGCTGCTGGGTAAAATACTGCCAAAGTTGGTCAAAACGAATAAGAAAAACTTTTTGACCATCTCTGGCAATTTCTTTTCCAAATAGTTTGTCAGGTAGCAAAAGTTACCAACTGATATTAGGGTTCCAATGTACTGAAGCAACCTGATTCCAACTTTCACTTAGATCCTACCATCTCGTTTCTTACCAATTTCATAAAGCGGTGTTTCATCGTCAATATCCTTGGTGCTACTGAGGAGGAGACGGACGTCATTTTGAGATTTCACCGAGAATCTGAATGATCCAGTTCCTCTGACGAGACGGTAAGGCAAATAAGTGTAGACGTCGTTGGCTTCGGAGTCACTTTTAAAAGACCCAGCTACCGAAGACACAGAAAAGGTCAAACATGCATTTAATCGTTTGGTGGTATTGATAATTACTTGTAGGCCTATGTTTTTTAATGTTACAATATTCATAAGAGCCACTAATCTGTATACTACGCGTTATTTATAGTAATTAAAAGAAAGAAATAGAAATAACTATATGTAGCTATTTAAAAAAAGAAAGAAAGAAAGAAAGAAAGAAAGAAAGAAAGAAAGAGAGAAAGAAAGAAAGAAAGTAAGAAAGAAAGAAAGAAAGAAAGAAAGAAAGAAAGAAAGAAAGAAAGAAAGAAAGAAAGAAAGAAAGAAAGAAAGAAAGAAAGAAAGAAAGAAAGAAAGAAAGAAAGAAAGAAAGAAAGAAAGAAAGAAAGAAAGAAAGAAAGAAAGAAAGAAAGAAAGAAAGAAAGAAAGAAAGAAAGAAAGAAAGAAAGAAAGAAAGAAAGAAAGAAAGAAAGAAAGAAAGAAAGAAAGAAAGAAAGAAAGAAAGAAAGAAAGAAAGAAAGAAAGAAAGAAAGAAAGAAAGAAAGAAAGAAAGAAAGAAAGAAAGAAAGAAAGAAAGAAAGAAAGAAAGAAAGAAAGAAAGAAAGAAAGAAAGAAAGAAAGAAAGAAAGAAAGAAAGAAAGAAAGAAAGAAAGAAAGAAAGAAAGAAAGAAAGAAAGAAAGAAAGAAACATTATGCCAGGTACATGTACATGTTTTACCCGATTTGTTTCGTTTGGCCCCTATCCATGATCGAACACCATGTGATAATATTGCAACATATTTGTTTTCCTCCCGGGAGCTGATGGTTACAAGATGTGCTCCGTCGCTTTTACAAATCCTTTCGGCGGATGGGAAGTCAGAAGGTGTGGACACAAACTTGTAACAGGACTGCTTGAAGTTTTCGTATCCCTCGGGACAGGTAGGCGTTCCTGAAGAAAAGGGCAGTAAACTGATAGGATATGAAATTGTTGCAGAGTGTTGGAATTTCTCTTCTTGGGTCTAATAAGTAGACGACTTGCACCTGCAATCAAGTGCAAATCGAAACCCTGAAATTGTAGAAACAATGTAATTGGTGTAAAAGTTTTAAGCCTTGTTTTATGACAGTTTAGTTTTATTGCACCGATTGGTATTCCGGATTTCACCTCGAGCATTCCGAAGTCATTCCTAGCGTGCGCATGCATCTAGATTGTCAAGCACTATCCTAAACAAAGTCTCGTCAGCGCCAGTAGCTTAAAAGACTTGGAAGTTGGGAAGGTGTACTGTAATGCAAATTTACACATTTTATCAATAAGATAAATAACACTTAGGACTTAACATGTAGGATAATACAGCATAACTGGTGTATCAACGATTATTAAAGGGCGCCACCTGCTAAACCTGCATGTAAATGTAGGGTAATTCTTTAGACCCCGTCCCTCTTTTTGCCAATCTGTTTTGTGTTGAGACAGTTCCTAGAATCATACCAAGTTTGTGCATTTATATTGATCATCACATAGCAGCAAAAACAGTACTACCTGGGTTTCCAGCAGAGGTATATTAACGATAAAACCCCATCGCTTGTAAAGTGCAGGCACACAAAAGTCGTTTACGTGACGTCATCTTTTGATATACCGTGTTGTGGTTTCATCATCATTGGAAGGCAAATGGGTTTGTCATGACAAAGAAGGAATTTTTACTGAAATCTTGTGGAATAATTCAGTGTTAGTGTACGACAAGCCTTTATTTCTTATAATATCGTGCATATTTTCTTTACATCAGTTAGGCTACTCTACCTATTTTAATACAGTAAGTTTTGTAATAAGTGGATCAAACCGAACACTATCGGTACGAAATGATGGAGCACCGCCTTGAAGATGAAAGTAAAGATATTATAAACGTAGATACCAAATTCCTATCCCTACACTGTTAGACGCGCTGACTCCTCACGGAGGCTCAATCGGAGGGGCGGAAGTATTCATTTGACATGCGCACAGTTCTATTCGGTTATCTGCGTGCACAATGACACATGCGTAAAAGAAAATTCCATTGTGACGAGATGTCAGCGTGCGCGCATTTTCAAAGCGAGTCCCGCACGCGCACAACGCATTTCTCCGTGTGAAGTCCGGAATAATTGAAGCGTACTTCCGCGTGCTTGGAAAAAGAACGCAGTAGTTGATTTATGTGTTGTAAGCGCGTAAGAATGTAAAGGCGTGGATAAATGTGTGCTTGTAAAGATACCATAGAGACTGACCAACCAGTAAGCCAATGAACTTCAAACCAGTCGTTGTGCGTAAATGTTCAAATGTTCTTTAGTTGAAAGCCGGCGAGGAAGCCTTAAACTGTTATATATGAGTGAAATTTATTGAGGAATGGTGTTTGCAACAATTGAAAGGTTTTAAAATTACATGAACTTATACTACCGGAAGATATAAATTAACTGTTAGCTTTCAAAACGACTGATCAGTGATGAGCACTTCCGCCCCTCCGATTCGGCCTCCGTGAAGAGTCACCGCGCCATTTTAACTTTGGTATCTATGTTTATAATATCTTTGGATGAAAGACAGAATAACGCTTTATTGGATTCATATAATTACCACAATATTTAACTTTGCTCTTCCAATCTGTGTTTAGACTTCCTCCCTTTTCTGCGCATGCTCTGAGATAGGATTGAGCACTGGAGCAAAAGAGGTCAGTAGAGGGCAGTGTTGCACAAAGATCAAATCTGCAAGTTTTGACAAACTTTCCTGGATTCTTGAAATCATGACAATGGGCAAATGGACCTGTTGTAGTAAGAATAGTAGACTCATTTTAAGACATTTTAAAAGACGGGTGACTGGTCAAATAAAAAAGTTATATGGTAAAAGGGGATTTATTCTGAGCACTCTGCCGAAAATTCCACGAAATGCGACGTATAGTTCTTAAGTTATGGTACATTTGTCACATTTTCAAATAAAAAACAAAAAAAGAAAAGAAACCTGACCTCGAAGAAAGCACATATGACATTACATCCTCCCATTACTGAACAGCCTTTTGTTTATCCCTCACCTCTTTAAAATATTGCCTCTCAAAAACTTTAAAATTATCAGAATATGATTGCATATACATTATATTGCTCAAGAAGAGGTCCTATGCCCACTAACGTCAAGTTCAATAAACAGACCGAAAGAACACAAACAAAACATTCCTCACCAATGTGAGAAAGTGCTACAACCTCTGCTGCCCTCATTTCTCTTTAGAACGCAAATCTAGTACTAACTTTATATGATGATTTCTCAGGAATAACATGCCCGGTTTGAATGGAAGCTTTACTAAATTGTGCAAAGCTAACTTCTTACACCAATTTGAAACAAAATGAAATATCTGCCTTAACTTTTCCTTAATCACTACCGAGGACCAGAAATTGTTTTAAACATCTGCTGCAGTACGTGCGGCGACACGGACTGTATCCTCATGTTAGAATGGCTTATTGTATTCGGACTGCTACAACGTTGGAGCAAGGCCAGTTTGAAAAGAATGATGACGAAAGCAAGTTTCCTGGGTGTCTGATTTTTCGAGACAAAAATTGGCACTTGACCAAACGATTACGTTTCGTATATATTGTTGCAGATAAATCTCCCTTCACACTTAAAAGCAGACTTACATCTGTTTTAAACATTGGAAGAAATTGCATAATAGAAAATGACGATAAAAAAATGCCAGCAAAAATCAAACTAATAAATTTTCAAGTTTTAGTTTCATTTTGTTTTCGTTATTTAGTTACAATAATTCTCTTTGATGATTACGGGGTCATTGATGAGTTATAACAATCGAAAGAATTTCCGTCAAACAAGTACTTACCAGGGTTCTCTTGCAGAAGGGAACAAACATCGACAGCTTTCTCATACTCTTTGGTTCCGACCTCACACGATGACTCTACTTGCTGTTCAAGTGCAGGGCACTCTTCTCTTACTCTCCATGAATTTGCGAAATCAAGTTTTTTGGCCTGCATGGGGGTTGAAAGATTAATGTATGCAAAACATACTTATAAAATTACTGATTCAGGTGCATTGTAATCATCTAAATTCGACCAACAATTATTCCTGCCTGCAGAAATATTGACTGTCCTACTGCTATGCCCGTATCTGGTTCCCCTTGTTTTCCCAAACAGTTAGTTATTAGGACCACGGACAGCCAGGGCAACTGCCACTGAGATTTCCCATAAAGAGAAATTCCCAAAATTTAACGAAAGCAAGAGAAAAAATAAGTTCTGCTTCATGTGAATTGTATTTTTTTTTTTCACAAGTCCAAGTTTCCAACAGGAATATTGACTAAATTTTTCATTGGCCTTAGTCTTTAAGTAAGAAACAAAAAACCAACGACTCTTCCCTTCATAGTCCAAAGGAACTCAAATTGACTTCACATCAATAGTGTACAAGACCACCAAAAACCTTATCTATGTCCATAAACGTCGGATGAGGGGAGGAGTAAGGAGGCATATACTCTCCCAATTACGAAACCGATGCAAAATTCCTCCCTATTAAGCCCAAAATATTGCTTATTGCTCTTCACAAGTGAGACCGTCAAAGCAAATAACAGGACTGATCAGAGCAAATTTGTCAGCTTGGTCCAAAATCCTAAATTCGACCAAAATTATTCCTGTTTCAAGAAATATTGGCTGTCTCACTCCTACGAGCAAATCTGGTTCAGAGCCGCAGACTGCTGAGGGTTGGGGGCAACTGCCCATGACATTCCACTATAAAGTTGAACAGGGTGTCATGACTTGGTTGATCTCGTTTTGACTCTGGGTTCTCTTTAGGGTAGAAAACAACAAATAACAGGCTTATCTTAGTATTTCTAGCAGGTATTCACAACCTATAGGGTGTACCTTAATGTTGGAAATTTAAAAAAATTAATGCACGTTGGTTGGCTTCTGAACATGAAGCACCTAGTAGAAGATATGGTTCGTCCCAACTATTAATAATTTTAACAGATTGGTCTCTGGTCTATTCCAGAATTTTTTTTGTCTGACTTCACTAAATTTGAATGGATTTCATGGTTCAAGATTCATTTGGTAAAAAATTTAACGACTGAATTCGATTCTAGCCACATTTTACTTGGAAATTCGAATCAACCCTTAAAAAGAGTATCAGGTATGATGGCGCTCTTCGTACAAAGAGTTGTGAACAGCCTTTACTCCTGAGATTTTGTCAAGGCTACAGCCTTGGAGAAGGCTATTGCAAACTTTTTTTCCAAACTATAATATATATTTGTTTCGCATTTAATGCTGTGTGACCTGAAAACTCACCTCTGTTTCCTTTCATTGTTTTCGCGCTTGTGAAACTGAGCTCAAGTTCTACCGAACCGTTTCTTCTTTTTCATTTGAACTTATTTTGCGATTTTGCATATAGTTAATCCCACTTCAGGAAAGGTATTATGTATTGAAATCTTCTATTACAGTTGGGAAGCTGACCTCGGGGTCACCGAAATGTATTAAGCTCTAATGACGCCACACAATTTTGAATTTTAGCCGCTTATGGAAATTTACACTTGGATAAAAGAATGGCTGTTTTGTTCTGAATACTTTCAAAGACGAACAAGAAAACTATGAAACTTAACAAACGAACTTCGCAAGTTATCATATCATCAATTTCAAGCAAAACTGACGGGTTAAGGGGTAAGATTCACCAGGAGGTTTTAGGTCACGATTTCTTTACATTGGCGAATGGTCACAAATTTATCCCGAAATCACCGCCCGAAGCTGATCAACAATAACCATATGATCAAATTTGGTCACGAACTTCAGTATACTTTCCCATATAGTTTCGTTGATAAATAATTCCAATTTTTTAATGAAGACGGTTAATCCCGCTTCGTCTATGATACAAATCTGTTTGCATTACAGTCAAATTGCAACTGCTCGAAAAGAGCTTCCTTCTCTTACATTTTATGCATGACGTTTGGTGACGTCATAAGGATTTGAATACTAATTAGCTAAAAGTCATGACTTTTAAAGTCAATTATCTCAGAAACTAGGAGCCAAAAAATCGTCAAAACCGTGAAAATCAATGAATAAGATGTAAAAAATACTTTCGGTGCCTGGTTCTGAGTGAACTTACGGGTAAAAGTGAGGATTTTTGTCCATTTTATGAAACGTGTAAAATGGGTTTCAAATGCTCTGCAAAATCGTTCAGAATTTATTCTATGTTGTTTTAAACTACTCAGTTTTTACTTCAATAGAAAGAAAATTTTGTTTTCTATCTATTGGTACCATTTTTGCACTATAAGATATTCTCAATGAGTCAGGTACTCGGTAAATTCCACGACGAATCGATTGTAGCGCCCAGAGTATATAAACAGTATAGTGGGCCTACTTTCGCGAAATGAACGTTAATGGTCGTCCTATATGTATAACGTTACAACAGCAGCCTAATTCATCCTCACCAGTATTGTTCCCATTTCGGAGAAAATGGTGTGATACTTGCTCCTTCGACATTTTGCAACAAATTGTTTGTTTTAATGCCATTTACAAATTAAACTAATCAGTAGTGTTGCACTGGTATATACTTGTTTGAATGTGATATACCTGTATACACATGCAATATTTCATAGTCATCATAGTATACACACAAATAAGCTCTGTACATACAGAGCAAAACTGCATCTTCTTTGCACTAAAACACTGAAAATCACCTCACTTTAAAAAGAGTTGGGCTGACTAAAAAGCTGGTTTAAAAATCTTTATTCTAGGAAACTGTATCAACTTCAATTCAATGTTCATGCTTTGAAAAAAATTAAAAATTAACTCTATGCATCATATACACTCATGCAGTCAGCATACTTGAGCAAGAAACTGAATGAGGGACCTTTCTAAAAGGGCCTGCTTAGACAGGAAGGGCCTTGCAGGAAAGATCATCAGTACAATGTTTAACAAGTGCTTTTGATTTTTCTCATTAACTCTTGGTAAAATTGAAAAATACTGAAGGCAATTTAAGGCAAATACCAATCAGGTTGCAAGGGAATGAGTATGTCCAGCTGATCAGGTTTGGCAAATGAGATTTCTTACTTTCAGTTCCTTGTGAATTTCTTTTCACATGAATACTGGTCCTAAAAATTACATGATGATGGCTGGACTGTTACGATAGTAATTCATCACTATCCTGTCCTCTTGGGAGAGCCTGGACGGAATGTCCCAATCATTTCTACTAGCCAGTTTGATATGCCTAGTAGCTCAAACAGTCAATGTAACAACTTACAGTCTGTTTTTTGTGCAGGAAACTACCTAAATGTTGCCCAATATGATTCTCCTTTATGTGACCACCTTAATGATCAAAAATAAATAAAATTAATGTAACAAATCTAGGAATGAATTAACAGTTTTCACTTCATTGAGTGCTACATTGATGAGAACCCATTTTAAAACAAAGTTGAGTATACTAGGGTGTGACAAAACTAGCTGCCAGTGAACATATCATGGATGTCATAATAATCAGTAGTAGGCTTACTGTAATACAGTTTAGGATCACATTGAGGTGAGCTTTTGGGACAATTCAAGTCAGCCAGTGTAAGATTGAGTTTGAGGAGTGGGAACTTGTTACTGAATAAAAAGTGATATATGCTAGGCATGCCATACAGCCTTGTACACTAATTCCTGTCTCCGAGTCCACAGAAACCACTCCTTCATTAAAGTTAACCAGTATAAAATGCAAGTCACAGTTAAGGTGGCAGTACATAATTGCCCATGGATGATGGGGTAAGGTTTTTGAATGATGTAAGCTTATGAAGGATTAGAATTACAAAGCTGGCTCTATAGCCCATGGGACTTCATAGAAATAGACATAACTTGAACTTAATTACAGTACAGTATACCACTATACTGTAGGTCTATTATGGAAAATGTTGGAAAGGAGTGAGTTTTTCTGTTTGCGGCACAGAAACTATCAGGTAAGAAAGAATAATAATCCGTGGATATGTCCAGACTGAAGTTGAAGCCTCTAAATTTAGGGTGTGTTTAATCCAGGCTGACTTGGTCATGATTCATACACCCCTGCAGTCCCACTATCCCAGGTTTACTTTACAACTAGGCTAAGTTACATGCAAGCCCCCCATGGCCACAGTGCCAGCATTGCACTGAATGTCACTGAATATGCCATGAAAACTAAAGCTTCATACTTTAAAGACTGCAAGTCTGCAAACAACACTGGAAGTTTTTTAAGATTGTGAATGCAATGGGTACCTGTCCTGTAAATCCCACAGTAAAATAGTCGTTAATTATTTTGTTATGGTCGACGTTTTGTGAGCCGTATTGGAATAGTAGTTAGTACTAACAGTAACGTTATAGGATATTTAACGTTAGCTGTGTACCAATACCATATGTACTATAGTACATACTACATACATATTGTACCGTAAATACCCCTTCAGGTTTAGCAGTTGTTTACAAAACAATTTGTAAATTAAACTACGTAATTTTGGTATCAACAGAAAGCCTATGCTATAATCTTCAAACGTCGATACAAAAATATCGTTTTACATCCCTCAATGAGTCAGGTACTCGCAAAGTTTGAGGTCCTAATCTGAGACATAAGAATCGACTGCCTCTTTTTGAGGACGTATTTTTGCAGTATATGTCTGAAAAAACCTAAAAAATCTTTGATTTCTAAGAGAAGGAAAGGTCAAAATGTCCACTTACCGTGTCGTTGTATCTATTTATACGCCTACTTAAACATAATTCAACATGTCGGGGGAGACCCCTTGTCAGTCACAGTTCCGCGAAATCTCATTTGCGCAGACTTTCAAGAAGGCGGGAATGCTAGAGAACTGGTCACGTGACTTCATTAACTGTACACTTGCGTGTATACTGATTACACCTGTTAGAAAGTCAGCCATCTTGAAACGCAATGCATGGTGGTACCTAGCATAAGTTGCAGCACTGCGATACAAGATCCAACTCAACGCCATGCATTGGGCGTGAACATATGTAAGTGATGCGAAAGTATGTACATATAATGAATAGATAAGCAGAACAAAGACACTGAGTTCTTACAGCATTTTAGTCAAGAACAAGAGCCCAATGGGCACTGTGGTTTCTTGCTGGATGTTATAAGAACTGTACAGCCAATCTCCTAATAGAGCTAAGCAAAAGCTTGTACTCAATGTTTGTAACATCTTCACAAGGGGTATTTCAGTACTAACATTACATGAAATCAATGATTAAATTTTTGTTGCCTTAGTAACATTCAACTTGTATTTGCCGAGTGATCCTTCAAAAACACTACCTCATTTCCCTATGTATTTATGCTTGTAATCAAACTTGATATTATCACCAATAAACAGTACACAATGTGGTCAGAGAGAGAAAAACACCCCTTGTATTTCTCTCATAAGTTATTTTTACCTGCTCTCAAGTAAAACTTGCTATTACTTTAAAACAACCTACCATTTGTCCTGTTTGCTATCTCTACACAGAAAACGGGGTTTATTCAGCAGCTAAGCAGAAAGCAAGAGATAAATGGGGTGTGATAATAGAATGAGGATTAGGTTACCCCACATAGCACAGCAGTATTAAAGAGACATACTGTACTGTATAATCCATGCATTGCTTCCACTGGCATAGAGACCAGTTTAATACACATGTGCTCAGTGAAATCTACAGATTTCAGTTATTGCCCTCTTAAAACATTGAATGATTCGAAATATGTGTACAACCCGAAGGAATCATTACTGAAAGAACGTTTTAAAGCATTTCTAAGGTGTTTGAGCTTTTAAGCATGCAAAACAAGGTGATATAAAGAATCTATTGAACCTATCTTTATCTAACTTACAAGATTTTCTAAATAACATTTCCAGCAGTTGACCTCCAGTGACCTTGATGACCTTTGACCTTAACCAAACACAGATTGATTTGATATATGTCCCTTCTACCTTAAAATACTGTTTTAAAACCCTTTTTAGTGTATGACCCCTGGTGACCCCAGATGACCCCTTGACATGCACCAAACATATCAGATTTCATCCTTACACCATAACACATCCACACACCAAGTATGACATCTATCCAAGTTTCCTACCTAGAGATATTGTGTTGAGAAGGTTTTTAGTTTTCGACCTCTGGTGACCCCAAATGACCTTTGAACTCCACCAAAAATGATAGGGCACACATTCTCCTTATGACGAATCTATGTACCAAATCCAAGTTCCATCCAACCTTCCCTTGTTGAGTTAGAGCGTACCGAAGCAAGTGTCACACACACACACACACACACACCTATACGCGTTTCTGGCGCCTATCGGGGACATGCTCATTATACCAGTCAAGTGGGGATATTCTGTTTTTCCTAGTCAACTGGGGATAATCACAGGTCATAATCAAGGTGACTGGGGATCCTGAAAAATCTACACACACATTTTCACACAAATTCAAACAAAAAACATGGAAACGTGGATATACCTCAGATCAAACTGTAAAGCTACAGGCACTTATCTAACACCCCACTTTGCATTATTTTGGACTTTCTAAAACCGGGGATATCCCCATTTCGCGGGGTATCCCCAGTTCTACTGTAATTTTCATGTGTGTATCCCCGATTGACCCCAGAAACGCACGCACTCACCCACATATATATATACACACACACACACGCCAACCTGACTACATAGGTTCCTTTGCTACCGCAAGGAATCAAAAAAGGATAACAAGAAAGGTACCACTATATTTTGGAAATGTCATTTGTATTCTCTCTTGCAAATGATATTTCAACATATTCTCACCTTGAAGACGGAAAATGTTCAGTTTTTAAACTTCGCAAAATAGCTGTCGCTCCTTCGGTATTCTCGGAAAGCTTATGACGTAGAAGCAAGCCAAAGTTCATGCACCCGCTAACTATCGCTGTCTATATGAAATATTTAAATATTTAACTTTGTATTTTTCTTCCATTGACAAAAAATACTCAATTGCGTAAGACCTTGAATTAGAATTACTGATTTATTTAACGGGTGTGCGTTTTCGCTCTGCGTGGGCTACTCGAGTACGCTCTCCCAAACAGTGACGTCACCAGACATTTCATTCTGGGGGGCACTGAGGGGGCACAATGATTTTATGGGGGGGGGGCATTGCTAGACTCCACTCATGGCGCCGGAGGCACCACCGAGCGCGAAGTGCGAGGCTCAACGGGTGGGGTCCAGGAGAGAAGCCCCGGTGGGGGGCCAGGGAGCGAAGCCCCCGGAAGCTCCTGGGTTTTAGCGTGTTTGTGAGGTATTAAAGACGTTATTTAAGGGTAATTTTATTGACTTAACACTGGTCTAAAGTTACCTCCAGGGTAACTTCAAGTAAGCCTCTCGGTAAAGAACCACTGATTCAACTACCAAGAGCTTATCCGGCTGACATTTTGAAAATGGGGTAGATGATCTATAGAGAAAAAAGTTGGTGGGCACTTCAATGTGAAGTTTGGTGGGGGGTCCAGGGGGCGAAGCCCCCGGAAGCTCCTGGGTTTTAAAGTGTTTTTGAGGTATTAAAGACGTTATTCAAGGGTAATTTTATTGAGTCAACTATACACTGGTCTAAAAGTTACCTCCAGAGTAACTTTCAAGTAAGACGTTCGGTAAAAAACCACTGATTCAACTACCAAGAGCAGATCCGGCTGACACTTTAAAAAAGGGGTAGATGATCTATAGAAAGAAAGTTGATGGGCACTTCAATGTTAGTCTTAGTGGGAGTCCAGGGGGCGAAGCCCCTGGAAGCTCCTGGGTCTTTAGCGTGTTTGTAAGGTTTTAAAGTTGTTTTTAAAAGGGTTGTTTTTACACTGGCCTAAAAAATTACTTATAGGGCAATTTCGAGTAAGATTTTATTTTTGGTAACAACACAAACGTTAGTGAAACTACTCTCAAGAGCGTATCAGGCTGACAATTTGAGGAAGGTGAGCTGCACCGTGACTTTAAAGAGAAAGAAAGGCAGTTGATGGGCAATTAGATGTGATCCCCTGAAGGAAAAATGTAGGCTTAATCCTGCTTGAAGGGTTACCTGAGATGTGCGCCACCTCCAATTGACGTAGTCGGAAGTGTGAAGAAAATTTTGAAAAAACGTAACCCCTCAGACATCCGGAAATGGCATTTCCAAGGTTTTTTGCGATATTTTCATTTGAAAAACATGAAAATTTACTGCCTTTTCTTTTCAACAGAGGAATCGAATCCTAAAAAATTCATAGTGACACTCTGACTACAGAAGATATATTTTTTTTGAAAATCTGAAATCTCAGTTGGGGGGGGGGGCCACACTCGGGGTCCACACCATTTTACGGGGGGGCACGTGCCCCCTGCCCCCCCCCCCTTGGCGACACCACTGCTCCCAAAACTCATTTCAACGCGAGGGCTGAGGGTGTGAAGATTGCGCAAGAATGGTCACAAAGTAAGGTCCGCTTCCCAAATGATTAGAGTTGCATTGAGCATTAATCTCGTTCTTATCCTTGACAACGCTCTCAACATGATTCAAAGCTTTGAGCAGAAATGCTGCAAGATCTGCAGGAAGTGGGTTTGATGCACCTGTACACTTTTAAAGAAAGTGCTTAGCAATTAAACACTTATTACGTGCACTAAACTAATACACGTATTTAGCTATTAAACACTATAAATGTTTAGAAATTAAACATGTTTAAAATTTCAGAAATGGGACACTTACTTATGTATAGCATCTGAATTTGTTTAGTTGGGGATAAAGTGTCTAAAAACTTTTCATACAGAAACACTTTTTGAAGAGTGTCAGGCGCGACATTTCGAAAAGCGAGAGGGCTGAACTTCGAAAACACGAGTGATGGTGGGGGTGGTGTTAAGTGCGACTTTCTGACCGAAATATGAAATTCTGCCCAAACTGCTAAAAGACTTCAATTTCTCAGAGGAGTGCCACAATCGGCTGGATCGAAACGAACAGAAAATTTGGAAAAATCGAGACCCCCAAACAGCCGGAAATGGTGTTTCCCGTCTTTTAAGTAGAATCTAAGTAGTAATTATTTTGAGCTTTTGTTTCCAGTAAAATGTATGCTTCAATAAAAAATGAGCATGCTGCAAAATGATTAGAAAAATATCAAATATAATGCACCACTACCACTGGTTGAATCGGTAACGTAAAGACAACTTATCATTGCAAATTGCACTTATATGCATTCACTACAAACGTTTTACTGACATGCAACATGAGATTATGAGGAATCTAAATTCGAACAACTTCAGTTACCGGCGATATGGCATGCATCACAAAATATGCCGGCAATGTACCGTATAATAAACATTTCCCATGTGCTCGAGCTGACTGCTTAGTTCAGACTTGTGGACTGTGTGATCTAATTAGCTCTTTAAAAACCACAACTCGTTTTTGCGCAAGGTACTAACCTGCGTAAACATAATTATATATATTCTGAAAGAAACAAGGGCGCAAATGATTTTCCAGCATGCAAATGTCTCAAGTCCATATCAACGGTTTCGGCACACTTGATTTCCACAAGCCATACGCATCAGATAAAAACATACACGGCGGGCTAATCAAAGACAACGTATCGGGCTTCAGTTCTTATATTTCACATCATTAATTGACACTAATAGCGCGTTCCCACGAACACGGACTTACCCGGGTAACAGATTAAAAACAAGCCCACCTTTCCTTCCTCGAAGAATGTCGAAAATTATACGATGCATTTTACGTTTCTCATTCATGATTATTTCTGATCACTCTCCCTTTGTAACAAAACCGTGTGCAAACCGCGGCTCCCGGAACAGATGCGACCCGCTGCGTCCTGATGAGTGTCCTCGAATTTCGATTGACCCAATTTTCTCCCGGGCCCCTCACGTGTTGTATGTGGTATTACTAACATTTGCCATTTTTTTGGAACCTGTAGCTTTATAATTTTCTTTAAAGCGTAATCTAAATCTGAATCAACATTTTTGTCAACAATCAGTAGTCCCACACTTACTTACAGTATTACTTGGGCGCATTTGAGTGTGCTTTGATGGGCAAATTGGTCAATCAATCTAACAGGGGATGAATGGAGAAGGCGTGAGGCTGAAACACCGCCTTCATATGTGCACCCGCTGTTCCTCTGCGGCCATTCAGATGGTTATAGCAACATAATTTGTCACGATGTTCCAAAACGTTTGCACACCCTTTGCTCTATGGACAAAAGTAATGGTCTGATTTTAGTCTGCCATAACTGGGGTCCATTACCTTTAACCTTTCAATTTCCTTGTGACCTGTACCATGGATGGTTGTACACTGAATTGTGTCTTTATTTTCTCAATTTTACTGAACACGAGGGCCTGAAATACATGTAGACACTAACTGAAGACGATTTAAGGCTGATATACCCTACTAATGGCTGCATGCAGTCACTAAACACAAGAGCTGATGGGGTTTGTCTATAAAATGGACGATCATTGAAAAGTGAGACAAACTTAGGATACATAAAGGCCGTGCACAGTCAATACATTGCACACCTGGGCTAACTTGCAAGTGTGCAAACATAGTTGGTAACGCTTATGACATATTGACAGCTATTAACAGTATAAAAATTCTTTTTGTTGTGACAAAGACAAGGCTCAGAGGGAAAGCCCCGCAGATATTTACCTGGATTGAATATCATACGAAGTTCTTGTTTAGAGATTTACAACTAGACCACGTAGAAACAGGTAGTGAGAGACTAACAGGGGAACCCCCAATCCAATCAAACAAACGCAAACAAAAATACAATCACAATGCCAAAAAATCCATGCACACCATGCAACAAGGAACAAAAGAGTGTGTGATACTACTGAGATTTAAAAACCCCAAACCAACACAAGTCCAACAACCACAAATCACCCTAAACAAAGTCCCACTTGTCTACTAAACGACCCACAAAGGCCAATTCGCCGGAAGGCAACACCACACGCCGGATGACAACACCACACCGAAGGCAACAACACATCCAGGGCAACACCACACCCCATGGCAAGACTACGCCCAAAGGGAACATCACTTTAAAAGTCCAGTTCTCTCACCTCAAACAGTACCAATTCTCCTAACCTTCTTACTTAAGCCCCTCCCACAATTGTCTGAAATTCATACTCATCCAGATACAATCTCAGTTTATTGCTTCAAGGTGAGTAAAGAAAACCTCAGTTTATATAATCAAAACACTCTCAGTACCTTTCATGCTGTGTAATAAAAGCTTAGGTACTCTGCATTGTTTGAATTAGCTGTCAATCAAAGAGCTGAGCCAATTGAGAATTTTGGTACCCCCGTACCAAAATTGTAGTTTGGGTTGAGAGGTTTGGCTCTTTAAAAGCACTGGGCAAATACAGACGCACCTTGCCCAAGAGTACTCCGGAAGTTGTGGCAAAGAGTAATCTCATTACCCTCACGTTTAAAAAAAATCCACAACCAGTTTTGCCAAGAACTCATTTTTGTTGGTATTTGTTTAAGAGAAAAGGAAGGAGGAGACTGAAATATCTCCCTTGAATATTTTCCTAGAGCAACGTATAATGCTAATTTTCGCGTATTTGGTATTGTTAATGTAAAGAAAAAGGAGGAGGGGCTGAGACCGTAACCCCCCCCCCCCCGGGTCCGCGCCTGGGTATATACCTACCAGTGTCCCATTTCGCAATTGTTTGTCATTGGTACTGTTTCCGTCAGCGTTACCACACAGACCACATACGTGACCAAAATAGTCTGGCGGCAGCTCAATTTCTGCATCGTTCTCTCCGTCGTAGGTGATTTTTAAACCAAACGAGGTCTTCACGATCTGAAAAAGTTAGAAAAGAGAAAATCACGAAAAGGAAAATTATATGAAAGGTAAATCTATCTTTATATGGGAATGCTAAGGATAGAGTTAATCCCCTTATGTGAAAGAAGAACTAAATTTCTCACAATTTGATGAAAATTCCATTCAGATTTTAGCCAACTAGATTAACCGAATTTGTACTTCAAATCTAAAAATAAGCATGCACGACATCGTATCTTTACATTACTCTTTCGAGTGTCTTTAAACTTTGCCACCAAATTCCTCCTAAATAGTCCAATGTTATCAGAATACGATTGCATGAGTGACAGATACGAGAACTGACCATTTTTGCAACCTTAATCGGAGGGGACCAAGGTCAACACAACTGCAGACAGAAAATAAAAACGCATCTCTTATCAATGTCAGGAAGGCATATCCTCTGGTATGCTGCTTTTCAATACTCTCTTTGGAGCACCCATCTCTCGAGAAGTTTCTTAGATGGAGTTTAAAGGCCCAATGTCTAACCAATTGGTTTACCTATACCTCGAGAAATATATTTCCGATTTAAATAGAAGTTTCACCAAATTTTGTGTCTCTTTTAATTCTGATTTTTTTCGGTTGTTGTTGTCTGGCTAAGAATTCTCCTGACTAAATTTAAGAAGAAAATAACCGGTGTGACTTTACCCAAATTTATTTTTTCCTCATCATTCACAATGTTAACGTTTCGAGTCTTACATTTTGTCACAAATTGAATTTCGCGTGTCCCAAGGCAGATCCATGCACCCATAACTGTCAAGTGCGGAATTTTGGAATGCATACTTTTATCTTGCGGTCCTCTGGAAAAGGAGAAAATTTAGAAATTGTGCCCTTTTAGAAAAAATCGTTATACCCTAGTCCCCCTCTTCTCTCGGCACTGCTTTTTCGACGTGGTATCTTGTAATTGTTCTTTAACCTCTTTTATTATGTTTCCTCGTCGAACGTCTTAAGAATTTAAAGAAGCCACCCTTATGACTACTTTAGGGAATGTGATAGAGATGTTAATCATAATCTTAATGAAGTGTATGAGTGATTACAATAAGATTATAGGAATCTATCCCAATGCTTTGTTGGAAGATAAATTATATTTATCTGACACTAAAAGCGTCAGATGAATATAATTCATCTGACGCTTGCCCCTCTCTGCGGACGCCCATGTTTCTATCCCTCTCTTTCACATTCCAGTATAAAGGCAGTCATTATATTTTGTGTTATTGTCAGGCCTCGATTTAAGATTTTAATGAAATAATGGACTACTTGTGAAGATAAAGATTAAACCTGCTAGAGCTAAATAGCAAGCAATCTTACACGAGGAAAACGTTATGGAAATTAATCACCGTTCGGTGTACATTTTTGGCATCTGAAAATCAAGGTAAGTACACGAAGAAACAGTATTTGACGTAATTTAAATCATGTGACCTCTCTGAAATAGTCATTAATTAAGTACATTGAAAGAAATAGCCAAGAAAAAGGGTCTCATTGGCTCTCTAGATACAGAATTCAAATGCAATTTTCTGGCTTTTGAGACCACGAAAGTACAGCAATAAGCACTTTTATGGGATTATCGTGCAGTGTCAGAAATGACCATTTATCATGAGAATGGTCACTTGAAGATGAGCAAAGTGAAATTACTGCTCATTAAAAACCTTAAATCATTACCACTAGGATAACAGTTTTATTTTAACCTGAATGTTCTGTTCAAATGATTTTGAAAAATGTTGTGGAAGTTATTTTAGTACCTTTATAAACTCTTTTTATTGTCTATGGTGACAATTATACCCGAAAACAAAGGGGCTATTTACGCTACAATTATTGTTGCGCCCTTTGCAACATCTTTTATTGGCCGGGAGGGTGAATTTAATGTTAGTCGGTGTATTTTGTAAGCTTATAATCACGCTTGGTGTGGAAGTAATTATCTTAGCACAGCGACAACATTCATTAGTGCGTATAAAGCATGAAGATTCGTTTCGGCAAAACCTATCCCTACATTACAGCAGACCCTTTTCATCAGAATAAAGGGAAGATAGTACAGTTATCGGTGGCTGTTTGAGCATTTCTTTATCTGTGCCTTAAAACAACGCTTTTAATTTATGTCTTTTGCCAATAATGGTGCAAGAGTAAAGTATGTTAAAAACCTAAAAAGGGCGCCGACAGACGATTTTGGTCCGTCTGGGGGGGGGGGGGGGCGTTTCCTTTTTTCAAACTGACAGCGCTTCAATAAGCATGCTTGTTTTTTTCTAAAATGTTCAGTACCCAAAACCGGAGATATTATATAAATATGGTATTGAGCCTTTTCTAAAGCCCTCCCGAACCTCTGAAAAAAGGGCCGTTCGGCGAAACCAAACTTTAATAAATATGGCACTGGGACTTTACTCCCATAGTGACCCTGATGATCTTCCCGTTTTGGCCACTGGCTCAATGACAGCAGGGATTATGTATTCGATATGGTCTATTTACTTCGTTGATATGGGAACCTTAAGATTCTGCTCACACACAAAAACACACCCAAACACACACGCACACGCCCACTTCATCACATAGATATATGGCCTGCCTTCCAGAAGGAATAAAAGAAGTTGTTTTTTTGAAAAAGTTTTCCTAAAGAAAAAAGCCTTCGGAAACTTACAATATCATCGCCTTCTCGACGGACTGATATACCGCTTTTATCATAGGGGAGTTCGTCTTCGATATTGATCCCATTATGCAATATGTCTCCGGTGTACTTCATTCTGAAATTATTGCCATTGAAGTACAAGCGTACTTCTGTTAGGTATGTGAATCTTTCCTCCGGAATCAGGGCGTCGTTGTGAATGAGAAGGCGGAAATGAGGGAGATCACTTGGCAGATTGCCGCAAGTCTTGGTGGCGATGTAGGTGCAATCTCCTTGGAAGGAGTAAAAATCCTCGTCATAGGTGTGAAAATGGGGGTCTCCATAAATGTGACATACTTTACCGGCTTTGAAAAGGGAAGAAGGAGAACGCTTGATGAAAGCATTTCTACATGGGGATGATTGGGTGCTACATGAGATGAACTGTGGAAATTTCAGCAAACATATTCATATGGTGGGATATGTGGATGTCTGACGATTTTGCCTTACAGTAAAATAATTGCGATATGAGAAGTTCACCTTGAAAAAGTCATTCTTCAGGGTTCCAGGAGATTAAACCATTCAGAACAAGGCCGGCACAGTATCTCGATTTTTAACAACGTACAAAAATTTGTTACATAGGATAAATACTTTGTAACCTAAAACATATGCCTACAAATTTCATGAAGCATAAAGACCATGCCCATAAATGATTTTTTTTAAAACGAGGTGGGGATGGGGGCACTAGTAAAAAACGAGTTCGGTAATTTGTTTTGGTGGCAATGTTCATGCGCACATCCTGCAAATCGTCGGAATAAACAAACAAACCCCACACAACACGATTTCCGAAATTTGACTTTACATGAAAACTTCGTGAAATCATTCTTTCTTAAAGCATGTATAACTTAATGAGGGATCTCAAGTGTGGTTCCATGCTGCTTCTGTGCAGTGGACTGTGTATGAATTGTCTTTTTGATATGAAATTTGCATTTTAATCTGCCGTAAAGTGAGACCGAGAGCCCTATTTTCTTTCGAGTTGGCTAGACACTTAGATATATGCTTAGTGTAGCATGCACTCACCGACAAAAACGAGGGAACACCGTGAGCCGGCACATGCTGATTTCGCTTTTTGTATCCCACGCTGATGTGTCCAACATTTCCATACGGTAATGAATTACCGAACTCGCTTATTAGTGCGTAGTCTTTCGGCTTTTCGGTATGCGATCAAACACCAACCAAATACAAATATATTTTATATATTTTTATATTTTAGGCCGACCCCATTCGCAATTTATCAAATCGCAAAGAACTCAAAAAACATATTCCCCTCAGGCCGCCTTACCCGGACAGTTTCACGATTCGATTCCTTGAAGAACAACTTAATTGGACTGCAAAAATTTAGAAAACGTGACGTAAAAAGAAGACATTCCAAATATTTCCAATTGTAGCTTCATAATGGATTGTGCTCTGTTTCTCTAGTAATAAGCCATTAAAGGAAAATTTTTATTGAATACAGTAGGGCAACCAAAAGAGAATCATTGAGTTGGTATATGAAATTAAACAAATTTCCCTAAAATTGTTAAGATTTATTTACATATCAAATGACAAATGGTAAACTTAAACAACCCCAATATCCTACCTAAAAATAACTGTTTTGTGAGTGAGTGCGTAACGGCTCAGTCGGTTTTCAAAAATTCAGGACCAGACTTTTTTTCAAATTAAAATAGGACGGGACCCACGTTACAGTGAACCAATTTAGAGAACGAACAGGGCTGGAACAGATAAAATATTGTGGAATAATTACCGTATGTTAGTAATCCACGAGACGCTTTCAAACAAGAAAACCTGTCACCATTTGGTAAAATTTTTGAATTTTGCGCTACATATGTCAGAACTAATTCAGTAGAAAAAATTAGAATTAATTTAAACGTAATTAAATTTGAATATGTAGTGCCTAGGCCGGTGAGGTTTTCATCTGAATCACAGGCAACCTTCCAGCTGTATCAACAGAATAAGGAATCCACCCAAGGCAACAATCGATTCAAAGTACCTCTGCTTTCCTATGAAAGCGTTCCTCACGTTTCATAATAATTAACGTTAGATTTTGTATTACAATTTTAACTTACCTGTTGCGCACTCTTCTCTTCCGTTGCCCATGTACCCGTCATCACAGTAGCAGTTTCGCACTCCACCTTTCACGGAACACTCTGCATTTTCTGCGCATTCCATAGATTGACAGTGGAAATTACCCAAACCTTCACATGTGCAGTACTCGGAGCAGTCTCTTGCCACATATTCTTCACCGACCTACAAGAATAGGAAATTGGTCAGTCAACATAGGCTTTAGGTATTCTTTGACAGGACCGAAGTCAGGAATCTCAAATCTCATTTTGAGAGTGGGAGGGGGGCAAAAATGCTTATGATGTGACCATGAGTATTAAACTGTGCACGCGTGGCGGGCACCGCGAGCGCGAAGCCCCAAAGGACCCCTCGTGGGATCCAGGGGCAAAGGACTGTGGAGGTGCAGGGGGTGAAGCCCCCGGAAGCTCTTGTGTTTTAGTATTTCTGAAGCTTCAGACAAAACTGTTTTGAAAAAAAAAAACACCGAAAAAAGGTGACCGTATTTTTAGGTCTACTCAATTTTTTTTTTTTTTTTTTGGGGGGGGGGGGGCAAATAACGATTGTGCCCCCACTTTTTCACTTGAGGGGGCAAAGACCCCCTTGCCCTCGGGATTTGCGCTCCTGAACGAGGGCTACGTGTAGGGAAAGGGGTATATGGGAGTTTGTCAAACCCAGTCAGGTCCACTTCCAAACCAATGTTTTTCTTTACACCTAATGATTTCATATGATTTCATGATGATGAGTTTAGTCGACAATTTGGTGATTTAGTTAAACAAAATAAATGAATGCTCAAACATCAGAAGCATTGTTTTAATTATCATATATATAAAAAACAATAAAGCAAGTCTTACCCTCCCTTCTTCAACTATAAATAAAAACTATTGGTGAGGGTTTCTTCCACGCCATTACACTCATTTAGGGTCCGACTTGGCCAGTAGTACAGACATAGCTTAAGATAAATTTTGTTGATATAAGAGCATACATCACAGACTTCCTATATACTTGGGCAAAGCATGTAACGAGGAATGCCTGTGCGTAGACTCCTGGGGCAAAAAGGGGCACCAAGATGGCCGTCGTGAAGCTATATTTTGCATGATTTGACAACTCTGCTTTGACAACTTTCCACGCTCCTACTCATACTTCATGCATAAGAAGTCCTTGGTATATGGACGCAAAAATTGTGATGTCGTTTCACGTACACAGTTTGAAACATGGAAACACAAACGTGTTAAGTCAAAGGGTACCATCTTTAAATAATAATAATAATAATAATAATAATAATAATAATAATAATAATAATAATAATAATAATAATAATAATAATAATAATAATAATAATAATAATAATAATAATAATAATAATAATAATAATAATAATAATAATAATAATAATAATAATAATAATAATAATAATAATAATAATAATAATAATAATAATAATAATAATAATAATAATAATAATAATAATAATAATAATAATAATAATAATAATAATAATAATAATAATAATAATAATAATAATAATAATAATAATAATAATAATAATAATAATAATAATAATAATAATAATAATAATAATAATAATAATAATAATAATAATAATAATAATAATAATAATAATAATAATAATAATAATAATAATAATAATAATAATAATAATAATAATAATAATAATAATAATAATAATAATAATAATAATAATAATAATAATAATAATAATAATAATAATAATAATAATAATAATAATAATAATAATAATAATAATAATAATAATAATAATAATAATAATAATAATAATAATAATAATAATAATAATAATAATAATAATAATAATAATAATAATAATAATAATAATAATAATAATAGGGATAAATGCATGGAATGGATGTTAGCACTGAATTTAGTAGATGTTTGGAGAGAGAGAAATTTATACCAGAAAAATTTTACTTGGTCTTCTAGTATTACCCAAGGGATACACTGTAGACTTGACTTCTTCTTGATTTCAAGTAATTTATGTCACCTAGTGGTTACGGATAATTTTACTACTGGTTTAAACTCTGATCATGCAATAGTGAATTTGAACTTTAGGGTTTACAGTGAAAAACGTGGCCCTGGGTTCTGGAAACTTAACAATGCTTTACTGTCAGATTCTGATTATGTTGACTTAATAACAGATCTTATCGTAAAAATAACTGATTCCTTTAAGGCTACTGACCCGGCCTTTCTTTGGGATTATCTGAAATACCGTATTAGAAAAGCTTCAATTGAGTATAGTAAATCAAAGGCTAGGGATAGAAGGAAGGATGAGTCAAAACTAATTAATGACATATGTCGGTTAGAGCATAGGTTTTTTCAATACAATGAATCAGAAATCTATTTCAAATTGAAAGATGCCAGAGCCAAGTTACAACTTATTTATGATTATAAATTCCGTGGAATGGTTATCCGTTCCAGAGCACGTTGGGTAGAACAAGGGGAAAGGTCTACAAAGTACTTCCTTAATTTGGAATCACGAAATAAAGCAGAAAAGGTGATTCGTAAACTTAAAACTGAGGATGGGGTGCTGGTATCGGACAACTCTGAAATACTGCTTATTTTATCGCAGTTTTACAAGACTTTGTATACGACGCAAAGTATTAATCCAATGGATATATTGAAGGACGCTCATTATAATAACCCTCTTTCACAAGATGATTCCGACAGCTGTGAAGGTTTGTTAACAATTCGGGAGTGCTGGGGAGCCCTTAATACAATGAGTAATGGTCGTAGCCCTGGCAGTGATGGATTATCAGTGGAGTTTTATAAAAAATTTTGGACAGTTATTGGGGAGGTGGTTGTCAAGTCTCTTAATTTTGCGTATGAAAATTTAAGGCTGACAAGCGAACAGGGACGTGGAGTAATTACTCTACTACCAAAACCAGGAAAAGATCCAACTTTAGCTAAAAACTACCGTCCCATCTCTATTAAATGTTGATTATAAGATTGCTTCTAAAGCACTGGCTATTAGACTGAAAAAAGTTATCCCATCGTTAATTAATGTTAATCAAACAGGTTTTCTAAAAGGGAGGTTTATTGGTGAGAACATCCGTTTCACGCTCGATTGTATTGATTACTGTAAGAGCTTTAACATTCCTGGATTATTATTGCTGATAGATTTTGAGAAAGCTTTTGATAGATTGGAATGGAATTTTATTAGAACCTGTTTGGAATTTTTTAAGTTTAAAGATGGTTTTATCAGATGGTTTTTTACTTTATACTCTAATATAAGTTCATGTGTATGTAATAATGGATACTCTTCACCTTTCTTTCCTATAACAAGAGGTGTCAGACAAGGTTGTCCCTTAAGTCCCTACATATTTTTAATTTGTGCTGAGATCCTGGCAGTTAGAATCAATAGTTGTTCTTTGATAAAAGGGATATCTCTGCTTGGGAAGGAAACAAAGATTTTACAATATGCCGATGATACCGCAATATTTATTGACGGTTCATATGGTAGTTTAAGTACGACTGTGCAAATTTTAATGAGTCTTGAGAGGTCATCCGGTTTAAGGGTCAATTTCGATAAGACAAATGTATTTCCTCTAGGTCCATCAGCCTTCAATAAGCCCCATTTTATAGAAGAGTTTTCCTTAACTGGACATTGGGTCCAGTCACACTTTTAGCATGACGTTTGACAATTCGAGGGATAGTCTCTTTCGACTAAACTATACCCCTAAATTGTCAAGGCTCAAATCGTTGCTAAATTTATGGAAGTGCAGGGATTTAACTCCATTTGGTAAAATTACAATTATAAAAACATTTGGCCTTTCACAATTAGTATTTTTGTTTCAAATTCTGCCGGACCCTCCTCATTACTATATGCAAGAATTAGAGAGACTTCTATTTCGTTTCATCTGGAATGGCAAGCCAGATAAAATAAGTCGTAAGACTCTGATAAGCACGTATGACCAAGGCGGGCTGAGAGCCACCCATCTGACATCTTTCATTTATGGACTAAAATGTACTTGGGTAAAGAGATATACCGATGATAAAATTGCAGACTGGAAGATACTCTTTGATTTCCATCTGAAAAAGTATGGTAAGCAACTTCTGTTTAATTGTAATTATCAGGTAAATGACCTTGATATTGATAACGGGTTTATTAGAGATGTGTGTAGAGCATGGTCTGTTTACAATTTCAGGGAACCAGAGGATGACTACGGAAACGAAATTATTTGGAATAACTCCTTGATTAAGATTGATAGAAAAGTTATTTTCTATAAATTTATGTATGAAAATGGTATTTTAAGAGTGAAAATCTATTTGGTAATGATAATACACCATTGGATTTTGAGCAGTTCAAACAAAGGTTTCTCTTACACCATTGCCCATTTACTGTCTACTATGGAATACTTGCAGCTATCCCCAGGAAATGGAAAGACAATTTAGGATTTACTGATGATATTAGTTTAAGTGAAAACAGACTTAGGAAATTGCAAAGTGTTCAGTCCGTATCACGCCTTATTTATAATGAATTAATCAATGGAATTTACACTCCCCCATATGCAAAGTTAAATGGAATGAAAGCTTTCAATTTAACGAATCTCAATGGCGAGTTATTTTTAAGATCCCTTTTGTGGCTTCTAGAGAAGTCAAGATACGTTACTTTCAATACCGTTTCATTCATCGAATTTTAGGAGTAAATACACGCTTACGTCGAATGAATATAAGGAGAGATTCTCTGTGCTCACTGTGCGGGGAACATGATGAGACTATTGATCACTTATTTTGGGAATGTGGAATTACATCGCAATTTATTTTGGATGTAGAGCAGTACTTCGTTGGTCAACAGTTCGTTTTTTCTAAACAAGATCTTTTCTTTGGTTATAAGCTTATTCCCAACCATCCATATAATCTCTTACTCTTTCATTTAAAATATTACCTTTTTAGTAAAAAGATAAATTGCGAACTGCCACTGCTGTATGAATTTATTTATAAGTTTAAGTTTGTCCTGCAAGTTGAAAACCAGCTGCAAAATTCAAATGTCAGCTGCCCAATTCCTTATGATCGCTTTATAGAGGCCTTTGGTGCTTTTCCAAGACTATTCATTTAAGGTACTGTTTTAATTATTGACCCACCGAGGTGTGTCTGACTGATTACTTATGTTTGAAAAAAAAAAAAAAAAATTGATGTAAATTTTGTAAATAAGTTATTTATGCAAGCAGTTGTTACTTTTTCATAACCTACGAGAGATGTTGTATTTGGTTGCTATAATTTCTTATTGATTTCTTGCTTGTGGAACCTTAATGCCTGCTGGTTTGCTTAACACAGACCCTTTGCTCTTACGTCTCCCACTGGCAGATGGGATGGAGCCATTGGTAGTGTTTGCTCTATAGCTCCATCCCTATTTTGGGAGACTTGTCCACAGGGTCTGGCCCTGCCCCTATACTAGCGGTTTGGCATCCAAAATCTCGTTTATGTTCTCGGGTCCTTTTATTCATTTTATTTTGAAATGTCTGTTTATTAGGTTTATGAGTGAAGTACCCTTATAATATGTTGATTATAGTTATAAATTATTATTATAAAAGGAACATTAAAAGAATGGAAGGTGAAATGAATTGCTTGATAGATGACCGATTAGTACATACTAATATATAGTACAGACCCGGCGAGATGTGACAGATTTATTACATATGTTTTGAAAAATTTAGGTAAAGATTGTAGATAAGGTAAACCGGTAAGCACTTATTTCGTTTTCTTAATCTAAGAGCGTTAATGAATTTTGTTGTTATAATTTCTTGTAAATCTTTGCAGCTTTGAGCATGTGTCTTGGTTTTTTTTTTCTTTGTAAAAGGCACATCGCTATTTCTTATTGTATGAACAAAGGATCCAAAATAAAATACAAGAGATGGCAAAAAAAAAAAAAAAAAAAAATAATAATAATAATAATAATAATAATAATAATAATAATAATAATAATAATAATAATAATAATAATAATAATAATAATAATAATACCCAACATTGGCAAGATTAAGGATGCTGACCTAAGTGAGGGATACAAATACCTTGGCATACTACAGAACATGCAAAACAAAGAGCAAGAAGTCAAACACAAGGCTACATCAACCTACAGAAAGAGACTGCGACAGGTACTAAAATCAAGACTCAATGGCAGAAACAAGATACAAGCAATTAACACATACGCAATACCAGTAATCACATACACCACAGGCATAATTGACTGGAAACAGACAGAACTCGAACAACTGGACAGAATGACACGCAAGACAATGAACATGTACGGAGGACTCCATCCCAGGGCTGACATACAACGACTATACCTCCCAAGAAAGGACGGCGGAAGGGGTCTGAAGGAAGTCTCGGCCACAGTAAAATTCCAATGTGCGGGACTTCAGGAGTACATCACATTAGCCAAAGACACGGACCCACTCATAGAGGCAGTCTGGAAACACAGAGCGATAACCGGGTACAAGTCAAAGAAAGAGGAAATGGCAGAATGGAGGACCGAGTACATCAACAAGTGGTCCAACAAACATCTACATGGACAATACAAACGGCAAGTACCTGAGGTGGCATCCACTGAAAACACATACAAATGGCTGAAAGGGAGCACAGGTCTGAAGATTGAAACAGAGGCGTTAATAACAGCCGCTCAAGACCAGGCCCTGAATACAAAATGCCACAAGACAAAAGTACTTCACACAATGAATGATCCCAAGTGTAGAATGTGCAAGGACAAAGATGAAACAGTTGCCCATATAATCACAGCCTGCCCTAAGATAGCCGGAAGCCTCTATAAGACCAGGCACAACAATGTAGCAGCCGCAATACACTACGAAGTATGTCAGCACTACGGCATCCCAACAACAACGAACACATGGCTACACAAACCCAACCCAAACAGAAGAGAACGACAAGGCTAAGATCCTCTGGGACTTCGAAATCAGGACTGATAGAGTAATAACGGCTAGCCGACCAGACTTGGTAATCATAGACAAAGAAACACAGGAAGGACTAATAATAGATGTGGCAATACCCAACGACTCACATATAGTCGAGAAGGAAAATGAAAAAGTAGACAAGTACCAAGACCTGAAACTCGAAATACAGAAACTGTGGAACATAAAAGCAAAAGTCATCCCCGTAGTAATCGGCGCACTCGGAGCAAACACCAACAACCTAGAGAGACACTTACAACACATACCTGGCAAACACAAAGTGCAACAACTTACAAAGACAGCACTACTAGGCACTGCCCACATCCTCAGAAGGATACTCGATCTCCCAGAGTCCGGGTAGGACTCCGAGGTCAGAGTAAAAAGAAGACACCTACCAACATAGAAGTTGAGAAAGAACAAGAAATAATAATAATTATAATAATAATAATAATAATAAAATAATAATAATAATAATGATGATAATAATAATAATAATAATAATAATAATAATAATAATAATAATAATGATGATGATGATGATGATGATGATGATGATGATGATGATGATGATGATGATGATGATGATGATGATGATGATGATGATGATGATGATGATGATGATGATGATGATGATGATGATGATAATAATAATAATAATAATAATAATAATAATAATAATAATAATAATAATAATAATAATAATAATAATAATAATAATAATAATAATAATAATAATAATAATAATAATAATAATAATAATAATAATAATAATAATAATAATAATAATAATAATAATAAAAATAATAATAATAATAATAATAATAATAATAATAATAATAATAATAATAATAATAATAATAATAATAATAATAATAATAATAATAATAATAATAATAATAATAATAATAATAATAATAATAAAAATATTGGAAATTTATAATGCGCACACATCAGCAAAAAGCGCTCATGGCACATGCAGGGCTCTTAGAGATACAAAACAAAACACGAAAAAATAAATTCCTAAGAAAAAGCAATGTCCATCAAATGAGTTTTAAGTCTAGATTTAAATGTCTGTAAAGTTGAACTAAACGAATATGTTCGGGAAGCTTGTTCCAAAGGTGAGGAGCAGCAGCAGAGAAAGATCTGTTACCTCAGGACCTCGAAGTTTTCGTTTCAGCCAAGAGATGTTGGGATGCTGATCTCAAACCGGGGCGTGTTTGGGAGAAAACAAGCAGTTCAGTTATGTATGGTGGAGCTAGGTTGTTTATGGCACGATAGGTGAGGAGAAGTATTTTAAACTGAATCCTGAAACGAACAGGAAGCCAGTGCAGATCAGACAGGACGGGGGATATGTGCTTGGACACCCTAGTACGAGTAACAAGACGAGCGGCGGTATTTTGTTTCATTTGAAGTCGACGACGACGGCATTTCCCATGTCGAGACGGGAGGAAATGAAAGCGTGAAATAATTGCTCCGTAGCTTGTTGGTTGAGGTATTTTCTGATTTTGCCCAGGTTCCTAATATGGTAGCTGCACGATTTGATATTCGCATTGATGTGCGATTCCATAGACATTTTGTTATCCATTAGGACACCAAGGTTACGCACTTGGTCAACTGGAGGGATATCTTAGTCTCCAACTCTAAAATGAGGGATGTTGATCTTCCCTAGCTTCACCGGGGAACCAAAAAGAATGAACTCAGTTTTATTGTCATTAAGTTTTAGATAGTTAGATTTCATCCAGTCACGAATCTCATCAACAAATTTCTCCATCCGATGAAGGCAATTTTCTGCCTTCTGCTGTGTAGCTTCGAATGACGAACAGATTTGAGTGTCATCAGCATAAACATGATAGTTAAGCCCATGTCTTTTAATGAGATTCCGAACAGGGGATGTATACACAACAAACCACTGGGGGCCCAACACTGAGCCTTGCGGCACAGAACAATTAAGAACAACTGGTTGTGAGGAGTAATCACGAATGCGTACACATTGCGATCGGTTATGAAGGTAAGATTTGCACCAATCCAGAGCCTTACCACCAATCCCTATGTGGTATTGCAGGCTGTGAAGAAGGATTTTATGATCAACCGTGTCAAAGGCAGAGCTGAGATCAAGTAAGATCATTGCAGTAATTTTGCCACGGTCCATTTCACGCAGTATGTCATTTTGAACCCGTAATAAAGCGGTCTCAGTGCTGTGATGGGGACGGTAGGCAGATTGGAAAGGGTCCTGTAAGTCCTTCTGAGTGATTACAGGTGAAACAATACGGTCTATCAGCTTTCCAAGAAACGGTAAGTTTGCAACTGGTCTAAAATTTTTGAAGTCCACTTTTTCAAGACTAGGCTTCTTTAGAAGGGGACTAATATGTGCAAGTTTCAAATCAGTGGGAAAAAACCCGGAAACAAGAGATTTGTTTATAACGCATGTTAAGAAAGGAACAATGTCTTTAATGCAGTGTTTTATTAACGAGGTAGGTATCGGATCAAGCTCGCATGATTTTGTTGGAGCTTCCATGAGCACCCTTTTTACTTCTTCATTTGTTGTTGGTTCGAAGTTGAGAATTCGGGAACAACAGCCACCGCCTTCAAGAACAACAGAACCAGCACAATCCTTATGGAAACTACGACGAATTCGGTCAATCTTTTCCACGAAGTAATCAGAGAATTGGTTAGCTAAATCCTGCTCAGAATGACAACTTGGAAGTAAATAGTCATTGGGTTTATGCAGCAAATTGCTAAAGATCCCGAAAAGACGTTTCTGATCGCCATGGCAGTCGGCTAAAGCGTTAGAGTAAAAGCTAGATTTTGTTGCCTCAATCAACCGATTAACAATTTGCCGTTGTTCACAATAAACCTGGCGGTCTACTTCGATTTGCGCCATTTACGCTCAAGTTCCCTTCTTTTAGATTTAGCCGACTGTATTTCCTCATTATACCAGGACGTGTTAGGTCTAATGACAATACTTCGAGTCCGAGGAGGCGCATGTTTGTTCAGCAGCTCCTTTAGTGATCTGTTGTATTTTCCGACACATTCATCGACTCGGAGATTGTCGTTATCAAAGTCGATTGAAGAAAGTTCCTGGGCGATATCATGACCCAAGATGTTAAATTCAATTGAATTTAGGTTGCGTTTCACCAATGTTTTCCTTTGTCGGGGAGGCTTCTGAAGCATTAACTTACAAGTAACTGCTAGATGGTCTGATAGGCCAGCCTGAACACAAGTTTCAGACACCATATTGTTTGTTTCACGAGTAATAAGAAGATCCAATACATGACCATTGTCAAGAGTGGCCTCAGTTATGTGTTGTTTTAACCCACAGGAAGAAAGTAGTTCCATAAATTGTTTACCTTCCCTATTATTCACATCGTCCACCCAAATATTAAAGTCACCCGTGAAAACTACCTCCATCGAATTAAGCTGGTAGTTTTCAATCAGAGTAGTAAATTCCTGTAAGAAAACACTAAAAATCACTTCTGAAGACTTACGCTCTTTTTCGAAAAGCTACTGTTATCACCTTTTAAGGTAGCCATGTATTTTTCTTATCTTGAC
The DNA here is from genome assembly GCA_037179385.1 of Holothuria scabra. Lineage (NCBI taxonomy): Eukaryota > Metazoa > Echinodermata > Holothuroidea > Aspidochirotida > Holothuriidae > Holothuria > Holothuria scabra. The sequence goes on from CM074183.1 coordinate 42,566,871, forward strand.
TCACATCTACAGTAGTATTCTGTATGGTTTATTCGCTTGATTATTTTTTTCGGTATGATGGCACGGAACTAAGTATGAATCTTTTGTTTCACGCTATATTGTACTTGTGAAGTTTTTTGAGGTCTTCGTTTGGTACCAGGCTTTTTGTAAAAGATGTATTATTATTAATATCATTAGCATATAGGAAAAGACACCTATTTCAAATGCTTATATTCCGTACATGTATTTGACGTGCAGTCAATAGTGTCCGTCGACCGGGTAGCGTACTTTCTTGCGTAGGCCAGGAGAAAGACCTAACCTCTAAAAAATAAAACCAAAATCGTTTCAAGTCCCTGATAAGGGTCAAAGGCTTAATCTTCCCACCCTAAACTACGGAGCTCCTAAAGTGCCAGTCTGCATGTCATGATGGTGAGATAATTTATCTGACCAAGTTGTCATCTTTTCCTTAAGAAGTCGACATGTTGAGATAATTTATCTTACCATGTCGACATTCTTTGCTTAGGAAGCCGACATGGTGAGATAATTTATGTTACCATGTCGACATCCTTTGCTCAGGAAGTTGACATGTAAAGATAATTTATAATACCATGTCGACATCCTTTCCTTATGAAGTCGACATGGTGAGATAATTTATGTTACCATGTCGACATCCTTTGCTAAGTAAGTCCACATGGTGAGATAATTTCAACTAAGTAAGTCTACGTATATGCACACAGTGTCGCTGCATGTGGGCTAGGGTACATTCCATGTAAAGCCTTTGCCGGAGGTGCCCCGAAGTGATCGCACGCCGAGATTTTCTGTAAGTGTGCATATACCATGCATAGCAATCCGTAGGTGTGCATACATACGTACAGTATACATGACTGTGACATACACGGACACCATACATTGGCAATGCACGCACATGTATATATAGTGCACTAAATGCACTCTTGCATGCGGGCGGCCTAGGCGTGGATCCATGGGGCGGGGGGGGGGGGGCTAGTACGGCCTCAACCTTAGCTTTTTTCGCCAGATCAACAATAAAACATACTGGAAATAAGCAGTGCAACTCCCCCACTTCGATGCTTTCTCTTAAGTCAGCCCCCCTTTTTGGAGTGTCTGGATCCGCGCATGGGGCCTGTGCCACTGCCTATACATAGACGAATATAGTTGAAATAATCTCACCATGTCGACTTTCTGAGCAAACGATGTCAACATGGTGACATAAATTATCTCACTATGTCGACTTCCAAAGCAAAAAATGTCGACATGGTGTCATTAATTAATTATTTCACCATGTCGACTTCCTAAATAAGGATGTCGATATGGTAACATAAATTATCTAAGCATGTCGACTTCCTTAGAACAGGATGTCGACATGGTAACATAAATTATCTTAACATGTCGACTTCCTGAGCAAAGGATGTCGACATGGTAACATAAATTATCTCACCATGTCGACTTCCTAAGGAAAGGATGTCGACATGGTAACATAAATTATCTCACCATGTCGACTTCCTAAGCACCTTCCTAAGCACCATGTCGACTTCTTAAGGAAAAGATGATTACTTGGTCAGATAAATTATCTCACCATCATGACATGCAGACTGGCACTTTAGGAGCTCCGTACTAAACAATTCCAATTCTCCAAACTTTCTTTCTTAAGCCGCTCCCACAACTGTTTAAAACTCATACTGACCCAAACGAAATCGCAGTTTATGCAGGGTGAGTTTAGTGAGACACGAATGTATATTAATTTAAAACACTCCAAGTGCAGTGAATGCTGTATAATATGAGCTGCATTTTTTGAATTTGCTGCCAAGAAGATGTGTCAAGTGAGAATTTCTGTGGACTGTATTCGAATTTTTTTTTATATTTCTCTTTGTAAGCAATCGCTAATTCGCGACCAGATAAGCTCACATCTCTCTATTTTTGCATGAAAACTTAATTTCTCACGGACAAATATCTGCCGTTCGCCATCTGGCATCCACATTCTTCCGGGTAAATGCACTTGATTCCATCGAGTAACTTCCCTTCTGGACAAAAGCACATTTCCAAATGGGGGATGGCACATGACGTGTAGGTACCGTCTGGGTCAGCACAGTTCGGTGGACATGGAGGTCCATATGGGTTAAAGGTCATGTTTTCTCTGCACGGAGCCTCTGTGAATGGAAACGAATTTTTCATTAATCTTTGTATCTTTGAAAAAACATCAAGAACAGAAAGGAGAAGAAGAAGAAGAAGAAGAAGAAGAAGAAGAAGAAGAAGAAGAAGAAGAAGAAGAAGAAGAAGAAGAAGAAGAAGAAGAAGAAGAAGAAGAAGAAGAAGAAGAAGAAGAAGAAGAAGAAGAAGAAGAAGAAGAAGAAGAAGAAGAAGAAGAAGAAGAAGAAGAAGAAGAAGAAGAAGAAGAAGAAGAAGAAGAAGAAGAAGAAGAAGAAGAAGAAGAAGAAGAAGAAGAAGAAGAAGAAGAAGAAGAAGAAGAAGAAGAAGAAGAAGAAGAAGAAGAAGAAGAAGAAGAAGAAGAAGAAGAAGAAGAAGAAGAAGAAGAAGAAGAAGAAGAAGAAGAAGAAGAAGAAGAAGAAGAAGAAGAAGAAGAAGAAGAAGAAGAAGAAGATATATGTGACAAAACGTAGTGTTATGACAAGGACGGGTGTGGTGGTTGAACGGTCGTAAGTGAAGCGTCCGAATTCATGTTAACCAAGGGAAATCAACTACGTATCATGAAAACGACAAACACGGTTTTTTGCTTTTTGTGTGACAAGGTATATCCAATAGCCTTCTTGAGGCCCTGCCTCATCTTTTGACGTGCAAAACCTCGTGCAGTAAGATAGCTGACAAGTATCGGACCACCCACGAATAAATGTTGCACTAAAATCCTGTTGACGTTTGCCTGACAGTAGGTGCGGCTTACCGATTGTGACGTCACATGAGATTAGAATGCTTTCACTTTCGCCGCAAGCCCCGCCTCTTTTGACGGGCAAAAATTGATGCACGCTGGCTATTGTAGCCTGCTGTGAAGCAGCTGACGACCCACGTGTGACGGTTGCATTAAAGCACTGTTGACTTCTGACCGGCAATGTGTGCAGCTTGTGACGTCACGTGTAAGCACTTTACACAAACGTCGTCGTCGTTTGATATGCTATTCCGCAGTTTATTATGGGCTCCCTCTCCCCACATCTTTTTGTCACTTGTAAGTAATGCCAAAGCGTCCGATACAAGATGAAGATCCGGTCTAATGTCTTTAAGGTCTTTATTGACTTTACCGCACCAGGTGGTAAGTTATCGGTCTCCCTCTTGATCTCCTGATAGGGCGTAACGATTCTTGAAAGCTTGTCTGGCTGGTGTTTAAGCCGGCAGTCACATGAGGTGACTGATCCAATTTATTCTTTCCACGGTATGTTCTCACTCCTGTCCGTTCGTTCAAGACATCTTGACTCAGAGTGTACGGCCAACTGATATTTAGCATTTCACCCAGTAGACCTCGTTGGAATACATCGATTGTGTGTTCCTGGATTTTGGTTAAACTCCAAACCTCACTGTTGTACAGGAAAAATAGAAGAAAGAAGCATCGAAGAGCCCGATCCTGGTTTTCAATTCAATATTCTTGCTTATTGCTTAGGATGGAGCGATATTGTGTTTAGGAGGCCATTGTCAATTGGTTTCTCCTCTTAATGTCTCCATCCGTGTGGATCAGGCTGCCAACGTACACATACACTTGGTGTATATATTTCTGTCTACTTACCACAAGCAGTAGCAACACTTCTCCAATCCCCAATCTCAGTCCCCCAGTTGGAGGCTCTTTGACAGTCATCGATGTACGCCTCGACGCTGCTACACAGGAAAAACATCTCAGGAAGCAATTGGCACAGGTCGAATATGCAGGTGTTGTAATAAGTGTCTGGATCGACATGTTCGTGGCAGCTAGCCAGTGGCCCTGCATGAAAAATGAGAAAAGAGTTAAATTTTGCCTCAACCTATAACCTTTCTTTTTTATGTAGTGGCTCCTACGGCCTTCTTTTCGAGTCGAGGGGTACTGGAAGGTTTCTATTTCTCAATTGTTAATGCATAATCCACAACGCCAGTGAGTTCCATTTTAAACACGGATAATTCTCATTTTCTCACACCAAACCACAATTTAATAAAGAAATTTTCAATTGAGTACAGAGCGCTTCAATGATTGTCAGCAACCCAGATGACCTGTGACTTCCACCAAATACTAAAGTGACTATCCTCTGACGTAAATGTTTCTACTTGCTAAATATGAAGCCTACCCAAGTTACCATCTCGAGATATTTTTTAACAAGGCCTTGCATTCCACTAAAAAATAGGGTTCTTCTTATTAATATAAGGCATCCATGTACCAAGGTTAAAAGTGTCAGACAGTCTATATTTGGATGTCGAGTTAACGATCAAATCGTCACAAGTATACACACCCACGCCCACACGCACATACACGAACACGCCATCATTGGCTTCTCTAATCTTAAAAAACCCTACAGCTTTTGGTCGGATTTCCTGCCTTTTCATTTTTTCAGACAAGTGAATATGACTTCAGCAATGGAGTAGACTACATGGATTAGAAATCCAATCACGGTTCGGTTTTGTGAGTTTAAACTGAAAATTTACTCCATCTCTGGTGGAAAAGATCCCAACAGTTTGCCACCTTCTGTTAATATATAATTTATATCAGATGACTGCGAGAATAAAACGTAAACTAATTATTTTTGACGTCATATTTACGAATTAGATTCAGTTCTTGAACAAATATGGCTCTGTTGAGCAATAATAGTTATGGAATGACCACCGAACAGATTATCGGAACAAGGGAAAATTAGAATTACTTATTAACACATATTTAGAATAAAGTGGGAGTATAAAACTGTCGATCGAATTTAGAAAAATCTGGTTTTGAATTGAAAATCGTCGTAGTATGATCGAACCCTGAATGTCTAATTTTCTGGACCAAAACAGTTTCAGTTCCCTCAACTTACTTACCTAAGTATCTTCCACAATGGTCTACACTCTTAAAAAGTTGGTTAAAAACATTCACCAACACTGGTCACGTATGTCAAATACATGAAATTGGTTAAGTTTTTCCCAATATTTGTTGTTTATTTGGTTACCACACAGGCTGGTTACCCAATAAAGTGGTAAAAAACCTTTTGGATAACCCATTAATGAACAATTATTGGGTAAACTTTAACCAATTTCAGGTATTTGACATACGTGACCAGTGTTGGTGGATGTTTTTAACCAACTTTTTAAGAGTGTAAAACTCATCGTCATCAAGACAAAAGTTTATTGCTTCAGACAGTAAACAAGACCACAATGTGAAACTAAAACACTCTCAGTACATGCTGTGTAGTACAAGCTACAGTCCTCTGCATCTTTTAAACTTGCTGTCACTCAAAGAGCTATACCAATTGGGGATTTCTGTAAACTTGTACAAAAAGAAAAAAGAGTAAGTTTGGGAGAGAGTTGTCTACCTTTTTAGAGTCTAACTTAGCCTTTACCATAACATCCACGAGTGTGAATTGGTCGAAAACGGAACAGAGAGATTTCGAAACATGTGTACCCGTGCTGGTTTACAAATATACCTGAAACATCTTTTAAAATGCCACACGAGGCAGTAGCCATATTCATCATGTCAGAGTCACAGGGTCTCAGGGCCGGCAAGAAGTCTTCTGGGTACTCCGGCTCGTCGGGTTTTTCAAAGATCCACTCTTTAGCATGCTCAAGCTTACACTCCTCGTTATGCACATCCATCTTGAGAAGATAAAAGTTGAGCAAAATAATGAAATGAATGAAAGAATCAATTATAGATTTCTTTACTTGAAAGGAAGTGATGATACATTTGGGCCAAATTCAAAAAATGAATTTCTCATAATGGTTGCTTTGTAAATGGAAGATAAAGCTCACAACCAGTCAGAATTAGGAGTGAACACTCCCCTTTTAACGTAGCTAGATACGGACATGCCCTTTTAACTCTTAAAAACTTTTCGGCATGTATGTCATGACCTGACTGTCAAGTGAAAAAATTGTCCAGAATGGACAAACATCTGCCGGTGTTAAATACAGCTTGCTCACCTTCCAACGAACGTGGAAAGTTTTTACAAAATAATATTTCAGGTGCAACATACGCGCCCAAGAAGGATTAGAACGTGGTTCTGCTATGTATAAATAAATGGTGACGACTATGTGAAAAAGTGGTGTAGTGCTTGCAAAACTACACGGATAAACATTTAAATCTCAGTTATCTGGAGAAAATGCTAATTGTTTATTACCTAGCTATCTGGTATAGGGAATTCCTCCCTGACCCCACCAAGCTCCACTCCTTGAATAACGCTTCTCCTGGAACGGCAACTCACTATGGTCCCGACTTTTGTCTAGAGGAATGTTGAAATTTGGTTTATTTTTTCAGAGCAACTGTCACCTAACCAGTACGGGGAACCCTTTTATTTTAAATCTGATAGCCAACAACAAGGGGAAAGGAAATATATTAGGGGGACAAAGAGTTTGACCGCAGAAAGAAACGAAAAGCGAAGTGGTTGTAACCAAAAGAGGATAGCGACGTGGAGGTCAAGAGCCGATGCCGTTGGAAGCTATGAGGTTTTTAGAATATGTCTTGGTGAAACATTAAGTCTCAGGAGGAGTATTATTATTATTCGATTGATCTAGCTAATAACTAACCGAAATTCATGAAACTATTTTTGCTTACGGTGTTGTGATTAACCTCGCTCCTACTTATATAATACTTTCTTCTCCTTCAGTCATTATACGTCACTCATGACCATAATATAAGACAGTCAAGATATCTCCGCACACGCTTGATCTCTAATTTTTTTTAAGCATAGCCCTTTACCGTTGTGCTCCGATCGGGGCATGTTTGCGCGCCCCGGGAGTGGGCGGAAAAGCGGACGTAGCCCGCCCCGCATCAGCTTCCGTAGGCCATTGACCCCGTGACCTTAAACTATTGTCTCTCTCGTTGTTGTGGCCGAATTTTCGGGTAGCTACTCGCAGTTTCGAGCTCCGCATGAAACAGTAAAGATGGGTGACAGCCGAGCTCTCCGCATGTTTCCAAAAGGACCCAAAAACGGTAAAGGGATAGCCTACGCGTGAGAACTTGTGCTTCATGGAATGCTGTTTCCAGTGAAATTAAAAGTTGCAAGACACTGCTGTGCTTCAAGAGCCATTATTTAGGCATTGTGTAACACATTACTGATTAATTTGGTATACTTATTACTTACATATATGTGTATTTATGTGTATATGTAAGTTTATTTGTATTGTGTATGCATTTATATATGTAAGTGTTCACATATGTGTTTGTACATATTTACTTCTGTATAGGACTCTCCAAAGGGGTAAAGCCATCACAGGGTCGTAAGCTTGAGTACGTGTACATATATATATATATATAACTTGGCTTCATGGCTCAGTGGTTAGAGCGTCCGCACTAGAAAGCGGGAGGTCCCGAGTTCGAATCCCGGTGGAGTCAACATCGTTTTTTCACCTCAGCCAGATTTTCCAGCTTTACCAATTTGATTTATATATATATATATATATATATATATATATATATATATATATATATATATATATATATATATATATATATATATATATATATATATATATATATATATATATATATATATATATACTATAAGATGCTAAAAGTCAATCTAAAAGTTAAAATGTCATATCTACAAGCTTGTTTCGTGAGGTTCATAAGAACATCACTCTTCAGTATAAAACATGTTCAGGATAAAACATGTTCTTATGAACCTCACGAAACAAGCTTGTAGATATGACATTTTAACTTTTAGATTGCATTTTATAGTATATCTGCTCCTACTTTGTTGAGCACTCTACCATCTGTATGGTCCCAACCTTCATATTCCTATATGTATATATATATATATATATATATATATATATATACATATACATATACATACATATACATATATATATATATATATATATATATATATATATACATATACATATACATATACATACATATACATATATACCACTCTTTATGTATGCTTGCTCCCTTCTTTGCATCTGTTTTCGTATCTGTAAAACGGGAGTGATCAAGCCTACAAAGGTGTTTTAGACCACTTCCATTCTTGGTATGTAACATCAACACAATATCTGTCAGTTCAGTTGTAACTGTTGTATATGTAATTATTGCTTCATGATGGATGGATGAATGGATGGATGAATGAATGAATGAATGAATGAATGAATGAATGAATGAATGAATGAATGAATGAATGAAATTACATTATGTAAAACTACTCATCCTCTAACCAAAACAGTTCTATTTCTCCTAACCAACCGGTACTTACTGAAATCCCTCCCACAACCTTGTCTAAAACTGATCCTCCTCTCAGATTATTGTTTCAGGGTGATTATACAAGACCCCGGTGTGTAATAAAAACATTATCAGTACAGTACATGCTTTGTTATGGGAGCCTCGGCCCTCTGCATTTTTTGAACTTGCTGTCAATCAAAGAGTTGTACCAATTGAGAACTTCTGTAGACCACTACAAAAATTATTAGGTCTTTTAGATAGTGTAGATACAAAATAAATCCAAAGGAAGCTTGATCTCAACAAAAATTAAAACGCATTTATTTAAATTTTCATTCTATATCAACGAGTCATGCATAAAACTCGTTGAGATTTCGTTTTGAGTCGTTCTTAATGTTATTTCTTGGTCTCTCTATACCTAGACTTCAACTTTATCTCGTGTGACCTTTAATTTTCAAAAAAGAGGTATTATCTGCTAAATATAAAATGTATGCGCTTCAATTAAGAAATCCATGATTTACCCCATCGGGGATATAGATTTTAAAAAAGGAAAATACCGTTCCTTAAGCAAAGAAATCAAAATATGACACAAAGACTTTAGTATACTTGCATATTGCATTAAATACTCACGGTAGTGCCATCCCTGTAATGGCATTCATTGCTTCGGTCGCCATCAAAGTTACCACACAAACCACATACTTTGTTCCTGTACCGTACTGGAAGAGTAATAGCACTATTGTGCATGTTATCTAAGCGAAAAGCAAGCCCGAAGTCGGTCGTCAAAATCTGTAAAAAATAGAAGATCATATTGCATGCAAGATTTGTGTTGACTCCCATATTGGCACTGAGCAACAATATTAATGTCTTAACCTTTTAACGCATTTACCAGCTTCCGACTTTGCCCATTTGTGCCAGTCTCAGATACCATTTACTTTAGATAAGTGCAGACCCTTGTCCAAGAATTCTGATAGAGGGCGGGACCCAGCATGACACCGCTCGATGGGGGTGTGGGAGGGAGGGAGATCCCAAAACACATTTGAAAATCCACATTTGCTCGAACATTTAAAAAAGGGGAAAGCTCAAACATTTGGGGAAAAAAGGGAAAGCTACCATATGTGAGACCAACAAGCTCTTAATTTTGAAATATTTGTTTGAAAAGGTTACAACTTGAAAGTTTCAAAAACTTTTAAATGAAAGCGGAGAGCCTCAATACGCATCCGTAGGCTTATATGAAAAAAGTGTAAGAACAACGCCGATTAACCGTCGCAGTGCAATGTCGGTTTTGATAATAGAAAGTGCAAAACATTCTTCAATAATCCCCAAATATTTCAAATTTTCTAAGGGGTGATTTCATTTATTTGGGTACCAATGGTGCATTTGGGCATTTAATGGGTTTCATTATTTTAGTCTGAACACTCTGGTCATGTTAGGTTTTTTATTCGATGAATATGTAGGCCAATTACAACTGTACAACAGATCTTCAAAACTTCCCTTAACAATGATATTATGACTTATATATGAATTATAAATCAGCACAAAAATTATGCAGTGCAAAAATTGTGGCATTTACACCTGCCATTTCAAAAGCTGTTTTTCTCTTATTTCTAGGTTTAATTCAGTAACATCTTTGAGATATAATACTGATAATATATCCATTTTCATTACAAAAGTATTTTTGCTGGAAAATTTTACATTCCCTCTGCCTTAGGGGCCCGATAAAACTTTGTCTCTCGTAAAAAATTTTCATTTCCCCATTTACACTTGAAACATTGGCCTCTACTTAAGAGAATAATACCCATTAAGATTGTTAGATTCTCTCAGCACTGATTAATTATTGAAGTTTGTGCATTGTTTTATATATCAAGAAGTTTAAAGGGAGGAAATTCACGCAAACATGGAAAATATGGCATTTGCGAATGCTGAGAGACAATGTCTATTTCACCTGGAAAATTTACATTTTGAAACTTTGCATGAAAGAAAAGTTACATGGTAAAGCTGTATTTTTACAATTTTGGCCTGGAATTTATTTCTCCACATAACTTTTATTATGCAATGCATGTCAACTTACCAACTTCTTCAAATTTCAGAATACAGCACAATTTCACTTTCATGCCCCCTCTCTAATTTGCACGGGGAACAGATATCGGGACCAGTGATTTCACTAACAAAATTCAAAGTGGTGGTTGCAACTGGGAAATTCTACGTGTTGTCGCTTGTATAAATCTGTGGATACCATTGGAAACAACGCAAGGACGGGTTTGTCCCATGTTGTTTCCAATGTGAAAGGAAATCATGTTTCCCCTGGAATTGCGCCCGGCCGGACAATCTTTTCCTACAAATCATGTCCAACTCTCACCAAAATATTGTCCATGGAGACTGGAACTTTCGTCCGCGTAGAGTCATTACAGCAATTTGTGTCCGGGGGGGCAAAGGTTTCTAACCTGCTAAAAATTATTGTCTCCCCAGACCTATTTTACAGTGCACACGCTGGAAATATGGTCCGATGGGACACGGACCGACTTTTCAGGAGTCTTTTTCAGAACTCAGGATGCAATTTACAGTGTTTCCACGTTTTCAGCATATTTAAGATCATACAACATGCTTTATGAATGTTTCATGGATTTTTTATGGATTTGTTTGAGCATTGATTACAATTAGTAGTCCAAGGTCCCCTGTGGGCCGCTACGCCCATTTTATGAATTTTTGCAAAATGCTTCTACTTCTATGAATTCTTTTGTTCATGGCTTGTTTTTAGGTTACTCATTTAGTGGTACATGTGGCTTTATATGCACCTTGGGCCCAAGGCCCTGAAAAGATTTACCCCAGAGTAAATGAAAAAGGGTTGCGTGCCTTTCTGAATAAAGGTGTTTGGTCAGTTAATGATCTTTGGCTCATTTCGAATTGTTTGGTAATGTGTTTGGTCCAAGGTCCCCGGTGGGACCTACGGCTCTTTCTGTGAAATCCTGCGAAACATTTCCTACAAATTCCAAATTTCTCCGTACTGTATTGTCTAAAAAATATCTAGTGAGAACTTAGTGAAATTAGTGGAAATTCACGGTGTTGACAATTTTCATTAATTCATTTTACCATTTGTTGAAAATACATTTGGTCGCAATGGATTGTGGAATCAAAGACGACAGGGTAGACCATAGAAGTTTTACACAGCCAGGCATTGATCTGTTGATTGCGTTAGAATCAGTCCGTGAACCAAACAACGTTCTTAAGAGGCCAACATTTTTTTTTGCAGGCCCCAAATGCGTAAAATTGAATTAGAGGCAGTCAATTTTAACCCCAAACTACAATTTTCATAATATTCTACAGATATTCTCAATTGTCACTTTCTTTGATTGAGAGCAAATTCGAAAAAATGCAGGGCAGTGTTATGAAAACACGGTGGGCCTTGCATACCTATGGTACTCTGAAACAATAAACTGACACTGCGTCCTAATTAGGATGAATTTTAAACAGTTGTGAGAGCTACGTTTGGAACTGTCTGTGTGAAATGATCTGCATTTAAGTCATCAGCGGCAAAATTCAAACTCCCCGAAGGGAGAAAATTTTGGTGGTCACCTTGGTTATTGGTCATACGAGAAAAATATGAAGGGTCTTGTTGCTGAGTTGCAACGACCAGCACGAATCAATAAAGAAGATGCTGACGTTAATCAAGTTTCCATTCAGGGGGAATCTAAAAATGGATAACGTAACCCTCCCCATACATCCGCTGTAGTATAATGTAGTATAATATCACTTAATAAGTCAGTCCGATAATTTATCTGTACTTGCCCCATGTACTTTGTTTATTGCCTCAATACTCTTGATTTTCGCTCAAATTTTGAAATGAGGGGGAATAATGTAAAGTACTTTGACTCCTATCCGTCAATTTGGCACAGAAACACATATGACCATAAACTGGAATTCATAACACTGCATCCTATTTATGTCTGATTTATCTTGTAATTGGCCTTCTCCTACCACTACGAACGTTTAAAAATAAGAAGAAAAATGTAAATTGATGTTAATATAAATTTCCTTAAAAAATGGTCAAAATTACATTTTTTGCCCCAAATTGTAGTTTAATTTGCCACCGAACTCATCAATTATGGGAACTATTTGTCTTTCATATTACACCCGAACCATTTTGATAGGAGGTGGTATCAAAGAAAAATGACCCTCTAGCAACGGATGATGTACGGTAATACCATTATATCTAAACATCCCATATGAATCGTCTTATGGTGATTTACTTTGGCCCTGGAATATTATACCGGTACATAAGTGAAGATAAAACAGCTCAGGTGTCCGAAAAGTTTTTGTAATCTTGGGAAAGAAATTTCGCAGAAATGGATACATCGTGAAATTGTATTTTCTGAGATTTCTGAGATTACAAAAAGGATAGGTAGGGGCACTGTCCAGTGTTCCCGCTAGGCCACTTGTCTGGTCCAACGTGGCGTAATCTAAATATTGATTGAAATGTCACCTATACAGCGGAATTAGTGACAACATTTATTTCCTTCGGATTATAAACCGCCTTTTCTACTTACCTTATGAGGGGCAGCATAATGGATGGAGACTCCGTTCACTACATCGAAGTAAGGAAGTGTGACTTTAACGCCATCTACTGAAACCTCCTGTGGATGCGTAAGCGCATAGATTACATCGTTGTAGTACAGTCTTATCTCACGTATGTAGGTAACAGGCTTAGAAGGAACTCGACGGAAGTTGTCGACGACAATTTCAAAATCTCTGACGCTCTCATCACCGTTACAAATCGTGACGGCGATGTATTCGTAATCTCCTTGGTGAGTATAACCGTAGCCATCGAACGTTTTCTGATGTGGATCTCCCCACAGATGACATGTGCGGTTCTCTTCTATGGCTATGAAAGAGAGAGCGAAAAATGTCAGACTACCTTAACTGAAATCATTTCACAAATTTATCTTCAACCAAATGATACTTTGATATTACTAAATATCCGGTTTTCTCTCATTGTAATGTGCGTACCCACTTGGAGGGTCAGTGGAGGGTTGGTCATACCCCAGGAAATTATTAAGAATAAGGAGGGGCCTTTCAATTGTCCTGTTTATAAGCCTTTTTGCCTTTAAAGCTCTTAACTTTGAGGGAGTCCTTTAGGGTCATACGCTCATACGATGAGCTTTGCCCTGAGCGTCGATAGATTAAACCTCTGGTCACGCCCCTGGTCAAATTAAAACTGTACCATAACCAACTTGAAAAGTTTAACATCGCAAGGCTTCAAGGTTGTCCTTTTTGTAGCCACTGTTTTCTAAGTGGTTCTCAAAGATGTAATTGCCGGCGCTCGTCGTTGACTGTCAAGATATTATGAAGATCGACAGCTATATAGTTCTGTGTACATGCGTCGATATAATCTTAACAAGACGCAGTTTTAAAGGATTATGGTATGGTAGACGATTTGTGTACTTGTTCTCTCCGTTTTTTAACGAAATTTTGTTGGAAAAAACGCTGTTCTTTTAAGCTATTTGAGAAAGGTCTATAAATAAAATGAAAACGCTGTGCAGAGTATAAGGGATGTTGATAAAAGTATACTGTACACGAATCCTATTACAAAGTATCTTGAAATTGTAGGCCATTTGTGGGTTCCATCTTCTCATTTTTTTCATCTAAATGTACAATGAACAGTTTTATTCAATTCAAAACCTGAACTTTATCTGCTAATTTCGAGGTTGGGGTTGTTTTCAGGCATTTGTGGTGTTGGTAATCAAATGATATCTAAAATTAAGGCTTATGAACCCCACTAATTTTCCATCATGACTTCTTGACTGCCGGGCGCGTCTATAGGCTAAGAAGCCTGCACCTGGGAAACTCAAAAGGTCCAATTGCAGTGGAAACGCTTGTTGTTCTGAACGGGTCACTATGTCCTGCACCGCATTACTTCAGTACAATACTTAGCGTCCGCGTGTATTTGTTTGTCCTCCAGAAAGCAGTTGCGTTAGTAAACTTTTGCACTGCATGGTTAAACCCCCTTTTAGTCTTCATCTCTTGCTTTTTTTGTGTACCAGGTGATGCGCACTCTTCAACAAGCATAATCTTATTTGGCTATCGCCATTGTATTGTATCGATTGATTCTCCGTTATGATTAGGGATTATAGGTTAGGGATTATCGCTATCGTTATGAGCCATTTTGGAAGTGTTTTTTTTAAGTCATAAATGAATGTTCAAAATAGTAAATCCAGGCCCGTACCCGGGGGGGGGGGGGGAGTCGGAGCGTTCGAACGACCTACCCCAATTTGATGGAGGTCCATTTTTCCAGATTGCATGTATGATTTTTTTCTCAAAAGTGGTGATCTGTGTGGAATTCCTAGGGAAAAAGGACTTCTGTTGTGTTCAAAAGTCCTCTAAAGTGCTCCAGATTGCAGGAGATATGCAGATTTCAAACATTTCCGGGGAAGCATGCCCCAGACCCCTGGCAACTGTATGCTTACGGCACGCGCTAGCCGCCTCCGTATTTGGAAAAAGGTCCACATCTTGGAAAAAAGACCCACCCCTCCACATGGGCTGGCTACGGGCCTGCAAATATAGAAAGCATTAACAATCGGTTTAGAATAATACATGTTAAAGGGAAATTCAAAGTAAACATTCAGTTCCCTCACATTCCTTTCAATGTGAGAAAGGCATAGAGTCTCTGCACTTTAAGCCACGAATCTAACTTCGTTTGCTGACATTTTGAGCAATGCATGCCCCAATTTTAATGCAATTTTCACCAAATTGTGTAGATTTAGTTTGTCTTCCAGATATGAAAATAGCTCTTTTGCTTACAACTCCCCTTTAAATAAACCTTATTTGCCTTGAACCGTTTGAAACTACTTAATTATTTGAAGATCATATTCCCGAATAATAGCTTTCACAAATGCCCAAAACATATCCGAATGTCCGAATGCGAAAGAAGAGGTTTGTAAGACCACTTACCTTCAGGAGTAGGAGACGGTGTAGGCCTATCAACTTCAACTAAACAAGTAAAAACAGGAAACAAATATAAGATTTAATAAACCTGCATCCTCATAACTTCATTGTATGGTACACTGCTTAAAATATTTGATAAAAATTGCCCAAATTTTAACCATCGTTGGTCCAAATTAAGAACATCCCAGTGAACAATTGAAAGGAACTAATTAACCAATTCATTTGTGTAACGTTATCAATAGACACAAAGACATATTTGGGTAACATTGCATCAAACTGTTGGGGGCGTATCCAACAAAGGGGGCGTATAATTTCAATTTTCTTTGAACGGCTCTTTTCCAGAGAGTCCGTGGGACTTAAACGTAGCTCTTTTGTTGAAAGAATTGCAGCAACCAAATTTTGATGCATTTTAACACTGTAGTAAGAAAGCATTATGCATTAGCTGTTATGTGTGTTTTACTATGTAAATTTGGGACGCGATAGACAATACCCAGAATTCCTGAACCTTATTCGAAACAACGTCGTTATTGGCACGGATCCGTGCCAATAAGGAATTATTTCCAACAATTGGCACGGATATTATTGACCAATCACAGACGCTGAAACTTCTTCGTCATCGCTGAAAACTTTTGCCGCGAAAACAAATATTGACTCTGCCAATACGTACAGTGCCCGTCGCGTACGCTCGGCGAACGTACGTACATACAAGTATGCCCCCTCCCCCTTCCAAATGTCAAAGCCTGGCAGAGCACGTAGTTCTGTCTCAGTGGCGATCGGGCTGACTAAATTGGGAATTGGGCAGTAAAAAGGTCTGAAGCAGTGGCAGCAATAAGGAGGCATCAGCTAACACAAAATATACCTCTCACGAGACTTGACTTTCCACCCACAGGCATGCTTAAACCTCAGAGCTTCCTGTGGCTTGGCCGGGCCGGCCCCTGGACCGGCCCGCACCATGGTCTTAAATTAAATTGTCTCATGGAATCCATTCATAGTCCGGGCGGTCCCTGAAACCCAACCATCGACTAAATCAAAATATGCATGAGACTTAATTTTTCACTAAAGAGACAGCCTATATGCTTAAGCCATAGTTTCCATGGGCTTCACCCCCTGCATCCCCAGGGTTTTGCTCCATGGAACCAACTAGGCCATTAGAGAATACTGGCCCTTGAAAGTGGACGTCTGCGTCATGACTTGGCCGATTTTACAGAAATAGAAAACCACAAACAACCATAAGTGGGTACTGGACCATGTAATCTGAAACAATGTGGCTTTTTGTCAGTTGTTTAACAAGAACGGACTTTAAGGACAGGATCAGTTCTTCCAAGTTTCAAGGGAGCGGATTCTCTATGTGGTTCCTCAGAACTGCCATCCCCAGGTGTCGACAACCTACGACCCACGGACCAAGTCCGGCCCGCCGGTGTCAAGAATCTGGCCCGCGGAGAGAAGTATGTGCAATACTGACGAAAAGGCCTAGCCACGCATGTCTTTAATACTTATTTCAACTACCGTACCAAATTTCAGCTACCCCCTCGGTCCTCCGCTAATTCGCCAGATAGCAAGTTGGCCCGCGCTCCCGAAAGGTTGTCCACCCCTGTTCTAGGCCTAAAATATAGGCTATCTATAATGAAACTTAATTTTTCACTCACATATATGCTAAACCATCAGAGCATCCAGAGGTCGCCCCTGCATGGTCCATGGACCCCAGGGCTTTGCATATATGAACCCCACCGGGACCCTTAGGTGAGCAGTGGCACTGGACCCTCCACGCAAAAGCCTGTGCGATATTTTTTTTTGCCCCCAAATTTTCTTGAGATGGCAAAAAAATCACCGCCTTCCCTGCCAGTGGGAAAAACTGTCCCGTTTCAGCCATGGTCCTCAAATTTGCGCAAGATCATGAATATTTATGTCCAAAATCTCATTTGGGGGAAAAGGGACGTGACATCCCTTATCTTTTGGCGATGTCATGGGAAAAAAGGAGGAAATCCTAATCCGTGCCCATGAGAACGATGAGAACTTGAATGAATGTTGAGAGACGAAATCCATCCGTGCCAATTCTTACTGACACGGATCCGTGCCAATATTATTGTAGGAAAACAAATTCTTATTGGCACGGATCCGTGCCAATAACGCCCACCTATTGGAAATCCATTTGGCCCTCACTTTAATTTGTGGAACTGCTCTTTCGCTGTGTTAGTTCATGTTACTTTTAAACAGTTTTTGGAAATGAAGCATGATTGGTCAAAGAGAATGTACGCATATCCCCCTTTTGTAAATTTGAAAGACCTTTAACTAAGTTTTGGATTAGGATCTCAAAAGCAGTGCCCTGTTGCACAAAGAAACTTACAGCAATACCAAATTATGTGCGTGGTTATACAACTTGCGCAAAAACTGCAGCTAGCAGTCAGTGGCAGCGCCAGGATTTTAAAAAAGGAAAGCCAAATGTGGGCCTAGAGAAAATTTTGGGGGCAAAAATTTCGCGCGAAACGCTAATCAATGGGTTTTGGGTCCATGAGCCCGACTTAGGCTTCCTTGTGAGGTCCAGGGGAAAGGTTGTCCGGGTACTTAGTCCCCGGAAGGTCTACATTTTGAGCATAGTTTTAGCCTCAGTAAAGATATTTCCTAATCCATATTCCATCATCAAATGCAATGATTTCAAATAATTTCAATGTATTAATCTATCCCGTAAGTAATAATCAGTGTGATTCCAGCTAGCTTGCGTTAACAACTACAGTTTCGTCGGCTGGAACGGCAAACAACGAAATCAAAAGCCTAGGCGTGATGATTGCACAGGGTGTAGCAACTTGGGTGTGAGGCTAGTTGGCCAGTGGGTTGCGTTGGAAAAGCCATTGAACAAGTTTCCTCTGGGGTGAAAAGTTTCACTGACAGGTTGAAAAATATGGCTTGCATAGTTTTAAGTTTGGGAAATGGTTTAATCTGTTTGGAAGATATTTTAAGAATCACTTTGCCTAGAAAACTCCCGTCAGGCCACTGCAGTCTTGGCCGGGAGCTGAGTCGGGAGGGTGAAAGCGATGGGCAGAGGCTTTAACTGAAGACAAATGCCCCCAGGTCCCTGGTGTCGCAACTGCCAGTATTTGGCTTAACTTTCACTAAAAATGCACAATCATTGCACACACATATTCCCCAGTTACCCATACACATGAAGTTTGTACCTATGCACTATGAAAAGTTTGTTAGGGATTGAAACGTTTTTCTAAACACTTCTTGCCCCCACACTTTGTAAACATATCTAGATGCTAAACACACGTGTATAATTCCTTTTAATTTCTCTTTAAACACACTTATTTGCTAAACATTTCATGTTAAATTGTTAAACATGTTTAGCATTTAAACGTGTTTACAAAGTGGGGGAAAAATAATTGCTCCATTCGAAACACGTGTTTAAAGTGTACCAGAGCAAAGTTTCGGACTGAAATTAACTTTCAGTCCTTTTGCCGCACCAATATAATGCCAAATTTTATTTACGATAATATAGTTGAGAATTTGGGACTTACTTTCTAATTTTTCATAGATTAGTTACGTACAAGAAATAATTGGCGTCCAAGACCCGGGGGCCGTTCCACAAAGAGTTACGCACAATCTTAAGTTTGATTCACCATACTTAAGCCAACAGTAAATCATACTTAAGATCGTGCGTAAGTCTTTGTGGAACGGGCCCCAGATTTTGAGTTTTTTTTTTACAGAAACGTTTAAAGAATTAACCAAAAGTCGAAAAAGGGTTTCTTCTGCCATTGCAAATTAATCATTCGCCCCTTACTTTTTGTAAAGTGCCGTCCGCTAGCAAGTCCTATAGGCTATAGTATTATAATCATATATGTAAAAGTAATTTTCATGAAATACCTTTAAATGATATCTTTTCTTAATGTAACAAACAATTTTATTGAAACTCTATGAGAACGTTCCGTTCATCTTTTGAATTTGTTCATTTTGGGTGGGCAAAATACTTCATGTCAGTATAGGCTCAGTATACCTAGAGGAAGTACGCCTGCGGGATATATCAAATTGACTTAAAATCTCAATGAAGAAATAGTTTCAAGGATGATGAAACTGTGGTAGTAGTCGACTTTTCTGAGGGTTTTAACATTGTTATACACACGGAAAAACTTGTAAAGTAGGATGCCCTCTCTAGATTTCGACTTCTATCTCACTGAATGCATACCATATGCTAGTCTGTGATTAATATCCACCTTTGCCTCAACGGTGCACCCACGGTGCTATGTGTGAGTAATAAGTTAATTTTACTTGATCGGACAGTAGGTGAGACTTGGGATAGTTGAACCGGCAGGTGAGTTGAGCCACCCCCTTTATCTCCAAGAAGAATAACTTGAAGAATATTACGTTGCACCCTTTATGAAAGAAGGCAACATTAGTACCCTTTGTACGACATACATGGTAGAGTAACACTTGAGGTAAGACAATGAGCGGCAAAATATTGAATTTTCATGTTGAAATTGATTTTTCAGAAAGTAATGTTTTGTCGTCTGTGCCTTTACTACATACCTATAATAGCCCGATCTTTTGATATTATGTCAGTTAGGGGTAATCATCGCACATCAGTAAAATTTCATCATTGTGCGATTTCACGTTCTATCGGCATGTGGGACGCTTAACCAGACAGTCCACCGTGGGACAAGTTGCGCTTATCAGCGTGTTACAAGTTGAGCCGGCTCTACTTAACCCATTGGCGGCTCATCTTACCCCATAAGTAGTTTATCCTATACCGTATAATGTAATTTGTAATAACAGTGGTTGTTTCAAAGGCTGCAAAACATTTGTTATGTATAGACAGTGACGAAGCAAAGGTGTTTCTTTTGTATTTTTGAGGGGGGGGGGGGTGTTGTTCTGCCAACAGATCTGGTAAATGCGACTGACCTGAGGAGAGGTCTGAGGAAAGGGGGTTTAACACTTTTGAATATTCAAATGTTGTTAGGTGCTTTTCTGGTGCTATATTTGTCATCTTTCACATCAGTTTAAAATTCAGGGTTTCTTTTCATTTACCTGAATGCTGACTGTGACCCGTTTGCTTATAAAATTAGGTAACATTTTTTCAGTGGGAATGGGAGACTCAGTCACTCACCAGTCGCACCTCTACTACGGGACCACTCTCTTTCCCTGAACTGCTGAAGGGCTCGATCGTTCGTTTCTGACGATCATTGTCGCAGCAGCCACATAGCCATTTTGCAGACGGATCAACAATTTGCCAAAATCGCCCTGGTCTCTGCGCCCCTCTCGAAGAAGTGCTAAGGAACCGTAGTAAGTCGGGACTCTCCAGAAAGGTTAGCAGTGCCACAAGTGGATCCCCAAGCACAGTGTGCAAGCCTATGAACGAACTACCATTCCGAAGGCTTTTGAATTCAAAGACCGTCGGATAGGCTAAATTACAGGATTAGTATCCATACAATGAACAGATCCATGGGTTGACTTACTGTACAGGTATATTTATCGAATGTGAAATGATACTACATGACGTTAGATGGCAACTGATGTTCTCCATCCAAAAAGGAGAACGCCATAAAGAGGCAAAGATTATTAGTTTGCGTAACACACAGCCTAAAGCAGTGGTTCTCAAACTTTTTCAAAATACAGCCCCATAAGGCATCCATGACTGATCCAACGCCCCCTCCCACCCAACATGCCATCATATTTATATAAGTCTAAACTCTAAAGACCAGTTCATGTAAACAGGGAAACGCAAAAGGATGGAGTCTCTGAACTTGATTTTTTTTTCTTGCAGTCAAGTCTTTGAAACAAAACCTGCATAATTTAGCTGAATAGCATGTCTTTCAAAATGCTTTGATTGTACAGACACTGCCAATCACTCTGCAACCTCCTAGGTTCCTTCATTGCACGAATGTATGAGAACCTCCAGGGACCCCATAGTCAATGCCAACGCTCCCCTATTGCTTGCAAACTCCTCAGCGCCCCCTTGAAACTTTTCAACGCCCCCAGGAGGCGGTAGGGACCACTTTGAGAACCACTGGCCTAAAGTGTTTCTAAACATCCACTATTTACGAATCTGTGTTCCTTGTTACAATATATATGTGACTCTTGTGTTCTGCATTAAATAACGTTGCATGGTGCGACATGTCAGTCTAGAGTCCCTGTTCAAGTTTACCCCTCCACTAACCGTGTAGGCATATAGTATGTTAGCGGCTCAACTTACCTGTGGTGGATCAAATTACCTACTTTGTTGTCTCAAATTACCCCACGGGTGAGGTAAGTTGAGCCATTTTGTTTTCACAGTTTTGAAGGCTGTAACTAATTAGTAGTAATAAATTAACTTCATGTGCTATGATCACAAGTTAGACAAATGTTTATAGTATACGTACCCCACATTATACTACCGAAAATATGTGAAAAACTTCATCTTTATCACCGTTTTCACATTAACTGACCGTGTGTAGTAAAATTCAGAATGCAGGTTTCTCAACAACGGAAGAGGTGGTTGAATTGAAAATTAACTTCTTTTTATATATGCAAACGTATCGAACTGAGTAATGGGTCAATCATTATTCTAAATCTCAACTAACTTCTTCTGTTCCAAGTTTTGCTCTGCGTTTTCAATTTTTACCTTTCAATTCCTTTTTTTAATGGAATAAATGACACTATTTTCTAGATCTTGAAGGAGAAAGGTTGAAAGTAAAAAACAAAGTACATTGATAAAATCACATTGTGCACAAGTGACTGTTCTGTTCTATTGAGCCAGATATCTTAAGTAGTTTAATATACGCTATACGCTGTTCTTTTCAGATTTGAATGATTTTCTTAAGTTTCTTTGCATTGCAGAGTCCAAAAGCTTAAAATTTAAACATGATTTGTTATTTGAGGTTCGCTGTTTTAACCTCCTTAATCTTGAATACTTCATTACATTCCACGAGCTTCAAAGGGTTTTTTTCCTGGGAATCCTTTGACTCCGGATGCTACCACTCCAGTTGGTTCCCTCTACCGAGCCCATGGACCCCACGATAGCAACCTAACCTTAAAAGAAAAACGTTCTGGTGCAATTGTCGTTTTAAAATTTTAAGTTTTTTCTTTGATCCCCATAAATGGGTTCATAAACCTTTATGAAATCATAATTTTAGCATTACCAAGCAATATTGACGATATTTCACCGCATTTGAAATGTCATAACTCCTCAGAGCCTCCCGGGGCCTCTCCCCCTAGGCCTCACGAGGGGCCCTTCAGCGGGCACCTGGACCCCTTCTTTGTGAAACTTAAAATAATTTGTGAAAAATACGACCCCCCCCCCCCTTTAAAAATGTCTGGTGATGCCCATGAAATAACTTACAAACTGAATATTTCTTAAAAATATTCGTTACTCACTGGCAGGAAGTTGCTGACACACAGTTGCAGATTCTCCATCTGGAAATGTTATGTCTACATCTGCTTGTGGGTGTTTAGTAAATGTAATGCACATGAACTCAAAAAGTTGACCTGGTCCGTAATCCTCGAGGAAATCAAAACTAGCGTGAATAATAAAAAAGGGAAAAAGAGGTTAAGATAAAATCCATGTTGCGAATAACTGGGATCGCAGGTAGCAAACCTACATGGCCTCTATATGGGTAAACCTATATGGGGCTCATTTGATTTTGCAGTTGGGATTAATATGGGGTTTATTTGGATATAACCTACATGCATGAGATATTTGTTCTACACAAGTCAGTAATATGGACCCAGAACTCTCCCATTTGGGTCATATGGCATAATGAGGAACCCATATAAGCCGCTTATTAGTCTCAGCTGCAAAACTATATGAACTCCTTACAAGCTAAGAAATGGGTGAGGGTCCCATATGGAAATGTTACCGTAGGGATGAGGGAACGTACACTTGCTAAAATTGCACACAAATTGTCAGAAAGAGTATCCTAATGTTTTCAATAGCCACAGCAATTATCTTTAGTCAAGCGGTTCTATTAGCCAGTGGAAATTGCGTTAACCCTTTACCGTTGTGCTCCAATCGGGGCATATTTGCGCGCCTCGGGAGTGAGTGGAAAAGCGGACGTAGCACGCCCCGCATCAGCTTCCGTAGGTTATTGACCCGTGACCTTAAACTTTTGTCCCTCTCGTTGTTGTGGCCGAAATTTCGGGTAGCTACTCACAGTTTCGAGCTCCGCGTGAAACAGTAAAGATGGGTGACTGCCGGCCTCTCCGCATGGGTCCAAAAGGACCCAAACAACGGTAAAGGGTTAACACTTACAATTACTGCATCTTTTCTTTGAAATGCAGCTACATTGAAAACGAAAACAGTTAGTTAGATGGAGTTTTACGGTCCAGTTTCTAATCAATTGGTTAAAGTTGTGCCGGACACGAGTTTGTTCGAGTTGTGGCTCACTTGCTGTTTTTTTACACACTCCATTTTGGATGCTGAGCACCAAGCGCAATATGACAGTAGGTTCCATTTTTAGTCTTTGGAATGACTCGCGGCCAGAATTCGATCGAACTCCAGACCTCCCGACAGCAAGTCGGATGCTCTTGCATTGACCATGCAGTGAGAAAAAAAAACGCAATGAAACGAAAAATCTGAACCCTATTTGATTTACCTTTGGGTAGCTTGGAACGTTATTGACGTTTCAGGTTTTATGGTGGATGATTGGTAACCCTGGTAGTTTGTGGAAATGACTTTTTTAGCACCTGAGCTATCGTTTTTCTGGCTGGCGAAGAACTTCATCTGCCAAATATTTTCCCCTTGTATGTCATCAGTGGCTGCTCCAAACGTAAAGTTGTAGAAAACATTCATCACGACGAAAGAGCTTGTCGATGCAACTTGTCTAAATTCAATATTACTATCCACGTTTGTGATTTCTACACGTTTGGTCATTTCAGGAATGAGGACCGGTGGATCTGGATATTCAACGATGGGTACTAAGGAAAGAAGCCAACAGTTAACACAAAATAACCAGAGCATTTTCAATCAAGTAATGTTAGCATTTTTAATGTAATAAATAGTCGAGAAATGGAGATAATGGTGTGAAGCAACCTGTATTTCCCCATATTTCTCCAATATTCTATGTAATTCATCTGGGTTTTGCTTTTTTCTACGGTATTTAGTTGCTCACATCTCAACCCTTATAACATATAAAGACAAATTTACGTTCCATACATTTATTCAAAATGCCATGTTGAATATTATTAATGATGAGCTTTAGATTGCACTGCGCCGACGTCAGCCACAACGTAATGACGTCACCTGCTGCGTTGTCTCTCTTATTTCACATTTTGGAGAAGCGTTATTTCTCTTTGCGCTCGAAACGGTATAGAGACAAATGACGTCATTTTGTTGTAGATGAGGTCCCCGTCGTGAAATCTCAGGTTAACTACGACGGCAATGACGTCATAACTATACTGTTACTATTACTGTATGACTAACACTATTGTTGTATAACTGTCACTAAGTCTATTATTGTTTCTACTACCGAATTACTGTCACTTTTACTGTATTACTGCTATTTTTACTGTATTACTGTCTGAGTGTGTAACTTTTACTGTTACTATTATTTATGTACATACGGTCCTGTGGTGTCGCTAGGGGGGGGGGGTCGCTAATCGTGTGCGTCCCCCCCCCCCACCCACTGAGATTTGAGATATAAAAAAAAATGTCTTCTGTAATCAGAGTGTGACTATGAATTTTAAGGATTCGATTCCTCTGTTGAAAAGAAAAGGCTGTAAATTTTCATGTTTTCCAAATGAAAATATCGCAAAAAACCTTGGAAATGCCATTTCCGGCTGTGTGAGTGGTTGCGTTTTTTCGAAATTTCCCCTCACACTTTCGACTACGTGAATTGAAGGTGGCGCACAGCTCAGGTAACCTTTCAAGCAGGATTAGGCCTAAATTTTCCCTTCAGGGGATCAAAGCTTATTGCCCATCAACTGCCTTTTCTTTCTTTTTCTAGTGCAGCTCACCTTCCTCAAAATGTCAGCCGGATCCGCTCTTGAGAGTAGTTTCACTAACGTTAGTGTTGTTACCAAAAATAAAATCCTACTCGAAATTGCCCTTTGAGTAATTTTTAGACCAGTGTTAAGAAAACCCTTAAAAACAACTTTTAAACCTTACAAACACGCTAAAAACCCAGGTGCTTCCGGGGGCTTCGCCCCCTGTACCCCCACCAAGACTCACATTGAAGTGCACATCAACTTTTTTCTCTATAGATCATCCACCCCTTTTTCAAAATGTCAGCCGGATAAGTTCTTGGTAGTTGAATCAGTAGTCTTTTACCGAAAGGCTTACTTGAAGTTACCCTGGAGGTAATTTTTAGATCAGTGTTAAGTCAACAAAATTACCCTTAAATAACGTCTTTTATACCTCACAAACACGCTAAAACCCAGGAGCTTCCGAGGGGTTCGCCCACTGGACTCCCACTAGAGGCCCTAAGGCTGGCCCCTGAAACCCATCCGTTGAGCCTCGCACTCCGCGCTCGGTGGCGCCTCCGGCGCCATGAGTAGAGTCCAGCAATGCTCCACATAAAATCGTTTTGCCCCCCAAGTGCCCCCCAGAATGAAAAGTCCGGTGACGCCACTGTACATACCATCAAAGTTGATCTGCAAACATAGGTTCATTTCCTCTGTATTTTTATACGTCAAGGCAAAGTCAGGGTTAGCTGAAGCATTCTTCTCTGTTTTCAAGCACAGGTGGGAAAATCCTTCCAGTTCGTCAAGGTTCAACCTATGTGTGGAAAAGGGATGAATACACCATTTAATTAAGTAAACATAGGATAAAACGACGTTTATTTATGTGACCCTAGAGGGACGTAAAAGGCGTCTCTGTTATATTACTAAACGTTCTAAAGAGAAGTAAAGGGCGTTGCTTTCATAGTTCCGTACACTTCAAAAAACGCGTTTAGCAATTGAACACTTTTCCCACCAGTTTTTAAACACGTTTAAATTCTAAGCATATTTAGAAATTAACCACTAAATATTTAGCAATTTAACACTAAATGTTTAGCAATTAACGGTGTTTTTAACGAATTAACCATAAATAAGATACGCGTGTTTAGCATTTAAACATGCTTACAAAGTAGGGTCAAAAAGTATTTAGAAAAGCTTTTAATTCCTAAGCACTTTTTTGGAGTGTAGCACTTTGTTAGCAGACTATTAAACTTTGTTTTCTCGAATAATATTCATTAATTGATTGTGTACAGGCAGTTACTCTTTCCATACAGTCTTGGAGGGTCGAGTAGTAGTCTTTACGTCAGTGTGACGTTAGACATGTCCAATTTGATTTTCTTGGTTTTTTTTTCCTCGAACCAATACTATTGCAGAGGTGAGCAGTGATATATACCAGAGAGCTAGGGATATTGAAGACAGCTCCATGGTATGTACTTACCCCAATTGTACATCAAACATCAAAGTATCACCTGGTTGTAACGGTTGTGATGCTTGCTCTGGAGTAAGCTGAACATCTGGGAATAGCTTTATCTCCCCACTACCATCTTCGTTGTTACTTGCATACAAAGTTATTTTCCATAAATCGGTTCCTTCGATGAGATCAGACACCGCGTCGCTTGAAGCATTAACGATAACCTCTTGAACATATCTTTTTCCACCAGCGGCCGCCATGTAGAAGTATTCGATTGCATAGCCTAAAAACGATACCTCCTTCTGTTCAGCTATAGTATAAAACATAATGAAATGTTACAGAATATGATGTCGATGACGCTGTTGCAAAATTGGTATGAAATCTGACCAGGAACTTGTTAAAATTATTGTGACAATGATTATAAATTTATAACACATAGACTGTCAAACTGAAGGCCGATTTAAATTCAAAGAAATTACTGAAGGAGATGAGCTACCCTCGGGATTCGCGGATATATCTTAGATTGGTAGCCAATAAGTTAGACAGAGAGAGTATACAAAGTCGTGAAAAATAGTTCCATATCTATATCTTAACTGCTGTGTATACATCTAGTCTTATATTACATATTCGGGGTATTGTGATCTGGGGTATTGTGATCTGATCTATTGGTGGCGGTATACAGATTTATATCTGTGCGACATAAGAGAGATTACTTTTGAGAATCTGTATTGCGGATGGGGCCCCTTGTATCGTGACAGGTTTTCTTCAATGAAATATGCTAAGAAGATTGAAGTATTATACAATATATCTGGAAACTTGTATACACATTATGCATTGACGACATACTGACGTCATCCTATGAGCAGACAAATGGAACGCATGACCACAGCCATAAGAATTCGCCCTGCACCTGTAGCAACCTATGCGCGTATTCTACTGGTTGATAAATGAGCTGTCTGTATTTGTCTGTGTTGGTTTGTTTTGCCCCCAAAGCAGAACGGAATTTTCTCCTAATTGATGATAAGCTCCGATCAGTTTCACAAGAGAAAATTGCTAAAAGGGCTGTACGTTTTATTCTTATTCTTGACTCTGTTCATACTAAGAGACCCAAATTTTCATTTTGATATGCCAATATTTTTCCACACCTAGTTTATGCTGTTGTTGCTTTGTGTCAAAAACGAGAGAAAATTATTGCATTCTTCAAGTATTGCTCTACAATTTTTAGAACAGTTTTCAACTTTTTAAATACTCATGTAGTCATAAGCAATGCTTCTAAAACGAGTTCCTCAGGACTGCTTATCGACCACAAAAAAGACAGATATTCTTCATACCGAACGTACGTGGCTCTCTAATTCGAGGAACAACTAGGTTTAAAATGAGATACAAAGGAGTAACATTAAAATCCAAATTAAAAAATAGCTAAATTTGGTAACTTTTTGCCGATAGCCACATCCGCATATTTTGTATATATTTTGGCTCGTGCTTAAATTTAACTTTGTAGACAACTCTTATATTTTAACTCAAAAATGGTAAATGAAAATAATGTCAGAATTTGTTGCTTAATCCGCACAACGAAAGGAAATGTAATTTGCAAGGAGAACTTGAGACCAGATGGTCTCAATTTGTCAGAGTCGCAGTCTATTGCTTTTGGTGAATAAGAGTTGACCATTGGATTTCCAAAAACTGCATTCTTGGAAGTGTACATCAATGAAGACTAAAAATTCTCCATTGCTTACACAGAGCATCGCGCACAACGGCAGTAGGTTCAAGTTTGGAGTTTTGGTACATGGCCGTCACCAGGAGGGAGTGCGGAGGGTGCGAACGCACCCCTTCCAGATCCGCCCGCCAAAAAATTTGGGGGAGATGCGTCGCCGCCGGGTTTGGAGTGTCGCCGGGTGTGGAAATTTTTTTTAACATGCGGTCGGAATTGTGTATATGGAACGGCCAAACGGCAATCTTTCCTACGTTTTCACTACTTCCAAACTATCATGTGGCGAAGTTTCGGCTCGTCGTCGATCCATGACTATTTCATGGATATATTCGGTAAAAAAGCTTACCTATTTTCCGCCTCTCAATAAAAAAAATCCTAGCTTCCCCCCAAAACGAACAAAAATCTCACCCGACCCCTCATTCGAAATCCTGAAAAACTATCTGGGATCACGAAAGATACAACACTAGGTATACCGAATTTGTTTAAAAATCGTGGAAAGCCCTGGTGAACCGTTCCCAATACAAACATATCGAAATTCGATTGTGGCACAGTTACGCGATCATCGAGGGACAAAATAGGTCAGTTTTCATTCATTTATGAATAGAATAGCCCGATTTTGGAGTTGATCCTCATTTTATATGATATATAGCGGATTCCGGGATTCGGGGAATTCGGTAAATTCTGAGTATTTTTTTTCGTCGAACTGAAGACATTGCTTGGGCCTATCTGCAGTAGACGAAAAGTGTAGGCTATGTATGGGTGTCGGAATTTTTTTAATTTTTCGCGTGTTCCCACCGAATTATTTTGAAGCGTGCGCGGTGGCGGAGGTGTCGATCGCCCCCCCCCCCCCCCCATGAACCAAATCGTCTGTCGGCTCCCTTTTTAGGCTTTTAACAAACTTTACTCTTCCACTATTATTGGCAAAAGACATAATATAATAGCGTTGTTTAAAGGCACAGATAACAAAATGCTCAAACAGCCACCAGTTACTGTACTATTTGCACTTTATTCTGATAAAATGGGTCATCTCCTGTAATATAGGGATAGGTTTTGCGAAAACGTATCTTTATGTTTTATAAGCACTAACGAATGTTGTCGCTGTGCTAAGTTAATTATTTCCACACCAAGCGTAATTGTAAGTTTACCAAATACACAGACTGACATTAAATTCAACCTCCCGGCCAACAAAAATGTTGCAAAGGGCGCAACAATTTTTGTAGCGCAAATTGCCCTAGTCTTGTTGTCGGGGATAACTGTCAACATAGACAATAAAAAAGTGTTTTTTGAAATACCAAAATAGCTTCCACAACATTTTTCAAATAATTTGAAGAGAACATTCAGGTTAAAATAAAATAAAACTGGTAATGGTTTAAGAGTTGTAATGAGCAGTTTCCATGATTTTGCTTTTCTTCAAGTGACCATATTCTCATGATAAATGGTTATTTCTGACACTTCACGATAATCCCATGAAAATGTTTAATTCGTGGTCTCAAAAGCCAGAAAGTTTCATCTAATAAGCCTAGGTATAGGCTATTTTTATTTATAATGAATTCGGTATCTAGAGAGCCAAGTAGACCTTTTATCTTGGCTATTTCTTGCAATGTACTTAATAAATGTCTATTTCAGAGTGGTCACATGATGTGAAGTACGTCAATAAGTTTTTCGTGTACTTATCTTGATTTCAAGACACCAAAAATGAACACCTAACCGTGATTAATTTTCATAACCAGCCCCCCCCCCCTCCTCTGCCCTCTGTAAGATTGGCTCTATCAGGTTTAATCTTTATCTTCACAAAGGAGCCCAGTATTACAATAAAATCTTGCGTCGAGACCTGACAATTACACAAAATATAATGACCGCCTTCATACTAGAATGTGAAAGAGAGGGATAGAAACATGGGTGTCCGCAGGTAGGGGCAAGGAGGAACTTGCCTTCCCTGGAAAATGAAAAAAACTGCAAAAACGAAGGAAACATAAAGAAAAAGACGAGGAAAAATTGACATCAACATTTCTTAACAGTTTCCTCGGTGTTTTCCCTATTTATTTGCGGTAAACAGGTAAATAGCCTTTAGAAATGCCATTTTCAGCGATCTGAGAGGCATTTTGGGTCAAAATTTTCTTGCGCTCCGCACCAACTCAGGGTGGCAAAAAAAAGAATCCCCCCCCCCCCCCCGAATTTTCTTCTGCGAAGGTCCATGGATAGAAATTTTAAACATGTTTTAATAGAAAAACTTCCTGAGGAGAAATGGCAAAGTAGTTTTCTACCAGGTGCGGAAAATCAAAGGGAAAATCTGTGGAAAAGCCGTGGCTTCGATCGTGCTGAGGCTAAGGGTATTTACTCCGTCCAAGCGCCCCTGTAGATCATTTTAGCCCCTCTGAGTGAAATCCCTAGCTCCGCCACTAAGGGTGCGGGAGTGAATTCTAGTGTAGATAACAAAATTATCTCTCGTTCTGTGTAACTAGTGATTTTGGAAAACACCTGTGAATTTTGAGAAACTTTGAAAAATACCTCACAATACCCATTGTGGACTAAGAGATATGCCCTACCCTAGCCCTAGGCTAGACTAGACCTTGCTTAGAGCTAGGCGCTTGCACACAACAAATCAGTAATCGGGATTTGCCTGGTTCGATGGAATTTTGGTTACATATAGGGGTCTACTATATTTTAACTAGACTAACTTAGGGCTGCATCATTTTTGTAAAAAACTCATAAAATAAGGTAACAACCCCCTTTAAACCGGGAAAACGTTTCATTTGATAGATAAAACATTGCTCTTCCTCATTTACCACAGTAGTCGGGTTCTGGTGAAATTTTTTATTTTTTTTCAAAATCGTGCCATGATTCGAAAATTCGTGATTTCTCGTTTTTTTTTACCAAAGATTAAGAATAAATCTGGTGGGAATTGTGTATGGAATGGCCAAACGGCAGTCCGTCCTTCTCTCCCGCTCCTTCTAAGCTATCTTCATGTGGCGAGGTTACAGCTCGATCCGAGACTATTTCATGGAAATATTTCGGAAAAAAGCTTCAAAAATCATGATTTGTCTTCAAAATTAACCCTTTTCCCGCTTCTCAATCAAAAAATCGTAGTTAACCCAAACAACGACCAATAACCTCGCCCGACTCCTAATTCGAAAGCCCGGTAAACCTCAACCTAGCCACGAAAAATGCAACACTTCACTCTTAAAAAGATAGTTAAAAACATTCACCAACACTGGTCACGTATGTCAAATACTTGAAATTGGTTAAGTTTTCTCCAATATTTGTTGTTTATTTGGTTACCGCACAGACTGGTTACCCAATCAAGTGGTAAAAAACCTCTTGGATAACCCATTAACCAACAATTATTGGGTAAACTTTAACCAATTTCAGGTATCTGACATACGTGACCAGTGATGGTGAATGTTTTTAACCAACTTTTTAAGAGTTTTGGTACGCCGAATTTGTCCAAATCTTATAACAGGAGTCAGTCATTTCATCCAAGTTGTGTTTTAGTGTAAAAACAGTTCATGGTTTATAGTCCCCGTGACCCCGTCCCGTCAGGACATTGGTTCATAATCATGGACAGACTCATTATTGGAGGAGTGAACCAAAGTAGAAACCGACTAAATTTTGAACTGTGAATGTTTGATACTTAATACAGTTGCTATTGTGTTAGGGGTCAAATTTATTTGTGAGTCAATTATTCATATGTGATTTTAAGGAGCCTATAATGATTACAATTAGCAATCACCCTCCCACATACAGTTAATCCTACGCCTAAATTTTCTTTATTAGTATGCACCAGATTGCGCCATTTTAAGTTGAAAAATTGCAAAGCACCCTACCATGTGAGGGAGCCCCCTCCCATGCCCACCCTCCCTTCTGCTACTTCGTGGAGTCGTCCTCACTCAAATGCTCGAATTTCAAAACGCACCCCCTCTTGAAAAAGCTGGTGACGGCCCTGTGGTATGAGTCGACGTGGGAATAGAACCCGTGCCTTCCGCGCAAGAGACGGATGCTCTTACTGTTAGACCAAACACCACCCCGTCGTGCCTGATGGAATGATGCTTCAGTTATTAGAGTAACGTTGACGCAACATTCGGAAAATTGTGACACACGGATACGTAACAACTCCAACGAACAAACGCACATTTCACTCACAAGGGAGGTTTTATTAGACACCTGTTTGCACTTACCACTTGCCCGTGGGACAAAGGGTACGTTTTGCGATAGCTACGTGCATGAAGGGAGGGCTCACTTTTCAAGATGTGAATAATGATCAACTTTTCTAGACTAAAGAATGTGAAATAATTGTTGTACCACTGGTCAGAATTTTGGGGGAGGGGTAGCCAACTGTAAGGGGGTGTCCTCCTCCCATTTGAAAATTTTTTGAATACTTATGCTTAGATGCAATCTGGTGCAAAATTTAAACATGTTTCGAAGTAATTTTTTGCTCCATTTTAAAATAATTTATTCGGAATTCTTCGGGTGCGGGAATGGTCCCCAGTCACCTGGCCCCGGCAATGGCTGTGTCAATTGCCTGCTAACTGTGTGTGCACTATGCCTAATTTTGTGCCAATACAATCACATAAACCGAAATTAGTTGCATACACCCCTAATGCAGTCTTCTTAACTTTTGAAAAATGTATGCTTTATTCCGGAAATCCAGGAACTAATTGTTGAACGACATCTAGTCATATTATATATCAGCTTGCTAAATATGTTGTACTTACTCTCAGCGACATCAGTACTAGTTGGTTCTGGATATGCAACGATAGGCACTGTTGGGTGAGAGGAAAATACGGCTTATTAATAGAAATGAGATAAACATCAATTTAAAATATTTCTACAACCATAACAATAGTTAAACCTGGAAATCGAGATCTTGTAGGCTTCTCAAATCTCATTGCTAAGACTAGCAATCTTTATCATATCACAGGAAATCGAGTTATATCAATTTCTTTCGACATATACCAGTATACCAGTTAAAGTCAGTATATTATTACAAGTCGAATAAAATCGGTGTTTGTAGAATAAAGTTATATATGCTTATGCTCCGTGATACGACATCGATTGGCAGCAAGGTCAAAGGTCTCATTTTGTTAAATGTCACCAACCCGATACTCCTGTATTGATATTACCAGGGGTGGCGCCAGAATTTTCCCAACATGTGTGGGCCAGCATTTCGAAGCCCCGACAAAGGCGTTGAATTCCCGGTTGGACGTGACTGGCATAATTTGAGGCGAACCGAAAATTTTGTCTTTCTTTTTAACAAATGTCTGAAGATCCTGAGTTTTTTGAAGAAATTAAAATTTTGGAAGGAATTTTGCATTTTGTTAGAAACATTTAAAATCAGGCTGTTTATTGGAGAATTTCCCCTCCCTATGAACGAAATAAGAAAACGTATTGACGACTAAAATTCGTTTGAGGTTACGTTTTTTATTGTAGATCTACGTTCTAAGGCTCTCAGACGAAACCGTTAATTTACCCGAACTTTAATACAAAATAGGTCTTTATACTTTCGGAATAGAATTGGCATGATCTGATCACTCAATTACAGCTCAAAGTTCGAATTTTCTTTAATCTTCTTTCACAGGCGATACATGCCAAAATAGTTTTTGTTGTTCCCTTGAAACTTTGTTTCATTCATTGAACTGACTCAGAAATCGTAACAAGATTCCATGTATTTTTTAAGATGATTCAATAGATATAAAATTAGGTTTATAGTTTTAAAATAAAGCTAGCCGTTTCGAATTAGTAACGAATCGACCATCCGACTGGTCACTTATTCCAATTCTTAAGATTAAAACCCCAATATTTTAAATCTTACGATTTAAGAGAGTAATCTGATCATCTTTTTTCTTACCATTGAAGTTGATTTCTAAGCACAAGTTGAGTCCATTGGTTGGAATGGTGACGAAGTCAGGGTTAGCGGAACGATTTTTTTCTGTTCTCAGACACAAGTAAGTAAAGCCGTATAGCAGATCCATGTTCAAACTGCACGTCAAATCGAAAACAGCAAGGAGATTAAAATAAATGAATGGCCAGTGTGACTCTGCCGTAAAGTAACACTGAGACCCCTATTTTCGTTCTACTTGGCTAGACACATAGTGTTGTATGCACGTACTGACGAAAACAAGGAAACGTTGTACGCTAGCTGAGCTCGGTTTGTACATCCCTCGCTGTGCCCCACAATTCCATGCGGCAACGAATTACCGAACTCGCTTATTGGCACATTGGGATCAGTTATGTAACGTGACAATCCCATGAACAAAGTCTGACTAAAAAATTTAGATTTTGGTTAGAAAAAAATGGATAGGATTTCGGATAAAAAATCGTTGAAGTCTGAACGTCTTTTAGCGGTTGTTCCTCCAACAACGCAGAAAATGTCGCAGTGAAGCTCTGCCCCTGGGTTAAGACTGGAAACTGTAACAAACATAACTGCATGCATAATCTAAATAGAAGTCTTAAAAGAAGGGTTTGAGGACCCATAGTACAAGTTTTGATATTTTAGAGGGGTAAATATTTTATTTGGTTCTCAAGATATGAGCAAGTACAGCGGTCAAATTTTCAAGAAAATTTAACTTGAAGCTAACACATATGAAATCATAACCTCACATTAACAGAGTGGACATTCTTTTGTTTTTTCTTTAAAGGTTGCAACCACTTTCCTCCTCAAAAATCCCATATTGTCAGAATGTAGTTGAATGAGTAACATTAGAACTTAAAATGCAACTCAAGTAAAACAAAATTCAATATATATATATATATATATATATATATATATATATATATATATATATATATATATATATATATATATATATATATATATATATATATATATATATATATATATATATATATATATATATATATATATATATATATATATATATATATATATATATATATATATATATATATATTAAACAGCTTGAAAACGCTTCTGTCCAACAGCCTTACCGAACAGTGTTGTTTGTTTGTTTGGATTTCCATAATTAGATATCATACTTTAAAACTAGTAAGGCGAAGACTAAACAAAGTTTATCCTTCAAGAGTGGATAGAGCACCATGCTCTTGTTTTAGTCCTCACGATTCTCTGCCAAAGAGCCGTTCGGCGAAACCAAACTATGAAACTGCTTCCCAAGGAGGTTACGTCCACTAAAGGACAACACTTCACTGACCACCCTCACGGCCCTCAGACCATTTACATCCCTCATTGGCAATGGTGTAGCCACTGGGGGCTAGCCCCCCCTCCCAGATTTTCTCCAGGCCAACCCTCCACAGATTTTTTGCGTCCTGATAAAGTGATTGAGAAAAAATAAAATGTTTGAAAGGAAATAAACTTTAAAGTAAGTTTCCTTCAAAAACAGTAAATAGTGAAAATGTGTAACAATTAGGAAAACATGCATGAATGTTTGTAAAACACATTTTGTGCACACGTATGAAATCAAGCAGTAACTTCATAATGCCTACTTTCGCTAAACTAGATACCGCATATAATCTGCACTGTTGTTTATTGCATTTCACTTTGTTAGGTTAAGACCCTTTCTGCCTTTCGGATGGCTGTTGATTTACTGAAAACAATGCAATCATACAATGGAGACCATTCTTACATGACCATTCCCATACTTTATCGAACACAAAATATGACGTAAGGGTGAGGTACTGCCTTCGAATAATTCTTCCTTCCATCCTTAACAAGTAGGCCTATGTCGTGCCTCACTACCCATGACAAGTGCCTCTGTAGAACGATTTTTTCGACATGTCTTCTTTTTACTATAGTTAGCACTGGCGTCCGGGCGGATTTGTTAAATGTCTACAAGGTCCGGGTTTAATGTTTCCCACATGATCCATACTTCTGCTTTGCGGTTTAAATATTTTGAGAGATTTACTAGTAGTATTTTAATTTTGACCACCTAATATTATACCGATGACTGAACAAATACTTTACCATTTTGCATCTAAACACCACTGAAAACCGGAAAAATTGTTTGTTTGATATTATGCATGTCACTTGTAAAATCTCTACAAATACTAAAAATAAGTATTTTGAAATTTTTCATGCTCCCCAAAAAGGAAAATCCTAAAACGTAGGCCTATAATCAGTTCAAAGTTTTGCCAAACATAGCACCATTTTGCATCTAGGAAATCTCGCAAAGAGAGTTTCTCAGAGGGGGACACAACTGCTTTAGGTTTTCCTATTAAAGCTGAAATCCATTCAAATATTGTCGCACTTGCGATCTACGTACTCCTGAAGTTTACATTTTCTCCCAAGGGAAAGGGAGATACCTGGTTCGCTTTAGTCTCATCCCTAAGGCCACAGATTAGAAATGCCCAGTTTTGGGGTCCCTAAAAAGTGTATTTATTATCATTTTTCAAAGATTGATTTTATTTTTCATTATTTGAGAAGTGACAGACATGAGATTCATATTTCAAAGCTGGTTACAAGCAGCTTAAAACACGTGGGAAATGCCATGTCCGGCCATCTGAAGGGTTTGTAAAGCCAAAAATTTTCCTCGCTCTGCGCCAACTGATGGTGGCGCTCCGCTTAGATAGTCTTGACGCCTCTGACCCTCGGAGGTACCAGATCCCCCCACTGGTTACCCACCCACCCTAAAATTCAATCCTGGCTACGTCACTGCTCATTGGTCTCAGTGCTCTGTCATGTATGGCTCCATTCTAGACTAGATATATAGAACAGATACTATTTTATCTTAGTCGAAAGGCCGAGAAGCTGTTAACAGTAAATGGCAGTAACTGAATAAGCACTGGTTGTCCATGGAACACCGTGCAGTGGCCATGAACTTGGTCAATAAACAGTAAACTTTTTGGTTAAAAGGAAAACCTCAATACTGCAGTTTGTCCCATTGGTTATGTAGTAGTGAAAACTTTATTTTCCTTACTACCTCGGTCCGCTCAGCCTCTGGGATGACGTCACCGTCGGTTACATTTAAGTAAGTTAGTTAGATAGAGTTTTAGGACCGAGTTTCCAACCTATTGGTTCAAGTCGAGCCGGCCACGGCCTTTTCTTTCAGTTGTGGCTCACTGGCTTGTTTTCCCTACTCCATTGCTTGTGCGGAGCATCACGCCCTGGGCACCCTCACATTTATCCCCTAAGTAAAAGAGGAACAGCCATTCAAATTGTTATAGTCCATCAACTTTGAATCTAGGACTTTACACCAAAACATTTAAAGATACGATTCCCAGATAATGATCGGATCATCCTTATGACTGGCTGTCAACTCTGTCCAACACCAATAGGCGGAGCTAATAATCTTTCTTGTAAAAATGTAAAAATGCTACACTGAGAAGAAAGTTCTTGTTGAGATAGGTGGTACAAGACCATGTGATGTCATCAGGTGGTACAAGGTCGTCTGATTTCATCAGAGGTCAGAAACCGAAAAACCTTTCAAGGAGGGAACAAAGGGTATCCTTCACTGGAGGTGTTACTAGTACCCCCTCCCTACAGACACATGCCTCAACGCGAGAAGACTTAGTAATCGTCGCGCTAAGCTCGCATCAGACGGAATAACAAAAAATGAAAGGCAGTTCAAACATAACGAGAACTTCTTTTCAGAAAGGTCTTATAATTAACAGAACTCACTTCATAGGAATAGTGAAACTCAGAGCTCGACCCGGCTGTAGTGTTTTTGAGGCTTGCTCTGGAGTCAGTTGCACGTCTGGAAATGTTTGGATATCTCCACTTCCATCTTTGCTGTGGCTTGCATACAACATTATCTGCCATAAATCTGTTCCAGTGATGACGCTAGACGTTAAATCAGATGAGTCAGCATTAGCCCAAACCTCTTGAACAAATCTCTCCCCTTCAGCATTGGTGACGTAACTATATGAAATGTTATACGACACAAATGATGCTATATTCTGACCATCTAGAGTAAAAGAGAGTATTATCAATTAATAAATCCAAACCATGGAATTATTTAAAAAGGCTGATGAGAATCGACAAAGAAGCTCGACAACTAGCCATTATAGCGAGTAACATTTTCAAGATGGTAAGCTCCATTAACACTAGCCTCGCAAAACTGGCGCCTTGATTATAAAAAGACTTACAAGTACATTTACCTATTCCTTTGGTTTTCTATATGTGAAGTAATGAACAATCATCCCGTATCCCATACTTTAAAGCAACTTTCAAACTATCTACTTAACGCACGGTCTGCCACCATATTAGGGAAGACTTGACATATAAATATATTGAAATATCGCTGCATGAGGTCAGATATTGTAATAACTTGTACTTCATTTTTATTACATTATCATCACGATGTTGCCATGCAATGTCGGGAATTTTGGAAATTCCAATTCGGTTATTAATATTAACACATACAAAATTAGTGTTGAACATTTATTGTTTTGTGCTTAACAAATAGTGATCTCAATGAACGAATGAAGCCATTGCAAATTATATTACATGCCATCCTCCTGAACCACAGTGTACTATATAAATGCTGTATAACTTCAAATAAGTACCGTGACTTAGTTCTACCCTATTACATGCCTGCTATACAAAAGTTCGGTATAGCCTTGCAAACCTCGCGCAAGCCAGTGACCATGGGGTTTCTCGACAACGTGGTGCCGATATTTGGCTATATATCGACATGCAAAAATGGAAATGCTAACCCATCCGTACCATCCCTCCGGGTATGCTGGTACCCGTATTACAGAATCGCATTCATTCAGTCATTGGACATTCTTGAGCCGAGATGTAAAATGTTGAAGTTCATTCACTTAAAAACAAATTAGTCCATTGCGCATATAATTTGTGACTTTCTTGTTGTACAACTCACATAACCTGCTTTTTTTCTTTAAAATTTAAAATTGTTTTATTATCTTGAACCCTTGTTGTTTGCTTGCATATAGCATGTTGCAAGTGAGACTTAATTAGTTACATCACCCCCATAAGAGTGGTTGTGCTATTACAGCCTGGTACACGGTGCAGTTACTCTCAGAAAAAATGCAAAGAGTGTGATTTGTGTAGAACAACAATGGCATCATCATTTATAATACTGTAGGGACGGAACTGTTAAAGTTTGAAAAAAAATGGTGAATAGCAAAAGCTAACTCAATGTACCGCTTTTATATATCTTTTACCCCTGGATGACACAGTTCTACTTCATATTGTGTCACGTAAATTGTCTCAATGGGGCTACTTGTTAAATGCGGTTGTTTTGCCTGCTACAAAACATAAATATATAGCTTCATAACCGCGTTTGCTGAAACATGCAGAGATTTTTATGCCAAACGGGAGGGCCGCTACACGATATAAAACAAAGCCTAATAAGCTGGTGATTAATCTCAAGCAACGTATGACGTGTGTGACTGTCTTATATGATGATATTTAATAGCTTCGTGGGATTGTATTACATGGCATCCTCAACAAAAATTAGGCATTCGGTTTATTAAATACAGTATCTCAGCTACCGGTACGAAATTCACCTTTGACAGAAAATTATGAATGTTACCTCGAAAGAAAAAATGAAGGAAGTTTTCAGACAACTTTTGCGACCCTGCATCGTTTTTTGTTCAAGTCTCAGAAGAAACGACACGTCAATCTGTTGTCGTCCGAATGTGATAGCTCAACCAAACCTTTTTGCAAGTATGGCTTTACGCATTGAAGGCCACCGTGGCAGGTGATTCGTCTTGGGGAGTGGGAGGGGGCGGGCTGGGTGGCGAAATGCAAAAACATGATGCGGTGATTGGATGCCGACTTTTAAGCGGTTTAAAGGGGAAAGAGCTACATACACTCTTTGCGCTTTTTATGTACGGTGACTTAGATGCAATTTGGTTCTGTGTTTAGCAAAACAGTAAGTTACTGATTATGTTTAGGAATTTTCATTTTGGAGAAAATTGTTTATCAATTTTCAAAATCCTGGTTTAATTAAATTTTTATATTTTCATGAAAATATTGGGAAAAGGAAAACGATATTTTCGTGTAAAGAGTAGCATGTCTTAAATAATAATAATAAGAGATAATCTTATTGACATTCAACCGCTCCCACTATTTTTCCGTTCCGGTGATAATGATGGTAGCCTATCTACAGATAGGGCAGGGAATTTGTACTGATTTATTTTAGTAAAGCGGCCGTTTTGAGATTTAATTTCCCTGTCGTTATACTCTTGGAAGTACCAACCTATTTCAACCATCACGGGACTTAATTTTCTTCAAGCAAGTAACATGCAACACACATACAATTGACATTGATGTCGATCAACATGTACTATTCATAATCCTACTTGATTTTTTTAACACGGAATTCTTGTATGATCTTTTGAACTTAGCCTTGTGATTGATCCTGCGCAATCGCATTACTTTTACTTGAGATGACATGCTGGGATATCGATTTGCGATCAATTCATTTCAGGTTTGGATTAATCAAATTCCAACTTGAAAATTTTTAATGGTTGCTAATCATCAAATGGCTGAAAAAATAAAAGGTTGATTACCCAATCTATGGACAGTGCATCGTTAACCCATGATATAGCGCAACAAGTTGGCTATTGGACCCTGAGTTCCTGGCTATTGTCATTTTTTAGCTCCTGAAATACCTTCCATTTCTTAGTACATTTCACTTCAAAATGTAGCATACGTATGAGGCACCAGATTTCTTATCAGGACACAAAATGTTTCAAAATGTTTCAAAGTACGGGCGAGTGAAAAGGAGCACCAGATCCCTTTTACACCATTCAGTCAGCCCGCAATCACACAGCACATCACATGACCCCTTTTAGACAAATCCTGGCTCCTCAACTGCACAATAGCCCCCCCCCTCCCATGATGTAAGCGAACCTATACTACCGTCATAGACAGAGACAACGGAACACTAGTTGGCAATCACCGTAATGTTTCCCGTCAAGACAATGAAATATTCCTACAGGAAGGTATAAAACTGTCGTTATATTTACC
This sequence comes from Holothuria scabra, assembly GCA_037179385.1. Taxonomy (NCBI): domain Eukaryota; kingdom Metazoa; phylum Echinodermata; class Holothuroidea; order Aspidochirotida; family Holothuriidae; genus Holothuria; species Holothuria scabra. The sequence goes on from CM074183.1 coordinate 42,608,044, forward strand.
TCCAATAATCACCTTGAAACAAACACTCATTGCAAATATTTCTCCCCTGTCCGTTAAAATTTAGAAGCATTTTAAGCATTTAAAAAACAAGCAGTATCTGAACCCAAACACGACTGTAACTGATGTTGAGAGCTTTTGAAAAGGTTTCTCAATGGCAGTCCCCTTTAAGTATACCCACTTTCGACAGGGAAGATTTCAACGCTCGTATATGGTTGACCTCCGTCCCTCAGATCAATCCGAAGGAGGGGATGGGGGTGGGGCGAGGGCTCATAGCACTGACTGTAAACTTCAGAACCTTCAGATTCGTTACATCGAAGGACTACGTACCTACATCCCTATCAAAAGGTACAGATATTTTTCATGACATTTCTTGTACGCCCTTCATCGAAAATAAATATCTCACTAAAATTCTGCTCCACATAAAAGGGGTCGAACAGTTTCAGCATGGTGACATTGTACTAGGGGCGTCGGTCCTAGGGGGCAGAGGGGCAATTGCACCACCAATTAAAATATTGGGGTAAAGATGTCGTTTTGCCACCCCTTTAATAATTCAGGCAGATTTTAAAAACAGCAGGCAAAATAAACAAACGTCACCTTTTGGTATAGCCTACAGTTGACTTTGGTTTCGAGAAAATTTTGATCCTGTTTCTAAGTATAATACTGCACTTAGAATGAACCATCTATTTTTTATGTAAAGGCGTGTCAGTGAAAGTGTGTGCCCATATTTGTTTGTATGTGTATAGGTGTTCGCTCTCGTTCGTGTGGGTGGATAGACGAGTCCGTTCACGGACATGTTCTAAAAAAATATTTTTGCCTCCAAATCAGCAAACCAAATCTATGCCCCTGCATTGAACATTACATGCCATCTGTCGCGAGACAACTCATTGTTAACGATGAACTCACTTGGAAGATGAACGACCAATAGCTACTGACTTGAATCATTCCGCAAACTGGCAAATGGACATTGTAAGGAATAACAGGAACTGGGAGTATAAATAATTAAGTGGTGATGTCGGCCCTTTTGTCTACGCTCCCAATTCCCAATGCATGCAGGCACAACGATTTAAGTCTCCTAGGGGACTACATCCCCAATACACCACAATATTGATATAAGCACTGCTTAAAAATGCGCCAATTTTCTTGTCAGTTTTCATGTAGCCTAAGTATTATCTTCTTCATGTTTAGACAGTCCCATAAAAACGGTCTTAAATGTAACGTGTCTTATTCTTAGATGTCAGAAAATTCAAACATCAAACTTCGGCTATGATACAGGCTAGTGGCTTAGCAACGGGGGGGGGGGGGGGGGGCGGGGCCCTTTGCCCCCGATTTTCTTCAGGCCCCCAGATTTTTTGCGTCCTGATAAAGTGATCGAGAAAAAATAAAATGTTTCAACGGAAATAAACTTTGAGGTATTTCTTTCCAAAACAGTAAATAAATAAAATATGTAACAATTACGAAAACATGCATGAATGTATGTGAAACACATTTTTTGCGCACGTATGAAATCAAGTAATTACTTCAAAATGCCTACTTTCACTAAATTAGATACCGTATATTATCTGCACATGTCGTTTATTGCATTTCACTTCGAAGATGAAACGAACGTCTCGACTGCAAACTCGAATGTGACTAGTTAGGTTAAGACCCTTTCTGCCTTTTGGATGCTGGTTGATTTACTGGAAACAAGGCAATCATACACTGGAGACAATTCTTACACAACCATTCCTATACTTTATCATACACAAGTATGCCATAATCGATAATGGTAAGGTGCTGCCTTCGAATGATTCTTCCCTTACATTCCATTCTTAACAAGTAGGACTATGTCTTTCCTCACTCCTGCCTATGACAAGTGCCACTGTAGAACGATTTTTTCGACAAGTCTTCTTTTTACTAGTAAGCACTGGCGTCCGGGCGGATTTGTAAAATGTCTACAAGGTTCCGGAATACATATGTTTCCCACATGATACCTACTTCTGCTTTGCGGTTTGATATTTTGAGAGATTTACTCATAGTATTTTAATTTTGATTACGTAATGTACAGATGATTGAACAAATACTGCACCATTTTGCATCTAAACACCACTAAAAAGCAGAAAACATTGTTTCTTTGGTAGTATATGTCACTTGTAAAATCTCTACAAAGACTAAAAATGAGTATTTTGAAAGTTGTCATGCTCCCCAAAAAGGAAAATCCTAAAAAGCGAGCCTCTAATCAGTTCACAGTTCTGCCAAACATAGCACCATTTAGGAAATCTAACGCAAAGAAAGTTTTCCAGAGGGTGGCACAACTACTTTCGGTTTTCCTACAAAAGTTGAAATCCATTCAAATATTACCGCATTTACGATCTACGTCCTCCTGAAGTTTACAATTTTTCCCAAGGAAAAGGGATACCTGGTTCGCTTTAGTCTCATACCCCAGGCCACAGATCAGAAATGCCCAGTTTTGGGGTCCCTAAAAATGTATGTATTACCATTTTTCATAGATTTATTTTTCTTCTCATTATTTCAGAAGTGGCAGACATGAGATTCGTATTTCAAAGCAAAAATAATGTTCTTTGGGAAACGTTGACTGCCCAAAGCCTTTCTAAGCGGAGCTTCACAATAGGATGGGGTACAGGAACCGCAACGTTACCCTACTATCAACGTCTCAAAGGCTTTACCTATATGCTTGGGCGGCGTCAGGGGTGACAGGGGACGGTCATCCTCTGCTTTTGATCAGATTTGTCAGATAGCGAAAATTATTCCTACCACATAAAATATGTCCCTGGCAATTACTGAAATGTCCTCCGTCACCTTAAGTTATATATTTCATTTTATTTTACACAGATTTTATATGCTGATATAATAGTTGGAAGTGAAAATGTGGCGTACCAATACAAGTGCTGAGAAAACTAAAAATTAAATATTAAAATATACTTCTTCTCTGCATGACAACCTTCTTACAACCTTATCTCTGCTGAGTAAGCTGTAAATGTCATTTACTCATGGAAACATCAATTGTACATTTACCAAATTAAATGTCGAAATTGCTGATGCTGATGTATATAGATTGAAATAAAAAAGAACCTGTACACAGTTCAAAGAGAATGTAATCTAAAAATTATCTTCAAAATTCCACGTCAAAATAACCTCATTTTTCATTCAAAAGCATATATTTTACAGGGGGGTGGGTGGGTGGTTGGGGAACACCCATTCCTTAATAGACACTTTGCCCGAGTACAGCGGCTAATCAAAAATTGCCCCAATCTAGTAAAGCTTTCTGAATACCTCCGAGAAGTATAGCCCAAATCGCTATCGCAAACATTTAACATACCTGTGATGGCCAAAGAGCAGGCTAGCAGCGCTGTTGTTAGGAGCAGACAGCTCATACCGACACTGAAGAGGACTTTTCGGGGAATTCTGGGACTCGGTGGCAAACCAACTGGCTCCTCTTCCACAGGAAAATTCTGTTCGCGAAGAGACCAATCGAGGTACCATCAGCTGTTTTTATACGCTTTATCGCGTGCGATCCGTCACTTCCGGCTCCGAAACTATCAGTCTCCGATACAACCGAAAGTACGAAACCTCGATTGACCTTACGGCCTATTGACATTTCGATTTTTCGTACTTTTCCTTCGCTGTAAGTGGTGAAGTAAATCTTACCCGTTCTTTTTTTTCCTAAAATTTGGCGACCTAATAGGAAGTCTTACTCTTGTTATTTTTGGGTCAAACGGGGGAGTAATTAAACGAACCTCATAGTCCTCTTATGATCCAGTTTACCTCCGTTACCATTCAATTACATTCATATTCCGAGGGATTGTTTATGTTGTTGTAACATTATACAGGAATCGTTTTTCAAAGTTACAGTAAGGTAAGAATTCATGAAGGAATGAAGGATTGTTTTGATGAACTGATGAATGTGTGTTTATGTGACGTATAAACAGGTTTTCTCAGGTGCATGGACCATACATCATCGCTTGTAGCAGGGTCTCCGAGAAACATAAAGGTTTTGGTACCTTTGCAACAAGACGAGAACCCCTCATATCCGATTCGACAATACAGTTGCCGAGTAGCACATCACATCTTTCAACTATGAAAAGGTTGTAGTGACATTGGCTCTTTGAAAACGTGCTGCTGAAGCAAATGTTATTAAAATGAACCCCACACGGTTCCAATTCTCTCAGCTAACTTACCTCTAGCCCAGGCTTCCTCAAATAGCGACGCCTGCGCCACTTGTGGCAGGCGACATGGTTTGGATTGGCGCAAAAAATGACAGGGGGAATACTGAAAATTTTAATTTTTCATAACTTTTTTGACAAGAATTGTTTTGTTCTCAAAAATAGGTGTAAATAAATCTAACACTTCCCACAGACTGACGTCACACACCGACAAGGATATAATGAGGTCCTATCTGTTCTCACAAGAAAGTAAAGTCACCGTCACTGTTTACATTTATTACAGTCAGGGCTTTGACGATTCAACGTTACCGGTGAATCGACGAAAATTGTGCAGTTTGTGAAGAAACTTTGCCGGGAAAATTGAACAAATTTTGCACCATTTGGCATATAAGCCCCTTCTGAAACGCAAACATTTTCAAAAGGGGAAACGCGGCGGCGATCAATGGCGCATTATAGTAGTAACAATTACCAATGTGGTGCTTCAGGAAATTTAATTGAGTAAGCCTGCTCAAGCCTCTGCCACAGCTGTCCATAAGACACTTCTTTCTACAGTCAGATAGAATCAGGGCATATCTTTGTGAAAAATAAGGCCTATATCCAGAACATGATCAGTGCATGCTGTGTATTTTAGCAACTCCCCACTTTCACTCTGATGCCAATCAAAGAGCTGTGTAAATTTAGATGTGAAAAGGAATTCAGGGTAAAACTTTAGGTTGGGGTGACGAGTGACTAACTTTAAAGATAAATGTGTCACTTTCATAAGAAGGCCTATACATTTTTATTCATACTTAGGTTTAATTAAAGGATAACTTCAATTGATAGAGGGGATTACGCTTTTGCAAGAAAGTGTATTGCATATTTGTGGGAGAAATGGGTAGATTATATTCCCCAGATAACTGCCTTCGCTCCACCTCACTCGCTTTGTAGGCCTGTGCATGTCTTACCAACGCCGACAAGGGGACAGAAACAGGGAACGAGTCCCCATTAAGAAAGAGTTCTGTAAATTTTTAAATAAACCAAACAGAGTGAGAGCTATACATATATCCAAGATGGTGAGTAGCGGTGTGTTTTCGAGTGACCGATGGACTTAAAAACATGCACCGTATTTTATCAAGTCTAAACTTTTCGAGCAATTGTAATAAGAGTATACTTACTATCAGTATCGTCTAAAATGTGTTAGTATTATTTATCAGTTGCCCAATAAGGCTGATTGTTATTCAAAAATGATTTATAACGCATTTTTTTAGGAAATAAAATCGAAAGGCCTAATTCTGTATTCATTTTGTTGGCTTTCTAGTTTCCCTTGAACTTCCGTGAAAATGTTTTAATGTCTCAGGTACCATCCCTGAAAGATCAGGAGCAGTCCCCCCCAAAGTTATGTTGAAGCATCAGGTAAATATCACGATTCTCGTCTCATTTCTGTTCAAAGAATCTTTGGTAATATCTTATTACCTCAATATAACATGAGAACGATAAACCAAGCAGTAACTTCCAGTAAATATCACATTTGAGGAGTAAAAATGTTGTCACGTGGCCCTCAACAGCCAATTATGAAACTGGACAGCCTACTGCACTGCTTCAAGTTGGGGTGACTGCTCTTGCCCTTAGAGGCCGGGAACGAAGCCGAGACCATAATATTGCAGTGCAAAATATCAAAGATTTGAAGAAAAGTTGTCTAAACAATTTCATTTTTAATTATAAGACTAGTAAATCTTCATCCTTTTGTTTTTCTGTTGCTCCACATCCTGGCTCCCCCTCTCCCTCCCTCCCCAGTCTTTTTAGCTAGCACCCGAGGAAACCACCCCTCTAGAATTCTCAAAGGTGGTAGTTCCCAGTGCATGCCTGCACGAAACCTTGTTACCTTTAATTTAAAAACTTGTTTCTTATAACGGCTGCTTAAGCAAATCTCTGTTTGAGCTAATTATTTGTACATTTTAAATATTTGAGTAACAACTCGGGGTAATTTTAAACTTTCATGTTATCACTCTACAGCCTACCAAACATTTTCACAACGTACGTACGGGTGAGTTTCTTTTCCTATATGAATGACCAAAATTTGTCCGAGAAAAACCCGGCATAACCTCATAAAAATATATTTGATATTCTAAAAATCTGAACCAGAAATAGGAAAAGCGGAAGGGTGGGTTGCAGCCTACCTGCCTTTTAGGCCTACGATTTTTACCATTTTCAATTCTGTTCCCAGGTAACAAACCTATATATGGATAGCACATTGGTAAATCTGTAAGTGACCCGTGTAACTTTACACTCAGGATTACTATGGGGTGATGCGGGCAGTCCACATGCATGCGGGATGTCATGGGTTTGACCCATAATTTCCCACTATCAGCTGTTTATGGTCCATATGGGTCATGTGTTCTAACCCATATCGGTCACTTGTTATTACCAGGTGCAAAACCATATGGGACCGTGTGTGAGTGTAACCTGGGGTCTTCTTTGCACGTGGACAGTATACAATTTACTGGAAGTGAAGACTTAGTTGCGTGCCAGATAGGCCTACTTTTTCTCCAAAAATTATTGTCACATATACATCATACAGATATCTAAAAGACTATAACGACTTAATAAAAACGTACGGTAAAGCTATTTTATCAAAACAATTAAGGTCATCCCTTTAGCTTTGTCACATTTTCAAGTGGTAGTACTACGTGGGAGTATTAAAATGGAAATTAAAATAACAGTAGCGTCTCCCATGTCTCTCATGACTTTTCATAGTTTTTATTATTATGGGACGTTAAGCGTTCTGCTTAGCAGCATCCTTTGGCACCGCGTGCCTCTGTTTGGTCAGTGTGTTGAGAGTAGTGTTGTATCGCGGTGTAACACCGTGACAGACTGATATTACTTTTATCGATATTTTAATGATCAATATATGGGTCAAAAGCTGTCCTGTTCATTGGATCCGAGACAGACATTTCTCTACTCTAATTTTGCGTCAAGTTTCAAGAGGAAAAAGATGAGACTTACATTTGTAGTGTACTTCCATGAAGTACGGTATTGGAGCTGGTATATTGCATGGTTGTATCGGTGGAAGCTTGTAGGATATTGCATTGCTGATATCGGTTTTCAATATCAAGAATGGGTCCAATTCTAGGAAGGACACCGGTCATAGTAAACGTTTGACATAAGTTTTGAAATTTTGAAATTTCAAATTGGAGATTCCTCTGGAACTTGATCACATCACACCCTACAAGGACTTCGAAAAGAATGAATGCAATTATAACGAATAGTACCCATTTTCCATCGAGAGGCATAGCAAGAAAATCATATGTACGGAAACTTGGAAGTAGCGCGTGGAAAAAAATTGAGGATTATCTCGAAATATTTCGAGCCATGAACAATCTCAAAATTGGTTCCTAGTCGAGATAATAATATATGTATCTCAGGATAACATTCTTTTCCTCGGGATTATACCCTATCTCCTTTTCTTAAGTAGGCTAACTGAAAATCGTTATCAAAAAGGAGAAAATAATCACAAAGCATCTGAAAAATCTCAGGATATTAATTGCAAGGTTAGAGAAATTGTCTCGAGTTAATTATCACTCAAGTTACAGATTACCTCGAGCTTATACGTATCTTACTGTAGTTTTTTCGAGATTAAACTTCAGTCGAAATCTTTCTGAAAAAAATGGTAACCACATGTCGCGTGCCAAACTCCATACACCCGTACCCCTAGAAGATAGTGTAAATTATACCACGTGGTTTTGTTCTTGCACGCATCATACCATGTCACACCTGGGACCACCCTCAAAGCGCAACTGACAAACATTAGTCTAAATAAATGTTAACTTGCTAACATAATAAATGTTAACCTGCTAACATTTTTATTGTTTAGTTGTTTAAAATGTACGACTAGTGAGAGGTTGGAGTTTCACATTGCCACCGACGACTCCAGCAAAAATAGGGTACACCAGATGCATTTATCTTGCTCAGTATAGCTCTGGGCGTACTGCTGCACCGCGTGTGAGTCAAGCTGTGAAGAATTTGTCGCAGTACGTTCAACCTAGATCAAAAAGTCTGTCGACTAATAAACGAGATCACATCAATGAAAGTTACTACATATAAAATGAATAAAAAAATGCCGCCGAATAATCCTATGCTAAACAAGGTGCCGTTGTTCACATCAGCGGGAGATGATACAGTCCTTTTATAAGAGTGAACGGTTACCGCTTTTCAAATTTTGAGTTTGGGGGTATATTCCTATTACTTTCACGTACAGAAAGGCAGTGGCGTAGCCAGACCGGGGAGGGGTGGGCTAAAGTGTTCCAAGAAATTTTGGAGACGAGATAGACAGTGATAGTAAAACTACCCATATGATCAAGAGTAAAACGTAAAACGAATAGAGGACAGAGGGACGGAATGTTAGTGTGGAGAATGGGAAAGAGGTTAAGGGAAGGGTAAATGGAAAATATTGCCTTCACGTGTGGTAAAACTTTACAATAGGGAAAAGGTGACGGAATTGATGATTAACATCCCAAACAACCAACCAAATACTAACTGACTGACTGACTGACCGACTGACTGACTTACCAACTGACTGACTGACTGATTGACTGACTGACTGACTGACTGACTATCTAACTGACTAACTGACTAACTAACTAACTAACTAACTAACTAACTAACTAACTAACTAACTAACTAACTAACTAACTAAATAACTAACTAACTAACTTATATTCAGTCGAATCACACGGATTGCGGTAACGGCAGGTAGGTCATGACCCTCGAGCTAGGTTAACTGCTCCTTCACGGAAATAATCTAATGTCTTCGGGAGTCCTTCATTCGTAAGGTAAAATATGGAGCCCATTAGCTTCCGTCCTTTCTCTTGTTTTTCAGTATCAACCCAAAGTTTACAAATTTGTAAGATTCGGATTTTCTTTTGTAAAATTTTATTTTTTGCGCCTGATCCCCCCAAATGCAAACATTTTTAGAGGGAAGGAGACCCATCACCAGACCGATGAAATCAACATATTTGATTTCTCCTCAACATTAGCATTAACATGTTAATTAATAGAACTAAACTCGGGACATTTTCTACACTACGTCTAATATAAAATAGCACTGAGCACCATTGGCATTTAAGCCCTCCGAGACCTCAGCAAAAAAAAAAAAAAAAACACGAAAGAGGCGGCAAAGGGGACACTCCTTGTACCCTTCCACAAGGAGGGCTGTCAAAAATGGGAACGGTGAGCCAACATCCCTACCCAACATAAAAATCTTGGCTATCTCGTGCAGCAAGGTCGTTCTTGAAGCATTTGTGAAGCCTGCAATGTGACAAGAAGCATTGAAGTGCATGTTTCGTAATGTTTTTAGAGCTCTGAATATCATCATTGAGCTCCAATTAATCACAAATCATGGTAACAATAACGCTGCCGATTTTATAGAGCAGCACAGACAGACAGAAAAATAATTGATTTTAACGGAGATTCATCAGTTAATGGGGCCAGTTGCAACGCCACGCGCCGCCACTTCGGGTCATTGGGTCGTGATCAACTAAAACTTGAAATATATACCTTCACACAAGAGAACTCATAACCCAACACTTACCGTATTTGCAGAGGGAAGGATGGGCTGTTCATAAGTAGGACAAAATCACTTCAAAGGTGACGTAATCAGAAATGCCCTTTCCGGTGATGTGGAAAATGATTTTTTCGGTCAAACATTTTACGGTATGCTTCTCGCCAACTAATGTTGGCACTCCGCTTAGATAGTATATGTCCTCTTAGACATATGCCAATATGTTCCCCCAAATCGTTAGAACCTGGAAACCCTCTCTTTTGACATCCATTTCGAAAACTGATGACTCTAATGCGTTTTCGTAGGAATTATTTCTCAAGTCAATGCAATCTTTACGAACAGCTTCACTGCTGTATGGAAAGCTTTACCTTTTCTACAATTTGCCACTAATTCATAAATATCATCAAGCATTTCAGATATGATTCTCATCGATTTATTTAAACTGAAAAATTCAAACGGGCTCAGAAATACCTTTTCCTGTGATCAGGGGTTCTGCCAAATTCACTGGTACGCTCTCCGCCAACTAATGGTCTGATAGTGGGGCTCTGGTATTAGGCACAGGGAGTTGCTAGAGTATCACTGTATAAGGCTGTATGACTTTTTTCATCGATTTATTTAAAGTGAAAAATTCAAACGGGCTCAGAAATACCTTTTCCTGTGATCAGGGGTTCTGCCAAATTAACTGGTACGCTCTCCGCGAACTAATGGTCTGATAGTGGGGCTCTGGCATTAGGCCCAGGGAGTTGCTAGAGTATCACTGTATAAGGCTGTATGACTTTTTGAGTGGCTCTTATCCGGGAGATGTTAACAACCCGGTGGAGTAATAACTAATACCTCAACAGATCAAGATTTAACTCTATTTTGGTTGAAAACGATGACAGGACTGCAAACAAAGCTACTTTTGTATACTATTGCATGCTGTGATTTGGTTTTTGAGCTGGATTATTGTGTATGCATGTGATTTTATGATTCTGCTAATCATTAAATTGGGTATAATTGCAGTCAAATGAAGAAACTCAAGTGGATATTTTTCAACGTGACCAATTCATATTTTATATATACTTTGACTGAAAGGATAGATTCAGTGGCGGTGCTAGAACGGCAAAAATCGGAGGCGGGAGGCAAAGTAGGGACAAAGGAAAATGAAGGTGGGTTTCGGGGGCAAGTCTCCGGAAGCTCTGATGTCTTACAGTCTTCAGTCTTAGAAGAAATATATAATTTACTTTTTCGGTTGACCATACTCTTATTGGACTGACATGGGGGGGGGGGGGGGGCTGGATGAAGAGGGAACTGGGGCAACGAAAAATATGAGGAGCAAATTCCCCTCACCCCACCCTCTCCCCTTGTAGCGTCGCCACTGGATAGGTTACATCCATCCAGGTCCTTTAATCTTAAGAATACTGAAAGTTGCAAACAAGTGAAGCTAAAAATTGAGGCAAAATTCAGTTTGCAATGTAGAAAGCAAGCTTCTGTTACTACACTTTATAGGTAGAAAAGGAAAGAAATTGTCGATTCCCAGGCCGGTGTAAATTTATTTTTCTTTCCCCAGCTAAGTACGCCCACACAGTTGACATCAGAAAGAAATCTTCACGGGTGGGTTTAAAAAAATATATGTTGATACCAGGGGTCTCCTCTTCGAGCTTGCTGCCCAGGGTAGACTACAAAGTTTATGATGCGCTCAACTTTTCATGATATGAAGTAAGATCAATGTAAAAAATTTATGCTTTAATACTTGATACAGAAAGGTTCGACGAAAGTACTTTTTTCCTTAGGGATGTAAAGGGAAAGCCGATTCTTCCAAAAACTAAAGTTTGTTGCGAAGTCATGCTTAGGATTACATACATGATGTGGGGTTGAATTAGAAATATATGACTTATCTTCATAATCCAGTGTCCTTCCTCAAAATTACCGAAGAGATCAAAATGCTGTTCAATTTTGTGAATAGAGAGTGTGACCAATATTCAGGAAGGAGATTCTTTCATTGGCGGGAATTACCCTTTACCATCCAACAAAAATTAATTCGCGTTTGGCGAGTGGCATGCCCACTGAGAAGGATGAGATTTTATGTCACATGGTAAATGCATTAAAAAGACAGGTGGCTCGTAAACAGATGTACCCCTGTCTTTCAAATGTCGAATCATGGTTGTAAAAGTGTCTTTTTACACATACCTGTTAGAGACGAAACATTAAGCAAACATTTACAGCTTCAAAACGTAGTGATACACTGTGAATTGGTTGGAAGTTCATGGAATCTTCATGAAATATACATTAGTCTGAGTGACATATTCTACCAATTTCTTTACGTGTGTGATCATTTCACTTTTCTAGGGAGTACAAAAGCAGTGTGGAGTAGAGTCTTTATAAAATTTCCAATTGCTGGAAAATTCAAATTAGCGGCAAAATATTCTCACGCAAGACAGTTCCTAGACTAACATACTGTACTTACTCAGGTTCCTTCGAAAACTGTCTAAAATTCATTCTTACCTAGACACCAACTCAATTAAAGGCGGCTTATAATAGGGTAAATCGGGGACAACATCGTATTTTCTAAATGTGTCCATCTACAATACGTGCACAGCGCCACCATTTTAAAAAGTTTTGACGCTGAAGTTCGTTGTGAGTATACAAGACCCAAATGCATACATACACAGTAGCACATTCAGTATGAGCTGGGCTACAAAACTCAGAATTTTTTGACTTTTTGCCAATCAAAGTGTTGTGCCAATAGTCACTAGTTGCGCTACAAAAATTATGGTTTGAGGTAAGAACTGAGTATAAAGTTAGCCAAAATGTATTTTATGTCTCGTCCAAAACATGATTCTCATTCCTGTAGAGCCATTTCGTTGTCCTTGGGTATCTTGTGTGATTCCAAGACCTTGGGATCAGGAAGCTGTAACCTCCCTGCTCGGATCGTGGCCCCGAGTCCAAATATCACCTCTCTCTACGCAAAAGGGTAGTCCAAAGTCTGAAAGTACGATACGGAGATAAGACATACAGCAAGAAAAAAAAACACTTTTCTATGCAAAGTTTGGCTATAAACTGCATATCTCAATTCGGCATTCTCTATTTATTCTGTCGGTTATTCAACGTCCTTGTATTATAAATTACAGTTACTTGAACATTGCTTCATAAATGAGAAACTTCATTGATGTACTGTTTCACATCAAGCAAGCAAGGTTCGAATATACACAAGTGCATTCAGTCGGTCAGGTGACTGAGTAGGTCAATCGAATCATTCGGTCGGTTAGTCAGTCATCCAGTTGGGGTTTTGCGTCTCAAGTTATAACGTTCTGGTTTGATATACAGCCCTCGACAAAAAAAAATACGTGGGACAAACCCCACTCCCGCATAAATGTTGAGGTTTTTCCTTAGGCTGTCGCAACATTGAATGGGGAGACTTGCGGGATGGTGATCCTTTCATTGCTTGATTTGCTTTGTCCTTTTATTTTTGTCGAAGGTTATAGCAGGATCAATGGCTCCTTTCCCAACTCCGTGGCACAAGAAAACCGGAGATCCCTTAAGTTGCTTAATTTAAAGCAGTAGTTTGTCCGTACTCCCCCGGAATTCATAATCCATGGCTTTATGAAGCCGTATTTCTTTCCTGTGTGCCGCTAACGCTTTCCTGTTTGGTCTAAGTTTAAAGTTCAAACATCAACATTACCGTGGCATTTGCCGATCTGGATGGTAGCGAATTTTATGTAGACTCATCTGTCTACTCTTGTTATTTTAGGCTTACCCGAATAAAATTTAATAGTGTGAACGTGCCCTCTTGTTTCTTGTAAAGATTAATTGTAAAGATTTCAAATTCGTTGAACAATTACTTAATCATACACAAAACAAACAAAAATGCTGATTTCAGGAAGTCATTTATGCATTTACATGTCTCGGGTCTAGACCATCAAGTGCTATGATGGTATTTTTAAAACCAATAAACAGTTCATTTTTTTTTTAAATGCCAAATGCATGAGAACAATTTCCTTAAAGAAGCTTATTGAGTTAATAATTGAGTTGAAGGCAGTGTTGTAATCGAGTCACTAGATTAGTGACTCGAGCCACCAGTTTTCAAACTTTTAAGTGACTCTAGTCGAGTCATTGACTCGAGTCACTGTACTATTTCAATGGGGAAATTACTCCTGAATTCTATCGAGTCACTACCATTTTGAGAGGAAGTGACTCGAGTCGTGACTTGTTACAACACTGGTTAAAGGCATATTTTCATCATCCCAAACAGTTCCAATTCTCTCAACCTACTTACTTCTAGCCCCTCCCACATTTATCTAAAACTAATCTTTATCCAGACATAATCCTTGTTTATTGCTTCATGGCTTGTCCCAGTGGCCATACAAGTCCATAATGTGTAATCAAGACACTCTCATTGCCCATGTTGTGTAATTTAGCTATGATGCATTGTTTGAATGTGATGCCAATCAAAGAGCTGTACCAATTGAGAGTTTTGATATATGTATACTGAAACTGTAGTTCAGGGTGATGAATGACTGCCTTTAATATCAATAACTCAATGAGAAAGTGAAAGGGTCAGTTACACTCTGAAAAATATTTAAACGATTTTGTTTAAAAATTAGGATACTCACGAAAATGAGTATTTCTACTCAAAATAAGTGAGTACTTCAACTGAATTTGTGCAAAAGTTTACACAAATTGCTGAATTTGTGCAAAATTTTACACAAATTAAGTTGAAGTACTCACTTATTTCGAGTAGAAATACTCATTTTCGTGAGTATCCTAATTTTTAAACAAAATCGTTTAAATATTTTTTAGAGTGTACACTTTACAATGTAACTAGGCCTAGTTAGCATAATGAGTCACTTTCGTATCTAAAATTTACGGGAAAAGTTAAAATTTGGAATTCTGTGGTGTCCTGACTTGTAACGGATTTGTGCACTATTTGAAAAAGTGTCTGGTAACGAATTATTGAGAATCGAATTGAACCGCTTCAATCACCCTTAAGTACCCTCTCGTAAAACAGTTCTTTGTAAGTAGGATACATTAGGATTGTCTAAGTTTGACCATTTGTCATTGTTATGTGCAGAAAGTTTAACAGGTTTGCAAACATTTGTTGACTTTCATGAATCAACTCAATGAGCCGTTTAAATTGTATTTTTACTTTTTACTCTCTAAGAATTTTTTTATTTAATTTTTAATTTTCTGGAAAGAAGTCTTTTCAGGCCCATGTGATGAAATGAGAGACACAGGAGGGTGGGGGAAGCGAGACACTTCATGCGGTGAGATACTAAACACAAAGAGAAAAAAAGAAAATGTTTAAAATTCTCTCTGAATATATCAGTGAGCCAAGTCACTCTCTAACAGAGTGAAACTATGGATTCTCTCCATTAGAGTGTTTATTTTACTCCAAGAAAAGAACAAATTCACTGTTTAATGAGTGCCCACAATGCATGTTGTGACATTGCTTCTTGAAAATGCATTATGTACACCCCAGTAGATCAAAGACGACGTGGGGTGTAAATGGTATCTGGGTTTGTTACATGCTCTGTGCCCTCAGTTAATCAATGCTATCATTGAGTTCACCTTGCGTGGAAAAACAATAAACGCATGCTTATTTGACTTGTAAGCTAACCCCAAATGTTACGTAACTTTTTTATGTTTTTCAATATATCTGTTACTGTGAATCAAGTAATCAGATAAGAAACTTGACTATATCAAGTATGAATGTAGTGTGCTTTCCATCCGCCCTGAAACGATAAGATGTAATAAGGCAGAGATGTAAAATGTTTCAAAAAATAAGAAGAAAAGTTTCATCATGGATCACCCTTTTTTAAGAGTGAATTATCTCTCTAATGGAGTGAATTCACAATTTTCACTCTCTTAGAGAGTGACTAGGTTCCCTCCTTACATTTAGAGAGTAGAATTTGAACTTAAATTTCTTCCAAGAAACACCACCTCTCCTACTCCTAGCTTGGCGTAGACCATCAAGTATGGTCTGAATATAGTCAAAGACGCAAGTTGAGCTTAGTTGCTTTGCCTATATGGATTCACATTACTGTGTACATGCATGGCAAACAAGGAATATGTGGCTAAGTGCGCAATAATAATACCTTAACATCTTATCAGCAACACTGTTTTCATTGATCCTTTGTTTTTCGGTATAGCAGTTGACGTCATCCCTCTTAATTTCTTGAGGTTTAGCTTTGATCACACGGTCGATAGCCCATAGCCAAGGATACAAGGGGGCTCCTCCTAAAAATCATCACCGGCGGCATAGAGAGATTCAAGTTTTTACTCCACATATTACACATTTGGAAGCTGAAAAGTTATGGTATGCGATGAAATATATTTCATACCCGACCAGAGACGTAACTTTGATTCAGGGTGCAAGGGAAGGAGGTAGAAACAGGTTGGATTATCGTGAGTGCCAGACGTTGGAAGTCCCTCAAGTGCGAGCGCCTGGGTTAACCTCATTAGAACTCATAAACCCTAACAAATTTTGGTGCTCCCGACCGCTGTTTGCCTTAGTTTTTCCATCTCTAAAATAGTTCTATGCCATAGCTAAGCTGAATAAAACCACTTTTGACATGTCCTAGAAATTTGTCTTGTAATGATCGGGAACTGGGTCCACTTTAAACCACCTAGTTATTCTTTCATATATGTAAAAGTACCATATACCAGTGATTCTATGGTTAATTGATCTTCACCAGGCAGGGACGGCCAGGTGCAAAGTATGTTATCACTGATTTGAACTATGCCAGTTACCCCTGGTCACCTTAGGAGCCTACAGTTTACTCTTAATGTACAGTAATCCATAGAATCTTTTGCATGCCAAAATTTCATTTTTTTTACTTGAGAGTTGTTTTTAATTCTACTGACTCATTTTCTTACGTTCAAACCAAGTCTCTAACCGCGGTGAGACATAGGTCTTTATGGGGCTCTCCATGTAGGCCTTTATAAAAAAAAAAAAAGACGTTCCAAAGGAAAGGTCACTGAACCCCTCTACACCTGCTTCGTGCTTTGGGAGTCATTTTTCTGTCGACCATATGTATTTTTCCGTTTTACTCAACAAAACATGATCTACACATTCCATCCAGAATGTCCTGGCGACGCAGACTTAAGCTTGGCCAAGTCTCTCGTGAGTCTTCCCCGGGGAGCTGACAATACTACCTCTATACAAATACAGAACTTCAGCACAGTACAGCAATACCGTATTTGCCTTTTTTCTAATACGCCCTCTATCGGTCTATATAGCTATCGCTCTCGTTGAGAAACAATACAATTTATAGGCATATAGAGGGCGTATTAGACAAAAGGAAAATATGATATGTTGTACTATGCTGCAGTAGGTTTTTTGAAGAGAAAGTCGTCAGCTCCCCGAGGAACACTCACGAGCACGAGAGACTTGGCTAAGTCTACTGGCGACGTTGATCGTAACAGTCTTCATTGTCATATTGTGTCTTTTCCATAAACATTTCTTCGCATTAACTTTTTTTTCAGTTTTGCCACAGTTTGCGAAAGCTGATATCTAGGTAAACTACTTCTTATAATACTATATCGAGGGCCAACATTATATAATTAAAACACCAGATTCAGTGTCAACGCCGTGGCTGATCGATTCCCCCTTCTGTGTTGTGTCCCAACCCACAATAAAAAGCCCAAAGCTGAAGTAACAGGCTGAGCAAGAACTGCATGAGTGGCAGTTTCCTCCATGGAGGTTCGCAAGTAGTGTTACGCTTGGCCAAGTTTCTCATGAATGTTTCCCAGGGAGCTGACGTCTGTATACAAAATTCACTTCAGCACAGTACAGCATACCGTATTTGCAAGAGCCGTATATTCAGACCCGGCTCTGGTATTTGCCCAAAGATATTAAAATATCTTTGTATTTGCCTTTATAGTACGCCCTCTATCAGTCTATTAGTTGTTTCGCTCGTCGATTTGTAAAGGTAGTTTTCAGCTCCCGTGGAACACTCACGAGAGACTTTGCCGAGTCTAAAGTAGAGAAATCAGATGAGAAGGAAGCAAGACCTAAGACTTTCCCCTGGCAGGCCAAGGCAAATCCAAATTTTCAAATTTTAATTGTAATTCAAAATAAAGGTTGGATTAAGAATCATTTTTGGTGTAAGATAGAATACAGAAATTAGTCTTGTTCCTTTATAACCTAGCGTTAGAATTACAACAGAGGGGTAAAAAGCTGTTATTTTGGAATTAGGGGTGCGGTCACCTTTTTCAAAAAACAGATTCGTCCATTGGCCAGTTTTTAAATTGACTCCTCATTGGACTAAATACGGGGGCTGGAATGGTGGGTGCATGTTTCAAACATTTCTGTCATTTCCTTTTTGTAAATCATTTGAAACTGAGACATGAACCACCTTTTTTGAATGAGTGATTTTACTAACACCGGGGTTAAATTTAACCAGGGTAAGTTTTCTGTTTACTCCATCACAATCCTGGTTAAGTTTTCTAATTAAACTTACTCAAATCCTAGTTACTTTAATCAGATTTTTTTTTTATTTTAACTAGGATCTGCTTTAAAATTTACTGCCAGGATTCGGTTGAGGTAAATAGAACACCGATCTTGGTTCAACCCCGGTGTTTAAAGAGTATACTATAAATTAGGAACATGGTACTGGCAATGTCCCCCAAATTTATCAAAATCTTGACGTTAATTGTCAAACACTTTATAATCTAAACGTGTAGTCCTATATTGTAAAGCGTAAAGTTTTATATTTCCAACTTTCCGAGGCTTTTAAAACATTTTAGGACTCAGAAGATTGAACTTTACAAACAATTGTTTAAGTTTTTGGTTACAGATATAACGGCTATAGTGTGCGAAAACGATTTAGTAATAAATCGGAAAGACCCCCGTTGTATGATTGTATGCCCTGCACACCTAGGTGATTACTCGCTGTAGAATTTTAAACATATCGGTAAAAGAACTACGGACCATGGCATGGAGTTTCTTAATTAACACAAAATTTTAATTCATTGCATTGAGCACTACAAAATTTTTGGAAGTCCTTTGTGAAACCAGCGTAGTGTTCGACGGAGCCAGACAATGTAAGTAGTTATTCTTGGTCATACATCAACTGATGGTGAACTTCGCGTGCTGCCAGTGTGTAAAGCTTTGACGTGACAACTTTGCAGGGTTGAATACTTCCTCCGTATGGTGATATCAATCGAGAAGGAAAATACACAAAATGAGCCTTTGTGTTCCAGGTCTATTTAAATGGGTACCGTACATTTGAGAAGACCCTTATGAGAATTAGCTTTTATTCATACATCAGAACACAGTGGCGTAGCCACGGGGAGGGTTTGGAGGTAAGACCCCCCCCCCCCCATGACCAACATTGCAATGCAAAAACACCTAAAATAGCCGATTTTTCTCTCAATCCCTAGACTTTTTCCTCATACCGTGCCCCACCCCCATGACACCAAAACCCTCCCCATGACACAATCCTGGCTACGCGCCTGTCAGAACATTATCTTCAACTTCTATAAGCCCATGTCGGTCGAGTAAGCATAAACTCAGGGAAATGGATAACGCTCGCATCTTAAAGAGGTACTTTCGGATTTTTTTGTTTTCCCTATAAAGCCAGAAATGCAAAAAATACACTCTAAAACGTGTTTAGTCATTAAACACCTTGCCCCTCCTTTTGAAAACACATTTAAATTATAAACATGTTAAGTAATTGATTAGACAATTAAACGTGTTTAAAAGCCAAATGATTGGAGATAATACACCCCGTGTTTAGCATCTTAACGTGTTTTCAAAGTGGCGGAAGAGTGTTTAGAAAACGTTTAATTCCTTAACACATTTTTAAGGTGTAGATTTCTTCTTTAAGGACAGTAGATATTTGTTGATATTGATCAAAGTATTAACAGTACAGACCAGGGTTACGCTACCTTACTGAAAAACCTTCCTTCAAAACTTTATGTTAACGTAACGATTCGCATCATAGCAGACAAAATCGAGATAATATTACTCTATAAATCCGCTAGTTCGCAGGAGGAGATTCTCCAAGCAATTTTAATGATTCTTAAACACAGTCCCAGGTGGACTTGGCCAAATCTCTCGGGAGTGTTATCCAGGGAGCTAACAATTACCGCTGAAAAATCCAGTACTTCAGCACTGTGCGGCATACCGTATTTAATCAATATTCACAACTGGTTCTGTGTTTACACCTTATCTCTAAATGAAAAGAAGACTGATTTTGTGAATTTTTCTTCACCCTATAAGAACCTCAATCAAACTGTAAACAAAATACAACTTTGTGGTTTTAATGTACGACTTTCTAATGTAACTAAATTCCTTGGCGTGTTTTATTGATTCGCATCTTACCTGGACTAACCACATTCATTACATTACATTAGTGTGAAAGTTTCTAAGGGAGTGGGTGTATTCAATGATTTCGACAACTTCTCACTAGAAAAGTATTGGTTGCCCTGTTCAATATACTTATATACTCTCTTGTCTTACCTATTATAATATTGTTTGTGTGGGCACGCACCCCACTAGGCTTAAACCCCTATTCATACTGTACAAGAGGGTTGTTAGATTTATAAACAATGTTGACTATTTACAACCTACCGCACCCCTTTTCGCTAGCCTCAACTTCCTTAGTGTCTGCGACTTAAATCGGTATCATGTGGGGACGTTTATATTTAATTGGCTACATAATAAAACCCCATCAATTTTTAGAGATCTACGTAGCTTTCCTTGTACTAGTTATCCCTACCTCAGTCGTGATCCGGTAATTAGCTCTCCACTCCCCTGCTATGTAGGCTGTAGGCTTAGTTCTTCGCAAATAAGTCTTAGGTTTACAGACGCAAAACATGGGAATTCTTTATCCCCAGAGATTTCTACATGTAAAACTGTATTGAGTTCTAAAAGAAAGTTAAAAGCTTATTTCACTGCAAACTACTTTTGATATTTTCCTCTATGTTTTTTTAGAGTACTTTTTGTAATGATTGTTATTCTCCGTTTTTGTTCCTTTCCCTTCTAGTTTTGCTTATGTTTCGTTCTTTGCTTTTCTTTGTTGATAAGGGGTGTCAATCTGCACAAGCTCTAAGGAGATGCAGTTGTCATCATCTCAATCTAGGTTCATCATCACTATCATTTAGTATTTTCTTTTTTTCACAAAATGTGCCAATCTTTATTTTACAGATTGCATTTTAGTCACATTATGTCATTGTCATTTAATGTGATTTGATATTGAAATAAAGTTACACTGAACTGAACTTTAGAAAGAAAGGTCGGTTCTTGGTTATGGCATGATTTTAAATATACAAGATTAGTTCCATATGACTAATTTACTCCACCTTACCGTACCATTTCATCCAATGGTAGCGGACAGTTTATTTAGGTGGACCCAATTTTCTGGCCATTCAGCAATTTGTTCATTCTTTTACTGAAATGAAAATTTCATTAAAAAACTCAAAATAACGACTGCTTTAACTGTTCTGTAAAAATGCCATTTCAACCTTTTGCGGGTTAAGATTTTTCAAAATCTGTATCGCTCCTCGTCAACTGATGGTGGCGCTCCGCTTAGGCAGACTTTTGGGCAACCACTTCTTCCCGCCTCCAGTATTAAATTAAAGGCGTAATCTTTACCACAGTTGAAACTACATTTTTGTAGTAGTCCACAGAAGTTCTCAATTGCCACCACTTTTTGATTGACAGCAAAGTAAAAAAATGCAGAGTACCGAAGCTTATCTAACAAGTACTGTACTAAGGGTGTCTTGGCTATGGGACACATTAAGGTCTTGTATGCTCACCCTGAAGAAATAAACTGAGATTGTGTGGCTTAGGATGGATTTCAGACAGTTTTGGCAAGGGCTTAAGTAGGAAAGTCAGAAAAATTTGAACTGTTCGAGGTTAGAGAATCAGACTTTTAAGTGTGTGAACGGGAAAGTCACAGATGGTTCGATATTTCAATCTGTATGGATATTGAAAGTAAAATACATGTTTATAATAAAGATATATTCACCTCTTCCCTCAGTTCTCATGTGAATGCGTGACATGCTCCGAAGTAGCTATATTTTTACCTGGGACGTAACTCAACGGCGTTTATTAGGGAGAGTGAAGGTATGTTTGTCCTTTTAAAGCAGCCGGAGCTCCGCGAGTTTATGATTTAAAAGGAACGACAAATAAATGTTGTTTTTGTCACTGGTTACTGCGAACAATATTTTTGCTTTTCCGGCAGTTATGTCTTCGGTAGCATAGCCCAGAATTCTTGATGCGGGTCTGCATGTTTTACGATGGTGCATATAGATTTCAGAATGAACCAGTCTAGTATCTAAGACAACAACATCAGTTAATATGGAGCGCATAAAAGAAAATTTTGAAAAATCGCTACCCCTCAAACAGTGGGAAAGGCATTTTCCAATCCTATGAGTACAGCAGCATGAATTTAGGCAACATTAATTTACTTTGAGCCCTCGTTTGCATCAACTTTTTCGCTTCAATTAGTAAACCACAAAATGATCAGAAAATTAACAGATGTAGAGAGCTACTACTACCATTTCCGGGTATAATGCTGGGTGACAACTGACGCATATAGGCGTACTGCAAGCCGTTTTAAAATTTACTCCGGAATTCCACTCCAGTGAAATTGTTGAATTCAATTCAACTTAGGTGGAATGTCCTCTACTTAAGAGAAATGCATTTCAATTAAAATCCAATTCCACTACAGTGAAATTGCGAGATAAATGCTAAAAGGGCTTCCCATAGCAGCGTCTCAAGAGGGCTTTCTTTGTTGAAAATGTCCCTAGATCATTGCTGCAAATGGCAATTCTTAAGGCCTATTGCTGCATGTCCAGAATTTCCATTTTCAGATGTTTCATGCTCCCGTGACTATGGCTATGATGCTTTTCATTAGCAATGTGTCATCCAACAGTCCTTCATTGAACATAACTTACAGACCTATGCTCCAGAACAAAATGTTGAAACTGACTCTTGGAAAGGGGTATATCGATTGCGCTATATAGACCCACGTTGCATGGCAAAATGATGTTTCATCGTGAGAGTATGCATGAGATTAGGCAGAAATGCACATCGTTCATCTAGATGCAATAGAATTGACATCCCTGCATGCAAACGGCCAATTCCCTCACAGGTTGAGGGCAAGAGCAGTCATCCCAAACAGTGTAGCAGACTGTGTAGTTTTATGATTGGCTGTAGGGAGTCATGTGACATTTTTTCTCTTCAAATGTGAAATTTACTAGAAATAACTGTTTGGTCTACCTTGGATATACAATAGCAAAGTCATAAAATGTAATGAAAGATACTTTGAAGATGAATAAAACAAAAAATTATGTTTTTAGCTTTTTCTTCAAAAAAAGTTGGGGGGGGGGGGACTGCTGCTCTTTACCTTTAACTACGCATAAAAATGAAGTGTAGAATTTACACACCATTGTGTAATAAACCACTTGTGTAAATTGTGCAAATGTTGTGTAAATTTATTACATGAACATGTGTAATTTTTACACATTTCGGGGTAGGTACACTAGATACACAATGATGAGTAAATTCTACACAACATTTTATCGTGCATATACCTCGACAGCAAGAGGGTTTTGAAAATGTATTTCAGACAACCATTAATGGCAAAATTGAAAAAAAGGTGGACGAGCCACAACGGGCACGACGCCTCTATTCTCTATAAGTTTGCTTGTGAAAGCATCACTGTCAGTAGATCGCCACTAAGTTAAAGGCAGCCATTC
The DNA here is from genome assembly GCA_037179385.1 of Holothuria scabra. NCBI lineage: Eukaryota > Metazoa > Echinodermata > Holothuroidea > Aspidochirotida > Holothuriidae > Holothuria > Holothuria scabra. The sequence continues at coordinate 42,631,429 of CM074183.1, forward strand.
GTCACCCTAAACTGCAGTTTCAGTATACATATATCAAAACTCTCAATTGGTACAGCTCTTTGATTGGCATCACATTCAAACAATGCATCATAGCTAAATTACACAGCATGGGCGCTGAGAGTGTCTTAGCTACACATTATGGACTTGTATGGCCACTGGGACAAGCCACGAAGCAATAAACAAGGATTGTGTCTGGATAGAGATGAGTTTTAGGTAAATGTGGGAGGGGCTAGAAGTAAGTAGGTTGGGAGCATTGGAACTGTTTGGATGATGAAAATATGCCTTTAAGGTTTATTTCAAACACAAGCTTTGTGTAATCAATGGAATGTCGCCTGCCTGGTGTCTGTAAGGGCAAATGACATGCGTGTCAGTCAAGTTGATCTGGCGACGTGATCGGTGATGATTTCACACTGATCGACCGCCTATTTTATCTACCAACAAAAGTCTTACATCGCCGACTCGTATCAAGCATCCTGACTATCGAAAAAGTGCTAACACAGACCGATTACATATTTTTCCGCCAACAAGTGGCTGTACCCGACGTAGCATGCTGAGCAGATTTTTGCAGATGGCGCTCTCTTAGAAACCATATACCTCTTTGGATCCGTTTTTTGTCCAGTTCTCTCACCCCAAACAGTACTACTACTAACCTTCTTACTTAAGCCCCTCCCACAATTGTCATCCTCATCCAGATACAATCTCAGTTTAGTGCAGGTGAGTATAGAAAAAGTAACTCAATTTATATAATCAAAACACTCTCCGTACCGTTCATGCTGTGTAACATAAGCTTTGGTACTCTGCATTGTTTGAATTAGCTGCCAATCAAAGAGCTGAGCCAATTGAGAATTTCTTTACCCCCGTATACCAAAAGTGTAGTTTGGGGTGAGAGGTTTGTCCCTTTAAGTATCCGCCCGTAAACTTTATGTTAGTGAAGGCAACTAGATAGATAGATAAGATTCATAATGACACACCAACACGAATGTGTTATATAATGTCATACTGTTCAAATACTGTTCAAGTTCTCCTATTGAGTCGCCTGTTACGACAGGCAGGGAAGACCATGAGCATATTCTACACTCCCCAGCCCACATGGGGACTGGAAGGCAACTGGAAGCTCCCTTGTTAGTGGTATGTATAGGCTATATGTAAGAATTAGTCAAATAAGAAAGTATTTATTCTCAAGGTTACATATACTCAAAATTTGCAGAGAAACTCCTGCTCTCGACATCCTTCCGACAAACTTCCGTCTTGTCTGTGCGTCAGGCTGCAGTCCCGAGTCGAGTAGCTAGGTTGTCTTTCTTGGATGGTCAGGAATGTTAACCCTTTCCACTAAATTACAAATTTCATTTAACTATAATATCCTCCGGCACACAATAATTTTCTACCAAACGGATTGCGAAGTGTCTTGCGACGAATTACTATTACAAAACATTCTCCTCCAGGATAAGAGATCCATTGAAGGCAAAATATAACAAGAGAAATCAGAAAAATTCAAGCATTGGATAAAAATCACTTGGGCGTGCTGAACTGAGGCAGTATAACATAAATGCAAGTGAAATGAAGCCTTTCGCTCGACCCTCCGGCCTTCACAGCACTTGAACAGTTGAACTTGCGTAGTCGGTGTAAAGTACAGTTTTGGCAAGTTTTATATTGAATCAATGAACTCCAACGTGTCTGGAACACTTCGACTTGAAAGGTCAGGTGTAAGTTAGTGAGCTGGATGGGGGTTTACCGAAACACCAGCACGAATGTGCTATATATATATAGTGTCACCAAGATAGAAAAGGTAACATTGATCAGGTAAAACTACCTAAGAAAGTAAAAAGTCATACACCGGGTCAATTTTCCCCCAAAAAATATGAAAGGCGGGAGTCATGTCAGAAATTTCTATAAAGTTTACTTTCCTCGAGAAAGCCAAGAATAAGGGAAGAATCTGTTTGTTTAAACAAAGTTTTCAGCCCGGGCACGGTGTAGTATTTCTGGCGAATATGGAAGTATTCATAGCAGTCAACGAGAATGTTACTGACGCGGTGACAGCACAGTCACAAGGTATACAGTATTGTCTTTCATCCCCGTGAAGTAAATTGGCGTGGGTAAGCTAAGTGTGCCCGATGCGGGCCATAGTCAGGACCAAATCATCCCTCCGTTTACTGGGGACTCCATTTCCCCACTTCCTACCGTAGGTTTTACTCGGTACAATTTTTTTCGGGAAAGAAATCCCACAATTCTTGCAGTTTTAATTTTTTTAAAGCTATTGATGTTAGGGCGGTAGTCACTGTGAGGTAAGTAGATGCTGGTGACGTCCATCTGTAGTGCTTCTCTAGCAAGTGCATCGTCTTTTTCCTTTCCTTGTGTGCCCACGTGACTAGGGACCCATGCTAGCACAACTGACTTTTGTAGTTATTTCAAATTCGAATTAGCTTCACGGAGTTCTTTTACCGAAGGATGATAGTCCTTTTAGAGCTAAAAGACGCTTTACTCCGAAGAAAGCTCTGATGCATCTCCAAAGACTGGTCGGTTGTCAGACTGTGAATGAATGTCCTTCTCTCCCGGAGTAACATTAGACACCCATTCCTTGACCTTGAAACTACCTGTTTGTAGAACTTGGTCTATGTCATCAGTCAATCTCTTGGCTTCATCTCGACTATGGACAGACGTGCATATGTCATCCATGTAGGTGTTCTCATTTAATACCCTGGCTGCTTCTGGGCACTTTGTTTCGCCTTCCTTAGCCGTTCTCCTCAGGGCCGTCAATGCCATGGCCGGTGCCGGCTTATCCCCGAAAGTTACTACTTCTTTTACATACACATCAGGTTCTTTTGTGGTGTCAAAACCTCTCCACAGGAAACGGTGCACATGCTTATCTCTTTCTGGTATAAGCACTTGGTGGTACATCTTCTCGATGTCACCTGAAACTGCAGCAGGGTACTGACGGAAACGAAGTAGTACACCGAAAAGGTTGTTGAGGAGGTCCGGGCCCTTCTCCCAATACTCGTTCAGCCAATGACCCTTAAAAAGTGCCGAGGAATTAAAAACCACCCTGACTGGTGTACTTTTCTTCTCTGGTCGTATAATTGGATGATGGGAGAGATAATGAACAGGTCCCTCATATTCGTCCATTTCCTTCTATGTAAGTTTTCTAGAAAACCCTTTATCCACCATTTCCTTCATTTGGTCATCGTACAACTTTGCAACTTTGCACTTCTTTCATCTTTCATCAACCTCTTTTCTATTGACTGCAACTTTGCTACACATTGTCCTTTGTTGTCAGGAAGTTCGGCTACCGGGTTCCTTTTCCATGGATACGGTACCAACCATCTATTTCCTACCTTTTCACATGATTGCCACATTTTCATGTACTCTTCCCTCTCAACTGGACTCAACTTTAATTTGTCCGTGGGCCCGCAATCACAGCTCTGCAACTTCACCCCCATCTCTTCAGTTGCCCAAAACTTTGTCAGGTCTACCTGTTGTGTAACATTAATATTCATCACTGTGTGGGGCCTTTGCCTTCTCTAACTCCGAACATAACCCAACCAAGAGGCGATTTCCTCATAACAAAACCGTCAACTTCTCTGGTTTCACCAACATGCATGTGAGGATAATGTACCCCTATCAACATATCTACTGTACCATCTCCTCTGTTAAGTGGTGTGCCTACAATGTTTCCCATCTTTTGTATAATGTCATACTTGACTGGTGGCACATCTGTAATTTCTGGCACACCAATCGCTGATAATATACAGCTTCCGTGGTTTGTCCACACTTGTAACTTGTATATCTTTGTCTTGTTAACTTGGATCTCTCCTCCAAGGATCCCTATGTCAATGCTGATTGGTTTTGCTTTTGAGGTTCAATTGTTCTGCTACAGACTCTCGGATTACGGAAACAGTTGCACCTGAATCTAACATAACAAGTCCTTTCATTTCATTTTCCTGGTTACCCAGACTTACTGTAAGAACTGGTAACGCAACACTGACTTCATCACGCTCAGACACTACCCCTGAGAAGTTTCTTCCAGGAGGAGCATCGATGGCAGGTGTACTGGAACTGGGTTGGGGCGGCTGGTGTAGCAAGGGATGATGGAAAAGCTTGCACCCGTCCATGGTACATTCTTTACGTTGCTTGCATGTTTTCATAGAATGGCCTCGTCCAGCTATTTTCATGCAACTGAAACAAACGTGGCAGTCCTTGGCCAGCTTTAGTCTTTCTGCAGATGTTAGGTTCTGTATTTTGCCGCACTGATCTGGCCAGTGGTCATTCGAGTCGCATCCCCAACATTTTTTCCAATGGCTTACCCTTTCACGATTTATTTGATTACTTTTCATCTGTTGCCTCAAGTTAACTTGGCCTTGCCTATCGGCACTACTTCTGATTGATGATGTGGCTCTTACTCTTCCTTTCATTTCATCTTTCAAAAAGCTAAGAAGGTTCTTCAAGGAAGTCTCCTCAGATTTCTGCTGAAGATATCTGACCCACACTTTTCTGTCATTTGGAGTCATTTTTTGTTCTATTATGGCTACCATATGATTGTTATTAAAGTCTTCTTCTTTTCCCACTTGCTGTAGAATATTATAAGATCTCTGAACAAGATGGGCGAGCTCAGAGAACTTTGAATCATCCCCCTCCTTCAACGGTCTAAATTTGGTGATATCTTGTATAACGGCATCAGAAACCACTCTAGGATCCCCATAAATCATATCTAGGTACTCCCAGCAGGCATTGTAGTCTGTGCCAATACCCTTTAACATCTCAAGAGGACGCCCAGTCAAATTCGTCCTCAGTATAGATACTGCATCTCTGGGTTCATATATCTGATCTATCATGTGCCTGAAGTCATCTTTGAAAGTCCAATATTCTCTGACGTCACCTGAAAATGTCGGGAGCTTTGGTCTTTCAACCCTTGGTTTCAACTTGGTTGTACTTGAACCACTCGGCTGGCAAGCAGGTGGCGGCTGCAGACTTTCTGTGGATTGCCTTTCATCCTTCATCCTTTTGACTTGATCCTGGTGACGTTTGGTCACTGGCATTTTCAGTCGACTTGACTGGAGATTGCTCCTTTTGATTCGATGATTGAGGTCTCTTACCGTCACCTTTTCTCACTACTGATTTTACTTTAGTCCTGACTGCTAAAAATTCGTCTTGACAGCCTTGTATATATTCTTCTTCCTTGTCGTACTGATCCGCCTCTTGAATTGTTTCTCAGTATTCGTCATGTCTGTCTTGAAGCTCTGTATATGCCAGCTCTAGTTTCTCAAAAGCTTTTAAAATGTCCTTTAATGGTTTTTCTTTTTCAAGGAGGCTTTCAACTACTCTCTTTTGACGAGTAAATCTAGCCTTGTGCGTTCTTCTCTTTATTTTCTTATCCTCCATCGTTCCGCAAATTGTAACAAATTGAATTTTGTGGCGAGACGACGAAAAACAAGAATACGTTGTTACATCCGATCTTTAATGTATGTGTATTTGATCTTCACATTCAATTCTGCAAAATAATCAAGCAGAAAAAAGCTTTGAATTATATTGAAAAGAAAAACAGAATTAATGGAAATCATCGCAATTTCTCCTTTAAGCTGCTTAAAACTCATCATATTTACTGACTTCAGTTTTACTTACTGCTGTGACCGGATGAAACAATGAACATCTGACAGCTAAAGGCTAGTTCCTGTCTGAATCAGCTTTTTCATCGATCCTGAAGCATAAGTTTACATAATATTAAGTATCATATCAGTTTCCTTACTACGTTGACAGCATTCTGTCCGTCAGCTTTATTAAATCTTAAATAGCGCCCTCTGTTTATACATACGGTCGGATTCACTCACGAGTAACCATGGAGCGCTACATGCTGTTAGGTCTGTATATCGAAGCCCATGCTTCGAGTTAATTTCTTTGACCCCGGGCTCTTTTACACGTATCATTTTACATTAAACAAACATTTCTTTTACGACCTGTAAATCTCCTTATTTAAGTTCAAGTAGCTTCCAACCATGATCAATTCTACCTTTATAACTTTCGATGTGAAATAAACCAAAGGCATATTAACACATTATCGAAAGACGACAATCAGTAGTACATCTCATAATAGCCTGCCTATTTCCAAATAGCAATTACAAAGGATTGTGGGATAGAGTTTTGGTGTTTGTCAATTTTGTCAATGGCATTTAACTGTGGTGAAAATTGACATACACCAAAACTATTTCCCACAATTCATTGTAATTGCAGTTTGGAAATAGGTCTATACAACAGCGTAATTCTCAACAGTGCGATGTTCATAACATAACGTTTCCAAACTTGCTCTAAACTTAGCAATCCAGGGGTGGGGCCAGGATTTCCCCGACAGGGGGGCCAGCATTTCAAGGCCCCGACAAAGGCATTGAGTTAGTCCGGGGGGGGGGGCGTGACTTAACATTTTGAGGCGCGTGTAGCATGCGAAATTTTTGGCCTTCTTTTTAACAAAAACTTAAAAATCTGGAATTCATTTTGAAGACAAAATTTAAAAATTTTTAATGAAATTTTGCGTTTGTGAGGACCATTTAAAAGATGGGGTGTTTATTGAAGGATCTGTCCCCAATATGGGAAAAATAAAAAACGTTATATAGGCGACAGCTGTAAATATTTTGGGGTTACGCATTTAATCGTACTAGGCCTACATACTAATGCTTCAACACGAGAATAGGTTGCCCGAAAAGGGTTTTCCTTTTTTGAACGAAGATTGGAAAATTAAGAGCTTATTTTATTGGAGAAATTTTGGAATTTAATTGAAGAAAATTTGGTTTGGGGTACAGTTATTATGAAATATTTGGGTATTTTATTAAGTGATATGACTTTCAAGAGCAAAATTAGGTAGAATGTCGGGGTGATTAACAGAGTTGGTTCTGGTTATTTATTGTACGGAGTATCCATCGAAATTGGAAAATTTTGCCACTTTTAACAATCTGAAGCTTATACTGCAGAAAACTTGTAATTTTATGACAGATTTAGGGGTTTATGAAAGAATCTAATCTTCTTACAAGAAAATCAAATAGGGCGTGATCTGTAGTTTGGTTGGGGTTACTGAATATCATCATGCAGATTAAGGCCCTCGGACCATATTGGGAAAACCTCCCGCGGAAACAATTTGGCTTCCCATACATTTGAAGTTTTATATTTTATATATTGACATAGACGTACGGGAACGACGTGTCAGTTTCGGCTCAGGTGTAGAGTTGTCTCTTGGTCCGAAAAATGTAATTTTGCCCGAACGACTATCAAAGTGCAGAGCACAGAAATTCTTTAAAAATTAAGAACCTCCAGACAGCAGGAAATGGCATTTCCCGGGCTCCTACCTAAAAAAAAAAAAGAGTCATTATTTTGAGCTTTCTTTCGCAATAAAATTTTCACTTCATAATATTGTCCCAAAACGAAGAACAATTTGCAAGCTTGCAATGTTCTGTTAAGTAATCTGTTCGACCAAAACACTCTATCTAAGCGGAGCGCCACCATCAGTTGGCGCGGAGCGTACAGAAAATTGTTAAAAAATTTAACCCCTCAGACAGCCGGAACAGGCATTTCCCAGACTTGTAACAAGAAATGAAGCAGTCGTTATTTTGAGCTTTCCTTTAAAATGAAAGTTTCACTTCAATAGAAAAAACGAACTTGCTAAGTGATCAGAAAATTACCAGATAAAAGGGTACTGCTGCAATTAATTAGATGTAATGTTCTTGTCTCTTTTCGGGGGAAAACTCTGTGAAGGAATCGTCGTTATAGTCCATCACAAGGCCCGCTAAAAAGATGAGATTTTCTACGTGACTTCCCGAACTCCAGACTATAAATGATTTTTCTTCCTATGTATTTGAATTTTTGAAAATATATCACGTTACAAGGTGGCTTCAAATGAATTTTCACTCAGACTTATTGGGAGACATTTTCACACTACTGTTTATCATCAGCCTATGTGTAGCTGAAAAAACCCGTCTGATTTTCATTACCGTTACCAGAATTCGGCTTTAGGGGCAGGCCAGGTGACAGAACATTGGGCACTGCACGCACTTGAACAACCTCTCGTCTGTTTTTGTCAGGAAAAATAAGAATTGTGAGGGCATGTCCCCGACGGGGGCATGACCTTGAGGACTGAAGAGAGGATGAGGGATAACAGAGCTAGTAAGAAGTGATTAAAATAGATTCAGATAGGCATTAAAATACCGTTACAAAAGAATAAAATAGTTCAAAAAGAAAAAAAGTTCATTATCATCCTTTCAGTAACTTCAGTCCTTTACGTTCACTTTTAGGCCATCCCGAAGGATATTACCGTCCTTCCACGACGGGGAGGAGACAGGACAAGGTACATGAAATGAGGATTAACCGAGCAAAGAAGAAGCGATTGAAAATCGATTCCGATATGTATTTCAAATAGCATTTCAAAACAAAAAATATGTTCACCCATCCAGTAATTTCATTCCTTGTACGTTTTTTTCTTTTTCTTTTTTTTATTATTTTTTTAGGCCTCCCCGACGAAATCGCCGACCTTCCCCGACAGGGGGGCCAGTGGTCCCCGCCCCCCCCCCCGCTGGCGCCACCCCTGTAGCAATCTTACAACTTTTGCTGAATTAATCAGTAAATACGAGATCTAAACAACTTACCATTTACAGTTTTGCACATATTTAACGACAACTTTGTCAAACAACCCTTACTGTTGACATTTTATCATCTCCTTAAAACACTGTAACGCGAGTAACAATCTCGCCATATTGGATCCAACAACATAAATTAGTGGCGCTATTAACCTTTGGAAACTTATACAATTTACCGTTTCGCCTGAAACAGACGTGACTGTTGTTTCCGTTTTTTTTTTTTTTTTTTTTTTATTTGTCATTCTATTTATTGGTTTTAACTTTTATAGTCTTCTCTTTACATTTCCACTCCCCATTTCTAACTGGGGTTCGTTTTAGTTATAGTGTCAACAGTAAAGTTTTAAATCATTTCGCTTGTGGTCTTACATATCCTATAACATTGGCCTCATTGAGTCCTCCAATTAGAAAAATTCTGAAATCAAACTTGAACGCTAGTTCAGTTGTTATGATAAAAACACAATTTTGAAGTGCTGATAACTGCACGGCTAATTTTAAAGTGAAAATCCCGAACCATATCCTGCAGTTTTGGGGAATAGAAAACCCTTTTTTTGTCTTTTTATTAAGAACTCATTGGGGGTATCTCGAGGCCGAATGAAGACCATTGACGAGCACCGTTGTGAGACTGTCAAGTCCAACTTTCTAGAACTGATGAAAACGTCACTGGTGGTAGTTTTTAACACTTCTCCCTGTAACCATGGAGCTACTAACACGGACCGTGTTAGTAGCCCCATGCTCTAACTACATTTACAGTGTATGGTCGTGCCATTAGATTTTTAGAAAATTTGAATTTTGTTATGGGAAAACACAAAAGACTGAATCCTGCTCGCTCACAAGGTCAAATCTACCTCTACGCCGGCGCATGCGTATACACGGTAGGCCTATGATATCTATATACCCAGCGGTCGTTCATTCACACGGTACGGTGCTGTGCATTATAAGGGAACTTAAGAACAGCAGAGGTTATATCATTAATAATTGTTTCCTTTGGATTTTGTACAGTCTATGCGCTGATTAATTGAAGTAAATCAGGCCAGCACATACCCGTAAGAAAGTTCAATTTGTAAAGTTTTCATTCCACCTAAGGGACTTGAGAGTAACACATGGAACTGCCGAGGAAAAAATTTATAAAATTAAAAAAAAAAAAAAAACAAACAAAACCAGAACGTTCACGTGACTGTGAGGATATGATGCATACTATGTGTAAGTTACACCTCGTTTTTTATTTATTTATTTATTTATTTATTTATTTATTTATTTATTTATTTATTTATTTATTTATTCCTCCTATAAAGGAGGGGGGATTAAGTGTCACTCATATAAGTAGTTTTATTCGAGGTTTAAAGTGTACATGGGTTAAACGTTACGTTAATGAAAGCGATGCCCATTGGGCAAAGTTTTTTGATTATTACTTAAAACATTTTGGTGGTTCCTTTCTGTTTAGGTGCAATTATAAGAGCTCTGATGTAAAAACTGGTAATAATTTTATCGACGATGTTTGTCATGCCTGGGCTTTGTGTAACTATAAGGTTCCATTATCACATTTTAAAAGGCAAATCTTATGGAGTAACTCCGATATAAAGATAAATGGTTCCGTGGTATTATACAAACAATGGTATTATAATGGAATTATTTTTGTCAAGGACCTTCTCGATGAAAACGATAATTTTTTAACTTTTCAGCACTTTCTAAACAAGTTTAACCTACAATGTTCGTTCTTGTTATATTATAGTATTATGCATGCTATTCCATCCGAGTGGAAACGAAACTTCAATGTTGTTTCGCAAACGCCATATGATGAGGACTCTTTATTCGATGGAATACAGGGTACGCCTTTGCTCTCTAGGTATATTTACAATATTTTAATTAAACGTATTTCACTGCCTCCAAGGGCAATCGTAAAGTGGCAAACTGATTTTGATTTCGAGGATGAGCAATGGCAAAAAATTCACCTGATACCTTTCAAGTCTGTTAAAGAGAGTAAATTACAATATTTCCAATTTCGTTTTATTCATAGGATACTGGGCACAAACTATTATTTATACAAAATCAACATGATGGAAAATCCAAGATGCACTTTTTGTGGGGAAAGAGATGAAACTATCAGACATCTGTTCTGGGATTGCAAATATACCTCCGATTTTATTTTAGATGTCGAACAAGCTGTATTAGGAAGGCAATTTTGTTTCTCTAGGGCTGATTTCTTTTTTGGCTATAAATTAATTCTTAAGCATCCTTATAACTTCCTCATTTTGCATGCTAAGTACTTTATTTTCCAACAAAAACTCCTTGAAAGGATTCCATCTGTGAACGACTTCAGGTATAAATTTAAGTTTTCTTTGCAAGTGCAAAATCATTTAGATAAAATTAAGTCTCGGCAACCAATTTCTTTCGACTCTTTGAAAAATGCTTTCAGCACCAACAATTTTCTTTTTGAGTAAGATTTGATCTTTGCTACTGCTGCTGGAGGGTAGGTTTAATTTAAATGTTCCCAAATACCAGTTATATTGCGGTATACTCGTCAGGGCGGCAGTAGTATACAGCCACTCAGATTGGTATTCTGCTTTATGGACTGCCTTCGATACCCTTATGGGTAGTTATATTAGTTTGCCCACTCTTTGATATGCACTTACCTGTTTTATAATGGGAAACAATGGCTGTTGTTTATGTTATTTTCCTTTCTTGAAATGTTTTTAAAATAGCCTACATTCACTGACATCTTTACACTTCCATGTTTGTATATATATAGATATATTTGTATCAACATTAAAGTTGTTAAATTGTAACCGTTTTTGAAGTCTGACAGTATTGCAGTAGTGGTGTTTCATATATTAAACTCTGTACATATGTAAATTGTTTGTAACTGAAAAATGCTTTCAGCACCAAAAATTTTCTTTTTGAGTAAGATTTGATCTTTGCTACTGCTGCTGGAGGGTAAGTTTAATTTAAATGTTTCCAAATACCAGTTATATTGCGGTATACTCGTCAGGGCGGCAGTAGTATACAGCCACTCAGACTGGTATTCTGCTTTATGGACTGCCTTCGATACCCTTATGGGTAGTTATACTAGTTTGCCCACTCTTTGATATGCACTTATCTGTTTTATAATGGGAAACGATGGCTGTTGTTTATGTTATTTTCCTTTCTTGAAATGTTTTTGTAATAGCCTTCATTCACTGACGTCTTTACACTTCCATATTTATATATATAAAGATATATTTGTATCAACATTAAAGTTGGTGAATTGTAACCGTTTTTGAAGTCTGACAGTATTGTGGTAGTGGTGTTTTATATATTGAACTCTGTACATATGTAAATTGTTTGTAACTGAAGATAATGATGTGATTGTACAAAATTAATTCTAGCTCAATAAATGATGGCAAAAAAAAAAAAAAAAAAAAAAAATTATTTATGTATGTATGTATGTATGTATGTATGTATGTATGTATGTATGTATGTATGTATGTATGTATGTATGTATGTATGTATGTATGTATGTATGTATGTATGTATGTATGTATGTATGTATGTATGTATGTATGTATGTATGTATGTATGTATGTATGTATGTATGTATTTATTTATTTATTTATTTATTTATTTTTTAATTTATTTATTTATTTACTTCCAAAGGTGATCAGGAATTCCACCAAGAATAGCGCAGCTTCTTGTTGACTGTTATGATGAAACTTCCGAGTCGGATCGCAAAGTATCATCCATTCTGGTTGCCAGTCGAATTGTTCCAAGTTCCAGAAATTGTGTACATTGTTCATGCACACGAGCCGGTTAATCTGACTTATTCAGATCACTGAGTACTCGCTTTACTTTGCTTTCTACAGTATCAACACTGGTAACATCTCTGTATAGGTTTGCAGATCGAATATTAAAGAGATGATTAACGTTAAGATTACAGGAAAATTCTGGCAAATGTTTTACACCAGCATTTTTCTGTCGTCTTTGTAATACTCCTCAGTTTTTGTTCTGTTAATTTCAACTTACAGAAAGGCTGCAACAGTCACGCGGCGGTACTTGTAACGGTAACCCTACTGTTCTCAGAGCAAATTTGAAAACCTACGCCTACGGTGATTCCGTCAGCTGGCAAAGCTCTCAAATTGTGTGCCCATTTCCGTTTTTAGCCTTAATTTCCTCAAATTAAAACAAGTGAACAACTTCTGTAACAATTTAACCTTATCTGAAAATTTACAGGCATTTCAGTTGCTACGGAAATTGCTTCATTTTGTAAACAACAACACAAACAACGATGACGTCACTATAAGAGACTATAACTCTGCGCAATAATACAATAGTTCCTACAAAATAATATGGGAATGAATTTCATAATCCTTAGAAAACGGTCAATGAACAAGGAATATGAAGGAAAGGGGAAAATTTTAATAGAACAAGTGGGTGAGGCAAAATTGACATAAAATATCTGTTCCAAATTGTATAAATAATTTAAAATTTCGCCCATGCTTAAATGGAATAGGCCTACGTCAGAAACCGGAAATATTTTCCCAGGCCTGCGCAAGTGCGTCGGTACTTGTACGTTTGTAATAATCATGCGACTCAATACGTAATCGTACCCTGCTTTTATCTTTCATATCATACCAGCTGCAGGCCTGCAGTGCAGGACAGTACGTGTACGTATTAATATTACTGGGTAAATGCAAAACATACAGTATGACTCGACTGACTGAGCTGTAGACAAGACATGATCGAGATAGCAAGAAGAGAGATACTTCTCATCTTTTATCGTACACTCAGGTATTTATCAGTTCCACAAATCAAATTGGAATGAGAGGCTGGCGAATGTTTCCCCTTCGAGTATTACGAAAACGCTGGTTTCTTGGTGTTATTTTCCTGTTTTCTTTGTTCTACTTCCTAGACAGAACTCTGTATCAGGTGAGTAACGTAGCCTAGGCCTAGGCCTAGGCTATAACTGAACGTAGCCTAGGCCTAGGCCTAGGCTGTTAGAATACTGTACATAGGCCTAACGTTAGGCCTAACGTTAGGCCTAACGTTAGTAAAGAAATGTTGCCTGTACTAGGCTAGCGGCTGTGGCAATCTAAATGCTCAATAATTCGAAAAACATGGAATATCGACTGAAAAACCATGTTTTTCTATCGGAAAACCATGTTTATCTATCGAAAAACCATGTTTATCAATCGAAAAACCATGTTTATCGGCGATGAACCTTGTTTATCGGCGATATAGGCCTAGGCTAGCCTACCATTAGGGTTGTCGCACGCACACAGAATTTTTCTCCAAAATTCTCGCGGAACTACTCACACCCAAACACGAAGTCGCTAAAACAGTGTCTTTAAAAACTGAATTTACGTCACTCAAAATTGTCAAAATTTTGCCTGCGCTGTAAAATAAGTACACCAAAGACATATTTCTACTGTAATATCTCACCAAATAAGCTTTAAAACAAAAAGAAGAAAAAATATGTTACAGTTTCTAACTATCCCTTTGATGCACCGTTGCAACGGTGACAGTCAAAAGTGTGTTTTGGTCACACATACAGTAAAATGCTACACACAGCCATCTTTGACTTGATCGTGCATTGGGGCTGAACCTTTGACCCCTACAACCCATATATCGTTAGAAAGAAGAAAAGGAACTCTACATTATAATGGAGGGAAGCGATCGCCAAAAATAATATTTCTTTACCATTTTGGGGCTTAAAACATTGGTGACATGGTTACAATAGGTTCCAGAAAAATCCGCAATTGCTTCCAGGTATCATTTTGAAGCAGTTTTTATGATCTTTCCATTTCCAAAGAAAAAAAAATGATTTCTTGCTCAGCCCAGATGCACGCTCGATTTAAATGAAACAGCCCATTGATCCCCGCCTACATCTTTTGTACTGAGCCGTCATTGATATGTTTATGTATAGGCCCATTGTTCAGCTTAGCAACAAGGGATTTCCCGCCAATATGCTTACATACAGTACTGCACTGTATATACCTGTACGTGCAATACCGAAGTACGGTTACTGAATTACGTACTTGTGTACGTGTGCGTAAGCATGTGTACGGATTGCTATAGCATAGACTGTGCGTAAGCAGGGTATGTGCGACTTGTTAGTGCATGTTACGTACACAAAACGCAAGCTATCATGACACGGACACGTGATCACTTAGTGTCTTGCCCAGTAATGTTGCATATTTACGCCGGCACATCTGGTGTAGGTAACACAGTGATGAATAATCAAAGCGTCTGAGTGAGCAGTTACGATGTTGTTTTTTGACCAACTTTTGCAGGCAGATCGTAACACATAAGCATACGGCGATTTGGAGAAATCGTAAGGATTATGGAGGTATAAAATCGGCTATATTTTGAAAAGTACTGGTCGGATTTTGATAAAATTTGGCATGGTTGCTTAGAAAAAGGTACTTAACAATGTGAATCAGTCAAATTCTTTAACTTTGATACTTTTGGTGTACTGTAGTCGTATTTTTAGTGCGACAACCCTACTACCATGTTTATCGACTGAAAATCCATGTTTATCGGCAAAAAACCATGTGTATCCTCAATAACTTGGATTTTCAATCCAAAAACGTGGTTTATCAACAATAATCCAAGTTTGTCAGGATAAACAATGTTTATCAGTTGATAATCCAAGGTTTTTGGTGATAACCCATGTTTATCGGCGAAAAACCATGTTTATCTGCGATAAACGCGGATTTCAGGTGGAAAAACATGGTTTTCGAACAGATATTGTGCATTTCCTACACATACAACCTGTGGTAGTTCTAGGGGTTCACTGCCGTACGCGTTCCAGCCATGTGTCAAGTGCATATAATTGTGGCACTTCATTATTACTCGATAAGCCAATTTGTGGTACAGGGAATAATTTATCCAGTATCGCATCGCAATTTGCTACACAAACAGGCAAAGTTGCTACACAAATGAAAAATTGTGTAGCAATTTTTTGTGTGCATGACCCTTGCATTTTCACAAACAATGTGTGAAAGACCTCAAAAGTCTTCAAAACTGCTATGCAAAATTTGAATGCTAAATTACTCCATGTGGTACCCAAGATAATCCATGTTTGTCGACGAAAAACAGATTTTCAACTGGAAATTCGAGTTTTTCGGTCGAAAATCCATGATTTTCGGTCGATGAACATGGTTTTTTGGCAGTAAATATGGTTTTTTGATCGACAATCCAGGTTTTGCGAATTATTGAGCATTCAGCTTAGCTTTTGCTTCAGGCCTGAGAAGTATCAGTGAATTGAAATTCTCATATGTTTCTCTGTAAGATGAATTTTAATGTAGAATTAATGCACTATA
This sequence comes from Holothuria scabra, assembly GCA_037179385.1. NCBI lineage: Eukaryota > Metazoa > Echinodermata > Holothuroidea > Aspidochirotida > Holothuriidae > Holothuria > Holothuria scabra. The sequence goes on from CM074183.1 coordinate 42,647,330, forward strand.
TGAAAACAGTTGTTAATTATAGGGGACAACTGAAATTCGAACCAAAGGCATCATCTTTTTTTCGAGCTAGGTTGTGTAATCTTGTTTTGTTGAAGTAATTTTGATAATTTTGTGACGAGAAATAACATACAGAGGAGAAATTTCGATATGAGTAAATATTGCAAATTTAAGGGTTTTTGTCCTATACTGTAGCTGTAACACTAATTGCCCCTATGGTTCTAATTTCTGTTGTGCCCTTTACTGAAGATCTTTTAGATATAGTAGTTGCTTCATTCTGCAAATGCCATGTCATTAAAATATTGACAGTTGAACCTTGGCATGTACTGTACTGTGTACTGTATGCATGCATTACATACTACAGTGTACTGTTATATTGGCACCTAAACATGTTTTTACAGTGTACTGTAGGAGCATTTGGAGCAATTATTGTGGCAGACTTCACAGCACTTCACTGGCTTGAGTAAAGGCACATACCATTATGATAAGAGTATACTGTACATTCAATATGAAAAAATGAAGGCAATCCTCAAACAATAGTGTTTTATTTGTTTACCACTTATCAATGCAAATGTCCTTTAGGTAAAGCCTCTTTAGAAATGAAATTACCCAAGTAGGCTTGTGAATTGACTTAAACTCTATATAATGCTACCTACAGTAACCCCTCACCAGGTACAAGTTTGCAGTGTAATACTGTATGTGTGCAAAGTGAATGTTTCTACTTTTTAGTAGCAGTTTTTTTGTCCAGTGTATTGAAATTTCTTGTTTTACATTTGTTTTCTTTTTTCCAGATTCCACAAGATCTCAATTATCAAATAAGTGACACAGTGCGGATTGAGCCCACCAGAGTTGGACTGCAGATTCGTATGGAAAGTCACAACAGAAATGTAACAACATGCAGAAACTCCAGACAAGGACGTTCACTGATTGTGGATGAGAAAGGTAAAAATTAATGGTCTCCCAAACTTAAGCATCATGTGGAAATTGTAGACTCAGCTGTGCTTTGTTGCTAAATATTTAATTCACACTGGCCTGCTATTGTAATGTGTATAAAGACATAACACATTTGGCAGCATTTTGGCTGAGTAATGTTAGTCAGATCTTTTCTGTTTTGACATGATTTCTTAATTTGTGGAGGGTAGAGTAGCACTTAGTGCTCAACATACAGTATATCATGTGTAGTAACAAGTCTCTAGGCTCCAACTTTCTAACCATAAACCTTATCTCTATTACCCTAACCTACTGTACTGTAACCTCAAGACACATTATGACAGGTGCATGATGCACATGTCTGGAGACATGAATGTGGCATTGACATGGTCTTACAAACCAAAATGTGAAGGTTAAAGGAGAGATTGTAAGAAGTGGAAAGTACAGAGCACATTCATGCAGTAACAACTGTAACTTTCAAGACTGCCTGCATGGTCAAGTGATCAGAGCATCTGACTTGCAGTCAGGAGGTCTGGAGTTGTAGTTCTGGCCAGGTCATTCTGTAGGCTACCTACTGTACAGTCATAGTGCTTGATTCTCAGCATAAGTACTGTAATGGGGGTAGGAAAAATTTCTAAGTTGCTTTTTATTTTATTTTCACGTAGAAAATTTTATATTAACAGCATGAAAATTCTTGAAAAACAGAAAAAATGGCCATGTTGCATGTATGTAACTAGGTCTCCTCCTGTTGTTGAATGGGGAGCCCTCCTTAGGCCCTTATCCCTGGTCAACATTCCTGGGCGATAAAATTTCAGGAAATGGACCTCAACTTTGCCTACATTCCTGGACTTGATTTAAGTCAGACTTCCTGGTTACAGTTCAATACATACTAAGGCCTTCAGTTTTACTGAAGGTTGTTTGGTGTGCCATAAATCACTGTATTCAGGAATTTAAAGGGTGTGTAAGATGTGCTATTTTCTTAACCTTAAGGGTTAATTCCCTCCCTTTTTCTACAGTACTGTAGGTGTGCAAATAACCACACTCCCCAAAGTGATTTGTAGTGAGTGATGGTGTGTGATCATTCTCACAAACCTCAAAATTCAAAGCCTGCATACTGGAACATAACAATTCTATATTCTGTATTCTGAAACTTAAAAATCCTATATCCTTACCACATTTTAGTACAGAACACACAGTAAGAAACCAACTCCTTGTAACAGTTTGCTTTACTTATCTTTGGTTTTAAAACCTAGCTTGATTAATAATAAGACCCTGTGCATTTACAAGTTAAAGCATGTCCAGTATGTACAGGTACTGTACATAGTACATTACAGAAGGACGCAAAGAGCATATGTATACAAAAAGTCTGCAGTAAATAATGTAATTCTTAATAATCTGTTTTCTGTTTGTTTCCTTACTTTGTTGTATAGGTTTTGTTTGTCAGTGGCATGATGTGCTTCCTAGTGGGTGCTGTGATCCTTCAGCCATGAATACCAGGCACTACACATGTAGAGGATGTTCCAGTAACCACTGTTGTGCTATATATGAGCATTGTGTCTCATGCTGTCTACATCCAGATAAGGTGGGCTTACATTACAACTAGAGTACTATTTCAAGAATGGCTCTTGAGAATAATTACAGTCATTTCTATCTCAATTCATAAATTGAAGAGTCATTACAACAGTTACCACAAATATGCAATATTTGTATCATGAAATATCATGCAAGAGACTTGGAAGAAAAATACCTGTAGAAGGAAATTTGTGAGATTTAGTTTTTGCTTGAAAATAAGTCTAGTGTGACTACTTAGCCCTTAAAAGTGGGCATGACACGGCCAATGTAAGTTTCTCGGTTAATATTCTTTGGGTACCTCTTGACGTTAGGTGAATGTTTTCCCTACTAAATGGTCCATAAATACCGAAACACAACATGAATTCCCAATTACAGGCCAAGCTAAGTGCATTTGAAATTGGAAAGCGGAAAAAACTTATGTGAGTGCGTCTCAAGATGGTAACGTCATTGGAGGCACATTCACTGGGCACGGTCAGCATCCCTGTACCAGGGAGCTCACAATCATCAAATCATGTGCATGGTAACATGTGTTAGCAAGTACATCATTGCTACGATAGCATTGAGCATGGCCACTGACTACATTGTGAATTGCGCAGTGACTGCTAAGTTTTCGAAATATAATAGCACGTTCACCAAACAGCTCAAACAGTAAAGAGGCGCTTGTAGTGGGGACGAGCTTGTTGTGGATTGTCCATACACGTTTATAGCTGTTTTGTATAGGGCCTGAACAGCGTCTTTCTTGTACAAAATTAGAACTGTTTTTACACATGCACATATGCATGCGAACATATTGGCCAATGATTTGCTCAGAAACCCCCCCCCACATGTGGTCCACCCCTTTGGCTCGGTATGTTGGACATGTATTGTGATGCAATCATTTTCATGAAGTTGCTAAAAAAAGATAACTTTACCAAGCGTTACATTAGTTCCACATCTAGATGCAGGTTCTTAAATAGGGCAGGGTTTGTGCTGCCAAATTTGTCATAAAAGTCATGTGACCTGTTGCAGAATTTTTCGAAATTGGATTTGAATGTTTTCCTTCAAATATCATTTGCGCCGAATTGTACAGGTTTTTATTGGGATGTGAGATGATGCTGTATTGAATCTCGCAATACACAAATGTTTTGAGGCCGTGTCATGCCCACTTAAATCATATAGACTCCATCTCTACTGTTTCTTCTTTGAAAGCAGCTGTGTATAACCATCAAGCTTCACATCACAGGGAATAATTTAGCATTCAAATTTTGTGTAGCAGTTTTGAAGATTTTTGAGGTCTTTCACACATTATTTGTGAAAATGCAAGGGTTATGCACACCAAAAATTGCTACACAATTTTTCATTTGTGTAGCAACTTGGCCTGTTTGTGTAGCAAATTGCGATGCGATACTGGATAAATTATTCCATGCATCATTCCTGCAAAACTTTTCTTGTATTTCTTTCTTGAATTTTTTTCTCTTCAGCATCTCATGGGAATAGGTTAATTTATTATTACAAAGTTACTGTAATACGCATTGCACTGACTAGAAATGAATGTAGATTTTTAGAGAAAGGGAGTGTGTCTGTATCAGTTGATGTATAAAACTGAAGTTCAAGGAAGGCAACTCTCTTCCCAGACTACAATTTTTGTTGCAGTCCACAGAAGTTCTCAGTTGACACAATTCTTTGATTGACAGCAAGTTCACAAATGCTGAGTACTGTTGCTCATATTACACAGCATGTACTGTGCTGAGAGTGTTTTGATTGTACACTGAGGGTCGTGGACAGTATATTCAGTCAATCACCAAGAAGCAGTCAGTGTACAGTTGCAAGAGATTGTATACTTGAAAGCTTGTTGACGGTAGAAACGGTGACAACCATAACATGTGTACAGAATTCTTTGTCTGCTGCTTCATATATTACATGCTGCAATTCACAGTCTTGATGCCCATGATTTGTACTTTCTTGTTTTCAATAATTGTTTCAACTTACATTTGGCAGCAGTAATATCATGATTCTTTTTGTCCAGTTAATCCAAATGTCTCATCTTTATTCACATTTTTAGGAGAGTGTACTCAGGGATTTCATTGCCAAAGCAGGAAACACCTTCAGGTTACTATTCCAAGCTACTAAGGACCATTATGATTTTTGTTTGCTGAAATGCAGAACATCATCAGAGGTGAGAAATTTAAATTCCTTTCAACCGAAGATTCAAAAACCATTGGCTGTCCCCCATAGTTGCATTACAATCTGAATTGATCTTTTGTGTCTCGTGCTTTTCCGTGTGCTATGCCATAATTTCAAAATAGCCAAGCTACAGCTCCCTTACTGTAGCCAGGCAGCAGTAATGTTTTGTTCATATCCATAACAAAAACAGACCAGCTTAATCCCTCTGTTGTAATTTGTGTGTGGCAGCCAAGCATTGCTTAGGCCTCTGCAGCCTATAGATTTGACAGGTCACAGGCTACAATTCCTCAAGCCCTCATCACATTTCTGGGGTGAAGTTTGCCATCTCTTGGATACATCATACAATCAATTCATATATTTTATGCAATGCATTATTATGAACTCAGTCTGGGTATCACAAGTGTACAAATTATGAAGTAAAGGTGCTTGGGTTGATAAGGGGGAGGGGACAAAATTATGCAAATTTTTGTGTGGGCTAGGTGTGGTAAAGACAGACAACATGCTCAGAAAATACTCTCTCCGATTTAAGCTCTTTCAAAATAGTGTCTCAAAAATGGCGCCTGTAAAGTCTGAAGAAACCCCCGGAGTAAGAACTTTGTGTTTGGTTTAAATTGAGTGATTTGTTTTCACCCTAAGAGACATTTACAGAAAGCATAAGAGGAAGTGAAATAGTTATTCCAGGGTTCAGTGCACTCAAAGACAGGGGTACATGGGGTAGAAAAAATTTATTCTTCTTTCTTTGTTTCATTTTTCAAGTCCAGAGGCCTTGATTAAAAAAAAAAGAAACTTACAGTATTTTGGAATTAATTCTATGCAACCTACATATCATGATTGCTCTGAGCTTAGAGAATTACATTATTTAAATAAAAAATGTAAAGAAATAATTATTGTGGTACTCTCAACCTAGTTCATGATTGGCTCTACTGTACATAGAGAATCTTGCAACATTTTTTCACTGAATTCTAACATTTATGAGGACAACTCGTAAGACTCTTTTGAAAGTACAATATTCCGGTTGTGAAATAAGATGAAAGAGTCCTGGAATGGATACTGTATTGAGAATAAATTTGTCAGATTTCCCTTTTGTTTCTAAACAGTACAGAATACAAAAGGGCCATGTCATTGCCCTAGGTGTTCAGCATAATCAATGGAGTAGGGAAAACAAGCCAGTGAGCCACATCTCCAAAGTAGACCTCATAAATAATCATATTAATTTGGTGTTTTCTTTGTAGAGTGTCCAGCATGAAAACACATATCGTGACCCCATTGCTAAACACTGTTATGGAGACAAGCCACCAGACTTGATGATTGCAACGTGATGCAATTCTGCAGAAGGTGACTGCATCTTTTCTCTGAAGATTACACTCCACTGATGCAAATTTGGTACCTACATTTTTATGTGTTAGGAAACCATCTGAGTGTAAAAATGGAACTACACTGAGGTTGGTCTTGATGAAATGAGTTTGTGATTGCCAAGGTGCTTGAAACTTTGCCATTATGTCAAAGACACTGAGTTTGGGAGTACTTAGAAGCTTGAAACTCTGCCATCATGTCACAGATACAGAGTTTGTGATTGCTAAGGAGCTGGAACCTCCATGATTACCTCCAAGATACATATTGTACGTTGGTATATTTGATGATGAAGGAACCAGCTTAGTGGTTTGTATGCACAACCAAAGAGATGTGTCAAGTTACAGGGATGCCAAATGTGTCATTATTTGTAATTTGTTGCAAATGAAATATCTACGAGAGCCTAAAAAGCTCAGGTCATGTGCTAAATTTTGTTGTGTTTAAAATACATGTTACAGTTGGCAGAGGGTGGTGGTTCCTTGAGCACAAATTTGATTGTCTTCAATGTTTTTAGTAATGAAAAGTTAAACTTGATTGGTACGAATGAGCCTGAGGAGTGCTGACATGTGAGAACTATTGACACAGGGCCTTTAAAGGAGCCGGATACAAAACAAAGACAAGTTCCATAACGAAAAGGTTAAAGAGGTTCCCACTTTTTATATTGGTCATCCTTTGAATATTTGATATACGTGAGCAGGAAAAAAGGAATCAATTTTTGAGAAACAAGATGATATTCCTTCGAGGGAATCAGGCCAAGTACTTAAAGTGCAAATTTCTCTGGGCTTTAATTTATACAAAGGTGTCTAAGAGAAGAAAGTGTTTCAAAGGTGTTTTCGTATATACACATTCAATATTCTGAAGGAAATGGGTGCTGCTGTCTTTGACAGTGTTAATGTACAAAATAATGTTGGTAAAATGTGATCTTACAAATTCACTTTATACAATGTTCGTATGGTCTGGTAACAGAAATATCTAATATGGTCTGCCTGTGACTCATATTCTGCAGCATGCTAGTCAAGGACTGAATAATAATTGAATATTAACAGGCTTGAAAAAAATACTTTCATATCTCAACCTATTCATTTTTTACAACTGAACCTCTTTTACAACTCAAACCATGTACAATACTGTAATGTCATCAAAATCATTGTGAACTGCTTAAGAACATTATTGCCTAAAGGTTGCCCTGAAAAGGTAATGAACAGCACAGCTTAATTTTTGTGTTATAAAGAACAGGTTAAAGATGTGTTACTTCTTAAATCATGGACCATGCATTCATGGATTATGAATCCAGGTACCATCATTGATACAAGCTCTTAAGGTAACGGTATAGTGTGGCTGGGCTAAGGTGCTGTGTATGTCTAAAATATCTAACATTTGCACAATTTTTTTGAACATGTTTTCAACCATCCTCTCTTGTACTGCTTTATTGAAGAGGGTCATGTATGGTATCTCGACATTCATTCACATCCATCGTGTTACTAAGGAAAATAACTAAATTTGCTTATCAATGTTGGTAGAAAGGTGTTTACGATTATTGATTAAACTGGAAGGAAGACATTTCCTATTCTTAATAATTTGGGTGTACAGCCACCTTTGTTTCAACAGCACAGATTAGGGAGAATGGATGATCAAAGAATAATAACAGCCTCTCCTGCCTTTAACTTTCGAATTTATAATTAATAGAAAGAATGTTTTCAAGGTAAAAAGTGGAATCATGGACCAGAAATTTTTCAACCTTTAAGACATGGAACAATCAGGTCATACAAGGGTCAATATATGTATTTGACCTCATTTATAAGTCTGTTTTTGAGGAATTGAAAGAAAAACATCTCCTGACTTGTTGCATGAATACTCACTATGGTATCTCAAATTGAATCAGATTGATAATTAATGTCATTCTTGTTCCTGTTAATTACTTAATTGTGCAATTTTCCAAATTTTGAAATGATTGTTAACTTATACAGCATTTTGCTAACTTATTGTCTGTTTTGATTCCTTTGTGATCAGTATTGTAAAATTATCCCATGAACTGTTGCTCTACAAAACGCAAAATGTAAATTAATGACAAAGTCATGTCATTTTCTGACAGTGGATTGGCCCCAGTGAATATGTGGATTTTTAACTTAGGCAACATGTAAATATTTCAACCACAATTTTCCATCTTTCCACCAATTGCTTTTTTCTTGCCATTTTCAATAAGATGGTTTACATTATGTGACTGTAATTTTGACAAAATTTCCATGATAAAAACTGTAAGAAATATTATATAACAGGTAATTAGGAAGGGGTGAAAAGGGGAAAGAAGGGGATGGGGAAGGGTCTTGTAAAATGAACAATAACCAGTTTTGATGAAAAATGTCTGGAACAACAACCACAATGACTGAGGTAATCATGAATGAACAAAAGGTGTCTGAAAAAGACTGAATCAGTGTGCAATCTCAATGTCTGGCACGTACTGTTAGCATACAATATTTTAAGTTTAAGAAAAGATGTATATTATTGTATGTAATGAATTTATATTTATACCCTGTTTAAACTTGCAGAGGTTTTAGAATATAAAGGACAAAAAGTATTTTGAATTCTGGTTACACCCACTGTAGTGGTATTTGGTCATACTGTAGGTTGTAAAAGAGACATTAGAGGGCTTGAATAAAATGTGATGTATACCTTCCCTTGTCTTCTGAGAAAACCAAAGTAAACTCAGGATATTCATTCATCTACAGTTTCTCTTCCTAAAGTTTAATGTGTTTAAAAGTGAAAACAAAGTAAAGTAAGATTGGGCTGGAATGATTCTCAATACACAACTGAAACTCTTGTGCATGGGCGTCCGCAGAAATTTTTACAAGGGGGGGGGGGGGGGGGAAGATCATTCATGAATGATTGAACTGTGTACACTATCTAAGCGGAGCACCACCATCAAAATTTTGGACCTTACAAATGCTCCAGATGGCCGAAAACGACAATTGGTGAGCGTTCTAAGCTGTATGTACCCAGCCCTGAAACAGGAATTTCGTGTCTGTAATTTTTAAATTTTTAGAATTTTCAGTGTAAAAATTTTGTAAGGGAAATTTGCCTCTCGGTCACGGCATCGCACGCCTATGCATAATTAACCTTGCAACTGTCAAACAGCCTACATAGGCCTATGTCCGTTACCCAATTATGAATCATACCTCCCCCCTCCCATATTCATCTTGTATATGCCAGTTGTCGCCACTTGAGATCAGCACGGAACCAAACCAAGACCAACACATTCATCAATGGTCGGATGCCATATACACACTACATACCCGACAACTAGTACAATTTTGGCATAGTTTTTACAATTACAAATTTCCAATAGATATCACGAATGATGGTCCCCAAAGTACGATTTTACTATTCAGCATACCACCTTCTCTTTTGCTATTCCTGGTCAAATGTCCTTATGCTTCACTAGTAGAAACTGACGCTGTGAGTGAAGATATTTTGATGATTTATTTTTAATATCTTTTTATCTTAATTTTTAATTTATTGTTTCACAAGTGCCCCCTTTCTCCCCCCCCCCCCCTACTTTGCGGACGTCCATGCTCGTGTGGACAAAAATATTGTACATTGTGCTCTTTGAAATGTTCTTGTATATCACCACTCATTATCTGGATTCCCCACGTACCCCAGCAAGGACAAGCTACTGTTTTATGGTTGTGTATATGTATTATGTACTTCTGTGTTTTTGGAGAGAGGCTTAATTGAATACATATTACAGATAACTTAAATTTAAAACATTTTAAATATATATATATATATATATATATTTATTTGCACTAAAAAAGTTTCACACCTATCTTGTACAATAAAGCACAGCACCATCATGGGATAACCAATCGCGTGTGATTCATTTCCAGACATGTCTCACCCGTTCAAACACATTTCCAACCTAGAAAATATTCCCCAGATGATCCCCTCTAATAAAAATGCCGTTGAGATAAGATTCGTGTCTAGTAAATGTAAAACAGGCATCAATAGGACCAGGTTGGATATTACCCAAGGCATTATGGAATTTTCCCTTCAGGAATTCAATTGTCCAGGAGGAAATCAAAGACAGAGATTACATACACGGTTTCAGTCTCAAACTGGCTTGCGTATACATAAACTTATGAGAATTCTCTTAGTGGGAGCAGGAGGGGTATCTTTGCCCGAAATTTAAAGGGCGATGCGCACTGTTTAACAAGAAATTTCCTAACTGGCTAATGATAGCCCAAATCCTTAACCTTATCATCAACCCTAACAAAGAATATAATCGATACAATACAATGGCAACAGCCAAACAAGTAACACTTTTTAAACAGTGCGCATCTACCCGAATTCAAACGTAAGAATTTCGGTAACTACCATCACGCGTCAAATGCACAAGAATTTTGCCAAGTTTTGCCGTTTTTCACATACAGTAGTGCCAATAACACCTGCCAGTCCTGGGGGACTTATTTTTATTTTTTTTATGATAAGTTTTCATTACGCCAGTCTCAGTTATCCACTGGTCTACATACTAATTCATCAGTGGCTGTTTTTTTTTAATTGCTCTGACGCCCTCTTTTTACAGTTTTGGGGTTTTCGAGCAGTGCCACAGATTTCATTGGTGATGTCGCTTGCTATAACGGACGTGTAAGAACAGTCCCCAAATTTGGATTAGTGTAGTAAGTCTGTCTTGATTTATGATTGGCTCTGGAGAGTCATGTGACAATACTCTCTCACTGAATTAGGAAACTAAGAGAAGCAACTTATTGGTTAACCTTGAATGCAACCTTGATATCTTGAAATATCAAGAAAGATACTTTGAAGCGAAATAAGATGAAAAACTGTGGGACCTGGCTGTTGTTTCTGAAATAAGTTTGGGCGACTGCTACTATACATCTGCTATATGGAGGTAATCCCGATTGATTCTCCCTTGCCGATACGGTGATTAAATACCTAATCCTTTTCCCAAAACAGAAATTTTTTGGCTTTCTTTTTAACAAATACTTAAATAGTATCTGGAGGTCTGAGTTTATTTTGAAGAAAAAATTTAATTTTTTTGATAAGTTTTTGTAAGGACCATTAATAAGTTTGTGTGATTATTGAAAAATATGTCCTTCAAAATCAAAACCTAATATAGACGACAGCCGAAAATCTTTTGGTGTTACGCATTTAATCGTACTAAGCCAACGTACTAAGGCTTCAATACGAGACTAGAAATTTGCCCAAAAAGTTTTTTTTCCTTTTCTGAACGAATATTTGAAAGTTGGTATGAGCTTATTCTACTAGAGAAACTTTGGAATTTAATGAGAGAAAATTGGGATTTTTGGTAGGGTTATAATAAAAAAAAAATCGTTTTTTTTTTGTTAAGTGACATACCTGCCTGAGCCCGAAAGACCATCAAAGTGCAGAGCAGAAAAATTTTTGAAAAATTGAGAACCCCAGACAGCAGGAAATGGTATTTCCCCTGCTCGTAACTAAAAAACCAAGGAGTCATTGTTTTGAGCTTTCTTTCCGTATGAGTTTTCGCTATAAAGTTTTCACTTCATAAATAATATTGTCCCAAACGAAGGATAGTTTGCAAGTATACATTGTGCAGTTGTACTGCTAAGGAAACTTCAACCAAAACACTATCTAAGCGCCACCACCAGTCAGAGCTTTCCTTTGAAATGAACGTTTCACTTCAATATAGAAAAAAGAACGACTTGCTAAGTGACCAGAAAATTAATAAATAAAAGGCACTGCTTCAACTAGAGGTAATGTTCTGGTCTCTTTTCGGGCCGGGAAAACTATGCAACGGAATTGAAAATATAAAGTGTGACTCTATTAAGAATCTTCGTTGTATTCAATTGCAAGTTCCGCTAAAAAGATGAGATTTCCTACGTGACTGCCCAAAGTCAGACTATAAATGATTTTACTTCAAACGTATTTGAAAACTGTCACGAAGTTACAAGGTGGCTTAAAATGAATTTTCAGTCAAAATAATTGGGAGACATTCTCACACTACACTGTATATCCATAGGCGTAGGAATCGGGGAGGAGGGTTGGGAGGGCGACATCCCCCATTTTGAGTGAGGGGGAGGAAGCCCCTTCTCCACTCCCTAGGTCAGAATTTCAGAAAAAAGGCAAAATTTTCGGCGCGCTCAAAATGCGATGTAAGATACATTAGTTCTCGCTCATAAATCAGTTTGGTAAACTTTTCCGAGCTCTGGAAATGACAAAATCGGATATTTACCATAAGTGACACCACATCATTAAGAGACGCAGGCAGCTATATTGCTATTTTTGTAAACTGTCTTTTATGAGCTCAAAATTTTCTTCAATGAAAGCTCTTGGTTTTGAAACATTTTGTCTAAAAAGGGCAACAAAGTTTGGGAAACTTTCGAAATGTCATTGAATAGTGCCAGGCCTTAAGCCTTAGATATATAGCAACAACGATTCCCTCGTCGTGCAATCATGCTCAGATTTTCCACCAATACAATATTTGAAGGAAGTGCAGATTTTCCAGTCATCCCCCAGCTCTTCAAATTTCCTTACAGGAAACTCAGAATCCAAAACTTTCTGCAATACAAGCTAAATATATCTGCATATATATTTGTTTAAAAGAGCAAAACACGTACGTACCTGATACAGTGGTGTTCACACTGGGGAAAAAATACAGTAGAAAACTTGGCTACTACTTACAAGCCCGAGATATGCAATTTCCGACTGTCTGACAGTCTGACTGGTCGCGATTTTTCAAAATTTTCTGTAGGCTTTTTATAGGCTCTCGATCAGAACTTAATATTCCAGTCAGAGAAGCATTGGCCTACCGTGCTCAAATTCTTTCATACACACCTATCATCAGATACCTTTCAACCGTGTCAGTTGCGTAGTCTATGTAGGCGGATTCTACCCAGAAATCAAAGCTTTTGCAGTACATGCTCCATATCTACATATATTTGTTTAAAAGGGGCAAAATTTCGGCACGATTCGGGCGCCGAAATGCGTCCCTGATGCAGTGGTATTTACACTTGAAAGAAAATTAGGAAAACTTAGCTACTACTTACAAGCCCGAGAACGGTTGTCTGAGGGTTCGCGAATTTGCTCTCATACACACCTATAAGGTACCTTTACCCTGTCAGTTGAGTAGTCTAAGTAGACGGGTTCTTTAGTTATTGACGTACCAAAATGTTGTCAATGTTCAGTGTTGCAGAGCAGTGATGTAGCTACAGGAGGCAGGGGCGATTGCCCCCTGGCTCGAAAAAGTGAAAAATTCGGAAATTTGCCACTTGAGACCCCATTCAAATACAGTGCGGTTTTCCTAACTTTTCCTTCAGTGGCGTAGCCAGCGGGGGCAGGGGACAGAGTGCCCCTCCCCCACGGAAATTTTGGGGACGTGAAGGATGGTGTTTAAAAAATATCGGAGAGCAAAAAAAAAAGAGGAAAATGACGAGAGGAGGGAGGTTTGATAAGTTGACAGAGTTGGGGATGTAGGGGGGTTAGCAGGGAAACATGGCTTCACAAGTGTGATCCTTTTAAGATATTGACAACTAATGCGTTTCATGTTGATGTTGTTATGTTTCTCTCTGTCTTCTCTGTTTTAATCTACTGCATGCTATTTGTTCAATTCAATTAAGTAGTGGCTTTGCAAAACACTTAGTGTGCTGATGCAACCTAATTGTACAAATGGGTTTTCATCACAAAGTTTTCAAAGTCCGATACAATTCAAAACGCTGCACCCTCTGCTCTTGTCTCCAGCAATATGCTGATTGGGACATGCGAGGTTTAAAATATTCAGGAAACGATATTTTGATGATGTTTGTGAATTATATACTTGTATTTAAAAAGTCATATGGAAGGAACGAAAATCAGTTTCTTTTTTGTCATCTGTATGGGAGTGTAAGTGTACATTGTGATGGCCTATCACAAAAAAGAAACTAATTTTGCATCTAGGCCCCCTTTTCTCAGACACCCTGTGGCGTAGCTACAGGTGGAAGGTGGCTCTAAATATGAAGAATTCGGATGTTTGCTATTTGTGAAACCAGTCTGCTGTGCGGTTTTGACAACACAGGAAATTCCGAAATCTCCCCATTAAAAGCTTCTCATTCGTCATTATTTGTCTCAAAGGAGCAAAATTTTCCGCGCGCCACAAATTGCGATCCCTAAGCAGAAGTGCTCTCTCATACCTTGAGTAAAAGTTTCCGACCTCTGGACTTCGTAAGTGACACCAGGTCATCAAGTGACATCAGTAAATACAGTTCTATTTTCATGAAATTTCTTTCCTAAAACAAAAATTTTTCTCCAATACAAGCTCTTGACTCAAAAAAAATTTCGCCAGAGAGCCTCATTTCGTAGTGGTTGGAAAACATTCCGTAGCAACAACGATCTTTGGTCGCTGTTAAATCTCAGATTTGCCAACAGGAGACTCTTCAGTAATTCCCCCTCTTTTCAAATAGTTATCTTACAGGAAACCCCAAATCAAAACTTTTCTGCAATACAAGCTCCATTTTTTCAAAAAAATGGCAAAAATTTCAGCCCGCTCCGCGCGCCGAAAATTACGGCCCTAGCACAACGGTGTTCACACTCATAAAATCGTAAAATCTGGATGCATGCCCGAACCCCCCCCCCCCTTGTGTACGCACCTTACGATAATAGGAGAAAAATATAGGCCAGATGCCCCCCCCCCCCACTTTGAAAACCAAATCGACGCTTGTGCTAATCTATGCTATTCATAGTTCCGTTTAATTCACCTGTATTCATGGTGTATACAATAGTAGAAATACGGATCATTGTACAGTAACAGATTCAGGAGATACCTCAGGAGCCTATTTAATTTTAGAGTAATTGGTGATTTCCTGTGAAAACTTGCCAAATCTTCAGAAAATATCTTCGAAGGTGGCTTTGAAAAAAGCTCCTTGACCTGCTGCAACCTAATTGTAAAAATTGGCTTCCCTCACTAATTTGTATTCCACGCCGATACCATTCAGTCCATTCTCAAAGCGACAGTCATTCTTGTGTGTTTGATTGAAATTAAAATATACAGGAGTCAGTATTTTCGATGAGGTCAGTAAAATCTCTGTATTCTGTACAGGCAGTACGAAAGTCAGGAAATATTTTTTTTTAATTTGTAATAAATCATCTTGCACACTTTCATGTACCTTGCTGCTTAAGTTATTCATTAGGAATGTTTGCTCTCGATGCTGTTATGATTCACATTCTAATCCATATTTGTTACTATTTCAATGTTATATATGGTGTACAATGGTCTACACAGGCCATTTAAAAGTGAGTTTCAGGAGGTGACTGTATTGCTTACGTCTTTAGTGCTTTCGGTACTTTAATGCAAAAATTTGTACAATCTCCAAAATATGATTGCATGGAATCAGAACATTTTCAGCACATATTGATCTAGTATAAAAAAGAAGCAAAATACAGCACCATTTTGCATGTAAGGCCTTGTAAGCAGCAAAAAAATTTCCAAAGGGAGAGTGGGACACCCCAGGACGACGGTAAATAATAGGGACGATAGGTCGATTTTGCCCCCGCACAAAAAAACCGCCCCTGTTTTCCGTCATAAAATTCTGAATTCTTCCTGATCAAAGTCTATATTTTTATTTATTAGTTTTAAAAAAGGCAAATTTTCCGCGCGCTTCGAGCGCTCTAAACTGCGTTCCTTAATGCAGTAAGTGATCGTTCATAAAGCAGTCAGTGGCAAATTTTTCCGAGCTGCTACAGTGTTCCCTAAAATTTTCTTTAATATAGAATTCAACTTTTAAATATTTGAACTAAAAATAGCAACAAAGTTGCGGGAGCTTTTAAAATGTCGTCGAGAAGTCTCAATCCTCACTCCTAAGATAACTTTATGTGGGGCGATGCGCACTGTTTAGCAAGGAATTTCTTCACTGGCTAACAATAACCCTAATCCTTAACCTAATACCTAATCTCCTTACAGGAAACCCTGAATCTAAAACCATTTTCTGCAATACAAGCTCCCATTTACAAATCACTTCGCGCGCTGCAAATTACGCTCCTAACACAGGAGTGCTCACACATAAGAAAAAATCAGATTTTTTTAATTAAAAAATTGTTCTTGCTCGTAGAAAAAAAACGAAAAAAATTGGCATAGAAATATACCTTTTGGTCAGTGGGGTAGGGTGAGGTGCATAGTCCAAACTTGTCCCCCCCCCCCCCCCCTCCCCCGTCCACACTTTCATATTGCTGCCTACACCAATGTGTATATCAATATGTGTAGCTGAAACGTCATGGTCGATTTTCATTGCTGTTGCTAGAATTCGGCTGTCGGGGCAGGCCAGATGGTAGAACACTGGGCACTGCATGCACATGAACATCCTCTCGACCCTTTAGCGAGGAAAATTCGGAGTTGCGAGTTTCCTCAGTTGAAATATATGGTCTTATAATACTGAAAACCAAGAAGATCGCCTTGGTGACTGACCCGCATCTTTTATCACTTTATCGTGCATGTGCATGTAGATGAAGGCTCCCTGACGAAATTGAAGTTTCTCAACAACAGGCGTAGGGCATGCCTTTCCCAAAGGGGGCATGACCTTGCGGATTGAAGTTGGAATGAGGGATATCAGAGCCAGTAAGAAGTGATGAAAACAAATTCAGATATGCATCAAAATAATGCTCCACAAAAAAGTTCATAAAGAAAAAAAACAAAACAGTTCGTGACCATCCATCCAGTAACTTCAATCAGTCCTTTACGTTCATTTTGAGGCCTCCCCGAAGGAAGTTGTCGTTCTTCCCCGACGGTGGAGGAGAAAGGACAATATACATGGAATTAAGGTATAACAGGCTGAGAAGAGTGATTGATAATCGATACCGATATGTATTAAAATAGCATTTCAGAACAAAAAAATGTTCAAAATTACCCAACCAGTATAACTTCAGTCCTTGAAGGGTTTTTTTATTATTGTATTGAGATATTGTCACAATAGCCGGTTGCTAGCTGTAGCTAAAACCCTTTTCAGCATGGGCATGTTTGCATACCCTCTTTTCATATGCGTGATTTTACAAACTCTCTTTTAGGAAATTCAGAGTTCTTTTGAATACAAGCAACATATTTCTAATTTTTTTCAAAAAGGCAAAATTTTCCACGGGCTTGGCGCGCAGCAAAAGGTAATTCCTAATACAGAAGTTCTTGCACATAAATCAGTGTGGTCAACTTTTCCGAGCTCTGGAAGTTGCAAAATCGGAAATTTGCCTTTTGCGACACCAGATCATCAAATGACACCGGCAACTACAGTGCTCTTTTTTATTAATGTTCTTTCACAAAATTTCAAATTTTCTCCAATAAAAGCTATTGATTTTGGGATAGCCTGTCTATTAAAGACAACAAAGTTTCGGAAACTTTTAAAATGTCGTCGGAAAACTTCATCTCATATACCCTAAATAAAATCATGTACCAGCAACTATCTTAAGTCACCGTGTATTTTTTTCAGATTTGCCAATGGGAAGTGCACTTTCTTCAGTATCCCACAATTTTTCAAATTTCCTTACAGGAAACCCAGAATCCCAAACTTTCTGCAAAACAAGCTGAATACCTTCGACCATTCGTCCAGTCTTACTCATAGTTAAGTGCACATAACCCCTGCCTACTTAGGGAAAGAGCAGTCGCTCCTAACTTATTTTGAAGCAACTACGGTACTAGGTTTCACAATTTTCTTCCTATTTCTCCTCAAACTATCTTTCTTAATGTTTTAGGACTTCAATATTGCATATTCAAGGTAAGCCAAGCGGTTACTTTTAGTAAATTTAAAGAGAAACAAGTGGTGATACTGTTACAAGACTGTCATGAGCCAATCATGAAACAGAACAGTTTACTACACTACTTCAAGTTGGGATGACCGTATTTCCCTTTTAAGCTTATGCATTTTGGAATTTGGATGACAAATTTACAAACTTCATTTGCTGATATCTCGACAAATCAGTGTCCGATCTGAATGAGAGTGTCAATTAATTGCTCAAAGGGCCAAACCTCCCACCCCAAACTACAATTTTAGTGCGGGGGTACCGAAATTCTCAATTGGCTCAGCTCCTTGATTGACAGCTAATTCAAACAATGCAGAGTACCAAAGCTTATATCACACAGCATGAACGGTACTGAGAATATTTTGATTATATAAGTTGAATTTTTCTACACTCACCTTGAAGCAATAATCTGAGATTGCATCTGGATGAGAATGAACTTCAGACAATTGTGGGAGGGGCTTCAGTTTCAGAAGGTTGGGAGAATTGGTACTGTTTTGGGTGAGAAAACTGGACCTTTAATTTGGTTCTTCTTTCAACAATTTTGGTGAGAGCAGTGAGTGATACTGGAATATGATTTTTGAAGATGTAAAATCATTTAGTCAGGTTCACTATGTCAATAAATTATGTTTCGTTGGCAATCATGGTAGATTATGAAACCTATATATTTTTGGAAAGTTTATAGCATAAGGAAACTAAAAATTAATGTTTACATTTGAACAGATGTTTGTATGGCGGCCATTTTAGGTTTTCAAAATGGCGACTGTAAAATACATATTTTCTTCTACTTCTGCCCTTAATTACCATAAACACTTAACTAAACCTATTGTATTTGGTTCTAAATCATAGTAGCTTTGCAAACTTATACATTTTAGAAAGGTTATAGCATAAGAAAACTACAAGTCAATGTTTAAATTTGGAGAAAAGCTTTTATGGCGGCCATTTTGGATTTTCAAAATGGCCACTGTAAAATAAATATTTTGTACTATTTCTGCCGCCGCTTATTACCCTAACCATTTTATTTAACTTACAGTTTTTCAAAACCATGATAGCTTTACACACTTGTACATTTTTGAAAAAGTGATAGCATTGGAAAACTAAAAATCAATGTTCAAATCTGGAGAGATTCCTGTATATCGGCCATTTTGGGATTTTCAAATTGGCTAAGGTAAAATACTTGCATCATAGAGAATATTACAGATATGCCATTTATAGTTCGTCATCACTGTCCTGTGTGTCATATCCGGCATTATAGCCCGCATCATTTTCACAGTCTGTTCCACACAAGCAAAGGTCGGTGCAAGTTAAGTCATTTCTTCTGCCTGAGCACCGCTGTGTTGAACAATTTGCTTTACATTGACATCCGACTAACTCTAAAATGGCCTGTGGGGCTAGTAGAACCTTGGTGGTGATAGGGAGTATATGTCCTTTTTTCGTCCTGATGGTAGCCATGCTCGAGTGGGTCAAACAGCTGTTGCCACATAACAGTCGATTGGCACCAAACTCTACTCTGTACTCGCACACGTTCAGTGTGCTCCTCAAGTGCACTAGTTGTAGGAGGCAACTTGTTACTTTCTGCTAGATGTTTGCAAAACAGATGCGATCAGGAATGCTTGCGATCTGAATACCTTTTGGGCAATATGTCAAACACACAAAGCTGCCCAATGTTTCTAATACCTGATGCGTTAGGTCACCATCCTCTGGTAGTTTCATCAGTGCTTTGATTACGTCCCTTTCAGCCTTGATGTAGTGTTGAAACCACTTCGTTTTACCCACTCCTGAGAATCGACCAGCATTGTCTGCTCCAGTAAATGCATGGAATAAAGGTAATTCTGTTGTTTTTTTTTCTTCCTAGCGCCCTCCATATTTGCCCTACCTCCACGGTTCCTGAAACCATGGTCATTGAAGTGTTTTTGCAGAGCTTCTCATAGGCTGCAATAGCTAAAACATCTGTGTCTTGGGAAAAGAAAACTAGCTCTGCCTCGGGACAACGTTGTGATGCTGCCAATGCTAAGCATATCATCAGTGTGTCAGCTTCCCCATGAATGTTTGGCTCAAACTGCATGTTTCGGTTGCTTCTAGTGTGGCCTGCTGCTGACGTGATGATTAATTTTGAAGATTTTGCATTATACTTGAGTGTTGCCTCAGAAAGGTACACTGTCAGATCAGCTTTTGTCTTTTCATGAGATAAGAAACGGCTCATTGGTATATGTTTGATGTTTGTATCATCTGCAATATGTGGTATTGAACAGGGCCTTTGCCTAATTGTCGTTTTTCTCTGGTTTTCTGTTTTAAGGAGTCAGACTTGTATGTGTCGAACACCAGGATAATCTCATCGAAATCTGCTGTCAAGGACATGCGACTGTCATTGTAAAGCTGGCCAAGATCATTGACTGTGGTGATTGTCGTTGGTTTCTTTGTCATCTTCTGGACGAGCACCATTCCATCAACTACAGCAATTTTGTGACTTGCAGATGGTCTTGGAAGGGGATTTACCGCATCAGCAATATCATCAGTCTGTTCTGTTGAGTATGCTAATTGTGCATCAGTATTATTTTCATTTGTTTTACCAACGTTCTCGAGGCTATGGATCATCTTGGACTTATCACGACATGGAAGGACGGAGCCATCAGGAGCAAATAGTGCTCTGGGGGTTAGAGTGAGCTCGTAGTTCCAAATTGCATTCTTCTGATCGATGTCAGGGCTTGATTTGACTAGTACCATTAACCGTCTGTACAGGTCTTTCGTTTCTTTCAGATCGACTGACTGGTAACGGATCTTGACTGTTTGCTTTTGGTTTCCTGACATGTACATTTTGTTATTCTGCTTCTTTACTGGTGCCCACAAGCTGACATCTCCATTGATTCTTTCTGCAATGTAATTCACATAGAGCTTCTGGCCGGTGTCATCGATATTCAGAATCTGGGAGACATATTCTTGGGGAATATATGCCTGTGTGATGAAGGTGTAGATCTGGTCACCTTCAGCAGCGAATGGGTTGCCATGGCTCAGTATGGCAGTCTTTATCCTGTCAACATTTTCATGCTCTTTTTTGACGGCAGTTGGTTGTAAATGATGATGCTCTTGTGGCTTGTCGACAGCGTCGACAGCAACATCAAATTGCTCTTTGAATTCTCCTGAAAGACGTAACATCTCTGGTGCAGCTAAGAAGAACCGTTGATGAGGGTTGGCATTATTGGAAATGCCAATTAACCCAGAGTGGATCTTCATCATCCTGTTGAGTTATTTGCATGAGTGATCTGCTCCACTCATCCAGTCTTTGGACAACTGCTTTTTTCAGATCAGGTCTTGCATTCACCAGCTGCACTGAATCACTGTTGGGAATCCTTCACCAACGACCAACGTCTTTAGTTCGGATGCTTGCAGGATTGCAGTCAGCATCGTAGACCATTCGTGTGCAACTTCTCGCAGCAATGGCAGTGCACCGACGTGGGTTAGAGATTGGCCAACTGATACTAGTGATTTAAATCCTGCCCAGCCTGGGATTTGGCTCGGTTCCCCATTCGTCTTTGTTCTAGGAAGAGCAGAAGCTATGACCCAGCCTAGATTGGTCAGTTCATATGATGCAAGAATACCTGTGTTGTCGACCTCAAACTTGTTTGCTCTCCTGCCTGACCCAGTCTTTGGTTTACTGCATGGCTTGATGGGAACATGATACTGAAGAACCGATAGGTTGTGTGCCTCACGAAGTTGCAGACTGGGTGCAATGGCTTTCCAGTAGCATTTGCCTTTTGATATACAGCAGTAATTGTCCCATGTGTGGTTCCTTTCCCATCGTCTGTGTCCTCTACAAAGTCAGTATTGTCAATAGCAAAAAACACAAACGACCCTTTCTTGAGGAATGGTGGCACATACAGGCCATTGAACTCTTTGTATTTTTTACAAAAGCATTGGCAATTGATGCGTCAAGGAGCAGGGCACGACTATAAGGTACACAATAGTCTTGAGCGTGAAGGAGTTGCACCAACTTTTTGTTTCTAGTGCTATGGTGAACACTCGGTGCCAACCCTCGAAACTGTGGGTTTTCTCGTACACACTGTGTGCGGAATGTGTCCTGTGCTTGCTTGGGTTTGTGTTGCACCTGCCTTCCGGTCTTGAAAGCATACATTATGTTCTGACTTATGGTCAGTGCTGATCGGTCGACTGTCCTGCTCCTCATCTCTGTCTGAAGCTTTTCTTCGGGTCCTACCAAAATCCATCGTATCAGGCTGTATAATTCAGTTGGAACATCTTTTTTTGTGCTTGTTTCTGTGACTGTGTCGATCTGCTTCTTCTCCTTGCTGAATTCTGTAAGGCGTCTGCGTATAAGCTTAACTGTTTTGTAAAGCATCTTTGTGTTATCCATTTCACTTGCATGGTCTTGCATCATAGACGTGTTGACCATGTATTCCTCGCAGGCTACAGGGTAATAAAGAACAGAAGGATTTCGTCTGTCTTTCTGTCTCACAGAAGTCACACTCGGCAACTCTGATAGCAGCTTGTTCTTCAGCCATTTTCGGGTCAACGTCGGTGTGTGCTTTGTGCTTCATCACTACCACCCAGCATCGATATGTATGTTGTCTCGATGGCATCCATGGGGAGATATGCTTTGTTTTGAGTTTGGATGTCTACAATATTGATCAACTCAATCAAGCATGACATCTGCAGTGGTAGGTCTGCCGTTGCTTGTCTGGCTAGGTTTCTGACATCATCCCGGAGGACACGAAACACATGATTCGTCCAGCACTGCTTGTGATATTTCACGTCGATTGCATGGGCATCACTTGGTGAGAGTTCATTGTTTAACCTAGTCATCAGCACCGGGTCTTGGGTAATTTGGATTGCTGGCTTAAGAACATTCCTAGCGTTTCCGGTTCGAAAAGTGAACTGGAGACGCTGACCATCATCCCCTTGACAGAAGAAGCATCGATCTTTCGACAAAGGTTTTGTTGCAGATCGTGTGAATGTTGTTGATGTGGCTGGTGTGTTTGCTTCCATTTCTGAGCTAGTTCTCCTGTGGCCACGTTTTTTACAGCATACGTTCCGGGGACATGGAATGTCCAAAGCTTTCCCTAGCGCGCTGCAAAGATACCTTATTATTGGCATCAGAATTGCTCCGATGCCATGTTGATTTTGCTTCAAGCATCGTTTGTTTTGTGCAGTCCTTGAGACATGTTTTGATAGCAACATATTCTCCATCCTGTAGGTTGGCTCTGTCAGCCACCATGTCCAGTAACCTCTTGTAGGATTCTATCCTGGGATTTAGAACAAGTGGCCCTTTGCTCATGTTTTTCTGAAGGCAAATGGTGCAAAGTTTCTGCTCTACAGACTCCGTAGACATGCCCAAAGACAAATTGCTTTCTTCGCGATCTTCACTCATGATGGGTTATGCACTGAAAAGGCACAAGAACAACCCCTATACCCATCCAAGATGCCCAGCTGGGCCACAACTGGGTTTCAACTGGGCTACTTGCTGGGCCCCAGCTGGGACCCATTCGTGTTTGTCAGGTGTTCCCACGTGGGGCCCAACTGGGCTAGCCTTTCCCAGCTGATGCCCAGATGAAGCTCAGCTGGGCCCCACTTCATAACTGAGCCTAGCTGGGCTTTAGCTGGGGTTCAGCCAGTGGCGTCACCAAGGGGGGGGGGGCCAGGGGGGCACGTGCCCCCCCCTGAAAAATCGTGTGCCCCCCCCCGTGTGCCCCCCCCCCCAACTGAGATTTGAGATTTTCCAAAAAAAATATGTCTTCTGTAGTCAGAGTGTGACTATGAATTTTTTAGGATTCGATTCCTCTGTTGAAAAGAAAAGGCAGTAGATTTTCATGTTTTCCAAATGAAAATATCCCTCCAAAAAACCTTGGCAATGTCATTTCCGGCTGTCTGAGGGGTTACATTTTTTCAAAATTTTCTTCACACTTCCGACTACGTCAATTGGAGGTGGCGCACAGCTCAGGTAACCCTTCAAGCAGGATTAAGCCTACATTTTTCCTTCAGAGGATCACATCTAATTGACCATCAACTGCCTTTCTTTCTCTTTATAGTCACGGTGCAGCTCACCTTCCTCAAATTGTCAGCCTGATACGCTCTTGAGAGTAGTTTCACTAACGTTTGTGTTGTTACCAAAAATAAAATCTTACTCGAAATTGCCCTGTAATTTTTTAAGCCAGTGTTAAAACAACCCTTTTAAAAAACAACTTTAAAACCTTACAAACACGCTAAAGACCCAGGAGCTTCCAGGGGCTTCGCCCCCTGGACCCCCACTAAGACTAACATTGAATTGCCCATCAACTTTCTTTCTATAGATCATCTACCCCTTTTTTAAAGTGTCAGCCGGATCTGCTCTTGGTAGTTGAATCAGTGGTTTTTTACCGAAAGTCTTCAGCTACTTGAAAGTTACCCCAGGGTAACTTTTAGACCAGTGTTAAGTCAATAAAATTACCCTTAAATAACGTCTATAATACCTCAAAAACACGTTAAAACCCAGGAGCTTCCGGGGGCTTCGCCCCCTGGACCCCCACCAAAATTCACATTGAAGTGCCCATCAACTTTTTTCTCTATAGATCATCTACCCCATTTTCAAAATTTCAGCCGGATAAGCTCTTAGTAGTTGAGTCAGTGGTTTTTTACCGAGAGGCTTACTTGAAGTTACCCTGGAGGTAACTTTTAGACCAGTGTTAAGTCAATAAAATTACCCTTAAATAACGTCTTTAATACCTCACAAACACGCTAAAACCCAGGAGCTTCCGGGGGCTTCGACCCCTGGACCCCCACCGGGGCTTTGCCCCTGGACCCCACCAGGGGCCCTAAGGCGTGCCCCTGGACCCCACCCGTTGAGCCTCGCGCTTCGCGCTCGGTGGCGCCTCCGACGCCATGAGTGGAGTCTAGCAATGCCCCCCCATAAAATCGTTGTGCCCCCTCAGTGCCCCCCAGAATGAAATGTCTGGTGACGCCACTGGGTTCAGCTGGGAAAGGCTAGCGCAGTTGGGCCCCACGTGGGAACACCTGACAAACACGAATGGGTCCCAGCTGGGACCCAGCAAGTATCCCAGTTGAAACCCAGTTGCATTGGGCCCAGCTGGGCATGTTGGCCTGGTAAACACCTCCATCACAATAGTTAATATGTAAAAACAATATATTAACCTTTACGCTCTCGTAACTACAAAAACAATAGGCCGAAATTAATGTAATCCGGTTTAATTTCTGGTGGGGGGAGGGGCTACGGGCCCGTCACCCTTCTCAGAAAGAAAGAATTGTAACAGTCAGAAATCTGATTATGCCAAGTATGGATTCCTTGTACCTGAAAACATAGACTTGGTATATTTTATAAGGTTTTGAGGGTAATTAGAGGTAGAAATAGAGCAAAATATGTCTTTTAACGGCGGCCATTTTGAAAATCCAAAATGGCGGCCATACAGGTATCAGCGCAAATGTAAACATTGATTTTCAGATTCTCCATGTAATAACGATTCCAAAAATGTTTAGGTTACCTAATCTACCATGATTGCCAACGAAAATACATAGTGAACCTGACTATACGTTGACTAGCGAAAGGAACCGCTACGCAGACTGTAGATCGAAAACTAGACCCGCAAGTACAACACGTAAATACAAAATGTCGTCATTTTCTGATGCCTTGAGGCAGGTATCGCGAATGGAAGAGAAATTTATTCCCCCCAAGCCGCAAAACTGTTTGGATGTCGATTTGGAAGCAAAATAACACATTTGTTAGTTCGTCAATGTGAGGGGGGGGGGGGGGGAGGACGAGCTGTGATGATTTTCGTCCTTTTCAACAGCAAGGTGTTATGAAGTTGACACCTGCGGTCTCCCTCTTGTAGCCTTGAAATGACATGATGCTCGAAGAAGGAAACGTTAAAATTGTGTACAACTGCATGCTCATTGTGCACGTTTGATGGACAGACGCAATCAAGGTTAGCCTATGTTAAAACAATACGTCAATACTTAGTCCTATAAATCATCTTCGGATTTCGTACTATACATTTACCATAATATCAGTCCTGACTCTGAATTCTTTCTGCACAATTTAGAAGTTGAATGCTGCTGACATAAAGAAGACGGAAATACAATTTCAACCTAGCTCAAGTTAAATATTTGAAATCATGAAAACACTCAACGCTTCATAAGGAAATTCGTAAAAAAACGAAAGCCAACACATTCGAATATTGGATTGTAGGGGCTGAAAAGACAAAAAGGAAGCAGCGTAGCTAATGATGGAATGCGGGAAGCCTGGAAAAGTTTGAGCGTAGGGGAAAAGTCGTATAGGCTCAAGGGCATATAATGAGCAAATAACTCACATTTTTACTAAAATTTGCCCAGGAAATACTTTTTTGTTTGGCAGAACTCAAGGCAGAGGTACATCGGGGGATTCTTACGATTGTATTGATACGTAATAACCACTTAAAGTGTACTTCAAGCCAAGAAATTCAAAAACATATTGAACAGCATAAAATGAATTCTAACAGTCTAAGTCTAATCTTAACAGGATATTCTTGGGCCGAGATATAGAATGTTGAAATGTATTCACTCAAATTAAAATGATATATTGCGCAATAATTTGTGATGTCATTGTTGGACTACTCAAATTACAATCTTTGTATTTTTTTGTTTTTCTGAAAGTTACAGCACCTTGCATCAAGGTGTGATAGAACCTTAACTCTTATGGGGTGATGCAACTAGTTATGCCTTCTCTGCGTGACATGCCATGCAAGCAAACAGAAAGTTATCAAGATCGTAAAACATTTTTAATTTTAAAGGAAAACAAAGCAGGTAATGTGAGTTGTACACACAATAAAGTCACAAATTATTGCGCAATGGACTAAATGTTTTCAATGAATAAATTTCAACATTTTATACTATGGCTCAAGAAAGTCCAATGAAAATGCATGGAAACTGGACTGTTGGAATTCATTTTTCATGCTGTTTAACATATATGTTTTTATTTTTTTTTTTTTACTTTATAGCTACACTTTAAACAAAGTAAATAGGTTCAGTATAAAAGGGCATCTACCGACGCTAAGCACTACATCAATATTCTTGCACATACAGGTCTCTGCTTGAGAGTATCTCAGAAACAAATCCCAGTCATGGGATAAAGAGTTCACTGTAAACACAAACCACGTTAGTCACTCATATCTGACTAATTTGTGATGACATCCGACTAATTTCGTAGTAAGTGGACTAAAGAATATCAGTCAAAACTTTGTCAATGAGGCTTAATATTTGTCAGAAACTAACTCATCTGGGCCAAATATAAGTCAATATTGTTGACTAAAATGATTGTTTGATTCAGGCGCTATTTGACTTTTATGTTTACAGGGAATTGGTATGGGGCTGGAAAACTTCCTGCCATTTAGATGGACACAAGTAACATTTACACAAATGAATACCAGTACTGTATATCTTGTCTCCTGTGACAAATTTCTCGCCCCACCCCGGGAGCTATCCCGACCCTTCAATAGTACCTTGTTTGGCTGTAAGCCACCTCCCAAAACGTATGGCCTAGTATTGAGAAACAAAATACACATTAGGCGCAATCCATAGCAGAAAGAAAAATACAGCAGGGAGCATGTTGAAGTCTGTAATTGTTTTCGTGTTTTGAAGCAAAAATACTATAGAGGGTTTAGGTCTGTTCACAACTTTGAATGCCTTCGAAAACCATCTAAAACCACCCAGCCACCCAGTTCGAAAATTTAGTTGGCGATATACTACTTTATACTCAGTCTGCGAAAATTTAATGAGAGAGTCCGTCATTTTTCTCAACAAAATATGTGGACTGCGTGCAGTGGCGTCACCAGACATTTCATTCTGGGGGGGCACTGAGGGGGCACAACGATTTTATGGGGGGCATTGCTAGACTCCACTCATGGCGTCGGAGGCGCCACCGAGCGCGAAGCGCGAGGCTCAACGGGTGGGGTCCAGGGGCACGCCTTAGGGCCCCTGGTGGGGTCCAGGGACAAAGCCCCGGTGGGGGTCCAGGGGTCGAAGCCCCCGGAAGCTCCTGGGTTTTAGCGTGTTTGTGAGGTATTAAAGACGTTATTTAAGGGTAATTTTATTGACTTAACACTGGTCTAAAAGTTACCTCCAGGGTAACTTCAAGTAAGCCTCTCGGTAAAAAACCACTGACTCAACTACTAAGAGCTTATCCGGCTGAAATTTTGAAAATGGGGTAGATGATCTATAGAGAAAAAAGTTGATGGGCACTTCAATGTGAATTTTGGTGGGGGTCCAGGGGGCGAAGCCCCCGGAAGCTCCTGGGTTTTAACGTGTTTGTGAGGTATTATAGACGTTATTTAAGGGTAATTTTATTGACTTAACACTGGTCTAAAAGTTACCCTGGGGTAACTTTCAAGTAGCTTAAGACTTTCGGTAAAAAACCACTGATTCAACTACCAAGAGCAGATCCGGCTGACACTTTAAAAAAGGGGTAGATGATCTATAGAAAGAAAGTTGATGGGCAATTCAATGTTAGTCTTAGTGGGGGTCCAGGGGGCGAAGCCCCTGGAAGCTCCTGGGTCTTTAGCGTGTTTGTAAGGTTTTAAAGTTGTTTTTTAAAAGGGTTGTTTTAACACTGGCTTAAAAAATTACAGGGCAATTTCGAGTAAGATTTTATTTTTGGTAACAACACAAACGTTAGTGAAACTACTCTCAAGAGCGTATCAGGCTGACAATTTGAGGAAGGTGAGCTGCACCGTGACTATAAAGAGAAAGAAAGGCAGTTGATGGTCAATTAGATGTGATCCTCTGAAGGAAAAATGTAGGCTTAATCCTGCTTGAAGGGTTACCTGAGCTGTGCGCCACCTCCAATTGACGTAGTCGGAAGTGTGAAGAAAATTTTGAAAAAATGTAACCCCTCAGACAGCCGGAAATGACATTGCCAAGGTTTTTTGGGGGGATATTTTCATTTGGAAAACATGAAAATCTACTGCCTTTTCTTTTCAACAGAGGAATCGAATCCTAAAAAATTCATAGTCACACTCTGACTACAGAAGACATATTTTTTTTGGAAAATCTCAAATCTCAGTTGGGGGGCACACGGGGGGGCACACGATTTTTCAGGGGGGCACGTGCCCCCCCCTGGCCCCCCCCCCCCCCCTTGGTTACGCCACTGACTGCGTGGGCTAGTCGGTAAAGCACTGAATCATGTGGAATGACTGGCCACAAAGATAGTCTGCCGTTTTGAGGAATTTCTGTGTATACAATAAACCCACCAAAATGTGACGGGGAGCCAAGGAAACCCCGAAAATTGCTTCATCCCCTGGAAAATGTCAACATGGAATTGAATCGACAAGTTTGGAAGGACACTGATAAACTCAATTAGTAGGCTGCATGCATTTTTCTGGTTGTGTGATTTTCAAGTTTACGACACTGTGAATAGCCGGGATAATTAACTGATCCTACAGTGTCTAACTTCTGCGACTCCATGCATATGTAAATCGGCCTGCCATTTTCAGCTACAAAAAAAAGCTGTAAACAAAGTTTTCAAAAGCTCTAGAAAATGAGAATAGAAATTGAACGAGTGTTTCAACCTAATGTTCAATATTGGATTTCCTCAAAAATTAAGGTTAAGTTTCGTTGGGAATGTTTTGTCTAGTGTAAACACCGAAAATCACAAACAAAATATTTTTGTAAAAGTAAAAAAAATGTCCAGTTTTTCAATAATCTGCCTGAGAAATAACATTTTTGCGTTAACTCTGCAAAACTTTGTATATGTAAATTAAACCTAACCGTTCTCATGATATTGTTATAGAAGAAAGTTGCATGAACTTTGGATCTGCAATATTACGCATGCAGTGATGCCAAGTTGAGCGTTTGACGAAAAGTAAACGAATCTATAGACAGATAGACGGGTCGTTATTATCATGATAATACGCATGTAGGCCTTATAATGCATAAAACAGGAACCTGAATATAGTGCTTAGTACACAACTTGAACACAAACATTAACTGAAATCAAGGTACCGATAAAACCAATAAAGAAAAATTGTACCGTGACACATAAGGCGGAGTGGAACGAAAATATTTGGGGACTGCAGAGTTCAAAGAGAGTATCATATCCCATTTTAAGATTCGCTTGAACAGTATGTGTTTGCGAAGATAAGGTATGTTCATCTTTGCAGTACTAGTAATGCAGACTATGTGTCAGCAGTTCTGAGCGAAGCGTCACCATCGGTTGGCGCGGAGCGCATGAGATAATTTATTAATTTATGAAACGAACAAAATCTCAGTCAAATAATTAGAGACATGAAAAACAACAAGAGTCGGATCCAAGTGTAAATACAACTTTCTAAACAATATGATGTACCCACGCTCTTTGGAAAAACTTTTAAGTATGGTGGTCATGACTGGGTGTTAGCTGGTTAGATGGAGTTTACGGTCCAGTTTCTAACCTATTGGTCAAACCTGAGTGGAAAATGGTAGTACAGTTGGCCGAGAATAGTCAGTTTTTACTCAAACAAATTCGGTGGCTTTGTTTCATGTTTTTCAGCAGAAACAGCGCACTTTGTACTCTTCCTACAACTTCAAAAATATAGTCACCCAATTTGGTTATAGCTCAAATTGGAATATTAAAAATAATGCTTTATGAGGTCGAAATTTTTTTTTGTGTGAAATTAAAGACACAAAATCTAGATGGCAAATGGTATTATTTTGAGCGTACATTATTTTTTTTTAATAGAAGTGCTAATTCTCAATGTGATATGTTTTACCTAAAACGTTCGTACCATGTGATGATATCATCAAGTGATGGCTCTGTCTCGGTCGAAAGTCAATGGTAATCGTATTACCTGAACCTGACCACTCCCTGGTTCAAACTTTTATATACCTCATAACGTACGATTATGAAACTTCCCTAAAATATTTCCTAACTGGCGAACGATTACCCTAATCCCCGGCCCAAAAAAGAAAACAATCGATACAAAACACTGATACAATGGCAACAGCCAACTAGAAAATGTGGTTACGTACCGTAACCACAATGGACATGACATTGTGCTAGTCTTTGGTTGCCCATGTAGGGGAAGGATGGACTGCCTGGTTAATCCGACGGACAACAGGGACGTAGATCTGGTATGTGGTTTGGGGGAAAAAAATTTTTCCAACAGACTATGTTGAACCCTGTATCGTGTTTAGGACCGGAATGATCTATAAGCAATCCACCCTATGAAAGCGAGTGCACTCGTAGGCCTATATACAGACACAACCAGACACACATACACACTCACAATGACATGCACATACACTCAAAGTGACGTTTTCAAGAAGCCCCCCATATCCCAAAATGTTATTACATTTTGGTTATTCTCTTCTTTTTTTTTATTTTAAATTTGCCTGAATTATTGGAGGGGCAAGGCCTATGTTTGCTTCCCCCAATATTTTCATTGGTGATGCAATTAGTGAATTTGCACGGGTAACCACTCGCTATCCTATAACCCGGTTCCAAATCTACTACGCGAAGCTTAAATATTTTGCATGCGAAAAGGATTACCCAATTTACGCTATTCCCCACGGTAATGGAATAAACTATTTTACAATTAATTTGGTAAACATTCTCGGGGCCTGAGAATGAAGAGAGCCCTAGAAATTATGTGTAAGTTTGTTTGTGTTTTGTGCTTAATATGTACCAAATAAATAAATCAAAAAGTTTGAAAGTTGTTTGTACTTTATTTCCTGAAGTTGAAATTTTTATCAGCGTGCGGCCCGATCGCGCTTTATCGTCACGTAGTGAGTTACTTCTCACACATCAATGTACGTCACTTTGTTCGAGCAAGCTATCCGACGGTGATTCAAAATCACTTCGTACTTCACGCAGAAACTAGCAGACACATCCCCCCGCCCAGCTTGCAGAGACAGTGCCCGTAGCATTCGGCATGCTAGGTAAACTGAGCCTTGCATGTATACGATCTTAATTACGGCGGTATGACACCTTTATGTCACCATGTCCAAATGTCAACATGATGCCTGCTACGTCAGAACGTACATAACCCTACAGTGAAAATTCCAACGTGCATTATGTGCATTACTTTGAGAGAAGTTCACGAGCATGACGTCTTTGTTTACAATCGGTAATTTTGGACGTGCAAGAGAATACCATAATACAGGGCTGTGATTGGTTGATGTTTTTAAACCGGTGTTTTAAAAGGAGAAGCTTCGAGCTCTTAGGATGCTTGCTTTTAGAGTAGGAAAGCGTCCAAAAATTTAATATCAAATATTGATAGAGGCCTTGGAAAGTACTTATTTTCTTATTTGACTGTTTTCTGTTACGTTTCTTTGGGATCATGGCCACTACGCGTCCAGTCGTTCCACTAAAACTTAAATACACTTAAAATAGGGGTGAAGGTTGTTGTGTGTGGTGTTTACGGCACAATAGATGTTCCAACAATAACCCTTTCTCGTTTCTTTTCCTTGTCATTTTGATTTAAAACAAAAGGAGATGATAAAACCTTATGGCAAATCAAATGTTTTGAACTTGGGAATGTGATCATCACCTCTCCAAAACAGCTGTAACTATTATTTTGCATGTCTGATATGGAGCATGCCTAACAAAATGTTCTAATCTTTTAAGTCAGTGTAACACCAGGTACCCGACGGGTATGGCGATTTGGTACCAGGGTCCAACTTTTTAGTAGGGCCTATACCCGTGCAAAGGCACTTGTTGCAATTCCCTACCTGCCACCGAGGATTGACAAACCTGTCCGAAAAAAGTACAGCAAGTGTGTAGTTCTAAATTTGTCTCTGATTTAGAATAATTGCCCGGAATGAAGTGAACCTGCGAATGTACGTGCAGTTAATGAACACTAGCTACGTTCACGTTTGACCTCAGCTGGCCTATGCCAATCGAAAACCTATAATGGTTTATACGTATGGTAAAATAAGAGTTTTGCATCGAAAATTCGGACTTGAGGTTTGATTGCACTTTGCCTTCGATCGATCTGTACGACATTATGTGAAATTCTTTTTGTTTATAGGTTCAATCGATCACATTGCTTGTACACGGTCGCAATGGACCGTACATAATGACTTTATACTGCTGAACGCTGCGCCAAACCCGGCACTTACACTACTGTACACGTCATTCCTTCACCA
Organism: Holothuria scabra; assembly: GCA_037179385.1. Taxonomy (NCBI): domain Eukaryota; kingdom Metazoa; phylum Echinodermata; class Holothuroidea; order Aspidochirotida; family Holothuriidae; genus Holothuria; species Holothuria scabra. Next base: position 42,680,180 of record CM074183.1, read on the forward strand.
GTGGCGTAGCCACGGGGGCTGGGGGGCCTAGGCCCCCCCCAGATTTTCTTCAGGCCCCCCCCCCAGATTTTTGGCGTCCTGATAAAGTAATTGAAAAAAAAATAAAATGTTTGAACGGAAATAAACTTTGAAGTATATCCTTCACAACAGTAAATAAATAAAATGTGTAAAAATTAAAAAAAAAAAAAAACATGGATGAATGTGTGTAAAACACATTTTGTGCGCACGTATGAAATCAAGTAATAACTTCAAAATGCCTACTTTCACTAAATTGGATACCGTCCCAGGTAGCATTCCCATGTGGGCCCCATATAAGTCAAACCATATGGGCCCCATATTATTTTGCACCCAAGACCCATATGGGGCCCATATGGGCCAGCCCGGTATGCCCTTATGCCCATATGGGATAGTACTGGGGCCCATATGGGGCAATTGCCCAAATGGGTCCCAGCCCTATCCCATATGCATCATATGGGTTTTCTGGGCTGGCCCATATGGGTCCCATATGGGTCTTGGGTGCAAAAGGTATATGGGCCCCATATGTTTGTCGATATGGGGCCCATATGGGGCCCACATGGGAATGCTACCAGGGGTTTGTGATCTGCACTGTCGTTAATTGCATTTCACTTCGAAGATGAAACGAAAGTCTCGGCGATAAACTTTATTGTGACTTTGTTAGGTTAAGACCCTTTCTGCCTTTCGGAATAGCTGATTGATTTACTGAAAATAAGGCAATCGTACAGTGGAGACCACTCTTACACGACCATTCCTATACTTTATCATACACAAAATATGCCGTAAGCAGGTAAGGGTACGGTTCTGCCTTGGGATAATTCTTCCCTTCCATCCTTAACATGTAGGCCTACGTCGTGCCTCACTCCTGCCCATGACAAGTGCCACTGTAGGACGATTTTTTCGACAAGTCCTCTTTTTACTAGTTGGCACTGGCGTCCGGGGGATTTGTAAAATGTCCACAAGGTCCGGATTTCATGTGTTTCCTTCTGCTTTGCGGTTCAATTATTCTGAGAGATTTATTCGTAGTATTTTAATTTTGACTATGTAATGTACCGATGAACAAATACTGCACCATTTTGCAAATTGTTTCTTTGGCAGTATGTATGTTTCTTGTAAAATCTCTACAAAAACTAAAAATATTTTTATATTTTTCATGCTTCCCAAAAAGGGAAAATCCTAAAACTTAGGCCTGTAATCAGTTCAAAGTTTTGCCAAACGTAGCACCATTTTGCATCTATAAAGAAAGTTTCTCAGAGGGGGACACAACTACTTTTGGTTTTCCTGTTAAAGGGTAAGGTACTGCCTGAGGTAAGCTGAAATCCAATCAAATATTGGCGCATTTGCGGCTGGGTTAATCCAGTTTAAAACACGTGGGAAGTGCCGTTTCCGGCCATCTGGAGGGGTTTTAAAGCCCAAAATTTTCTTGTACGCTCCGCGCCAACTGATGGTGGCGCTCCGCTTGGATTCAAATATTGCCGCATTTGCGATCTACGTCCTGAAATTTACAATTTTCTCAAGGGAAAGGGAGATACCGGTTCCTTTCGGTCTCATCCCCCAGGCCACAGATCAGAAGTGCCCAGTTTCGGGGGCCCTAAAAAGTGTATGTATTACCATTTTTCATAGATTGATCTTTTATTCTCATTATTTGAGAAGTCGCAGACATGAGATTCGTATTTCAAGACTGGATACATCCAGCTTAAAACACATCGGAAGTGCCGTTCCGGCCATCTGGAGGGGTTTTAAAGTCCAAAATTTTCTTGTACGCTCCGCGCCAACCGATGGTGACCCTCCGCTTAGATAGTCTTGCCGTGTCTGACCCTCGGAGGTACCAGCCCCCCCCCCCACTTGTTACCTAGGCCCCCCAAAAAATCGCATCCTGGCTACGCCACTGTCCTTCACTGAAAGCAGTTCAAACGGAGACATCGTAGCATGCCGCTCCGTCGAACTTCCAGGGAATTGCGACAAGAAAATTATACGAATGTTTTCAAATTTATACAATTGTCTTTATAATCACTTCATAAGTCAAATGTAAAATTAATTTGGTGACCAAACAGTTCTACAAAATAAAGTGATGTTGAAAATACAGACCAAAGTAGGACGGCATCCCTCGTGTTCATGACTGCGTCATATGTAAAGTAACAGGTATATTACCTACTTTATATTAATATTAGCCTACTTAATATTACTATTAGCCTACTTAATATTACTATAAGCCTACTTAATATTACTATTAGCCTACTTAATATTAAAATATCGAGTATTTGAGGAAAAATGTACCGCATTTCGTAATTAGCGACATTTTTCACACAACCTTGTCACATACCGGTCTCCTTTGCTGTACAAATCTTTTCCCAAAAGATCGGTTTGTTTCTCATTGGGAGTCGTCCGATAAACTGAACGAAAGAAATGGGGTCACGTGATCATCAGAAAATGCGACCAACCACAATAATGGACATGCTGTGTCATGTCCATTAATAAAAAACACCTTGTTAAACAATGCTCATCTACCCCCATTTTACACAAGTGTTATGACGTTTTGCTGTTTAAAAATAGATGTAAATACCATAGAAATGTGTTTGAATATATCGATTGGTGCAGCTTCCTGATTGGAGAGATAAATTAGTTACAAGCCGTAGTAAGAACTGCACAAAAATGTCACACAACGATCAAATCCTTTTTATGAATGGTATAGCTTTTGCTGTTGTTATTTGATGAGGACTGTACTTTTTAAAAGAAAACATTGTAAGCTGATTTGAGAGTAAAAATGGTGATATCCACGTTTGAAGTCAAGAAGTGATGTGTTAAATATTCCAATGGGAGTTTCATTTTGAAACCTCACAGTATATTTTTTAAGTTCTAGTCTTTGGTAATACGCTTCAACGTCTGCTACTTCAATCTCTCTATGACCACACAGTTATCAGAACTCTAGTTCCTGAGAGTCTTAAACCTCTCACCTCAGACACTCCAATTCTCCTAAGCTACCTACTAACTTTAACCACTGCCGCACGGCTGTCTTTAATTCATCCTCAGATAATCAGTCAGCTTATTTCTCCAGGGTGAGTCTACAAGATTCCAATGTGTAATTAAAACTCAGTACAGATTGCAGAATACATTTGAGTTTCTGTACTCTGCCTTTTTTAAACTTGCTGTCAATCAAAGAGCTGTGCCAATTGGCAACTTCTGTGAACTTCTAAAAAAGTTGTAGTTCGGGGTGAGGGGATTAGGCCTTTAAGGTTGAGATTTTGATTGCATTCACAGAACTGATCATTACAACAGGATCTTGGAAAGAATGATGTTTTAAAAGAGATGGAACGAAGAAGAAAACTGGACATGCACTGCAACACCCGATGGAGTTAATAATGGTTGGAGGTTCTTACTGACAAAAACTGAAGTTATTAATAAAGTTTTTGAGATGTATTCTTTGCTGGCTCTTTTTTCGTAAATAATTATTTCTCTTTTGATGTATCTTTTGTTTATATGGTAGAGTAAATACATGAAAAACAAGAAAAGCAATTGGCTAAGAATGGGCAGGCCTAGGGTATAGGATACTGTAGCAAGCCTGAAATGTACAAAACAGAACCGGGGATAATATGAATTACATCAACTAAGAAGAAAAGGTAAAACAGATAAGGAGTACATAGAATGTTTTGCTAAATGCCCAAAGATCACTATGAGTACTGGAAATGTTATAATAAATAGTATGTGAACATTTGTGTGCCGTATTACAATTTGAAATTTATTTTTTCTTTTTTTTTTACAAAGTTTATGTAATTCGCTGGTGCAGATTATAAGAAATATACATAAAAAGGAACTAACAGTAGATTAACATAGAAGATTGTAATCTTACTAATGTCCCTAAAGAGAAATAGGACCTCGAGATTATAGAGCACCAAAACAATAAGGAAAACAACGAAGGAACAAAGAGAAGAAAAAGAGGATAATAAAGGAAGAAAGAGAAGGAAAAAGGAGAAAAAAGGTATGAAAAATAAACAGTAGTTGGATGGAGTCTTAAAACCAGTGGCGGCGCTACGGGAGGGGAGGCAAGTGTGGGCATTTGCCCTCAGATTTTTGCCTTGCCCTCACTTGCCCCCCACCCTCCGCCCAACTAAGGTAAGTAAGGAGTTGGGTTAACCGAACAAATAAATAATATGCCTCTCCAGAGACGTAGTTTTTCATTCAGAGAATGCTAAAACCTCAGAGCTTCCGGGGGCTTGGCCCCCGGCCCCACCCAAGCTTTGAGCTCGGTTTCGCGTTGTGTTAGAAAATTTTTCCCCCAACATTATCCTTTGCACCTAGTTTTCCCCCATTTTTGGAGGGGGGGGGGGGCTTTAAATATAATGTAGTGTCAACTTACTGCTAATTGGTGAAAAGTTTTTTCTTAAGTTTACTCCAAAGACTTTATAGACTTAGCAGATATAACAGATTAGCGGAGTGACTGCCATAGGTTGTAGCAATAATTGTTGAAAAGCAATTTCCCATCCAGGGTGTTATGCAAACTTACTGTAAAAGTTTCTGTTTCGACAGAATATTTGCAACGATTAGAATGGCTGATCAAATCAAAATTCTCAGTGCGTGCATGGGTAGCTTACTCTTATAATTACTGTAAACAAAACAACACATGTAGGACAATATGTTTTTCATAAAAACAATTTTCTATGTAATAGATTTGTATAATAACGTCTGGGTTCGTTGGTAATAACTATAAGTTAGTTGCCGTAAGTTGGAGGTTTAAGGACCAGTTTCTAACGAATTGGTGCATGTCGAGCCGGCCAAGGCCTTTTTCTAGTTGTGAAGAACTTCCGACCCCCGAGTGGAAGTTGTATTCTTTAAGGACTTGACCATGTAGTCTGCCGTAAGATTTGTAGAGGTCTAATACATACGACACTTTAGCTGTACCGTAAGCTTCAATGACATAGCTTAGAATTATAAAAAGAATTTTAGATTTTATTTGCAATGGTTCCAGAATGAGCACCAATTTAATTATTAAAAAATATAGCTATACATTTAACGAGGGATTTGCAAAGATATGGTATGTCCAAGAAAGCCCGTCATCAATTATGAATCTCAGATACTTTGTTTAAGACGATTTGCGTATTTTAGTGCTATTAAAAGTCACGAATCCTTGGCATAAAATATGTGTACTTTTGTACTTTGGTCTGACTATGGAAGTTGCATACTCTGTATTTCGACATACTTTCATATATACATGGGTGGTATGGACTAAAAATAAAATAAAAAATAGCAGAAGCAGGTCGTGCCACTATCATAACCATGTAAAAATTCATTGATGAGAAAACGTAAAAACTTGCAATTAAATATACCAATGTAAATAGCCTATTTTTAAAATCCTCACGGCAAATTGCATCCGGTATAGCTATTGTGAGGAACAACTTGCGATGAGATAACTGAATAAAAGACCATACTAACCACTTGCATAAATGAACCAATCCATTTCGAAATGAATACTGCTATCTGCATGGAGATTGTGAACAAAACTACATTTCTACATCGTTTCGGTAATTTGGAAACACCAATAGCTACAACTTTTGAAGAGAGATCGAAAGGTTAAGTAAGGTTCCTTGGTTAGATACTGTAGGTTAACGCTTCATTTTTAATCTATATAGCGCCGCCTACAGCGTATGGGGCTACTGATTGTAATATGTTGTTTATGTGGAGCATCATCACAATGCGGACGGTAGTATAGGTTAGTTTAGGTTAGATGAAGTTGTACGGCCGAGTTTCTAACCAATTGGTTTGAGTCGAGCCGGCAACGGCCTCATTCCAGTTTTGGCCCACATGCTTGTTTTCCCACTCCATTGCTTCTGCTAAGCACTAAGCACATGCAATGGTAGGTTGTTCCAATTTTAAAGTCTTCGGTATGACCAGGACTAGGAACTCCCGACCGCCCGACTGCAGGTCTGATTCTCTAACCGCTTGACTATGCAGTCGTTCATGCAGTATAGGTTCAAATGATTCTTTACACGACTTGAGAACAGTGTTGTAGTCGGATCCGGATAGTTCGACTCACGAGTCCGGCAATTTTCAACTTTCAAGGACTTTAGTCCGATTCCTGACTCGAGTCCCTGTATTTTCTCAATCGCTAAAAATCATCCTTTCTGGCCAGGTCCTTCAAATTCTGATTTCAGGAGTCCGAGTCCGGACTCGACTACAGCCCAACCTGAGAATCGAACCTGGGTCCATCTCTCCCGAGTAAAAATCAGCTTCTCTACCACTAGACCAGACACGCAGTCGTCAGAGTTAAATTTGGATCAAGATCTACTCATACGATAGCAGCTTACAGCAGGGAGGTGCTTACAGTAACTGAAAATAAAATCCCTGCTGCATATAATGTAAGTGTGAAGGTGTACAATTGCCACCGAGTCATTTACAAGGTAACAATTGACTAGAGATATCTGAGAAATGATCGGAATCCAGGATTTGCCCCAAGGGATTATAGTCGGGAAGGACCCTTGAGTCTTTGACTAATGGCAGCAGTTGCCGAAATGTTATTTAGGCCAAAATTGCTGTTCTTCCGGAGAAGGAGATGACGAATTGCAAAATTCGAATTTTAACGGTCCAAAAATTCTGCTTTTTACAATAGCAAAAGTCTTATTTGGATTCTTGTAGACGAGCCTATAAAACCCCGAGGTTTGATTACACAGGTGAATGCCCTCCTTAACAATTACAGAAAGTATAAACTATGAAGGCAACTGGTCGCGTTCCGAGTATACTTTGTCACAGTGTTCACCCACTAAACTGCCACGAGATTGGAGAAATAAAAGTAAAGAAAGGTTTCGCTTACTTGCCGGATGGGTGATGGACCCTTTACCCTGTCGATAGTCACTCCTGTGTCTGACCCAAAGAACTTTTCTTTAGCTCAATTAATGACGCCTGCCTTATTGTCTTGTTCATTCCATCCCAATGGTATGCACGTTTTATCACGGTTACCAGAAATCCCAACAGTTTCTTTAGCTATCAAGCAGACCCGTTTTCCGTGTTGGATAAGTGTGAACGTCGGCGAATATTACATATTTGCTATATCTATGCCTTCACTAAATTAGAACAAAAACGTGCATCCTAGCCTTGTTTTACTAATTGGCACTTGACTCGCAGGCCAAAGGTTGATAGCGCACATCTTTAACTCAGCCCACTGTAATTATTGCGCGAGTTATCAAAAACACCATAAAATTGGGTATTTTATATGTATCCTTTTGTACTAAATTTTTGTCATACGGTTGATTCCAATTGCTTGTAGCCTGCACTTTTCTTTTCAGTGGCTGATTCCGCGTCTTTGCTTACTTCCTTCTGGATGCGCGGTGTTTGCTGCCCCCATAAGGGTAGAAGGTAATATCCAACTACTCCGGAAGAGACTACCACTATAAGAATCCAGTAGTTGTACGTCATCACTGCCAACATTAGCAAGTACCCTATTAAAATCCTGACGACGTGAATTCCAGTCAAAAGCAAGTTAAGGAAGAGGCTGAAAAAGATAAGAAATGAATCAATTTAATTTCAGCCATGTTAGAAAGGAAATAAAATGCGAAAGGAAGCGACTACCCTTGTTGGTACACTGTACTACCTGACTACAAGATACGTACCTCAGAGGCCATGGGTCTCAACGAAAAGTTGTAATATTTTTAATTGAAGGTGGGCCTTAATATCAAGTTAAAAGCTGTGACACAACTTGGCCCTACACAATTACATCAAGCCTACAACGTTAAATCTTGAACATGCTGAAAATTCTATATTTCTGAAGTTTTGAACTAAATTTTCCTCTCTCTGAAACTAAATGCAAACAATCGAAACTTTTTCCCATGTAACACTGGGTAATCAGGTGACACTGGTCAATAACCCTGCTGATTTCCTAAATTTTCTTTCATTAAAATACAAATTTTCTTCAATTTAAGCCTTTAATTTGTAAAATATTTGTCCAAAAGGCAACGAAGTTTCAGAAATCTAATAACTCTCGTTGGAAACCTTAATCCACAGGTAAAAGAAAAACTATGTGTAGGCAACAGCCGGTTCGGTCACCAATCTCGGATTTTCCTAATGAAAGGTGCATACAGAGCTAACCAGAATGCAAAAATGCATAGAGGTTTCGATAAAACACACATGCTCTTTTAAATAAAATGCTACATTTCTTGTAACAACAGGTGACCCCGAAAATGACCTTTGACTCCTGCACCTGTAAGTAACTGTGCCTTAAGATATTCTTCAAACAAGGTTTTCAGAGTTTGATGCCAGGTGATACCAGATGACCATTGACCACCAAAAACAACAGGTACAGTACTTTCAACTCTCCATAACACATCCACATACTAATTAGGAGATCCATCCAAGTTTCCTACCTTGAGATATCCCATTTTGACGAGGTTTTCAAAGCTTGACCGATCATGACCCCAGATGTCCTTTCACCTCCACAAAAAACCTTATAAAGACCATCCTCTCACCATGACTCACCCACATACTAATTATGAAATCCATCCACGTTTTGTACTATACCTTGAGCTATCCTAAACAAGGTTTTCTGAGTTTGACTCCCTTTGACCCAAATGACCTTTGATTTCTACACAAAATCAAAAGGGTTCTTCCTTATATCACAATGCATCAACATATAAAGTTTGAAATCAACCCAAGCTTCCTACCTTGAGATATTGTGTTAAAAAGGTTTTTTAGGATTTGTCCCCTTCTGACACCAATGACCTTTGACCTTCACCAAAATAAATAGGGTTCTTCTTTACAGTACATCATAACGCATCAAAATGTCAAGTTTGAAATGAACCCAAGTTTCCTACCATGATGTATCATGTAAACAAGGATTTCAGGGTTTGACCCCATGTGACCCCAAATAACCTTTGACTCCCACCAAAATTTATTGGGTTCTTTCGTACATCATAACGCATCAACATATCAAGTTTCAAATTAATCCATGTTTCCTACCATGAGATATCGTGTAAACAATGATTTCGGGGTTTGACCCCATGTGACCCCAACTGACGTTTGACCTCCACCAAAATCGATAGGGTTCTTCCTTACATCATTACGCATCAACATATCAAGTTTAAAATTAATCCAAGTTTCCTATCTTGAGATATTGTGTAAACAAGGATTTCGGGGGTTGACCTCCTGTGACCTCAGATGACATTTGACCTCCACCAAAATAAATTGGGTTCTTCCTTACAATATGGGGTGTCTGTGTACCAAGTTTGAGAACTGTCAGGTCTTCCCTTCTCAAGATATCGTGTAAACAAGCAAAGTCTCACAAACACACACACACGCGCACATACACAAATACATACACACGCACGCCATCATGAATGCATAGGTTTCTCTTTTCATCGAAACCAAAAAGCAACCAACCTTTTCAAATTTCCTTACAGGAAATCCAGAATCTATAATTTTCTGTAAAACAAGCTCCATATTTTCCAATATTTTTTCATTTTTTTTTTGGTAGTAAAAATTCCACCACACTCATTATACACTTTTATTTACACTTAAAAACTAGGAAAGGAAAACAATAGGAAAAATATGGGCGCTTGCAGTACCCCACTTCAGGGCCGGACAGTGTAGTGTCTACTTGAGTTGTGTACATTTTATTTCGGTGAAATCCCAAAAACTTTCTCTTTGCAAAGTTGCCCATAAGAAAACTTTTAACTTGAAAAATTACCACTCTGAATTTTAGGTTCAAATTAAGGCACTTATACACGGGGCACATGACCTTCCCCCACGCAAGAGATATCCAAAAAGATTTGCACTGAGCTTAGCCTCGAATAAAGAACAATATCCTAGATAAATCACCCTAACTACTGTAACCTTCATAACCTATTTTGCCAAAGTGGCAAATCTCGCACCATTGCGGACTTAGGTTTCTTGAAAAGGGAGAAATGCTCCAAGGAGTCGGACGTTTGGACCGGTAAAGCTTCTAAGTGATGCTAATATAGGTTACCGGTACTTTGGCAACGGGTCTGATCTCAATGAAATGATGAAGTAATGTCATTTGTTTCCTTCGAGGTCATAAGTTCATTTCCGAGTAATCGATTGAATCTTATCTACACTGAAAGTCATCATGGCGTTAGTTTCATAACATCATCAGTCTTCGTCATTGCCATCATAGTCGTCACTGCCGTCGCGGCGCCACCACAACCGCCGCCGCCACCATTATCACCATCGTCATCATCTCCTTATAGAGATAAATCACATGACGATTCGATTATCTTTTGTTGACACTTACGTATGTGACAGAGGTATTTCCAATTGAACACGTGACACCGTTCCGGTCCTTTGATTGGCAGGATTTGTTTGTAAATCATCTTGGCAAGTATATGTATCGGACGAATTGTTGGTGATGCACTTAAGAATATTTGATTTGACAGATACAGTTACATGTTTCAATGTTTCAAGTAATAAAGATAACACTGCAAGGCCGACAAGCAGAACAGCTGTCTCTGTGAAAAGAAAAAGAAAACATGAACGTTTGAGCCCTCATGTCTATAAAAACATCATTAGTAAAATGGAGTTTTACGGCCCAGTTAAAATTTGTTCAATTGAGTTTGCTTTTCTAGTTGTAACTCACTGGATTGTTTTCCCTACTCCTTTGCTTATGCCGAGCACCAAGCACAATAGCAGTAGGTTCCATTTTCAAAGTCTTTGGTATGACCCAGCCAGGACTCGGACCCGACCTATGATACGATAGAGAGAGACGTGTGGGGCAGATATTCAGTCATCGAACATCATAAATCTTAACAATTATAAAGGTTCTAAGTCGAAAAGGCTTATTTTTAATTTTGGTGGAGCTTTAATTCACCGATGCCATTTCCCAGCTACACAAAACTTTTTTTCAAACGTGGCATGTGGTGATAAAAAAAGATTTTCAAACTGTCATGTGATTTTAAGAACGTGTTATAACCCCACATGACACGTTTAAAAAACGTTTAATGTTAGCACAACGACGATGACCAAAGCACCGAGGGAAAGAAATTTCATCGGAGAATCCTGTCTCTCCGACTCCGACTATTTTATACTGGTAACATCAATGAAGTAGTTTTGGCATGCAACCGATCATACATTTGTCTTGGTTAACCTTTCAACCCTTTTCGTAGAACCAACTTTCGCGATAATAACCACTTGTCCAAACAGGTGGCTATTTATCTGAAAATTTTACCAGCAAACCTAAGTTTATCTTTAACTTGTATTTACAGTTTTTGAACTTGGTCTACAATAGAAACACCTCTACAAACTTATTTACATTCAAGGTTGTGTCTATTTGATCTTTTGCAGTGTAAATGCGTGATATAGGTACAGGTAGCTAGCTAGGAACTGGACTTGGGTGACCTAAAATGAGGAAAAATGAATATTCAATATCTTTCGATGACGTTACATCTTCATCAAGACTAGTGCACGTAAAGGGTGTAATATACTGAATGTTTACGCGTAAGGGAAAGTGTCGGTACAGCATTGTACTCCTATCTACAAGCATTTTTTACAAAAGGAAACCCGAAAGAGCGACTACTTAGATCCCCATATGAGAAGCCGGGAAATGTCATTTTCAACTGTCTGAGGGGTCGGATATTTAACCAGAAAGCCAAAAGGCTTAGTGATTCCTTGCCGCTGAAATGTATGGCCTTTTTCACATTGACATTGCTTGTGCAATGTTTTTCAATTAACAGGGCTCCATGATGTGCCCACAAAGTACACATGCAAGGCATCCAGTCTTCCTACATTGAGATCCCCCTTGCCCTTTGTGAACCTAAATGACATTTGACCTCCACCAAAAACTTCTGGGACCATGTATTCACTATGTGCCATCTACATGACAAGTTACAGGACCCTACAAGTGACCTTTCTTGAAAGACTGTGCAGGAAAGCTTGTCAGGATTTGAACATGCTGACTCGAAATGAACTTTGACCTTTCAGAAAATCAATAGGGATCATCTACTCAATATGACCAATCTACACACTAAATATGAGCACAGTCACATGCACAGTTCTTGAGATATCGTGTTTACGATGTTGTGACCTTTTGACCTCTTGTGACCCCAAATGACCTTTGATCTCCACCAAAACAATAGGGATCATCTACTCAATATGGCCAACACCCTCGCCAAATATGAGCACAGTCACATGTACCGTTCCTGAGATATCGTGTTTACGAAGTTGTGACCTTTTGACCTCTTGTGACCCCAAATGACCTTTGACCTCCACCAAAAACAATAGGGATCATCTACTCAATATGGCCAATGCACACACCGATTATGAGATTAGTCAAACTTACTCTTCTTGAGATACCGTGGTTACAAGCAATTTCTAAGGAATTTACCTATTGACCTCTCGTGACCCCAAATGACATTTGACCTCCATTAAAATCAATAGGGATTATCAAATCAATATGACCGACCCACACACCAAATATGAGCACAGTCACATGTACCGTTCTTAAGATATCGTGTTTACGAAGTTTTGACCCTTTGACCTCTCATGACCCCAAATGACCTTTGACCTCCACCAAAAACAATAGGGATCATCTACTCAATATGGCCAACACACTCACCAAATATGAGCATAGTCACTTGTACCTTTCTTGAGATATCATGTTTATGACGTTTTGACCTTTTGAACTCTCGTGACCCCAAATGACCTTTGATCTCCACCAAAAACAATAAGGATGAACTACTCAATATGGCCAATGCACACACCAAATATGAGATTAGTCACACTTACTCTTCTTGAGATACCGTGTTTACAAGCAATTTCTAAGGAATTAACCTATTGACCTCTCGTGACCCCAAATGACCTTTGACCTCCACGAAAATCAATAGGGATTATCTAATCAGTATGACCAACCCACACACCTAATACGAGCACATTCACATGTACCGTTCTTAAGATATCGTGTTTACGAAGTTTTGACCTTTTGACCTCTCATGACCCCAAATGACCTTTGACATCCACCCAAAACCATAGGGATCATCTACTCTATATGACCAATCCACACTCTAAATATGAGCATAGTCACATGTACCGTTCTCGAGATATCGTGTTTACGAAGTTTTGACCTTTTGAACTCTCGTGACCCCAAATGACCTTTGATCTCCACGAAAAACAATAGATATCATCTACTCAATATAGCCAACCCTCACACCAAATATGAGATTAGGCACACTTACTGTTCTTGAGATACCGTGTTTACAAGCAATTTCTAAGGAATTTACCTATTGACCTCTCGTGACCCCAAATGACCTTTGACCTCCATGAAAACCAATAGGGATTATCTTATCAGTATGACCAACCCACACACCTAATACGAGCACATTCACATGTACCGTTCTTAAGATATCGTGTTCACGAAGTTTTGACCTTTTGACCTCTCATAACCCCAAAAGACCTTTGCCCTCCACCCAAAACAATAGGGATCATCTACTCAATATGAACAACCCACACTCTAAATATGAGCATAGTCACATGTACTGTTCTCGAGATATCGTGTTTACGAAGTTTTGATCTTTTGACCTCTCGTGACCCCCAATGACCTTTGATCTCCACCAAACACAATAAGGATCATCTACTCAATATGGCCAATGCACACACTAAATATGAGATTAGTCACATTTACCCTTCTTGAGATAACGTGTTTACAAGCAATTTCTAAGGAATTTACCTATTGACCTCTCGTGACCACAAATGACCTTTGCCCTCCACGAAAATCAATAGAGATCATCTACTCATTATGACCAACCCACACACGCAAATATGAACATAGTCACATGTACCGTTCTCGAGATATCGTGTTTACGAAGTTTTGACCTTTTGACCTCTCGTTACCCCAAATAACCTTTCATCTCCACCAAAAAACAATAGGGATCATCTACTCATTATGACCAACTCACACACTCAAATATGAGCATAGTCACATGTACCGTTCTCGAAATATCGTGTTTACGAAGTTTTGACCTTTTGACCTCTCATAACCCCAAATGACCTTTGCCCTCCACCCAAAACAATAGGGATCATCTACTCAATATGGCCAATGCACACACGAATATGAGATTAGTCACATTAACCCTTCTTGAGATACTATGTTTACAAGCAATTTCTGAGGAATTTACCTATTGACCTCTCGTGACCCCAAATTACCTTTGGCCTCCACGAAAATCGATAGGGATCATCTACTCAATATGACCAACCCACACACCAAATATGAGCATAGTCACATGTACCGTTCTCGAGATATCTTGTTTACGATGTTTTGACCTTTTGACCTCTCGTGACCCCAAATGACCTTTCATCTCCACCAAAAACAATAGGGATCATCTGCTCAATATGGCCAATGCACACACTAAATATGAGATTAGTCACACTTACCCTTCTTGAGATATCGTGTTTACAAGCCAAAGCGTCACATACACACACACATACACACACACATACACACGACATCACCATCGCATAGATTCCTTGCCTGCCTTCGACAAGGAATCAAAAACGTCTTGTACGCTTCGCGCCAAACAGTGGTGGCTCTCCGCTTAGTCTTTCTGGCTGAATTTTAGTTTGGAACGAACGTACGTTTACCTGCAATTGAAACTAAAAACCGACTGTTTGGATCCCCTTAGTAAGCATGTCTGAGAGGTACGAATTTTCAAATTTTCTGCACGCTCCGAGCCAACCATTGGTGGCGCTCCGCTTTGACTGTCGTACGGGCAGAATCACATTTTTCGGGCAAAAATATTCTGCCCCCAAACTGAAGTGCTCCCCTACTCTTTTGGAAGTACCCTACTCAGGCGTGCACTGGAACACAGCTGCTTGCCACATTCAGCAGGATTCCGGATTTGCAATCCTAGGATACATAGTCCAGTGGAGTAATGAAATGAACTTATCATTATCTGAAACGTGTTTTAAATCTTAGAAACATCATTAATTTTCACACCAGAATAAAAGACAATTAAACCTGGCAAATGCCATTTCCAGCCATCTGGGAGGTTTTAAAATCCCAAATTTTCTTTGTACGCTCCGCGGTAACCGATGGTGGCGCTACGCTTTGATTGTAAACTACAGCCACTCCCCTACAAGAGTATCCAGCCCCCATAAGCCCCACCAAAGAAAAACCTAGCAAAGTCACTGCCGTGGGCCCCTACCAGGGCTTTGCCCCTGAACCCCACCAGGGGCACTTAAGCGGGCCCCTGGACTCAACGCCGATGGGGTTTTGTGCTTCGAGGAAAACCGAACGCCTTACGGCGTCACCATCATGTCGGCTGCCGAAAACCTGTGCCCCCCAATAAAAAACAACATCTTCCGCCCCCTATGCAGTATAGAAAATGAACCACGTTTGTCAACATTTGGTCTGCATTTCAATCGGACGTGTATTTCTCAAAATATCAGCAACTGAAGTTGCTAAATTCGCGTTCCAAAGGAAACTTAAGGGCGGAAGGCCTTGTATCACTTACTAACATTGACAAGCTCACATTGACAGGAAATGTCTTGTTTCTTCTTATGTTTCAGTTTGCTGTGTTGACCTTGGACTTAATTGGGATAGGATCTCATCGTGGTTTTACAAGGTGCGTTGAGTTCTCATGCCACTTATGCAAACACATTTTGCCATTGATAACTGAAAGTGTTGAGGAAACAAAGACTACCCATTGTAGAAAATGTGCATAAATAGTGGGTATTTATTTGCTAGTCGTGACCGACTGCATCCAGCAATGGTTGAAAATGTTCATCGGGAGCCTGCTTACGACACCACTGAACTCTAGTCGTGATCGGTCACACCGTCAGAACAGCTACAACCGACGCGACATCTATGACAAGCTAAGTGCTCACTTATTCGAAAAACGTGCATTATAGACCGATCAACGATGTAAGTTATCGATCGGAAAACATATTTTTTTACAAAAAAAACTTAGATTTCCAATTGAAAAATCCCTCCTTGTCTCCGAATGACATCATTTTTCCAAAAATTCATGTTTTGCGCGTTAATCGTAAATTACACGTTGCCGATAAACTTAGATTTTCGTTCGAAAACCCCTTTTTCGACCGCAAAAGCTACTGTTTCGTCGAAAAAGAAATTATTAACAGCCGATAAACATGGCTTTTCGAATTATTGAGTATTAGGTTTCCTACAGATGTCAAGCTTGTCATTGACGCCATAGGTATTCTTGCGGTGTGACCTGAGCCCAATCCAGAGTATAAGAGCTTTTATGATACTCATTTCCATTCATAGTTAAACCATGGAAGTACTTCCATGGTTAAACCATAAATAATTTTGGGGAAATCGGTGTTTAATTTAGGCATTGGCACAGGCTGACACAGTTGGCTAGCGTCTAATACACTTTTGCCAGAGGTGTGAAAAAGGTTTGCCACAGGTCAGGTTTTCATGCAAATACGCCATGGTGTACCGTAAACAAGGAAGTTTGAAATGTAATAATGTGACGTTTCATCAAATTGAAGAAAATGTGTGCCAATCTGTTTCCTTTTAAAACACAAACATGTTTGCCACGTGTTTTCCCATCAGGGACAGCTTTTCAAGTTCTGTGTAATTACGCAGTTACAAACGACAGACAACATATGCTAGCCTGCAGCAGGGGTAAACACGCTAAAAAAGGTCAGATATTTTGTTTTCCGACTTTTAGACAGAAATGGTACGCAAAATATCAAATCCTAAGTATGTCAGAGCAGTCAGAGCTAAGGCTACAGTGGCGGATTTAGGGGGGGGGGTGACTAGGGTGGCTAGCCACCCCCCTTTTTTGACCAAAAAAAAAATAATAATAAAAAGTAGGCATTGTTTTCACATGCTATCGTCTTCCTATTATTATTTCCTATGGAACGCGAACAACACTGAACTTTAAAAGTACATATTTGAAAGTGGATTAATTAAAATGTTAAATGCAGCAACACCAAGGACTAATTTAATTCTGGCACTCTGGTACGAACATAGAATAGAGCTTGAAGGTGCAACCGTATTACAGGCGATATACTTATTTTTTTCTGAAATATTCAAAACCCAAATCCTAGCCACCCCCCTTTTTAAAACCCTAGATCCGCCACTGGGCTAAATCGTTTCGCCTTCAAGCCTGAAAAAGTATGCTTAGCAATGACTTCTACTTTCCTTTTATTCTTTTTTAATTTCCATGTAAAAATTTGTTTTGCCGTTCTGAATCTACAGTTCTACATACCTTAATTTTTTACTTTTGTTTGTTTTGGATCCATCTTTGTTTTCCGTTTCACAGAATCACGGAATGATCACGACTTTCCCCTTCTGAGACCGACTCTTACCTTCCCCAACATATCTCATTCTGGAAATCTACTTTCTTAAGCCCTCCTTTTTGAATCAACAGATGAATCTCACAATTCGCTTGTAACTTCTCTTCCAAATATCTTTCATAATTTTAAGACGTTAAATAATGAATATTTAAGCCGGGCAGTTTTTCGTGATAAATTTCAAAATTGAGGAGAAAAAATTTGTAACATTGATCTCAACAGTCACATTATGAAGCAGGGCAGTCCTCTATAACAATCCAAATTGGAGTGACTGCAGTATGCATGTCCCCTTTAATTAATTAAGTTGTAAAAGTTACAGTTCACAAGAGCGCCAGATACGTGCATGTCAAATGAATCGGATCTTGGCAGTATATTGATTCTACATACATGCAAACCCTTGGGTCATGATCCCATAATAGTAATGGAGGGCACAAATTATTCTTGCCCACTCTCCTGGGTCTTGGAAAGAATTTTTACAACAATCACAATAAACTGAGAGCAGTAAGAGTGGAAGTTTCCTGCATATATCTACAGTAAACCACTTGAGAAGCGTACAGACGACACTTTGGTTTTGCTGAAAACATTTGTCTCACTGCAAATGAGTAAAATCATGTCATTAAGCGCACTGAGGGACAAGTAGTCGCAGTAGGGCTCTATACTTCATCGAATAGACTTGAGATCAACCCTCCGATGGTCGCGAAGTTCGAAAACTTTTCCGACGAAAAGAAGACAGCCGTTCCCGACAGATCAAAATGCATCCCTTTTCCCATTGATGATCTACACCTTTGACCAATTCCTCCCTAACGGTTGCTTGGAGCCTTCAGTATAAATTAAGCATGGGGCAAAGAACGTACTGTAGCAAAATTGTTCGATTTTTTCAAAATGGGCGTGGTGAACAAACAAGCAAGACCGTTCATTATTGTTCCACAAGCAACAAAGATTTTAAATATGCCCGAATTTCTGTGTCCTAATATCGATGAAAACTGCAAGGTTTTTTAACATTCGTCCAGGATTGCAATTCTTCTAAGGAGATGTTTGAAACGGGGCCACCCATGGGAAAATAGTCACAAGATCGGCTGACAATCGATTTTTCCCCGAAAGCGGTTATCTCCTAAACTGTTAATGTTGTATAAATTTCGTACGGGACTGCCTGATGAGAGATTTGGAACAGATTTGTGAAAACTCCATTCCCTCCTTTTATTACCCCTCCTGTAAGACATGCTCATGATTGTTTCAACCATTTACAGGTCCTGCAACCATGAAAATTCCCTACAAACTTTTATCGCCCCGTGCTGTGGGTTGGGGCCGGGGTGTAGAACATACTGCACGATATTCCCAGCCTATCGTGAAGTCACGGTCATACTACAACAAACGCAGATACTGGGGCGGTATGCACAAAACATCGTAAGTGTATATTTTAAGTAATTCATTAAGTATTTCCTTAAGTGGTCATCCTGAAATGATTAAGTGGTATGTACAAAGCGTCTTAGGAATTTTGCCCAAATATATCCTTAACTTTAAGGTACCTCATCTAATCTCTTAAGTGGAATATTTTCTGGATATTTCTCCATGCAGCCATGGCTCACATTATCTTTGTTAACTGTGAATTGGAAGAAGTGGAAAGGCAGTCTCCCGATCAAGAATATTACAGGACCGGGAAAACCCTTTGGATTTTCACCTATTGATTATGAGATTTACCAGGCTTCGTTTTGATAGAGAAGTGATACTTTTCATACCGGATCTTCTGGCTGAAGATATTGAACCACCCACTAACACGAAGTCACGCAATTCCTGTCCTATACTATAGGTTTTCATTACCCTAAGGTTTTATGCAAGTGAGAGCTTGAACAGGTTGCTGCAGATACAACTAAAATACATAAGAGTTCTCATAGGCGTACGAGGTGGGGGTGCAGGGGCACTTGCAATTCGGGCAGAATAGTCGGTCTATTCGGGCAAAATATGGGCACAAAAGATACACGGTGACATTATTAGGGCCAAAAATGCTCTTGCCCCTCATAGAAAATTACCCCCTTAGGCGTATAAGAGTTCTGCTTGTTGAATCATTCACAGGGTTACACAAATGTTCTAACGTATATTAACGAATTTGTAAGATTTCAAGCGAACGATAACTCCCAACTGATATGAAATAGCCAATTTCCCAAATGTTAGAGGAGCAGTTGACGGAACACATGTGAAAATCATCGCATCGCATCAGTATGGAGCGAGTTCCAATTCGATAAATGTGCAGAAGGTAAGGTAAGATGAAGTCACGGCACAGTTTCCAACCGATTGGTTCAAATCGAGCCGACTACGGTCTTTTGTTCCAGTTGTGGCTCACTGGCTTGTTTTCCCCATACTCCAGCGCGTATGTTAGGGATAAGGGCTATCGTTAGCCAGTTAGGAAATTTCTTGTTTAACTGTGCGCATCGCCTCGATATTTTCAGGCAGAGAATCACCGTATAAGTAGGTCCCCATTACCCGCGTTCTCTATGTTCAATCCCTACTCCTTTTTGAAATGTGTGGATCCGCACCTGTTTCAGATGTTTTTCCTTTAATTGTTCTCTCTTATTTTCCGTGTTCTGATCTGTTTTGTTTGTATTCAGTTTACAATTTTATTTTCCTACTTCTGTACAGCACCTTAGTGCTTTTAACCTGTTAATTGGACGAGACACTTTATAAGTTTCATCTACTATTATTATTATCGTAATATACAGTATGTTCATGGTTGAGCGGTTGGCCAAAACAGTGCGTTAATCTCGGTCTTTCGAAATCAAGCGGTACAACCAAGCATTTACTTCCGAAATAAGCTACATCCCTGAAACGGACACAAAATTAAGCTGACCCACCTATTGGCCTACAGACAGAGCTGTCAAACATACGTCGTTCAGGCCTTGACTCCCTGAATAAAAGATACTTCTGGCACTCCCCATGCAGCCACTACACATCACCAAGTTGGTCAAAATGCAGAGAAGCGACTAACTTCAAGTTCAATTTGTATGCCACTACCCGTCTGCATGCTGGGCGAATATGCCTACTAAACTGAGGCTAAAAATCACGAGTTGTTTACTAAGTGCAAGGGTAATTGTGAAAAAGTTTAAGGAACATTCTACGCCGAGGAAAATGTAGCCTGCCGTACACCGGTTACCTGGTAAGCACTCACACTAGTGACTGGACCGGAAAATAATATAAAAGCAGGGTGACGGGGACTGCATTTCTTAATCGTTTTGACCTATAAGCGTAAGTCGGACTACCCTAGATCGATTTCAATTAAAATTGAAAAAGAGGGTTTTCAAAGCATATTCTGATGATTTTTCACTTCGGTCTAGTAAGCAGGATAAAAATATTCCTGACATATCCTGAAAACCCTGTCGCAATACCCTTTCCCAAAAAATATTGGATATTTGTTAAAACATGTACTTTTCAACAAAGCCACAGAAAATTGAGTAAGGGGGTACCAGTTACCAGAGAATCCTTTCGTTTTTCTTTATAACTGAACGTCCTGTTTGTCCTTGAAAGTTGATATTGAAATGTTTGAAGGAGTTTTAGCATGACCCAACTGCCCAAGACCAAATGCAAGGTACCGTATCGAACAATGTTTCTCAATATTAACTCTAGCACCATCAAATATATAAATAAATTGAAGGCATTGTTAAATTAGTGAGCCGTGATGACATCACAGATTCCCAACATGCACTAAATCTCAAGAAAACGATGCTTACTTAGTATTTTTCGAACGCTATACTATCAAGTAAGATGCAGTTTACACCTCATTTAACAGAATATTTTACTGCAAATTTTGAAGTCGATATATTTTCTCTGGAAAATCCTTGAATTTTACATATACCACCAGGCCGTAGTGACTAGTGGGGCTAGAATTTGAGGACATGTCTTCCAGTTCTCAGACTAGAAGGAATGGTCAAAGTACACTCAAAAAATGATTATGCAATCTGGGCAAAAAATTACCCAACCGTTGGTTCCGTATGCTTCCTGACCGGAATTGGGTAAAAAAATGCCCAACTCAGCTCAGTTGGTTAAGTGTTTTACTCATTAGTTGGGCAAAAGAAATTACCCAACTATTTCACCCAACTAATTTTGCCCAACAAATGGTTAAATTTTGTACCAATACGTTTGTCCAACAGCTGTACTGTTGGGTGCTTGTTTTGATTTCAATATAACCTGATATGAAATTATATGATTTGGATAAGACGAAGATTTAACAAAGTACCCTGACACATACACCGTTTGTTCTCCAAAAGTGATTGGGGCACCACAGACGATGCACTTGGTAAGTAAACGGTGAAGTGTGCAGTTAAAAGTAACAAACTCAATCCTGAACTTTGTATTTCTTCTCCCATTGATAACGTAGCAATGGAAACTTTTTCTATGCGACCATTGCTCTTTAAGTACTTTCGTCCAGATTTTTTTACTGCTATTCTACCGTTAGCTTTTTATATACCTAATACAACCTTATTCAACCATGAGATCTTAAAATTAACCATTTACAGTATATTACAATTATTATCTGTTAAACTTAACTGATCTTTAACTTATCATCTGATTGGTCAATTACATTTTACCCAACTGTTAGGTACTTTAAAACTTGCCCAACACCTTTCACCAACACTTGGATTTTACCCAACCTTAATTTGCCCAAAAATATGGGTACAGTTGTTTACCCATTTGCTGGCAATAATTTGCCCATGTTGGGCATTTTGTATATTGCCCAACGCTTTTTACCCAACAGTTTTTAGAGTGTAGGAGCTCAGAAATTGCGGCCCTAAACTCCAAAAAGGGAGTTGCAACAGATCAAACCAACCCAGGATGGGGTGATAAATACTAAGAAAAGTCATGTTGCAGACCCGAACGGAGCACGAGAAGTCTAATGTTACTCACGAATGGGGTTGCCTCCGGTACGGTACAGTACGTACGACGATGATTTGTAGTCAGCTCATCAACACAAATAAAATGGCGCCGGACAACCTAAAAGGGTGGGAGCCATAGAGGCGATACAAGCTCACCCTACACCGTGGGGTACAACGAGGTCCGGCCACAGTTACATCCAAAGCAAGTGCCAAATGTACCATCTGGCCACATTTCATATCACTTGGTCTTCACAATTTGACAACACACCTTGTGCCGAAAATGTTGACAGTGCAGTACAGGGCAAAAATCAAGCGTCCACTTGTGTTTCTACATGTGTCGCAAAAATGTGCGGCAGCAATTCAGATTTTAATTTTCCGGCAACTTATGGCCAATCTCTGACGAATTAAAAATCATTTTTGAATCAGATGATCCTCCACGTGGGCTTAACTTATTTTGCTTGTAGCCTACCTTACAGTATATGATTATCATTTTAATATGTATAATGTGCTGCATTATGACTCACCAAAAGGGTTTTTTCACACTTTCCATTGAAGTTAATAATGAGCAAAACTAACAACAAATTTGCAATGCCTCAATTACAACAGTTTTTAGAAGATGACACAACTAAGCACTATGAAAATCAACCCGGCATTAGTGTCAAGCGAGTCATTGTGGTGCACCATTTGAAGGGTTGGAAAATTTGACTAGCAGTGTACTGTAGCTGCGTGGCGGAACTTGAAATGGAAGGGGTCGTTTTTCCGGGTGGGGCTTGGTCCTGATAATGGAATAATAACATTCCATTCTTCTCTAATTGGTGTATTTCAAGCGATGGTGGAACCCTGTACGTATAATTTCAAAATTAGTCATTTGCACCAGGCTATATAAAAAGGGCCATCCACATAAATCTCATTTTAGATAATGCTTTTCTATAAGGTCACCTACAGTAGTTATAAGAAAAATGGTTCGAGCAGCGAGAGGTCAGTGACGACACCAAGGAGGCATGGGGGCCAATTCCCAGTCAAAGTCATTCCCCCAGAAACGACAAATTGAAGCAAATATGTCAACCCGGAGACTTAATTATTTGCCCAGGACCCTCAGACCCCAACAGTCCTAAGGTGGTCCCCTTGACCCCATCCGCTACAGTTCACACTTTCGCGCTTGGTTATTTTGAAGTACCCGAGAAAATTGTTTTCCTCAACGTCTTCCTTCGCCCTTTATTAGCCCCCCCCCCCAACTTTTGAAATATGTAGTCACCATGACTGGGTTACGGGCCATGCTCAATCGGAGCCCCCTCACGAATCAAAGTGAAGAAAGTTTAGGTCATAATAACAAAAAAAATGATTAAATCTAACACTTTTAAAAATGGGGAGTGTCCGAAGGACGTTGTAGAGTTTCCCCGATGTTGGCAGAATTTTCATGCTCCCATCTCGACTAGCCTTCGCCTCCCATCGCCAGTTACGCCTCTCAACCGAAGCCTACGAAAGTTCCGCTCCACCGCCCCTCCCCCTTGTCAAAATCTTTGGGTAGATGCGTACTGTTTAACAAGGTGTTTCTTGATTGGTTGTTGTCATTGTATTGTATCGATTGTATTCTTTGTTAGGGTTAGGAACTTAGGTTAGAGATTAGGGCTATTGTTAGCCAGTTATGAAATTTCTTGTTAAGCAGTGCCCATCGCCCCAAATCTGTCCTTATTTGCTGACCCTTATCCCATAGTGGCGGAAACATCCAAAGAAAAAATAAGAAAAGTGGGAGAAAGGCGGTAGGAAATACTTCCAAATAATAGGAAATTGCCGTTTCTCAGATTTCGAGGTAAATATTCAACTTTTCTGTTTTATTTTGTCACAGATTGTAAATTTCATGGTGCAAAATTTGAAATATTGTTTCGTGGATGGAATTTTCAGGACAAATATCGTAATAGTGAAATCTAAGAAGAAATGATAATGAAATTTAAGAAGAAAAACGCAAAAAGAGGCAATGACAACAAAAATTCACTGATCAGTAAACAGTTTATTAGACTGAAATAGTTTTCTTCATATTTTCAGAAACGATTATTATCCCACAAATTTTGATGATTCTCTCCTTTCTCTACAAAGTAGTCTTTTACGACTAGATAATGACGAAATGCAGACAATTGAGAAAGAAAATGTATAATTTTGATTATAAAAATAACATTTTCATACAATTTTAGTAATTGTTGCTTTTTATCCCGGAAATTTTGATGATTCTCCTCTTTCTCTACAAAGTAGTCTTTTACGATTAGATAATGACGAAATGCAGACAATTGAGAAAGAAAATGTATAATTTTGAGTATAAAAATAACATTTTCATACCATTTCAGTAATTGTTGCTTTTTCCATTGCACAACACGACATTTAGCCTCGAAGAATTGCCACCTACCACATTTTACTAAAATGGTCAGCAAACCGGTGAAAGATAAACAAATTGCGGAATTGAAACTGGTGCAAATAACATTAACCTCATTACGTCTTAGTGAAAGAAGAAAACGTTATTATAATACCCTTTCAGCTACGGCGGCTGTACTCGTACAACACCCATAAGTCATGGTGAGTGAGGAAGTATTTGCTGCATATCTTAACTAGACCAGCTATAGCGGTCGTACTGGTACAGCCTTGATAGGTCAATGCTAGTAAGAAAATATTGCTTCACTTCTAAACTAGATCAGCTATAGCGGCTGTATTCGTACAACCTCCATAAGTCAAGACGAGTGAGGAAACAGGCTACTGTATTTGCTGCAGTTCTAAACTAGACCAGCTATAAAGGTTGTACTGGTACAACCTTGATAAGTCATGGCTAGTAAGGAAATATTGCTTCACTTCTTAACTAGACCAGCTACAGAGTTTGTACTGGTACAACCTTGGTAAGTCATGGCGAGTAAGAACATATTTGCTGCATTTATAAACTAACCCAGCTATAGAGATTGTGCTTGGTACAAACTTGATATGTCATGGCAACTGGGGTAATATTGCCGTCATATCTTAATTATACCAGCTATAGAGGTTGTACCGGTACAAGCTTGAAATATTTTGGCCAGTATGTTATTTAGATGAAATTTAACGAGACACCAACACGAATGTGTTATATAGTATCAACTAGATAAATACGATTCAATTTCAGTTACAAAAACAGTTCAAATACCAATGCAAGTCCTCCCCTTAATTAGCCTCTAACGAAAGGCGGGGAATAGCGTGGGCATATTCTACAACTCCCAACCCCCCGGGGGCCTTTGGTAGGTAAGGAAAAGCTTTAAACTGGACCAGCCGTAAGAGTTTTACAAAACAAACTTGATAAGTCATGGAGACGATAAGGAACTATTTGCTGCACTTCTATACTAGGCCAGCTATAGAGGCTGTACGAAGTCACTGCGAGTTAGGGGTTGCTGAGTCAGGGGCGAACCCACGGGGGCAGGACAGGCATTTACCTTCCACCAGCCGGTGGTATTTAAGTCGCAAAAGTAAATCGCTTAAAAACCATTTTAAGACACTAGGATTTTTCAACCCCCTTTATGGAGTATCTCCCTGTTCGTCTGGAAAGGGGAAGCCCCCAAAGTCGGCTTACTCCTGCAATTTGTCTCCCATTGACCGTGTACGTGAATCCTTTTTCCAAAACCCGATTATGGGGTATCTCCCTGTTCGTTGGCTTACTCGGGGCTTCCCCTTCTCAAACGAACAGGGAGATACCACATAAAGGGGGGGGGGGTGAAAAAATCCTAGTTTCACTCTAGACGTGTGTGAAGTTCAGGGCGTTGGCCCATCGGGAGTGGCCTCTTCGGGCAAAACAAAACTCACCCCCTCACGGACATCTGGACTTAAAAATTTTTTGAAAAGTGATTCACGTGCAAAGTCGATGGGGAGTTAAAACTGAAAAAAATTTGCAAAATCCTCTGTTGAGTGTCAATGAACGGATGATGGACTTGAAACTTAATTTACCTTTTTTTTCGTCTGTTCATGATTGCGGTATAATGACATAAAGTTGACTTTTAGGGCAGAGATACGACTTCTGTATCCTTCCGTTGGCCAAGAAAAAAACTCATTCCCATTGCAAGGCTGTGATGAACTGTCGACGTCCTACCGTCCTTGTAACAGTCACCCCATTTCACATAAATATCTTCCCACAAGACCACCTCACTTGCAATTATTAGTTGCGTTAAAGAATAAAGTAAAACAAAGTGTATGCAAAATCCAAACACGCCATTCTTCCCATTAGTAGAGTTGTCACGGTGAGGTACGTTTCTCCAAAAGAACACAATATAAAAGATCGTTTTAGACGAATATGTCACATATCTGCCGGTAAAATTGATGATGTGGCAAACGATGGATCAGTTTTGGTGTTTCAAGGGTGACTGAAAGAAACATAGGCAGTAGATCTACACAGCACAATGGGAAAGACCAATCTGACGAAGAACGCATACAAGCCCCCTGTATGGTGCTACAACAGTACAAGCCATATTTACACCGAAAATGGTTGACAGGTGTAACGAAAAGTCCACAAACTTAAAACAACTTTCGAGTCTACTTTTGTGCTTTGCATGTAGGCTACGGCTGTGTCTCACGCTTGGTTGGGATATATTTGTCCAGCTCCGAGTAGCAGCTCCCTTGTTGGTCTCTCATGATACGGCGTTCCCACGAACCCACCGATGCCCGGTGTTGCATCGTCCTTGAGTTTACGATTCAACCGCAAATAAGCTCGGTGTTTTTGATCCGTGTCCCTACGAGTTGAACCAGGGTTAACCCAGAGCGGCATAGCCGTGCTGCACGCAAGCGATGAAGTAAACCACCAATGAAATAAAAGCCAGCAAAGGCTGTGCACCAATAAAATGCAAGCAAGCATGCCCGTTGAGTGCTGTGCTATACAAAATTTGTGTTGAAAACTTGTGGGGTATTTCCTACATTACGAACATGTAGTCTATACCGTGCCCACGTACATTATAGCTCCTTTGGGCAGAAAGAAAGCAAAGCGGACAACAAAGCAATATCATTGTAACTCATACGAGCATAATTTTTGGGAGTCTACCCGATATTCCTAAGTTTTTTTTTATTTACAAGGGTCAGTGGTAACAACAAGGTTCATTATTCATAGGATTCGTTTTTGACGCCGAATCCTCACGTTCTGTTTTGTACGGTTTTGCATCGTCTCTCGAGATATGCGGTGTATCACACCTGATAAACCTGATGAGGTTAGGTTAACGTTAGAGACAGTGAGGAAAGGTTAGGGTTAGAGCCTCGAGACTTACCGGTATATTCATACATGATATTATAACACAAATTTCGTGTTTCAAAAGGTTACCGGTACCTGCTCATAAGGTCCTTTATTCATAATCGGGAAAGCAGATTCCTTATTCATAATAGCAAAAGTTCAATATTCATAATTGGAAATAAAGGTCCGAAACATGAAGTAGAAAGAACGGTTTGTTATTGATGATTAGAAAAGGGGTTACATACTCATGACAGGAAAAATGAGTCATAACAACGGACTGAAAGGGGCCAAAGGACATTTATAAGCTTTAAAGGCTACCTGTATCTCGTAACTTGCGTAGTTCCTCTGTGGTTGCAACCCACTTAGGCTTCGCCCCTCAGATTTTTTTGCGTAGAGATGAGCTGAACGAAAACACTTGGTTCGCGCCGCGGGCTAGTACGGTATCTCGTGGCAAGGGGACCCGTCCTTAAATTCGACAGGGAAACTTTTTACTAAGAATAATGATGAAACCCATGTTTCATCGGTGATTATAAATATCAAAACTAGCAAACTCATTGGCAAAGGGGTCAGACTGTGGCACTGGGGTCTGCCCCTCCCCATTGGGGCAAAATCTAAAATTCGGGCAGGAATTTGGAAAAATTCGGACCGCCACTAGGGATTTAAAAATTGCACGGTTTTGAGAAAATTCTTAAGCGTGCCCGGAATCTTAAAAAACATGCCCGAAAGGGAAACACCCGTTCTAGCCTTGGTGAAATAAGTATCATGAAAAATCAACAAGAATCCAAAAATTCGCTTTACATTCGAGCAGCGCAAAAAAGGCTATTTTTCGCGAGCTTTACTTCAGTTTTTTTACAACACAATGGCCGAAATTGTCGAAAATCCAAATTTTTTTCAAGTATTTGCCCCAAAATGGAAAAGTGTCATGGTCAGGGTAACACATTTACGAAACTAATGAAAGAGATAAAAACACATTTTGGATGGCTGACTCTTTAAAAGAACAATTATTCTTCTGCATGTTTTAAAATCTTGCGCACACATAATGGAAAAAACGGCTCAGTATTCTGATACTTTCAAATCTTGTCAACCTTTCCAGAAAACAGGAAACGTTATGTTCAAAGTAAAATTTTCACAAAAATGTAAACGATTACAAAGATTTGTCGCAGTCGAGACATTCTCGCATAGCTTTCGATGTAAACAAAAATTTTAAAACGTGTCATTTAGTGATAGGCTTCCACCTCTTTTTTTTATTTTTCATTTTTTTTTTTTATTATAGAAGGGTCTTCTCCCAAAATGGTAGCACCTTGTTCACCAGATTCGTAACACAAGTCCGAAAATTTACCTCCAAAAATATCAGCACTGGTACACTTACCAGTAAAGTAGTCAATTCGGGAGAGTCCGAGTTAAGAGTCCGGCAATTTTCAACTTTCAAGAACTCGAGGTCGGACTTGGACTCGAGTCCTTGTATTTTCTCAATAGGAAAACAATCAAGCTCTGTCCGAGTCCATCGAAGTCTAAAATCACGTTTTCGAATCCGGAATCGACTACAGTCCTGAATCTTAAAAAGTTTTTCATTTAATTCAAGTCCAGGCTCTCGGACGATGTGTCTACAATAGTACAATAAGCAGGGGTGGCGCCAGCGGGAAGGGGGAGGGGGCCATCCGTCGGGGGGCACTGCCCCCCCCCCCTTCGGGGAAAGTCGGCGGTTTCGTCTGGGAGCCCTAAAATATAAAAATAATAAACTTACACTTACAGAAGTTATTGGGTGGGTGTTTTGAACACTTTTTTGCTTTGAAATGCTATTTTAATTGTTAATACATATCGGAATCGATTTTCAATCACTTCTTCTTAACTCTGTTAAACCTCATTCCATGTATCTTGTCCTATCCCATCCCCCGTCGTGGAAGGACGACATTTTTTCGGGGAGGCCTAAAAATGACAAACGTAAAGGACTGAAGTTACTGGATGGACGATCATGAACTGTTTTTTCCTTTATCTGTTTATGAACTTTTTTTTTCTTTTGTTCTTTTGTAACACTATTTTAATGCATGTCTGAATCGGTTTTTCATCACTTCTTACTAGTTCTGCTATCCGTCATCCCATCTTCAATCCGTGCGCGCAAGGTCGAGTCCCCGTCAGGGAAAGACTGACCTCCCCCTATTGTTGAGAAAATTCAATTTCGTCGGGACGGCTTTATCTACAGGCCCACGGTAAAAGATATGGGCCTGATAACTTCACTCACCCGGGCCAGGGAGCACAGCTCCCTGCCCTGACGATTTTCTTGATTTTGCTTACTCGAAGACCATATTCTTCATGAAAACTCACAATTCCAAATTTTCCTTACATGAACGGACGAGTGGTTGTTCATGTGCATATAGTGCCCAATGGTCTGCCATCTGACCTGCCCCGACAGTCAAATTCTAGCAACGGTAATGAAAGTCGGCCATGATGTCGTTTCGAGCCACAAATAATGATATACAGCAGCGTGAGAATGTCTCTCTATGAGTCCGACTGAAAATTTATTTGAAGCCACTTTGTAACGTGACATATTTTCAAATACTTTGGAAGTAAAATCATTTACAGTCTAGAGTTCGGGCAGTCAATAAAAAAATTCATCCATTTAGTGGATCTTGTGATTTAATACAACGAAGATTCCGGGTAGAGTCAAAAATATTTGTATGTTTTCAATTCCGTTGAATAGTTTCCCCCGACAGCCCGAAAAGAGACAAGACCAATACATCTAAACGTAGCATTCCCTTTTATCTGGTAATTTTCTGATCACTTACCGTACTATGTTATTTTTTTCTATTGAAGTAAAACTTTCATTTTAAAGGAAAGATCAAAAAGGGAATACTTCATTTCTAGTTGCAAGTCTGGGAAATGCCATTTCCGGCTGTCTGAGGGGTAGATTTTTTTTTTTAAATTTCTGTACGTTCCGCGCCAATGATGGTGGCGCTCCGCTTAGATAGTGTTTTGGTGGAACAGATTACTTAACAAAACAATGCATTCTTGCATATTATTCTTCGATTTTGGGCAATATAATAAAGTGAAATTTTATTCCGAAAGAAAACTCAAAATAATGAGTACTTTGCTTTTTAGTTACCGGCCCGGGAAATGCCCTTTTTTGCTGTCTGTGGTTCTCAATTTTTCAAAAATATCTGTGCGTTTCACGTAGATAGTCTTTCGGTCAGGATAACTTTTTTTCGGACAAAAAAAGAAAACGATTCTGCCCCTCCCAAACTGAAACGCTCCCACACGCCCTTTTCAATATATCAAATATAAAACTTCAAATATATGGGAAGCCAAACTTTTCCCGCATGAAAATTTTTCAATGTGGTCCGAGGGCCTTCATGATCTGCCTGATGATATTTAGTAACCCAACAAAACTACAGATCACCTCTTACTTGATTTTTTCTCATAAGAAGGTCAAATTCTTCTGAAAAACTCCACAATCTTTCACAAAATCACAATTTTTCTTAAATATAAGCTTCAGATTGTTAAAAGTGGTAAACAGTTGTCCAATTTCGATGAATACTCAGTACAACAAATAACCAAAGCCAACTCTGTTAATCACCTCGACATTCTACCTAATTTTGCTCTTGAAAGGCATATCACTCAATAAAGAACCCAATTTTGTCATTCTAATCTTACCAAAAACCCCATAATTTTCTAATATTAAAGTTCAAAATTTCTACAATGTAATAAGCTCTTAATTTTCAAATCTTCGTTCAAAAAAGGGACACATATTTCGGGCAAACTTCTAGTCACGTCTTCAGACCTAAGAACGTAAGCCTAGAACGATTAAATATATAACCCCAACAGAATTGTGTCGCGTATAAGACGTTTCTGACTTTGCCCATATGAAGGACAGATTCTTCCATAAACACGCCAATTTTTAATGGTCTTTACAAAATCCAAATTTATTACAAAAATTTAAGATTTTTTCTTCAAAATAAAAGGCTACGGATTAAAAAGAAAGCCCCAAATTTCCCCTCAAATTCTGCCAAATCACGTCGCACCGGGAGTAACTCAACAAACTTTGTCGGGGCTTTGAAATGCTGGCCCCCTTGTCGGGGAGCTTGGCCCCTGTCGGGCAAAATCCTGGCGCCACCCCTGACAATAAGATTATAAATTTAGTTACTGACGTCATATATATTACATTTCATAATTTTATTTATATTTGTATTTTTAATGTCATATTTTTCATCTGCGAGGTCATTGGGGGGGGGGGAGGGGGGAGCAGGACAATTTCACTGGGTTTTCAGTCATTCCACATCGCACGCAAGTTCAGTCCGATCTCGTTCATGTTTTTAATTAGTGATTTCGGCAAAACAGTTTGTTTTTATGTTTTACTGAAGTGAACATATTTGCAAACAAAAGCTGAAACTTATGATTGATTGTATTCTACTCTCAAGATTGGGAAATGCAATTTCCCGCTGTCTGAGGGTTGCGATTTTCAAAATTTTCTGTAATTTCCGTGCCAACTTTTGGTGGCACTCCGCTTAGGTAGTCTTTCGGACAGAATAAAAGGTTTTCTGCCCTTCCAAAAATGCCTCCTTTCAAACTATGCCGTACATGAGCTAGAGGCTGGATCCTCCTCTGGCTATATACTCCTAAACACATGCTGGTCCTGTGGCACTGACGGGCGCCCACAAGAAATTTTGGCCTTTTCCAAGAAGTTAATGTCTAAGAAGTCTAATGGCATGCATCTTCTAGCAGTGGCCCATAGAAAAACAACTTGACTCACATGTTACTTACCAACAGACCAGTGATAGCAATCGTACAATTACCAGCGCTCAAGGAAATACGTTCTTCGTACTTAGGGTAGGCCTACTCCTTTTTTAAGTTGTTCATTTTATAGAAGAATTGATTCGCGGTATTCTCTCTACCATCTTCGAGTATATAAGAGAGTTCCTAGCATACTCAATCCATTCTAATGAGGGATGCGTTCTCGGTCCAAAAGTACTTTCTCCCCTCCCGAACATTCTTTCGTTGCTTCTTCCATGTATAGCTCCAATCTTTCTCCAACCTATTGCCAATCTTTGAAAAGTGTTATAAACACTGACTAGAATAAAGTCAATGCTACTTTGGACACTAGAACACACATAGCTGGTAGATTAGACAACGCCAATGGGTACATTGCACGGGACTGATATGTACCGGGAACTCATCAATCGGTCAACACCTGACCGCATGAGGCCAAATGTTTATTTACTCTGGAAGGTTTGCCTCGAGCAAGCTCATCTCAACCCACCTCCCTTCGTGGGGCAAACTTGCCTCGAGTTTGCCCTAGCCCTAGCCCCGTTCACACGAGGAAAACGGTGAGTTGACCTTGCTATTTAATGAGTTACCCGGGCAACTCGAGGCAACAGTGGGTTCGTGGGAACGCACCTTCAAACCTCTTCGCAGTTTTGCGGTTACGAAATTCCTTACCAAGAAGGTTCCGTAAACAGTGACAGATAGAGCTCCCATAAATAAAGGTTGCAGTCACCCCGGTCACCCCTATGAACTTTCGATGTGTCCTATCACAAGAACGGTTCTTGAAAATCATGCCTGTGACAGTTTTTTTTTTTGCCAGCTAACTATGGGATTTACTTTGAGTGGCTACTTGCGTTTACCAGGGAGTTGCAAGAGACTGCGTTTACCATGAAATTCTTAATTATTCAATATTTAAGTGTTTTTGCAACATTTAGCGTAGCCTGTAAACCGCAACGAAGAGTTTTGAGGACTGGTTGGTTCAGCCTAGGCTGTTCGAATAATTCGAGGTTAATTTTGTAAAGTTGATATTTTTGTGTGTAAAATCATTACGTGACTATGATGTGTTTGTACTTATCGGGCAATTGTTTTCAAGGAATCTGGGCCTGCTTGGAGTTTTCTGTAATAAGAGGGCAAAAGCAGTCACCCCAATTTAAATTATTGTAATAGTCTATTTTAATTCATGAATGGCTCTCGAAAATAATGTGACACTGTTTTTCTCATTGAATTGTAAAATTTATGACAATTGAACCCTTGATTTAACCTAATTATGCAACATTTTAGTCTCGAAATATATTGAAAGAAACATGGAAGAGAAAGAGGAAGAAATTTGTGAAATTTAGTGGTTGTTTCATAAAAGTTTAGGGGCGACTACTCTTTAAAAACATGGCAACCTTTCGACGGACTCAAATGCTGCCTGAATTCTAGTACCTGAAGATCAGGTCGTTCCCCGAAATATACAGTACATGCCGGCCGCCTGATACACCAGTTAGTATGACCATGGAAGTACCACCATGGTCATACTGGTGGTATGACAACAGCAAAACATCACAATACATGTACGGTGTATACTTCTTAAAATAACAAATTCCTGTTCTGTGTATAAGGGTAGAGTCCTAGTAAGGAACGCAGTGGTGAAGCTCTGGTATTTAAAGACATGTTTCCATCATCCCAAGCAGTTCCAATTCTCCCAACCGTCTTACTCTAGCCCCTCCCACATTTATCTAAAACTCATCTTTATCCAGACACAGTCCTAGTTTATTGCTTCATGGCTTGTCCCAGTGGCCATACAAGTCCATAATGTGTAATCAAGACACTCTCAGTGCCCACGCTGTGTAATTGAGCTATGATGCATTATTTGAATGTGATGCCATCAAAGAGCTGTACCAATTGAGAGTTTTGATATATGTATACTGAAACTGTGGTTTGGGGTGACGAATGACTGCCTTTAAAATTTCTTACACGACCGAAAAATGCATGCCAAGGGGCCTGCGTTCATTCCTCTGAAGCATGGAAGTACTACTTCCGAGGTACGGTACTTCCATGTATGAAGGGTGTGCCTGTGCATGTAGTACCTCGGAAGCTTTGCGATTTGATGGGTTCTAAAATTGCCAATTATAATTCATACGTTATAAGTTCACTTATGTATTGTTAACTGTGTGCTGGATACTTTTCTGGGAAAGCACTGTTTTAGGCGTGTAGAACTACCACATTTGGGCCAACTCTTTGGTGGGAGTGTGTAGGATACCAGTGGTCTATATTGCCGGTGAAATGTATCTGCTGTTTGCTTAATTAATTTGCCAAGGCTAATATGGGAATACAGGAATAGAACATTTAAACTTGTTTTTCTTCTCCCCCTCTTAGTGGCGGCATCAGCGGCGTCTGGAAAGTGTCCCGGCAGGGTGTCGATGTTAGCTCAAACTTTATGCCTTAACACACCAAGAATCCACACCTTGTTTTCCCTCCTGGGATTTACCTCTCCCTCCACAACTTCATGGTCTACAGGGCGTTAATACCGCAATCCCCTCTCAATTCCCTCTTTTCCCCTTTTCTCTTTTTCTCTTTTTTTTTCTTTTTCTTCACCATCATTTGGGGAGGCGATCACCCCATTTGGCCCCTTGGTTGCGCCGCTGCTTTCATGATATGTTTTGAAGTTACATATATTTGCCCTCCATCTCACATTTTAATTCGGATTGACTCTGTCCAGCTGTCTTGTCACCACTACCGCACCGTAAAAAGAACACGTTATGAGGTTGGAGAAATAAAAAGAAATAAGCGCATTCAATGAGTGAACGCTTAAAGGGGCTCAATGAGGTGATATCGATTATATTGTGATGAGTTTGAAAGAAATCAATGCACGATTATGCTTTTAATAAGCCTGATTACTCATGTGTGCGCTCCTTTATTTACCAAAAAATGTAAACAATTGTAGTTTTTATGTACAGGGATTGCATATGATTTACACTCAATGGTGAAAAGTGTCTGTTCACCAATTTGAAATACATGTATTAAATCTTTAATGATCCTATCATTGGCACTATCATTAACTAGAGTCAGATGTTTAGAATCTCTTAGTTTGACTATTAAGCATCAAGTTAAGAGTAAAACTCAGCATGTGTGACGGAAATTATGAATTTTGTGGGCAAACTTAATGAGCCCCGATAACACCTGATAAGCAATGTCAACAAAAGCGCACACCGTAACCACATCTAAATGTTTTTTATGTAAATGTTAATTTTCGTTAATTTATAACAACATGGTGCTTACAGATATCATGAAATAAAATCATTAACGTGTTTTCAAGATGGCGTCTTGACTATAACTCTAGTTCCATGTTCCTGACACTTGCTTGGGCATTTCGTCTACTATCCAAGTGTTATTGCCTAAGTACGAAAAAAAAATGTGTGCATGCATTAAAAAATGATGATTAACTCATCAAATGAAACACTGTACTTTGCATGAAGTGTATATATAGCCAGGGATCGATCACCCATGGCAAAACATCCGCTATAAGTAAAAGGCGCGTCTTTGGTAACCGTAACTTGTTAAAGAAATATTTATTAGTTTTCTGATATTCATCGTGGCGGGTAATTGATAATGGTAACATCAATCATAACAACGAAAGCTCTTTGAGAACTCATATTTCTCCTGAGCTCGCAGAAGCGAAACACCTGTCATTCTGAAATGCTGACCCGAGATCAGGTCAACTGCATGGTGTACGTATTACCATGGCAATAGTTTAATTTTGCTGAACTATTTATGTTCGTAAAAAAGTAGCCTGATTAGAGTCTGCAGACAGGATTCATGAGGTGAACCGCGGAGCTTTCAATGTAGGTTACTATACAGACAGCCAGTTAATAGCCTAATGCAAGGCAGCAGTTTTCGAAAAAAATCACAGGGAGACAAGGTCCATAGCATATGAATTTCGAAGGGTTTAGGCCGGGCTCTATAACCTAATGGTTTGATCAGGGAACTAAGAGTTAGCAGCTCCCTGGTTTGATAGCCATGAAGACAACTGCAAACTGCAGAGCATCAAATAATTTCATTTCCATTCCTTAAATTATTTAACAGGGAGCTGCCACGAACTCCGGATTTTAATATGCAAATCACCGCATGGGAAGACACAACAGTGTTACAAGTACAGCAGCCTCGCAGTCAGGGTTGAACTAATGTACAGGGCAAAGCGTACTTGAAAATATATTAAGGGTTCCTCTGATACATTTCGGTCCGAATATACCTTATACATTTATTAGATTCTAAGATACAAATTCTTTAATCAAAGAATTGACGTAACCCCCTCCCCCCGTGGACATACACAGTCAGCAAGTCACTCTTAACTTATTTTGAGAAAAATAGGCAAATCCCAGGTTATCTTTATGTCTTTTGGTGCCATTCATACTAGGACTAGATATTCAAGGTAAACTAAGCAGTTATTCCTTGTTCATGAGAAGGTTGCAAGGACGGCGTCGTACACCGACAAATATAATTCCAGGTATATAGACTTAACTAGGAGTTGTCACTCCAAAAATATCACAGTTCGACACCAATTGAGCTTAGGTTTAAGTTAGCTAGCTAGTTAGATGAGGTTTAACGGTTCAGTTTTCAAACAATTGGCCAGTCAAGTCGAGGTGCCCACGGACTTTTTCCAGCCGTGGCTCACTGGCTTGTTCCCCATACTTCATTGCATTTCGCACAAGGAAAGTAGTTTCTATTATTTTTTAAGTCCCAACCTTTTTCAAGAAGGTTTCAGAGGTCCAAAGGAAATACAAACAGGGGGTTTGGTTTAGGTGCACGTGTAGAACAAAATTTTTAGTGAGTCCTATACATCATTGGAAAGGTCACATTTCGAGGATTCTATACAGCTTAGGCCCATTGTTTTGACAAATTATGGTAATTAGTAATGCAAATATATGCATATTTACTAATGAATTTGGTCATGAAACCGGCCTGGAATTGAACCCGAGACCTCACCGTGCGAAGGGAATGCTAGGTTGAAAGGCCTGAACTGAATGCATAGTATGGGTTGGGACGATCTCTGTGAATCACTATAAGAAGCGCACTCCGAAGCTGAGTAAATAAAATATCGAAACAGTATTTAAAAAACAGTATTAAAAAATGAAAAAGAATTCGGTTCATCACAGGTGCTTTCTTTATTCCTCAGGCTGAAACTGAGGTCAAAGGTGCTGTACGGTAACGAGATTTGCAGGAACGATGATCACACCTACGTTAAAACTGTTTGGAAATTTTACTGTATCTAAACGGGGGGGGGGGCTCCAGGATTTCCTCAACAGGGGAGGGGGGAAGCTCCCCGACAGGAGAAAAACAACATACCAAATATTGAAGTAGTTTGCCTCTGCCTTAATTACTGGTGAACACCGATCTAGTGAAAGCCTTAATTGTACTTGAGAGTACCTTTCCCAAGGTACACAAATGTCACCCAATCAACTTTCTGTAGTTTCGCTTGCAGAGAGACGCCATCTTCACTGATATTTTAGGAAAAATTTAACGTAGAGAAATGATTTTGACGCAATTACAACATAAAAACACCTTTTCCAGTTGAAGATGGATGAAAATGGCAAAATTACAATAAATGTCATTTTTCTTTTTAACGTCCGTTACAAATTCCCGCCAATGTGAACTTTTCATCCCAATGTCTCCTCGGCTTCCTTGCTTTCGTCAGTTTTTAGTTGCGGTGCCTGCCTTGCAGGCAGCACCGCAACTAATGCAGTTACTATCGCGATGTCAATTTTTGACTTTTCCGGCACTTTATTTCTATCTCCTTCTAGATGCTTTGTGGTATCGAAATACGGTTTGGTGCAATTTGTAGGGATGGTACTTCTCTTTCGTGTTTTTAAGTTTTGGTGCAAATATGATTTTCGTGAGAGTTGTAAAATTGGGGTTTTTTCACGTAAAATTTGGAAACGTGTTCTATTTTTAGTAACAATCTTGCGGAAAAACCAGGTCCGTGTGTACTCTGGGGAATAATATGTTGTTTAATTTAACACAGCGCCATCATTTTGGTTTTTTTTTTTTTAATTCATCGACGTGTTTAGTGAATTTTGAGTATTTATATGAGGATTTCTTTGTAGAGATTTATTCTTTTCAAGTGACATGGTCGGGGTTGCTGTGGAGTAAAAAGTTTGGTAGTTTAGAGGAGTTTTGTTCACTGTTTTTTCATAAAGTAAGTTTCTGTTGGAGGGAAACATTGTTATTGGTAGGTAAATATTATTTGTATGAGATGGCTCGTATTAATATTTGTGTTATATCAAGGTGTCTGGTTATGGTAAATTTGTTATTTTAAAGTTTAAAATTATGTGGAGAATATAACAATGCCCAAGAAGGGCCGTTCAAAGATTTTTTTTTTTGTAGAAAGGAAAGGTTGGCAACGAAGAAAAAGAAAGTATGGGGGTGAATTTCAAGATAAAAGTTATGAAGGGGAGAAAAATGATGATGTCAGAGTTGGGATCAAACAAAAAAAGGCTCTAGTGGATATGAAAAGAGTCAGAGGTGTGATGATGGGGAAAGTAGGGAACATGACGATCGTGATGTATTATTTATACGTTCCAAAAGATCTACATGTACATTTTATTTTTTCGTTGTGGTGGGTGGTAATTGTTTTTTTTTTTCGGTGTTTGGCATTATTGGTTACAGGGAAGATGATCATCTTTATTTAAGACAAGTCATTGTAAGTTCATTATGTACCTCTCCACATATTTACACCACGAGTTGCCATTGCTCAGAAGCTCCACTAAAGAAGAATGCTTAAAAACCAAATTCAGAGGGAATGTTCTTGGGGATATTTATACATTTAGGGAGAAGAGCACGTCATAAGATGAAGAAGTGTTAACATGACCACATAGTTTAATGTAAAGAGTTGTCACGTTAGGGTTTTAACATGCTCATTCATATCTCGTTTTATATTTGTATGTGATGAGAGCAACGTTTTTTTATTAAACTGGACGGTGATCTGTTTGAGATATTGGGAAGAGGTCTGCATGAATGAAGGTTTTGCACAATC
Organism: Holothuria scabra; assembly: GCA_037179385.1. Taxonomy (NCBI): domain Eukaryota; kingdom Metazoa; phylum Echinodermata; class Holothuroidea; order Aspidochirotida; family Holothuriidae; genus Holothuria; species Holothuria scabra. The sequence goes on from CM074183.1 coordinate 42,719,289, forward strand.
ATTCAGGGACTGCTTTGGGTCTTCAGTTGGGGGAGAAGCCCTTGAAAACCAACTGATTTGGTCTTTTTAAAGGCCATGGATAGTTCATCTCTTGTCAAAAATGTGTTGATTTTGAAATGGTTATTTAAAATTTTGAGGGAGCCATATGACAGTTTGGCTTTCCTTTTTTACTTGAGGAAGCAAAGACATCCCTTGCCTTCTCCGGGATTTACGTCACTGTAAAACAATTAAAAATGATTGCCTTATCATTTTTTTATATTCATGTTAAACGAACGTAAACGTTAAATTTGGACCGTTTGTAGAGGGTTCAGATTGTTAGCTTGCACAACGAAGTTTTGAACAGGTACAAGAAAATTCGCAATTGTAAATTTTTAGCCAGGTGGTTCATTTCGTAAATGGTAAAGTAGCAAGACACTTATTTATAAGCTAGTTATGCTCTTTTTTGTTATGTCACTGGCTGTGGTGTTATCAGCGAAACGTTTATTTTTCATGAAGTCCGTTTTTTCTTTGAAAGTGATTTGTTAAGCTATTGCATATGAGTGGTTGGAATGATGAAATTTGTCTTTTACGGAGTTTTTTACTGGACAGTGCAGTCTTATTCATAGACCTGGCTTTCTTATTGCTTTTAAATATTTTAGGTTATCGTTTGATCAGTTGCGAGTCGTGGCCATACATAAACTTGCTATATTATTATTTTTTATTAGAAAAAGAAATGCATGGAAATTATTAAAACAATTTTTATACAGTGCAATGGCAACAGTTTTGTTCCGTAGTAAGAAGTCACTGTCAGAAAGGCGACAACAAGTTCTTGATACAGAGTGTAGGAAGAAGCGAGACTGTTTAATGATGTGATGACAAACGAATCGCATCTAATAGTTATAAACTAGGGACATCGATATTTTTGGTATTCGGGTTTCATGAAGGGACGTATAGATGTTGCAATTTATCTGTTTTATGATTTGTAAGTGATTGATTCGGTTCTCTGATTTGTGGAGGTCAACGTCGTTCAAGTGTCTATGCATTACTAAACTAAGAAGTTACTGGCGAAGGGTTAGTAGTGACGTATGTGTGCGGGATTAATATAAATTGGAGAACTTGAACAATGACAATAGGCCTAAGGCTAGAGTGAAATATAATCATATTAACATTTATGTTGAGAGAATGTAGGTGTAAGTAACGCTGACAAAGGAATTTTTACTTTGCTGTTTTACATTATTTTTTATTTTATTTCATCATTTGTAAAGATTATGGTAAATCTGAGATATCGACATTTCTTTGGATTCTCGTTAACTTGTTATTACATGCTACCAGTTACAATTTTTTATTAGGAAAGCTGAGAGTAAACTTGGTGCGGAGCGTACACAACTTTTTAAAAACCATTAATCTTTAAAAATTCTTTATGTTCAACATTGGAATTTTTTCCTTTTGTTCATTAACATAAATCCATCTTCAACCAAGTGACTACAACGTTACTGTCATGTATATACAGACTCATTATCGTTTTCAACATTACGTCATAACAGTGTACTCAACCTGTATTCACTAAACAGCTAAACAAATGGCATGTTTTTCCTTATTAACTGCACTGCTTAAAATACAATTTTGACTAACGTCTGTTTGGTCGAATGGTCTGTCTTGAGCCTTTGCGGCTTTACCATCTTTTATCAGAAACCCTCATGCTGTACAAGGAGTTACTAAGGAGCCGGGACATTAGGGATACCTTATATTGAATGAACACGCAACAGCTTGTAAAGGACGTTTGAAATGTTACCTGATGTGGCGTTTTGCTCTTTCTACAGTTCTAAATCAACTGCTGTATCATCTTTTCCTGATTTAATGTCAACTATGAGTTCAAAATGAGCAAACCTCATTATACCGGCAATCGAGTATTTCTTTGGTGTGTTACACGTTCCACCTCAACCACATTTCTAAAGTGAATGAACAATGTTCCTGGATTACAAGTGTGGAACTTAACTTAGCTGCTATTGGGCAAAATACAATACAAGTATTTTGGAATGGTATTTTTGTCCCCCTAAAATATAAAATCACCTTTAAAGTACAAGACGACTTGGTTTGTCGGCACCGCAACTCGTCTAGACGTTCGTCTTGTTAGGCTAAGCAAAGCAGACAGGCAGGGGTTGACCTCAAACACGTCTATAAATAACTCACCATAACGATATTGACAGTTTGTGTTGCATGCAATACCGGTACTTTTTGTGCACAGTACGTGGGATATGTTTATAACTTTATACTGTTATGGAATTACCACTTGTTATGGAATTATCACTTCTGGGGTGCCGGCAAGTACGGCTGAAACTTGTATTATCAAGGAAGTTGAAGCTGTTTAGTATTATTCTTTTACTGCTTATAATATTTGTCATTGTTTTGTGGCCCTATATATGTCCCGCCAGCTCCCTTGTCCATGTTTGTGATGCACAAGCCTGTGCAGGATATTGCCTTTTTTAGTATATTAGAACTCATTTGTCAGTTTAGCATAAATTAAGTATTATTACGTCACTAGTTTGAAGCAAGAGGCTGGGCGCCGCCATACCGGCAACTTGACCGTCGGGCCGCTATCTCTCACCCCTCCGTCCTTGAATTGGCCCAATTTCGTCGGGGAGCCTTAACTTGCGCTAACGATAAAAGATGCGATTAACTTCAATCTGTCTTGATTTTGATTTTACGAAAAGAGCAGACTCTGCAAGGAAACCATCAAAATTCCAATTTTTCAACAAAAATGCAAAATTTTCAATAAACTTCTACAATATTAGCTCCCGGTTTTGTAAAAATTGTGAAAAGAAAGCCCCAAAGTTTTCCAATGTCCTTTGAAGAGCGTTTCTACGTACGACAATATATGAAACCTCACCAACCTTCAGTTTTTCCTTTATTCTTCAATTAAGACCCCATATTTTTTAATTCTTCTTTACAAATAAACCCATTTTTAACACATTTTATGCCATATAATTTCATAGTTTCGTTAATAAAAATTTCAAAATTTTCAAATTAAAAGGAAGTCAAAAAATTTGGGGGAAAATTTCCAAAAGTATCAATTCAGTCAATTATGGAGTAACATTTTGAAAATAAAAGAACCACGAGCATTCATATGCTCCCGCTAAATCTTGAATCTTAACTTGTTTAATATAACCACTGAATGGAATGCCGCCGGGTATTCTAATCCCGAAGCTATGAAGTAATACAACATTCATTCCTATACCCCTGCGACTCAACCTGTGGCCTGTATGTGCGGCCTTAAGTTACAAAGCGAAGTCATTAGTTGCGGTGCCTGCCTTGCAGGCAACCGCAACTAATGCAGTTACTATCGCGATGTCAATTTCTGACTTTTCCGGCACTTTATTTCTATCTCCTTCTAGATGCTTTGTGGTATTGAAATACGGTTTAGTGCAATTTGTAGGGATGGTACTTCTCTTTCGTGTTTTTAAGTTTTGGTGGAAATATGATTTTCGTGAGAGTTTAAAATTGGGGTTTTTTTCACGTAAAATTTGCAAACGTGTTCTATTTTTAGTAACAATCTTGCGGAAAAACCAGGTCCGTGTGTACTCTGGGTAATAATATGTTGTTTAATTTAACACAGCGCCATCATATTGGTTGTTTTTTAATTCATCGAGGTGTTAAGTGAATTTTGAGTATTTATATGAGGATTTCTTTGTAGAGATTTATTCTTTTCAAGTGACATGGTCGGGGTTGCTGTGGAGTAAAAAGTTTGATAGACTAGAGGAGTTTTCTTCACTGTTTTTCATAAAGTTTCTGTTGGAGGGAAACATTGTTATTGGTAGGTAAATATTATTTGTATGAGATGGTTCGTATTAATATTTGTGTTATATCAAGGTGTCTGATTATGGTAAATTTGTTATTTTAAAGTTTAAAATTATGTGGAGAATATAACAATGCCCAAGAAGGGCCATTCAAAGATTTTTTTTGTAGAGAGGAAGGGTTGGCAACAAGGAAAAAGAAAGTATGGGGGTGAATTTCAAGATAAAAGTTATGATGGGGAGAAAAATGATGATGTCAGAGTTGGGATCAAACAAAAAAGGCTCTAGTGGATATGAAAAAATCAGAGGTGTGATGATGGGGAAAGTAGGGAACATGACGATCGTGATTTATTATTTAAACCTTCCGAGAGATCTACATGTACATTTTATTTTTTCGTTGTTGTGGGTGGTAATTTTTTTTTTTTTTTTTTTTTTTTTTTTTGTGTGTGTGTGTGTGTGTGGCATTATTGGTTACAGGGAAGATGATCATCTTTATTTAAGACAAGTTATTGTAAGTTCATTATGTACCCTCCACATATTTACACCACGAGTTGCCATTGCTCAGAAGCTCCACTAAAGAAGAATGCTTAAAAAACCAAATTCAGAGGGAATGTTCTTGGGGATATTTATACATTTAGGGAGAAGAGCACATCATAAGATGAAGAAGTGTTAACGTGAACACATAGTTTAATGTAAAGAGTAGTCACGGTAGGGTTTTAACATGTTCATTCGTATCTCGTTTTATATTTGTATGTGATGAGAGCAACCATTTTTTGTTACGTTGGGCGGTGATCTGTTTGAGATATTGGGAAGGTCTGCATGAATGAAGGTTTTGCACAATCATTCAGGGACTGCTTTGGGTCTTCTGTTGGGCGAGAAGCCCTTGAAAACCAACTGATTTGGTCTTTTTGGAGGCCCTGGATAGTTCATCTCTTGTCTAAAATGTGTTGATTTTGAAATGGTTATTTAAAATTTTGAGGGGGCCGTATGACAGTTTGGCTTTCCTTTTTTTACTTGAGGAAGCAAAGACATCCCTTGCCTTCTCCGGGATTTACGTCACTGTAAAACAATTAAAAATGATTGCCTTATCATTTTTTTTTATATTTATGTTAAACGAACGTAAACATTAAATTTGGATCGTTTGTAGAGGTCTTTAGATTGTTAGCTTACACAACGAAGTTTTGAAAAGGTACAAGAAAATTCGCAATTGTAAATTTTTAGTCAGGTGGTTCATTTCGTAAACGGTAAAGTAGCAAGACACTTATTTATAAGCTAGTTATGCTCTTTTGTGTTATGTCACTGGCTGTGGTGTTATCAGCGAAACGTATAATTTTCATGAAGTCCGTTTTTTCTTTGAGAGTGATTTGTTGAGCTATTGCATATGGGGGGGTTGGAATGATGAAATTTGTCTTTTACGGAGTTTTTTACTGGACAGTGAAGTCTTACTCATAGACCTGGCTTTCTTATAGCTTTTACATATTTTAGGTTATCGTTTGATTAGTTGCGAGTCGTGGCCATTCATAAACTTGCTATATTATTATTTTTATTAGAAAAAGAAATGCATGGAATTTATTAAAACAATTTTTATATAGTGCAATGGCAACAGTTTTCTTCCGTAGTAAGAAGTCACTGTCAGAAAGGCGACAACAAGTTCTTGATATAGAGTGTAGGAAGAAGCGAAACTGTTTATGATGTGATGACAGACGAATCGCCGCTAATAGTTATAAACTAGGGACATCGATATTTTTGGTATTCGGGTTTCATGAAGGGACGTATAGATGTTGCAATTTATCTTTTATGATTTGTAAGCAATTGATTCGGTTCTCTGATTTGTGGAGGTCAACGTCGTTCAAGTGTCTATACATTACTGAACTAAGAAGTTACTGGCGAAGGGTTAGTAGTGACGTATGTGTGCGGGATTGATATAAATTGGAGAAACAGTGACAATAGGCCTAAGGCTAGAGTGAAATATCATCATATTAACATTTATGTTGAGAGAATGTAGGTGTAAGTAACGCTGACAAAGGAATTTTTACTTTGCTGTTTTATATATATTTTTTTTTTATTTTATTTCATCATTTGTAAAGATTATGGTAAATCTGAGATATCGACATTTCTTTTGATTCTCGTTAACTTTTTATTACATGTTACTTACAACAATTTTTTATTAGGAAAGCTGAGAGTAAACTTGGTGCGGAGCGTACAGAACTTTTTAAAAACCATTAATCTTTAAAAATTCTTTATGTTCAACACTGGAATTTTTTTCCTTTTGTTCATTAACATAAATCCATCTTCAACCAAGTGACTACAACGTTACTGTCATGTATATACAGACTCATTATCGTTTCCAACATTACGTCTTAACAGTGTACTCCACCTGTATTCACTAAACAGCTAAACAAATGGCATGTTTTTCCTTATTAACTGCACAACTTAAAATACAATTTTGACTAACGTCTGTTTGGTCGAATGGTCTGTCTTGAGCCTTTGGCGCTTTACCATCTTTTATCAGAAACCCTCATGCTGTACAAGGAGTTACTAAGGAGCCGGGGCATTAGGGGTACCTTATGAATGTAGAAGCAACAGCTTGTAAAGGACGTTTGAAATGTTATCTGATGTGACGTTTTGCTCTTTCTACAGTTCTAAATCAACTGTTGTATCATCTTTTCCTGATTTACTGTCAACTATGAGTTCAAAATGAGCAAACCTCATTATACCGGCAATCGAGTATTTCTTTGTTGTGTTACACGTTCCACCTCAACCCCTCAACCACATTTCTAAAGTGAATGAACAATGTTCCTGGATTACAAGTGTGGAACTTAACTTAGCTGCTATTGGGCAAAACACAATACAAGTATTTTGGAATGGTATTTTTGTCCCCCTAAAATAGTCACCTTTAAAGTACAAGACGACTTGGTTTGTCGGCACCGCAACTCGTCTAGACATTCGTCTTGTTTTTGAATGCTATGTTCACCACAGGGTGAGCATAAACATTCGTTTTCCAGGCAGACAATAATTGTAAATACTCAGGAACACGCGCTTAGTATTCACAAAGCTGGCTACTGATTCTTCGATCTTTCTGAAAGATACTTCCAAATATTGTTGCAGGATTCGTTTTACATAGTCCTCCTTTAGAAGCAAGAGAAATCCATTCGATGACAATAATCTAGTGACTCATTTGTTTCCTCTTTTACAGGCGGGAAAATCCAATTTTTGACAGCTCTAATTGAACCTTAGTGAAAATAGGAAAGGTCGCACGGGCGCATACCACTTGTGAAAAATTGCTCCCCTAAGTCAATAGAAGGTAACAGGTCAGGGCAGTCACTAACAACATTTCAAGAGGTCTGTGCATGGAGAAATAAACGGATGTAATAGAACACGAATGAATTCAACTTACTGGGTGCAACCTATAGGTAGTAGGCTATAGTTTTAAAGCTACGGTAACTTTCACTGAAGTCAGTGAAACCAGGCGGTCACAGAGAACGGATGCAACAGAATCCCTTTTCAGCGTTGGAGCTACGGGAGAAGAGAGGGGTCGAAAGGGGATTTGCCCGGCGGATTTTTTCCTTCCCCTCCCCGCCCAGGTTAGATGATTCTGGAGTTAGGTTAACCAAAAAGATGAGAATGAGCTAGGCCTATACCACTCTTGAAACGTAATTTTTCATCCAGAGAAATGCTAAAATCGCAGAGCTTCCGGGACTTTGCTTTGGATCCCCATCTGCAGGAGTTGTGGCTACAAGTTAAGGCTCGGTCGCGCACTGTGCACGAAAAAATTTGCTGGAATATCTTTCTTTGCTCCACCCCCCCACCCGACCTAATCGTCACTTTCTGACCCCGCTATACTGCTTTTAAACCATATTAGTTGAAAGGAATCACTCTGATATGAAAGGCACAAGAAAATAATACCCGTATGGACCTAAAATTTCTGATACAGAATGGGGTTGTGTTCACCAAAGACGACAGAAACTCGAAACCGTGGTATATGCTACAGGGGAAAGGCATAAACGGACTCGACGCCGTGACTTTGAGACTGTCGGCATGTCGTGTGTCGCGCCAAGGGAGCATGTACGATGCCGCGTCTTCCCAAACTCCTTACCTTTGAGAAATTTTTGTTCAGTTAAGGAAGCGAAATCGGACGTGCTTTGGGTGTAAAAACTTTGTAACTTAAATGATGTTTCAGAGATGGAGTGCAAACCATGACGAATTCGCGCGTAAAATACTGAACTTGCATTACCTGTGATTTCCGTGACAAAACTTGCATTGTGTAAGGAAAATTTCTGCATACAATTTTTCCAATATACTAAGGCGTTTGAGACGGGGAGGAGTCGCGGTGACCAGACTCCCGCCCCCAACAAATTTTGGCAAACTTTAAAATTCGGAAAGGAATGTGGGACAATTTCGGACAGACATTGAGATATAAAAACTGAATTCTGATATTATTTTAGTTACAAGAATAACTTCCAAGCGTGCTCGGAATCGTTAAAAACGATTTGCTCGAAAAAGGGGAAAACACATTCAGGGTAAAATTTTCATGAAAAGTTAGCAAGATTGCAAAACTTGGCTACACTCTAAAAACATCCTGGTTAAGTCCTGGTTAATTTAACCAGGACGGGGTCAACGATTACCCATACACTTCCTGGTTAAAAAGAAAGAAAAAAAAAGGAACTGTATGTAAAATTATTGCCCTCCGTCGATTCTGGTTAAATTTAACCAGGATGTCTTTAGAGTGTACACAGTCGGCAGGCAAAGGAAAAGAGTTATTATTCGTGAGTTTTTCTTCAGAGTCAACACAATGCCCAATTTGGTCAATCCAAATCCTTTCAGACATTTATTCAAATAAATAAAAAGTATTCTTTTTAACATTTTCATGAAAAACACTAAAGATAATATAATAAAGCGACGCCCTAGGGAAGTCAATGGCCTAAAAGAAACAATGATTCCTAAGCCATCTCAGGCAGGTTTTCAGCCTTGCGCGACACTATGCCCAAAGTGACCATTAAATCTGAATTGCCCTTGTGACGTTTGGCTAATATGGTTTACAGGTCTATTGATGGCTAAGCAAAATTTTCAAAAAAAAAAATAAAGAATTACGAAGATTTGTGACAAATTCAGGCGGCTTACTCTAAAATCTTCCCTCAGTTCTACTTCATAAGTATTGAAAGCAGTCTTAAAAATCGTCCGCCGAAATTGTAAAATATTTCTCCGAAAACTCCTATACTCTAAAAACTTCCGGTTGAATTTGAACTGGACAAGGATCAAATGGGCACTACACCTAAAAAGGTTTAAATATTTGACTATTTTGAAACCGAGCCTATACGAGTGTCTCAATCCTTTCAAAACATTTTCTGAAAAATAACAACGCATTATTGTGAAATTTTCGTGGAAAATTAACACGATTTAAAACACCGAGACTCGTTGGGAAAGCTTGTAAAACCGCTATTTGTCAGCATCACTTCATAGTCTTGGTCAACACTTTGCCGGAAATTGTACGGGAAGACAGGAGTGGACAGGTGTAGGCCTATGTATGTACTAAACATTTTGCCCCCCAAATATGGTAGAGGTACATTTTATGTGGTAATTTTCTACTTTCAATGCTAATCTGCCCATTTTTGTTAAAGTGAGCACGTTATTGCAACAGAAAATTTAAAGGAAAAACTAATAAGATGTATTCACAAGCCTAAAGGGAATGCCATTTCCGGCCATCTGAGGTGTCACAGTTTTTCAAAAATTTCAAAAACTCATGGTGACTCTGTGGCCTACCTTTACGCAGGTTTCTTATAACAAATAACCCTCGGCCTCTGATGTACCATGTGAAACCTTTGCGAACGAGAGTGGGGTGGGGATGAAGGGGAATTTTCATTGAGTAAATGTGGTCATTTGCCCCCTCTTCCCGATAAGTGACCCCCAGATATTGGCCACTGATGAGGGCAGTACGTAGACTTACAATAAAATGAGTACCCCAACGAATTTCAGTATCCAATAGTACTTTTCTAATTTTGCTCATATGTACTGCAAATCTTTCAATAAACACAGACCTTACAATAAGCTAACGAATTTCTACCAAAATTCTCAAGTTTTCTTCAAAACAAGCCCCGTTGTGTTAAATATTTGTAGAAAAGAAGCCCAAAGTATCGGGGCACTACACTTGAAATACTACCACTAGTCGCGTCCAACCAGGACTGCCTTATCACCTTTACGGGGCTTTGAAATGCTGCCCCTCCCCCATCGTGCGGACCCTGGCGTAACCCATGGCTTGTTGGACTCAACAACAGCACTGAATATGTAACAGAGTCATTACTATCTCTTTATGTTCGAACAGATATGGAGTTTGTCGTTATGGATAATATAACTAATTCGAATCATTTTGAATCATTATTTGTGAAAATTAAAACGGCGGTTTGTAAAACAATTATTACTGGAGTTATTTACCGACCTCCAAGGGAAGATGTTGATGAATTTATTCTTGAATTTAATAGTATTTTAAATACCTTAAATAATAATCGCAGTGTTTGTTTTTTGCAGGGGATTTCAATGTTAATCTACTGTCTGGACAAAAGGCGGACTTACTTAAAAATACATTATTATCATTCTCATTCTATCCTGTAATTGATAAACCCACTAGGGTGACAGAAGTATCGGAAACACTTATTGATAACATATTTACATATATTAATTTCGCAACTAGATCTACCATCATTAGAACTGATTTATCTGACCATTATCCCATTGCTATTATTTGTGAACATTTAAGTCCGTGTAGAAGGAATTTCACTAGGCCTGTTATTTTTAAGCGTGATACTAGTACTTCTAAAATATTGAATATGAAACTGGAATTAGATTCTACTGATTGACATGATATTTTGTGTAACAATAACGCTCAGTCTGCTTTTACTAAATTTAATAATAAACTTTGTGATATTTTCCAAAGAAACTGTCCTATGCGTCAAATTAAGTGTAAGAAAAATTTACAGAAATCACCTTGGATTACCTCTGGTATTTTAAAGTCCATTCGCAAGAAAAATGTATTGTATTGTGCGTATAAGCGAAGCCCCACAGAACAGAATTTACTGCATTATCGCAATTTTAAGAACAGATTAACTGCGGTAATTCGAAATGCCAGGAAATCGTATTACTATGAGTACTTTAGTAAAAATAAAAATAACAGTAAGAAGATTTGGTCTGGTATTAATGGGATACTGAACAGAGGGGGTGGCAACACTAATGCGACTGGAATCAAGTTGAGAATTTAGATACAAATGATGATTCGAATAACCTGCAAAATTTTGCTAATGATTTTAATAATTTCTTCACATCTGTAGGCGAAAATCTAGCTTCTAAAATAGATGTAACGTACTATAACTGCAATTGTTATCTCAATGATATTAGTGTTTTAGATACCTTTATTTTACACCCAGTGAGTCATGAGGAAGTGGTTAGTACTATATTGAAACTTCAAAGTGGGAAATCCCCAGGGTATGATGGCCTTACCAATGATATTTTAAAACAGATACATGGCCATATTATTGATCCTCTTACTCATATTTTGAATTTCATATTTTGAAATTCATACTCACGTTTCTTGTAAATATTATTACGTATTGTATCATAATAATAATGATAATGAATGTACGTTTGCATGTAGTACAGTTGAAAAAATAAACAATAAAACAATATATATATAAATATATATATATATATATATGGCATTACTTTTCACGCTGTTTATATGCTTTTGGCCTATTTTCAAATAATCACAACTTGCGTTATGTATGTTGAGATGTATATTGCAAATTACAAAAAATCGACATAAACATCCCGCTTTGCCATTTCTTAGCCCCTTCCCCTACCCTCATTCTTCTTTAGTCTTTCTTCTTTTTTAAATTTCACAACTTTTTACGGACTGCCCGCTTTTCAACTCTACCTTCAGGACTGGAAATTATACATGGCTGTATGGTGAACCTCAATCCCGACTCTGGTTCAAGTCCTTGAGCCTCCTGCAACCCATCGTCACACAGGCCTAATATTACATAAATAAAAAGTCCGACTATTTGGTTAGGTTTTGTTACTGCATCTCTGTTTCAAAACACGTGCTTGCACCCCGACCACTAACATAACCCCTATTCTAACACTTTTTCATTTGTTTAAAGTTCAGACCTCGAACAGAACAGACGCCATCTCCCGTTTTCTTTTAGCTAATCGTATATGTAGCTCAGACAGTCAGAGACTGATCAAATTTTCATAGTTTTATAGTTCTATGTGAATGGTTCCAACTCTTCCACCTGGTAGAGGATCTCTTGCTCTTTTCTTAGTAAAACAAATTAAGGAAACAATAACTTTGATGCCTAAAACGGCTAATTTCAACATTCTCCGGGGCTCTTCGGACCCAGTCGCGGATTAAATATTGCAAAAGTTGCAATTAACTAGCATGTTTGAAATCGCTTCACGATTAATCAGTGGTATCACTAAGGGACATAATGGACATTAGCAGTTTTCCGTCAGTCATAAAATTCCAATGCCCCCTTCCTAACCCCCTCCATCAGTTCCTAACCTTGATTTTAAGTGTGAAGCGTACATACTTAGGCATAAAATTATTCATAAAACGTTAGTTACAAAGATCTCGAGACTTGGGTAACCATAAGGAAGCTGGAACATTTGGAATTGGGTGCATAGACATAAAGCTGACAAAATAATTTTAGCAAGCAGGACTATATGAAATTGACTTATAGCCTATACCAAACACAGTACCAACCATGAATACATGTCAAGGACCCTCCCTCCCATCGTCATTGTTATGGTTATGGACTACCACTTGAGTGTTTAAAATTACTTCGAGCAGTGATCAGAACAAATCTTCAAAATGATTTCGGTATTCTAGCTATCCACTATTAAAGTGAGAACGATATGTTCGTGAATTTACAGGCAACACGCTGACATAAATATACACCACACGGGCTTCCTTACAGATGCACTTTCTTCCGTATCTTGAAGTACTCTTTTTCATTAGCGAAGGTTTTAGTAGCTAGCTCATTGCTGCCACAGGCATGCGTAGTGGACTACGGAGCTTTTAAGGTGTAATGTAATAGACCTTATAATCTGAACTAATTTGTCTATCTTGTGAAGTAACGTAGGTCTATCGTCCTTTTTAACATTGGCTCCCAGATACTTTAATGCGTTAGTGTAGTATATTAGAAGAACTGTATATTAAGTGTCTTTATATTTTAGCATTTTTATGAGAAGGATATTGATATTGACATTTTGATGATGACGACGACGACGACGACGATGATGATGATGAAGATGATAATGTTTGATATTTCAACAAATATCTCAGTTAGAGAAAAATATCTAAATTTCCACTAGCAAATACATTATTTCGGGGTGTAAATACTGCCACTGCCACAACGAGCTGGGGAGGGGTAAATATTTTAAATGTGGTCCTGTGAGCATCCTGATATGTCAATTTCTAGACCATAGTTCTTATATATGCAGTCCACGTCGATTGAAAACGTTAGGATGGAAATGGAAACGTTTGTATGTTTAAAAGCGTAAGCAATTAAGAGATAAGGTTTACACGAATTTGGCAGAAGGGTTCGCAGTGCTTGAGACCTCACATTTTTCATATACTTCGGGGAGCCTCTTTGTTCTCATCCCTCTATTATGTTAGGACAGAATTCACCGCAGCTGTTATTATTTTCCATGTTTAGGAAGACGCAGTGTAGTTCAAACGATTATTTTAAACGGACAAGAAGTTGTGCTGAAGTCCGTCAATAACCTCAACAAGGAAAAGAAGAAAAGTTTCAAATAGTTCTTTAAGCTAAACATTTTTTAAAACAAGTTTTAGCAAATTCAGTATAGTTAAACAAGTTTTGAAATATTTTAGTATTCAGTGATCAACAAATACACTTCAGCAGGATAGGTTTCTACTGCTGTTATCAATACAACAAATAACCATCGGTAACGTCTCAAACTTCCTTCCAATAATTGGGTGTTTGAAATGCAACTTTGTAACAAGCTTAACTTCTTTAACTAGTACATGCACTCTAAAAACAAGAGAGTGAGATTGAATCTAGTCACTCTCTAACAGAGTGAAAAGTGTAGAAATTCACTATATTAGAATGTTAGTTCTCCAAGAAGAGTGACATTTACTTTAAAAAGAAAGTGTCAAATTTTTTCAATCTTCTTGGAGTGAAATTTTTGCTGTTTTGGCTTTTTTGGCGTGAGATTTTTATTTTTAGAGTTAGAGCAGAGTATGGGTCAAACTGATGCATGAATGCAGACCTGTGGACTGTCTAGGATATGCACGACATGGCACCCCATGTTGAGCACCGTGTCCCCATTTACATGTGAACACCCAAAATAGCATGCATGCCGATGTTTTACCAAAATTAAGAAGTATCTAAAAGGCGCTTACTGATGAAAACGATTGGTTTCACATCTTTCATGGCTTCGGGTTCAGTGCACATTAAGTACAAAATAGCCAAGTGGTGTCTGAGTTGACTAACCACGCCAGCCACTAATATTTGACTAATTTGTTTATTTCTTAGTAAAGGACTAAAGGATATCAGTTTTAATCAAACTTAATACTTAATAATATTTTTCAGGGACTTATTCAATTGGGTCAAATATTAGTCCATATTGTTGACTACGTGATTGGTCGATTCAGGCACTGTTACAGACTAATTTGTGTGCAGTGTTCTGCATGTCTCCACCGGGAGGCCAACCCTCCAACCTCTGGAAAATCCTAGAATGGCACCATCCCTGACTACGCCTGCTTGCGGGATTTAACCATACATCATTACTAATCATTTATGCACACCCTGGCGGCTTTGAAAAATTGAAGAATTCAGAAATTTGCCATTTTTGTGGAACCAGTCTACTGTGTGGTTTTGACAACTTATGAAATTCCGAACTTCCAATTTCTCTCCAAAAAAGCGCCATATATTGGACATGTTTTGCTTCAAAAGAGCAACATTTTTCGCCCGTGCAAATTGCAATTCTTAAGCAGAGATGCTCGCTTATACCTTCAATTTGGTAAACTTATCCGAGCTCTGGAGGTGAGAAAATCCGAAACCAGATCATCAAGTAGCACCAGTAACTACAGTGCTATTTTTATAAATTTTCTTCATAAAACTCCAAAATTTCTCCAACCCTCTTGACTTAAAAAAATATTCGCCAGAGAGCCTCATTCTGTAGGCGTTGGAAAACATTACGAAGCAACAACGATGTTTGGTTGCCGCTCAGTCTCAGATATTCCAATAGGATATGTCCTTCAGTAAACCCCATCTTTTCAAATTTCCTTACAAGAAACTCAGAATCCACACTTTTCTTCAATACAAGCTCCATATTTTCAAATATCTGAGGAAAGAAAATAATTTCAGCGCCCTTTGAGCGCCACAAGTTACATCCCTAGTACCGTGCTGCTCACACTTAAAATCGTAAAATTTAAATGTCTACCCACCCCTCCCCCTTCCCGTAGGAATGTGTAGCTACTCCGCTGTGGACACCTTACCAGGGCATGAGAAAAAATTTAGGCCAGATGTCTTCTACACTTTGAAAATCAATTCGACGTTCCTACCTGCATGGGCAGAACTACACTGAGATGCGATAAGCCTGTTTCGGATGTCAATATTTCATTTGAACAAAATTGTTAGTCTTATGTGAATACGATGCAAGAATGTCCATAACTTTATCGATCTCTTCATGACACCTTAAAAACTCCGTAGAAGTCAAACGTACACTAATAACCTGCTTGCTGCTTGTTTCATATTTCTCCCATGCTCATTGTCTGCTCAACCGTCTAGGGTAGTACAGTACAGTTGTTTGGCCATTTTGGAATTGGAGATAATGCTTACATTCATTTCAGTGATGCAGGAGGGGACGGTGAGGACTCTAATGAGTGTTTGCGTGTATGGGTAAAAAAAATGCTTACTTATCATATTAGCTGTAAATAAAAACTGTTCCCACATTGTCGCAGGTTTTTTACCAGGGAAGGGGACGAGAAATGTATGCCGGCCGGGGATTTTCTATTTTCTTTGAGAACAGGCTTTAATCTGTACGATAAAATATGTAATCCCTCGGTGATGTACTTGACCTGGCTTTCAGGAAAGAAATCATTTCAAAATTACTCCAAAGAATTCTTTCTCTCAATATAAACCCCCACATTTTTAAATCTCCTACAACAGAGTCTATCAGAATTTTTATGCGTTCAATGAAGATCCAATATTTTCAACAATAACCGAAAGTGTTCCTTGAAAACAAGCCAAAAACTTTTCATTACACATTCCATTCGACATCCTTCGTCTTTATCAGGGCTTGTCTGTTCTGTCCCTGTCAGGGAACTTGGCTCCTGTCGGACAAAGCCTGCTTTGCCATGCAAGGGCTGCATGTACAACATCGCTGTGTATTAATTTTACCAGGCTGGCGAAGAAGGGGCTATGCCAATGTTCCCCAAGGTTCGATGTTCCCGAGAATCTTAGGAACATCCTCACTTCTGGGAATATCGAACCTCGTGAATAACGAACCTTGTAATCATCTCCAAGTCATCGAGATATCATGAAAATGGGGAACATCGAACCTTGGGAACACTGGACCCAGGGAACACCGGGTAAACCCCTGTGAAGAAGGCTGCTTTCGGTATTAACATGTTATGAAGTCATGATTGCAAAGTACTTTTTCCAACTTGTAGTATTGCTCTACTATTGCTGGACTGTCTTTCTATAACAGGGAAAACTGAATGAAATCACCAAAACTTGTTGGTAAACTAAAACGTGTTTAAAGCAGAAAAATACGAAGAGACAAAAACACGTGAGATATCCTTTGTTCTGGAACCCACCTCCGTTCCATGCCATTGTCCCTTGGCATATCAATAAATCCAGTTTTTCCCTCCCTTCATCCTCACGATAACATGTAGAATAACAACAACCCCTGTCGTCAGTCGACAATGATACTCAATTTTTCTCTTAAGAAAGACAGGTTTTTTTGTAATAAAAGAAACCAGAATTTGCAGGCTAAAAGAACCCTTAATTTTTCATCGAAAATTTTGCCTTCCTTACCATTAAGGAACTCACCGCCTCTGTCAGAGGTTTTGTGTTATTACCCCCACCGGTTCCCTGTCGGGGAGCTTGGTCCACTGTCGGTAACTCTGGTCTTACAAGACTGTCTACAAGTCTGTCTACAAGTCTACACTATTTTTACAGGTACAGAAACGAATCACAAATCTGTCTACCGTTAAGTGATGGTACATGTTCGAGAAAATTCGCATAGTCATATGCTCGGAGATATGGTCAAAATAACTTATGCCTCTTAATCCAAATGGTTATCGACATAATCGTTCACTCTACTTAATGAAGATAAAAGCCTTAACAACTAGGACATGGTTTTTTCTTCTGTTGGAAACTGTAATGACCTGTGTATGTTTGAATGTGTTTTGCACATTAAAACTCAGTTAAAGAGATTTCTGAAATTTATGGGGATGTTGTAACTTCTTCTCATCAAATTAATGACACATTAACCATTGCCCCCGGAAAGCGAAATGATAAAAATTAACCTATTTCATTGCTGAGGGCACCAAAAATGTGACAGCCAACTGCTGTACAACGTGAAAGTAAGAAAAATATAAAAAGCTTATGATCAATCTTTATTTTTCTCTCTATCAATTCAACTTGAAAGTGCCTTCTTTCACTAAGTTAATTAAAAGCTTACAATATCAATGTAGAAGGTTTCAGTATCCAATAATTTGTCTGAAAAGGCGTATTCCCCAAAAGAGAATAGCCTTCAAGTGCAGTGGACAGCACCCTTAGTTTGGGCCAACCAAAAAGGATATCACAAGGGACTTAAAAAGGGACTTGAGGAGTGTATAACTACTTTGTTCGAAGCTGTCCCAAAGATTACACCATTTGGGGTTTTAACCAGGTTTGTAGAACGAGTAACCCTTTTGGGGCACACCCATACAAGAGTTTCAATGGCCCAGGAAGGGTGTCCAGTCCTCTTATCCCTTGCAAGTTTTAAGCCTTTCTTGAAAGCCTAGATGCAAAATGGTGCGCAATTTTTGAGACTGGGAGAACTAATTTTGAACTCGAAGGTTTAGTTCAGTGGCGGAGCTGCCATATGGTCATATTATGCCCGCCCCCGACGGCCCAAGATCGTCTGCAGGCGCCCTTTTTAGGTTTTTTAAAGTGCTTTACTCTTGCACCGTTATTGGCAAAAGATATAATTTAATAGCGTTGTTTTAAGGCACCGATAACAAAAAATACTCAAACAGCCACCAGTAAAACGTATCTTCATGCTTTATACGCACTAATGAATGTTGTCGCTGTGCCAAGTTAATTCTTTCCACACCAAGCGTGTTTAAAGCTTACAAAATGCACAGACTGACATTAAATTAACCCCCCAGGCCAATAAAAGATGTTGCAAAGGGCGCAACAATAATTGTAGCGCAAATAGGCCTCTTGCTGCCAGGGATAATTGTTAACATAGACAATAAAAAAGTTTATAAAGATACCAAAATAGCTTCCACAACATTTTTCAAAATCATTTGAAGAGAGCATTCAGATTAAAATAAAATAAAATAAATCTGTTATCAGAGTGATAATGGTTTAAGAGTTTTAATAAGCATTTTTCATTTTGTTTTTCTTCAAGTGACCATTCTCATGATACATGGCAAATGCTGACAATGCACGATAATCCCATGAAAATGATTGTTTCTGTACTTTCGTAGTCCCAAAAGCCAGAAAATCGCATCTAATAAACCTAATAGGTGTAGGGTACTATTATTTTTTTATGAATTCGGTATCTAGAAGGCCAAGCAGACCTTTTGTCTTGGGCTATTTCTTGCAATGTACTTTATTAATGGCTATTTCAAAAAGGTCACAGGATGTAACTTACGTTACTTAATGTTTCTTCGTGTACTTATCTTGATTTCCAGATGCCAAAATTGTACATTTAACGGTGATTAATTTCCAAAACTCCCCCCCCCCCGCCGTAAGATTGCTTGCTATTTAGCTCTAGCAGGTTTGTTTAGTCTTTTTCTTCACAAAGAAGCCCATTATTACATTAAAATCTTAAATCTACACCTGACAATAACACAAAATGTAATTACCGCCTTCATACTAGAATGTGAAAGAGAGGGATAGAAACATGGGCGTCCGCAGGTTGGGGCAGGGGGGGGACTTGTGGTCCCTTGAAAAATAAAAAACCTGAAAAAACGAAGGAAACAAAGAAAAAGACGAAGAAAAAATTAGCATCAACAATTTTTTAACAGTTCACTCAGTGTTCCCCCTGTTTATATGCCGTAAACAGGCTTTAGAAATACCATTTCCAGCGATCTTAGTGGAATTTTGAACCTCCCCCTTCCCCCACCCGATTGATCTTCTGCGGAGGCCCATGGATAGAAAATTTAAACATGTTTTAATAGAAAACTTGCTGAAGAGAAATGGCAAAGTGTCTTCTACCAGGTGCGGAAAATCAAATGGAAGTCTGAAATGCCATGGCTTCGATCGTGCTAAGGCTCAGGGTATTCACTCCTTCGAAGCGCCCCTGTAGACCATTTTCGCCCCCTCTGACCAAAATCCCTAGCTCCGCCACTGGTTTAGTTGTGGTGTTTTGGTGTAATATTTTTTTATTCTTTAATGCAAAACATTTTTTACTCCCACATTCCCCACTCCTAGTGGTTACAGGTCTGGTGACCTAGTGAGAAATCTTGATGAATAGCTGTGTAGAGAAGTATCGTACTTTACAACTTCGCTTTTTCACTTCTTGGTGTTTCACCTATCAGCGAAGCCCTGCATATGGTTCCATAGGAAATTCTCTTCAAAGTAATAAGACAAATGTCATCAACCACGTGTTGGAAATTTTATTCGTGGCGAAGATATTTTTGTACAGATACTATATATGATCAGATTGACTATTCGGAGTCAAAACACATCTTTTTTATCTGTTTATTACGGATGCATATTTCTCCCAAGCTGTTCTTGGCCACCAACACTTTTGGAACGCCAATTTTACACATGTGCACCACGAGGGAGATTGTCCTTACAAATAGGGTATGTCTTTTGATCCAATCCAATCAACTATAGCATGCAGCCGACCTCAGTAGTGTCTTAAGGTTTTTCTTTTTGTTTAATTTAAGATATGCATGATGATGCAAGCTGCACAGGTTTATAGGATCATTACTTTATCATCACTGGTTACGGACACTATATATAAGTCGAGGTTGCTTATGTGGACAAAATTCTATACCTTGAAGGCTTGACAGCCAAGACCTGCGGGGTCTTCGGTCGTGGAATGGCAGAGTGGTCTTTTCCAGTGACTGAGCCATAATGTGATTCACATGATCATTGGTTCAAATCCCGTGGGGATGTTCATGCAGGGGTTTCCTCAGGGTATCCTGTCTTTCACTGGCAACCCACTTGGCATTATGTTTGCCACTAAAATCAGTTGCCCACTTGACGAGGTTGTCGGACAAGAGCACCGTCGGGTGGTGCAGTTAACTAGTAGTCCACTTTTTCCTCCAGGCTTGTTTTGGTCTAGCCATCCAGTGAAAATTATGGGGCGGAAGTAAGTTAAATTCCTCAACACTCGGTTAAAAACCACTCTTTCATTTCTTGATTAAATTTTCCTCAATTCCTTTCCATTTTCTTTGCGGAAAATTGCGTATGCTAGAGTGCCCCAAATTGCGTTTTACAATTATCTTTTGAAATTGCAAACTTTTATTAAGGAGACACCACCCATCCGCCTGGCTAGCGATACCACTCCAGACCCTCTTCTGGAAAACCCTTGATCCGCCACTTCGATATGCTGTTTAAATTCTCCTAACACCCGTTAAAAATCCCGCCAAAGTTAACTTTTCAACACAATTTTCCCTTGGCACCCTCGCGTTCTTTTAGCGTCGGAGCAGTTGACTTTACAACCTTTCGTATTGGGATTTGTTCCTTTTGTTTATGCTTTCTGCTTCTGTATGGTGGTAAACCAGGGATGTTATAGCTCCCTGGTAAAACATACTAGAATAAAGAGCTTATCTGGCTAGATGTGCCAAAATTGTTTTGTTCACCCACCTTTGACACGTACTGCAGTCCTTAATGGAAAATTGCTTTAATTACTACTCGCCTCTTTTGTCAGTTTATATCAGTTGATGTGTAATTTAGACCTATAATCTCGTGGATAGGGTGGAAAAGATACATAGATACTGTAGCTAGCGAAACTTGCGTGACTCGATCTGACCCCAGTAACAATTTCAACCCCAGAGAGTTAGTTGATGGATAGTGCAGTGAATGGTACAGAAAAGTCCTCCAATATGGTTGCAAAATATGCAGACTGAACTCATAATAGGATACAAATGGATGTTACCAGGAAGGACGGGCACTATGGATGGAAGATCCTTTCTTTTTCAGTTTTAAAGAATTAGAAAGGGGAGAAAAGGAAATTATGCTTATGGATACGTGGTGGTTGGAAACATTTTACAAAGTGAAGCTAGGGTCACCCCACCCCTTTGGTCCCTCCTTATAAAAACAGCGATTCGCACTAATAATTAAATCAGTAATCCACCGACCAACTTTGGGAGATACATCCACGCCAATAAATAACGCACACTCGTGTGTAAATGCTTACGTCCTCATGCATTGACCCTTGCTCGGAGGAGCGAGGGGCAATGCACCCGCTTCTTAACCTCGTTCGTTTGCCAAGGTCGACGTTCGGCAGGCGGTGGGGTCCGCTTGTCTCGGTGCGGGGTGGTCAGGTGATAGTTAACCTGTAAATGTTTAATAAGCTGTACATAATGTTGTGTAAATAGCTCGAGTGTGGGATGTCGGGAGGGGATTAGGGTGTGGGGGTCGGGAGGATTGGCATGTGGGTGGTGTACATGTATGCCGCGAAGTTTCGTTTCCCAGCCCTTGTAAATCGGTATGTAAATAGTTAATAGTTCTGTTCTTGTTCTGACCATAAATTTGTGTTTGATTTAGCAGTTTGTAGGCCTAAATAGTTTTTCCGTTTATGTTTCTGCCCGGTCCGGTTTCAGTTGTTTTTGTCCGTATGTGCCTTGTTTTGGTTCTAGTTTTTGTTTCTCCGTGCCCCTTTCTGTGTACGTAAAAGAACTCTTGCTCGAGCGGTATCCTCCACTTTATGTACTTTCCATGTTCAAGGATGTGCAATGTGACTCCAGGGGCAGGTAGGAAGTAATATCCCTTTGAAGATTGGTGCCGCCTTGAGTGGAGGAAATTTTTCGATTCCGTCGGCAGTCTAAATCCGTAGGATAACATATTATCGCAATCGCTGGTTGCCCAGACAATTATATGCATGATTTTGCTCATAGAAAGGGCGACTCTTTCGACACAGGAGCCATTCTTCTATTAAAATAGAACTATTCCCCTCATTTTTGTCATTTCCCTCATTTTTGTCATAAAAGTTTATTTTTTGAAGATTCATTCAATAAAACTCGAAATTTCATTTTTTTAACTAGATATGAAACAACCCAAAATTCCACAAGGCTCATCTTTGTCACAACTAAAAGCCTTGGTCGTGGCATCGGGTCATTGGTCCCCTGTAGGGCATTTGGAACTTTGCTTCCTGCTGTCGGGCAAATCTTGACACCGCTCTTCTGATTAAACTTCTGATATTTCAGTCACACACCTCCTTTCCTAGATGAAATAGTTGTATTCTGACCTCCTTGAGGAACTGATATTACGGTAGGGATGGGAGTGGGAGGTAAGTTTTACTTCAAGAATGTTTAACTTTAAATGGGGAAAACAAAAAGGGAGCAGCTCTATAACATAATAAAGCAAAACCTCTGTATTTGCATTGAAGTAGACCTATATGGAACATTTACTGATCGTCCTTGAGCATGTGCATAAAACTGCCAACAATTTTAATTAGATCAACTGGGGAAAGAGGAGGTAATTTCCTCTTTATAAGTGTACAAGGATTTAGGTTGTCGGATGTGATGGAAGGTGCAGCAGAAGGTACAGTAGAAACAGTGAAATGGTGGGACTATACTGTGTTTGATACATAACCCACCGATCTACTGCATTTGGAGTACTCAAAATGACACAACTTAGACAAACCATTACCTATATAGTAGTCCATAACAGCTCCTCAATCAAACATAGTTGTTGGACGTTAACCTGAATTGACTGTTCATTAAGAAAACGAACTTGCATTTTTCAGAACAATTTTCGGGTACCTATTACCTACATCAGTGACTTCCATGAAATGTTTGAAACAATGAACCCTGATGTTCGAAAAATATTCCAACAAGTTGATAAGGTACTCAGACTAATTCTTGTTACTCCAGCAAGTTAAACTATAGGGGCCTATAAGCCAATTTGTCTCCGTGGTGACTCACTTTGGGTAAGTAAGTCTCTACGGGACAGGGCTTGTTTTAGGCTAGTATGACTCACTTTTTATTTTCTGTGGGCCCTTTAGGAATTACCATGAAGCAATCAAGGCTTAACCATCTGCTGCTGCGCGATGTCCAAAGAAATGTTTTGAGAAATATGCCTGCCCAGTTTTTAGTTGCGGTGCCTGCCTTGCAGGCAGCACCGCAACTAATGCAGTTACTCTCGCGATGTCAATTTCTGACTTTTCCGGCACTTTATTTCTATCTTCTTGTAGATGCTTTGTGGTATCGAAATACGGTTTAGTGCAATTTGTAGGGATGGTACTTCTCTTTCGTGTTTTTAAGTTTTGGTGGAAATATGACTTTCGTGAGAGTGTAAAATTGGGGGTTTTTTCATGTAAAATTTGGAAACGTGTTCTATTAGTTGCGGTGCCTGCCTTGCAGGCAACCGCAACTAATGCGGTTACTATCGCTATGTCAATTTCTGACTTTTCCGGCACTTTATTTCTATCTCCTTCTAGATGCTTTGTGGTATCGAAATACGGTTTAGTGCAATTTGTAGGGATGGTACTTCTCTTTCGTGTTTTTAAGTTTTGGTGGAAATATGATTTTCGTAAGAGTGTAAAATTGGGGGTTTTTTCACGTAAAATTTGCAAACGTGTTCTATTTTTAGTAACAATCTTGCGGAAAAACCAGGTCCGTGTGTAGTCTGGGGAATAATGTTGTTTTATTTAACACAGCGCCATCATTTTGGTTGTTCATCGAGGTGTTTAGTGAATTTTGAGTAGTTATATGAGGATTTCTTTGTAGAGATTTATTCTTTTCAAGTGACATGGTCGGGGTTGCTGTGGAGTAAAAAGTTTGATAGTTTAGAGGAGTTTTGTTCACTGTTTTTTCATAAAGTAAGTTTCTGTTGGAGGGAAACATTGTTATTGGTAGGTAAATATTATTTGTATGAGTTAGCGAGTATTAATATTTGTGTTATATCAAGGTGTCTGGTTATGGTAAATTTGTTATTTTAAAGTTTAAAATTATGTGGAGAATATAACAATGCCCAAGAAGGGCCGTTCAAAGATTTTTTTGTAGAAAGGAAAGGTTGGCAACAAAGAAAAAGAAAGTAGGGGGTGAATTTCAAGATAAAAGTTATGAAGGGGAGAAAAATGATGATGTGAGAGTTGGGATCAAACAAAAAAGGCTCTAGTGGATATGAAAAGAGTCAAAGGTGTGATTATGGGGAAAGTAGGGAACAGGACGATCGTGATGTATCATTTATACGTTCCGAAAGATCTACATGTACATTTTATTTTTTCGTTGTTGTGGGTGGTAATTGTTTTTTTTTTTTTCGGTGTTTGGCATTATTGGTTACATGGAAGATGATCATCTTTATTTAAGACAAGTCATTGTAAGTTCATTATGTACCCCTCCACATATTTACACCACGAGTTGCCATTGCTCAGAAGCTCCACTAAAGAAGAAAGCTTAAAAAACCGAATTCAGAGGGAATGTTCTTGGAGATGTTTATACATTTAGGGAGAAGAGCACATTATAAGATGAAGAAGTGTTAACATGAACACAAAGTTTAATGTAAAGATTAGTCACGGTAGGGTTTTAACATGTTCATTCATATCTCGTTTTATATTTGTATGTGATGAGGGCAACCATTTTTTATTACGCTGGGCGGTGATCTGTTTGAGATATTGGGAAGAGGTCTGCATGAATGAAGGTTTTGCACAATCATGCAGGGACTGCTTTGGGTCTTCTGTTGGGGGAGAAGCCCTTGAAAACCAACTGATTTGGTCTTTTTAAAGGCCATGGATAGTTCATCTCTTGTCAAAAATGTGTTGATTTTGAAATGGTTATTTAAAATTTTGAGGGGGCCATATGACAGTTTGGCTTTCCTTTTTTTAATTGAGGAAGCAAAGACATCCCTTGCCTTCTCCGGGATTTACGTCACTGTAAAACAATTAAAAATGATTGCCTTATCATTTTTTTATATTTATGTTAAACGAACGTAAACATTAAATTTGGACCGTTTGTAGAGGGTTTAGATTGTTAGCTTACACAACGAAGTTTTGAACAGGTACAAGAAAATTCGCAATTGTAAATTTTTAGCCAGGTGGTTCATTTCGTAAATGGTAAAGTAGCAAGACACTTATTTATAAGCTAGTTACGCTCTTTTTTGTTATGTCACTGGCTGTGGTGTTATCAGCGAAACGTTTATTTTTCATGAAGTGCGTTTTTTCTTTGAAAGTGATTTGTTGAGCTATTGCATATGAGTGGTTGGAATGATGAAATTTGTCTTTTACGGAGTTTTTTACTGGACAGTGCAGTCTTATTCATGGACCTAGCTTTCTTATTGCTTTTACATATTTTAGGTCATCGTTTGATCAGTTGCGAGTCATGGCCATACATAAACTTGCTATATTATTATTTTTATAAGAAAAAGAAATGCATGGAAATTATTAAAACAATTTTTATATAGTGCAATGGCAACAGTTTTGTTCCGTAGTAAGAAGTCACTGCCAGAAAGGCGACAACAAGTTCTTGATATAGAGTGTAGGAAGAAGCGAGACTGTTTAATGATGTGATGACAGACGAATCGCCGCTAATAGTTATAAACTAGGGACATCGATATTTTTGGTATTCGGGTTTCATGAAGGGACGTATAGATGTTGCAATTTATCTTTTATGATTTGTAAGTGATTGATTCGGTTCTCTGATTTGTGGAGGTCAACGTCGTTCAAGTGTTTATACATTACTGAACTAAGAAGTTACTGGCGAAGGGTTAGTAGTGACGTATGTGTGCGGGATTAATATAAATTGGAGAAACAGTGACAATAGGCCTAAGGCTAGAGTGAAGTATCATCATATTAACATTTATGCTGAGAGAATGTAGGTGTAAGTAACGCTGACAAAGGAATTTTTACTTTGCTGTTTTATATTTTTTTAATTTTATTTCATCATTTGTAAAGATTATGGTAAATCTGAGATATAGACATTTCTTTTGATTCTCGTTAACTTGTTATTACATGTTACTTACAACAATTTTTTTTTATTAGGAAAGCTGAGAGTAAACTTGGTGCGGAGCGTACAGAACTTTTTAAAAACCATTAATCTTTAA
The DNA here is from genome assembly GCA_037179385.1 of Holothuria scabra. Classification (NCBI taxonomy): domain Eukaryota; kingdom Metazoa; phylum Echinodermata; class Holothuroidea; order Aspidochirotida; family Holothuriidae; genus Holothuria; species Holothuria scabra. Next base: position 42,745,507 of record CM074183.1, read on the forward strand.
AAATTCTTTATGTTCAACATTGGAAATTTTTTTCTTTTGTTCATTAACATAAATCCATCTTCAACCAAGTGACTACAACGTTACTGTCATGTATATACAGACTCATTATCGTTTCCAACATTACGTCATAACAGTGTACTCCACCTGTATTCACTTAACAGCTAAACAAATGGCATGTTTTTCCTTATTAACTGCACTACTTAAAATACAATTTTGACTAACGTCTGTTTGGTCGAATGGTCTGTCTTGAGCCTTTGGCGCTTTACCATCTTTTATCAGAAACCCTCATGCTGTACAAGGAGTTACTAAGAAGCCGGGACATTAGGGATACCTTATATTGAATGCACCGTAAGCAACAGCTTGTAAAGGACGTTTGAAATGTTATCTGATGTGACGTTTTACTCGTTCTACAGTTCTACATCAACTGCTGTATCATCTTTTCCTGATTTACTGTCAACTATGAGTTCCAAATGAGCAAACCTCATTATACCGGCAATCGAGTATTTCTTTGGTGTGTTACACGTTCCACCTCAACCACATTTCTAAAGTGAATGAACAATGTTCCTGGATTACAAGTGTGGAACTTAAGTCTGCTATTGGGCAAAACACAATACAAGTATTTTGGAATGGTATTTTTGTCCCCCTAAAATATAAAATCACCTTAAAAGTACAAGACGACTTGGTTTGTCGGCACCGCAACTCGTCTAGACGTTCGTCTTGTTTTTAGTAACAATCTTGCGGAAAAACCAGGTCCGTATGTACTCTGGGGAAAAGGTTGTTTTTTAATTTAACACAGCGCCATCATTTTTTTTTTTTTAATTCATTACAGATTGGTGTTTAGTGAATTTTGAGTATTTACATGAGGATTTCTTTGTAGGGATTTATTCTTTTCAAGTAGCATGGTCCGGGTTGCGGTGAAGTAAAAAGTTTGATAGTTTAGAGGAGTTTTGTTCACTGTTTTTGTGACTTTAAAGGCCTGTGTGAATTTCTCACACTAACGACAATATTCACAAAGTAAGTTTCTGTTGGAGGGAAACATTGTTATTGGTAGGTAAATATTATTTGTATGAGTTGGCGAGTATGGGGGTGAATTTCAAGATAAAAGTTATGAAGTGGAGAAAAATGACGATATCAGAGTTGGGAACAAACCAAAAAAAGTTCTAGTGAATGTGAAAAAAGTCAGAGGTGTGATAATGGGGAAAGTAGGGAACATGACGGTCGTGAGGTATTATTTACACGTTCCGAAAGACCTACATGTACATTTTATTTTTTCGTTCTTGATAGCTGTTGGAGAGAAAAAATGTTTAGGAAGCTTGTGTTGATAGATTCAAACATGGTTTTGTGAAAACTGGGGGGTTTGATTTGCCGTCTATTGAAGTAGGAAAATGTGTTTCAGTTGAGAGTAGGCCGATTCGTGTGAGAAAAGTACGTGGGGAGGGTAATTGTTTTTCGGTGTTTGGCATTACTGGTTACAGGGGTAGAAGATAATCATTTTTATTTAAGACAAGTCATTGTAAATTCATTGTGTAGTTAATCGGGAAAAACGTGCCATTTATTTAGTCAATACAGGTGGAGTACATTATGACGTAGTGTTGGAAATAGAAGATAATGAGTCTGTACATGAGAGCAGCGTTATAGAGAATTGGTTGAAGAGGGGTTGTGTTAATGAACATAGTGAAGAATTTTTCGGTGTTAAATGTAACATATTGAAAAGCGAAGACATTTTATTTGAAGAGGAGCGTAATCAAATGTCAATGCAAAGTTATGTGAAAAGAGCAGATGTTTGTTTAAATGAGGGGAGTAATCATATATTATTGAAAGGGTCTATGGGAGTGACTGAAGATAGGTATAAATGTTGGGAAAATAAAGGTTTTGTGATAAAACGTAGTGTGGGTATTGCAAGTGATAGTACTAAAATGATGCTTAGAGAACAAATACGTAAGCGTCAATTTAGAAAAGAAAAGGAGAGTCCAATTAGAGAATTGCAACATCGCTTTTGGAATAAAATTATGGTGGGCGGGGCCTACATATGTTTGCTTTTATTGTGAGCAGTTATGGTAAAAAGAATGTGCACTGTGGGTGAATTTAGTTAGATTTAGTGGCAATACTAATATTTGTAAGCAGGAAGAAGGTATAGATAAAGGATGGGTCTGTAAAACCTGTTTAAAATATATAAAAGAACGCAGAGTTCCGTTATTAAGTCGGGATAATAATATGAAAATGTATGAGATACCAGAAGAATTGAAATTACATCGTCTTGAAGAAAGGTTGGTCGCTTTGCGAACATCTTTTATGCAGTTGCGTGATCTTCCTCGAGGAGGGTAATTTAGTATTAAGGGAAATGTTGTTAATGTCCCGTCTGATGTGGTGGCAACAATTAAAACTTTACCTATGAGACTTGAAGAGAGCCAAGTAATTCCTGTCAAATTTAAGAGGAAATTAAGTTATAAAACGGCTGTTTTTTCTGAAAATGTTAGGCCTAGAAGTGTTGTTCTTGCTGCTCGCTGGCTGATAGAAAATGAAGATATCAAGATACACAACAATGACTTAGGAAAGGAAGACACGTTTTGAAAAGGATGAACAACTTCTGGTAAGTGGGTCCGCTGACCCTCTTTTACTAACACCACCATTACTTGCCTACACGATGTTGAGTTCGCGCTAGGAGGGCCTGTATAATAAAGTAGTCAGGTTCCTGTTTTTTGACTCATTCAAAATGCCGTTTTGCATCGCGGAAGGATATATTGCAAAAAAATGCCTGAAATACCTTCAATTTTCTTTGAATGATTACTTCAACTACTTTCCTACCACATAGATTTAACAAATTGAACACATCTTTTCACTAACATGGTCCAATCTCCCTCCTCCTCCCCACCCCCCCAAAAAAATTTGTTCTAGGGTATTAAATTCGTAGGGTAACCTCCTTCGGCGGGATTCCCCTTGAATTGGTGGTGTGCTACCTTTTGTCTGCACTGCAAAGTCATACATATCACTCATCCGTGTCCGTGAAAAACCATGGGGGTCGTCCCATGGTTGCATTGACAGAAGAACTATATTCAAAAAAGGTCACAGCAGGGGGCTGCCTTTAGTAGCAGCTCCCTGGTATTAGTCCCGTTCATATACGTCACTAGTATCCCTTCCCCAATTATTTCTAAGTTCAGCATTTAATCAAACTTGAACGATATTGTCTTACACAAATCAGAGTGTCGAACCATCCAGTAATCAATCATAAAGATACATTGCATCATTTTTAGGTCCTATAATGAAACGTGAATACCAAAATGTCGATGTTTATAATTTATAGCTATTAGCTGCGATTCGTCTGTCATCACATTATTAACCAGAAACGTTTCTTATTACATTCTATAGCAAGGACTTTTTGTCGCTTCTTTGACGATGTCCTTTTACTACGGAAGAAAATATTGTCATTGTAGTAAGTTTATGTATGGCCATGACTCGCAATTGATGAAACGATTACCTAATGAAAGCAATAAGTAAGACAGTTCTATGAACACGAATAAACTGGCGAGTAAAAGATTCCGTAGAAGACGAATTTCATCATTCCAACAACCCGTCTGCAATACAATTGTAGTTTGGGGTGAAAAGTTTGGCCCTTTAATACGGGCAAGTTGCAACTTTCTGCGTACCATAAGTTGACCCTTATCAGCTTATGTTATGGGACGTAAACACTAAATTTAGACCGTGCACAGAGGGTCAAATTGTTGGTTTACGGACGAAGATTTGAACATTTCAAGACATTTCGTAACTGTAAATTTCTAGCTAAGTGGCTCGTTCGTTTCATCTCTTTGCCCTTTTCGGAAATGGAAAGTTCGCAAGATATTTATGAGCTAATTATTCTCTAGTTTGTTATAATTATGTCAGGGAGTTGTGGTGTTATCAGGAAAACGTTTAACTTATTCATCATAAAGTCCATTTTTCTCTTTAAAGTGATTTGTTCAACTATTGCAACTATTGCCAAATACGGGCAATGGTTATGAGAATCGGGTAATCTGATTTTCGATAATTTAATGATGTAGGGTGAGAATGTCTTCCCGTAAGTCTGCTTGAAAATTCATTTCAACACACCGTGTAACGTGACAATTCTGTCAATAAGTGTTACTAATAGAAGAAAAATCATCTACTTCATTTCATCCAATGGTAGTGGTACATTTTATCTGAATCTTCTGATCAAAATGGCGACTGTTATAAGATCCCCATAGGCCTTAATATTTTCAAAAGTAAAATCATATGTAGTAGGAAGTTGGGGCACACAATTTTTTCAATATATATTGAATTTAGCCAAGATTCACAATAAAGTAAAATTCATTAGCATGTTTTCAATTCTGGTTTGAAGTTTCCCCAAAATGATGCGGGAACCATCGATTGGCAGTGATACATTTTATCTGGTAATTTTCTGATCAAATAGCGACTGCTTAAATCCCCCTATAAGTCTGGGAAATGTCATTTTCGACTGTCTCAGGGTCCGATTTTTCAAAAATTTCTGTTCGCTTAGCGCCAACCAGCGGTGAATTTCCGCGCAGATAGTCTCCCTAGCAGCATTTTAGTTTCAAGTGAATATTTTTGTGCAAACAGACCCTCGAATTAGTGACTTCTAAGATCCCAAGCAAAGGTTTTGACTATCTGAAGTGGTCAGGTTTTTCAAAATTTCCTGCACGCTTCGTCCCAACTTATGGTGGTGCTCCACTTACACCGCTTCATAGCAGAATTTAAGTTTCAAGTGATCACTTTTTTACAAAAGGAAACTCAAAATAGCGAATGCTCAGATCCCCATATAAGCCCGGGAAATGCCATTTTCAACTGTCTGAGCAGTCAGATATTTGAAAATGTTTTGTACGCTTCGCGCCGACTAATGGTGGCGCTCCGCTTAGTCTTTCTGGCTGAATTTTAGTTTGGAACGAACATACGTTTATCTGCAATTGAAACTTAAAAAAGCGACTGCTTGGATCCCCTTTTCAAGCCTGGGAAATGTCATTTTTGACTGTCTGAGGGGTACGAATTTTCAAATTTTCTTGACGCTCCGCGCCAACCTGTGGTGACGCTCCGCTTTGACTGTCCTACAGGCAGAATTACATTTCTCGGGCAAAAATCTTGTGCCCCAAAAGGGAAATGCTCCCCTACGCCCCTGGAAATACTTCACTCAGGCGTGCACTGGAACAGCTGCTTGCAACATTCCGCGGGATTCCGGATTTGCGATCCTAGGATACATAGTTCAGTGGAGTAATGAACTGAGCTAATCAGTATCTCGAAAGGGTGTTTTAATCTTAGAAAAATACAAAATTTTCTCACCAGAATTAGAGACAAATAAACCTGGCAAATGCCATTTCTAGCCATCTGAGAGGTTTTAAAATCCGAAATTTTCTTTGTACCCTCCGCGCCAACTGATGTTGGCGCTACGCTTAGATAGTAAACTCCAGCCACCCCCTACAAAAGTATCCAGCCCTCCATGGACCCCTTCCAGGGCTTTGTCCCCTGAACCCCACCAGGGGCCCTTAAAGCGGCCCCCTGGACCCCCGGCTGATTGGGCCAACAGTCTAAACCCTGTACAAACATGGGCCGATTTTCCTAAATTTTTAGCCAAATCGTTCGTTCATTTCATCTCTTTGCGTCGAATTGACCATTGATTTAATTAACTATGCACCGACCTAAACAATGGTCAAACCATTGACCTCCAACTTTGGTCAAAATTTACTAATTTATGGTCAGATCTAACCATTAATTGGTCACTTTTTGACCATACCATTGAGTTGGTGCATAGTTGACCATAGTGTTTTTAGAGTGACTCTGTGGTATTGAGTTGGATTCAACCTCTCTGAAAGAAGGATGATTATTTCAAACAGAGCGTCACCATAGGTTGGCGCGAATTGTACAGAAATTGAAGTAGCCCATGAAGGGAAACCTCCTTGAATATCCTGTTTAAAAAGGCAAATATACTTCTTTGTTACAGTAGTAGAGTCCATGCCCAAAATCCAAAAGCTATCAGTAGCTAACAGTCGTCAAATCACCTTAAAAGTATAAGACGACTTGGTTTGTCGGCACCGCAACTCGTCTAGACGTTCGTCTTGTTCAGAAATGGGCCTTTTTATGGCTTATAAGGAAATTCATAAAGCCGTATATGTATAGCCTATTTTAAAGTAATTCGCTCGACCTTCTAACCTTTGTCGAAAAGTATACGGGGAACTGAAATATAAGCCTACAGAACTGTCATCTTATAAAAAAAAAAAAAAAACTGAAAGTTCATTGAGAAATTTCTCTCCTTCTTTGGTAGTCTACGGTATGCTACTATTCTACTGAGTTGAATATGCATGAGTAGTATAAATGTTAAAAAAGTCTAAATATTTGCCCGAATTACCGAACCCCACCGTGCCCACCATACGCCACTTAAAGATGCGTTGATTATTTCCGCAATTGTAAAACTGTCCCCTCCTCACAAAAATCCACTGGGCTTCGCTTCTTTTTTTCCCAGAGCCAAAATAGTCTCTTAAGACCAGTCCCTAGTCATCTCCTGCCACTCTGAATGAGGACTTAACTATACTTCTAAAAAATAATAAGTGGTCTTGGATTCATTGCGTATTTTAATAATAAGTACTGAGATTGTAAAACATAGAAATTGGGAAATTAAAAAACAACAAAGCAACGGTACTGGAATATGTCCGTTCGTTCAGGGATCTGTCACTTTTGGGCATGACCTTCAAGAAGAGAAGCCTACTTCTGGGTCAAACTGCCCGTGTCTGGTCGATAAACTAAACCCATATATAGCTACATGTCAAAGTACTGGGACCGGCGTACGTGCACTTCAAACCTGAAGGGAGCTGCCCTTAGTAACACTGTCAGCTGCTGGCTTTCCTCAAATCGTCTTCGCGGTGAGATATGAAAGAATTATTACTTTATTTAGATTACAGACAAGGGAGTTGCTAACCGAACGTGACCTCCGTGAAAGGGGTCTAGTAATTCGTGTTTGAGAGTGAAAGTACTACATACAGTAGGCCCAGCTAGTTATCGTCGTTTGTTTTATAACAGAAGGATTAGTAACTCAGAGGAAAGAAGTTGAAACTGTATAGTTTTGTGACAACTACGAACCTATACATATGTGTTTATATATTATAGCGGAATCGACAAGTTGAAGTTTAAATGGTAAGCAGGCAGTGTCCATAGACAGTTCTTCGGTGCGCCGTATGAAAGAGAAAATCTACAGGAAATAATGCTCTGGTTGGATGTCTTCTTATTTATTTTCACACCAGCTTGTCATGGAAATATCGTTGTTTGGAACTGGTTTTTCAGTGATGAACAAAAAGCCTGAATAGGCCTAAAGATCATAACATAGGCTCTTTGCCGGATCTTAACAACTTTAGAGAGGAACAATTGGTAAAAAATAAATGCCGTAAAGAAGTGTTTCACCAACTTATGCGAATCATGATATTCTTCATAGTTCGGCAACCGCCAGTTTACTCTGTGTTAGATCTAGATCGATAAAGCCAACCTGTCATGGACGATGATTTGATTTAGCCGGCAATAGGCAACCAGGTCTACAAGGGCCCGCAAGAGTGAACTATCACGCAAGAGTCGGCACAACGACATTATAAATTTGAATTACTTTCAACTTCGAAGGTTAGCTCATATCTCTGATCTGGTTAACATGTTTCTCATCGATCAACAGAGACCGATGAAAGTATCTTGAGTGAGACGTTGTGTGTACAAATACTGGTTTATCTTCATTATTTCACTATATAGCTGTATAGTGACTGTGCTATTTACGTGCTGAAAAACGGACACGGCCAGACGGTGAAAAGATTCATAATCCATGGCCGAAATCCCAAAAGACTGAATACCAACATTACCCTCATAAACGGAAACCAGTGGAACTATAATACCACTCCCGATGAGCCACGTCAGTCCCTAAAAATTCTAAGTAAGCTGAACTCGCCAATCGAAAAACGAAACACCACCTTCCCATAGAAAACCACGAACACTGCTCACGAAGAGCCACAACCACCAAACAAGTAGCTGCCTCGAAGGGCCACCATCCGAAAGGCTCGCGAGGGGTCGGTGTCCACTTTTGCCATTTTTACAGTATAATGACTAGTATGACAATCGAGAGACTTCAGTCAGTACAGTAGTTTCTGTATTCTGAAGATTCCTATGATGAGATACGCTTGGGAGCAACGTACAGCGCTGAAAAAGGCCGGTAGGCTTATATAATTTCATTTTTATTTGCCGAATGGAGGAATGACATTCTGCATTCGCCACCGTTCTAAATACAATCCGGAAGTTCAAAATTTTTATCACCATACATAGTCCAGCAAGGAAAAATAAAATGTTTTCTAAAAGGAAAAGTTATGAGAAGTGTGGTTTAGGACTGGGTAATAAAACTGAGCTAAAACAAGGAAATGAAAAGCGACATCAGAGCACATGAATTCAGGGTTCTAGCCAGGAAAAATGCCCAACCGAGTGGGAGTTCATTGACATTATGTCATTCTCACGTAATGCTGGCCATATCTCAAGATCTAAATGACATAGTCTGTGGTCAGTTACATGATTTTTCGTTATTGACAATACCAGTACAATCATTCAATTGGATGTTATGTATCTGATACTGTGTATCCTAATGTAAATTACACTATGAGTGTGATGAAAATCAAACTGGGCAATGACGTTCAAACTGGGTGTTGAAATTTCAAACTGGGTGCTGACTCAAAAAAGTAAATTCAAACTGGGTGCAGCACCCAGTTTGAATGGCCTGGCTAGAACCCTGTCAGAATACTAGCATTATTTCCTACTTCGATTTGGAATTGGTTGATACGATACTCAAGTACACTAGGTCCGGCCTGCCAACGGATACTCAGCATGAAAACTGTCCTATCGGGGTCACAGCCTCGGGTAGAAAAGCATAACGTTATGAACATTTTAAGCCTAAGATTTCGCCAATTCATCGCACAAAGGTAAGCAACGCAAACATGTTTACTTGCCTATTTGTACTCAAATGATATACTGTTTACCGTATCTTTCCTACCAGTCTGTATTGGGAGGAAATTTCACATTCCGCACCCGTGAGCTGGTTTTCAATTCGTATGATGGGAACGGATGTATCCCCCTTTTAAATAAATTTGGTTCAAAATCATTGTTTTGATTAGAATATGGGGTGAAACGGGGCTATGGACCGTTCTTTTCCAACCTTTCCTAATTACGATAAAAGTGTAGGGAAGGTTTTATTGTGGATCTAGGCCAATTTAAAAAAAAGCTGATTGGTCCACTGGCCCAATTCTTTCATATCCATCCCAAGAGACCCAAGAAGCCCTCTGTGGGCTGGGGTGTAGGATATGCATACGGTATTTCCTGCCTGTCTCAAGAGGCGAGTAAAGGGAAGGACTTGTACGGTTTCTAACGGGTTGTACCATTTTTGAAACCGCATTTAAACTTAAGTTTTATCTAATTGACACTGTATAACACATTCGTGTGGTTTGTCGATAAATCTCATCTAACTCCATCCTACGAGTTCGAAAAAGAGAGAAAAAAGGACCCGCCACCTGCACAGCACTGCAGTTTTGTCACAAAGTATAAGATCGACATTTCAGCAGTGATCAACATTATAGGGAATTATAACACTATGCCTCCTGCAACTTTACTAAGCTGATCATAATGACGTGATTTTGTATACATATATCCGATGTATTTCTAAAACAGGCTTTAACGTTTCTTTAAAAATTAAATTATTCACTATAACTTTTTCAAAAGTCCCCCGACACTCTGGCAAAATGTCAGGGGCGAAACCACAATAATACTCCCGACGGAGCCCTGCTCTCTAAAAGAGTTACATACGCTTCCTAAAGGAGCTATATGTCCCTGAAGGACACAAACTTGACCAACCTCTCAACCTTCTGTCAGATCTCTATTTATATCATGGGTCTGTTATGAGCGGTCCCGTTCTACAATGACTGAAAATTAAGTTAACGCAGAATGTCAAATAGGGTTTCGCTCCTGGCATTTCGCCAGATTGTTGTGGACATTGGTTAAAGCACCTTTATAGATGTCAACGCTTTATATGGAAAAGGAGCGAATTATTCAGGACTGGGCTATGGATTATCGAGCTGGTACCAGTACAACCTTTGTAGTTGCAGCCCCTATGTATGTTCGCGATTTGACAAATGCGCGCTATTTCAAGACTACTGGTTACCGGGCTTGTACCAGTACAACCGTTACAGTTGCACTCTCTTTTATGACAAAGAAGTATTTTTCAAGAATAGGCTATGGATTATCGGTTTTCAGTACAGCTTTTACAGCTGCAGCCTATATGTAGGCCCGTGATTTGACAAATGAGTGCATTATTCACTGCATGGTTACTGGGCTTGTACCAGTACAACCTTTATAGGTGCAACCGATGTAAGCTGATAAGCCCTTCGTGTGGCACATGAACGCATTATTCAAGACTACCTGTAGAACATGAAGAAAAGCTTAGATGATCTGAGAGCGCGTTATTACAGATTAGCGGTAATGGTATGGGCTTTGTACCAGTACAACCTTGATAACTTCGTACTTGTGTAATGAATTTCCATCTCGGTATATCCATGGCAAGTATCGCACTGTTACAAAATGGAGACTTGTCCAAAATAAAAAGTTGTGTGTTGTTGTTATATTCTTGACAATGTATATCCAGCTTTTTGCTGTTTTCTATAATAAATTTGTTTTTTCAAAGTCACATTACTGTTTCTTGTTGAAGTCATATTTTACGCTTCTAAAATTGAAAAATGTTCATGTGTGCTTTTAAAGTTAGATATTTAATGATGAAACAGAGACTTTATTAACTGCTTCCAAACAAAATTCAATTTTCCCTCTGAAAGTCGTTATTCTAAGGAATCATAAATAAAGTGAAATATTTTACTGGAAAAAATTATACGTTAATTTTTAAATCGATTTTTTAAAGTAAAAACACCAATAACCCTATTTCCTATTTTTTGAAAGTATTTCCTACGGCCTTGAGAGGAAAAACTGAAATAAGGTAAAAAATTGTTCGTGTTGATATGGGCTGTTGAGACTGTTTTGTAATAGGCATAGTCTACAGACGTTCTCAATTTACACAGCTCTTTGATTGACAGTACGTTGATGAAACTGATGGGCTCATATTACACTGCTGCATGCGCTTTACAGAGATTTTCTTTGATTACGCGTACATCAGGGGTGGCGCCAGCGGGGAAGGGGGGGGGGACATTTCCGTCGGGGAACACTGCCCCCCCCCCCCCCCCCCGTCGGGGAAGGTCGCCGTTTTCGTCGGGGAGGCCTAAAAATAAAAAAAATAATAAAAAAAACCTACAAGGACTGAAGTTACTGGATGGGCGATGTTGAACATATATTTTGTTTTGAAATGCTATTTCATTACATATCGGAATCGATTTTCATTCACTTCTTTGTAGCTCTGTTTTACCTTATTCCATGCACCTTGTCCCATCTCCTCTCGTCGTGGAAGGACTGAAATTTTTCCGAGCGGCATAAGAAAAGAAAAACTAAGTTACTGAATGGATGATCATGAACTGTTTTTTTTTTCTTCTTCTTTATGAACTTTTTAGTTGCGGTGCCTGCCTTGCAGGCAGCACCGCAACTAATGCAGTTACTATCGCGATGTCAATTTCTGACTTTTCCGGCACTTTATTTCTATCTCCTTCTAGATGCTTTGTGGTATCGAAATACGGTTTAGTGCAATTTGTAGGAATGGTACTTCTCTTTCGTGTTTTTAAGTTTTGGTGTAAATATGATTTTCGTGAGAGTGTAAAATTGGGGTTTTTTTCACGTAAAATTTGGAAACGTGTTCTATTTTTAGTAACAATCTTGCGGAAAAACCAAGTCCGTGTGTACTCTGGGGAATAATATGTTGTTTAATTTAACACAGCGCCATCATTTTGGTTGTTTTTTTTTTAATTCATCGAGGTGTTTAGTGAATTTTGAGTATTTTTATGAGGATTTCTTTGTAGAGATTTATTCTTTTCAAGTGACATGGTCGGGGTCGCTGTGGAGTAAAACGTTTGATAGTTTAGAGAAGTTTTGTTCACTGTTTTTTCATAAAGTAAGTTTCTGTTGGAGGGAAACATTGTTATTGGTAGGTAAATATTATTTGTATGAGATGGCTCGTATTAATATTTGTGTTATATCAAAGTGTCTGGTTATGGTAAATTTGTTATATTAAAGTTTAAAATTATGTGCACAATATAACAATGCCCAAGAAGGGCCGTTCAAAGATTTTTTTTTTTTTGTAGAAAGGAAAGGTTGGCAACAAAGAAAAAGAAAGTATGGGGGTGAATTTCAAGATAAAAGTTATGAAGGGGAGAAAAATGATGATGTCAGAGTTGGGATCAAACAAAAAAAGGCTCTAGTGGATATGAAAAGAGTCAGAGGTGTGATGATGGGGAAAGTAGGGAACATGACGATCGTGATGTATTTTTTATACGTTCCGAAAGATCTACATGTACATTTTGTTTTTTCGTTGTTGTGGGTGGTAATTGTTTTTTTTTTTTTTCGGTGTTTGGCATTATTGGTTACAGGGAAGATGATCATCTTTATTTAAGACAAGTCATTGTAAGTTCATTATGTACCTCTCCACATATTTACACCACGAGTTGCCATTGCTCAGAGGCTCCACTAAAGAAGAATGCTTAAAAAACCAAATTCAGAGGGAATGTTCTTGGGGATATTTATACATTTAGGGAGAAGAGCACATCATAAGATGAAGAAGTGTTAACATGAACACATAGTTTAATGTAAAGAGTTGTCACGGTAGGGTTTTAACATGCTCATTCATATCTCGTTTTATATTTGTATGTGATGAGAGCAATCTTTTTTTTATTACGCTGGGCGGTGATCTGTTTGAGATATTGGGAAGAGGTCTGCATGAATGAAGGTTTTGCACAATCATTCAGGGACTGCTTTGGGTCTTCAGTTGGGGGGAAAAGCCCTTGAAAACCAACTGATTTGGTCTTATTAAAGGCCATGGATAGTTCATCTCTTGTCAAAAATGTGTTGATTTTGAAATGGTTATTTTAAATTTTGAGGGAGCCATATGACAGTTTGGCTTTCCTTTTTTACTTGAGGAAGCAAAGACATCCCTTGCCTTCTCCGGGATTTACGTCACTGTAAAACAATTAAAAATGATTGCCTTATCATTTTTTTTATCTTTATGTTAAACGAACGTAAATGTTAAATTTGGACCGTTTGTAGAGGGGTCAGATTGTTAGATTACACAACGAAGTTTTGAACAGGTACAAGAAAATTCGCAATTGTAAATTTTTAGCCAGGTGGTTCATTTCGTAAACGGTAAAGTAGCAAGACACTTATTTATAAGCTAGTTATGCTCTTTTTTGTTATGTCACTGGCTGTGGTGTTATCAGCGAAACGTTTATTTTTCATGAAGTCCGTTTTTTCTTTGAAAGTGATTCGTTGAGCTATTGCATATGAGTGGTTGGAATGATGAAATTTGTCTTTTACGGAGTTTTTTACTGGACAGTGCAGTCTTATTCATAGACCTGGCGTTCTTATTGCTTTTAAATATTTTAGGTTATCGTTTGATCAGTTGCGAGTCGTGGCCATACATGAACTTGCTATATTATTATTTTTTATTAGAAAAAGAAATGCATGGAAATTATTAAAACAATTTTTATATAGTGCAATGGCAACAGTTTTGTTCCGTAGTAAGAAGTCACTGTCAGAAAGGCGACAACAAGTTCTTGATACAGAGTGTAGGAAGAAGCGAGACTGTTTAATGATGTGATGACAGACGAATCGCAGCCAATAGTTATAAACTAGGGACATCGATATTTTTGGTATTCGGGTTTCATGAAGGGACGTATAGATGTTGCAATTTATCTTTTATGATTTGTAAGTGATTGATTCGGTTCTCTGATTTGTGGAGGTCAACGTCGTTCAAGTGTCTATACATTACTAAACTAAGAAGTTACTGGAGAAGGGTTAGAAGTGACGTATGTGTGCGGGATTAATATAAATTGGAGAAACAGTGACAATTAATAGGCCTAAGGCTAGAGTGAAATATCATCATATTAACATTTATGTTGAGAGAATGTAGGTGTAAGTAACGCTGACAAAGGAATTTTTACTTTGCTGTTTTATATTTTTTTTTATTTTATTTCATCATTTGTAAAGATTATGGTAAATCTGAGATATCGACATTTCTTTTGATTCTAGTTAACTTGTTATTACATGTTACTTACAACAATTTTTTATTAGGAAAGCTGAGAGTAAACTTGGTGCGGAGCGTACAGAACTTTTTAAAAACCATTAATCTTTAAAAATTCTTTATGTTCAACATTGGAATTTTTTCCTTTTGTTCATTAACATAAATCCATCTTCAACCAAGTGACTACAACGTTACTGTCATGTATATACAGACTCATTATCGTTTTCAACATTACGTTATAACAGTGTACTCCACCTGTATTCACTAAACAGCTAAACAAATGGCATGTTTTTCCTTATTAACTGCACTGCTTAAAATACAATTTTGACTAACGTCTGTTTGTTCGAATGGTCTGCCTTGAGCCTTTGCGGCTTTACCATCTTTTATCAGAAACCCTCATGCTGTACAAGGAGTTACTAAGGAGCCGGGACATTAGGGATACCTTATATTGAATGAACAAGCAACAGCTTGTAAAGGACGTTTGAAATGTTACCTAATGTGACGTTTTGCTCTTTCTACAGTTCTAAATCAACTGCTGTATCATCTTTTCCTGATTTACTGTCAACTATGAGTTCAAAATGAGCAAACCTCAGTTGAGGTGTGTTACACGTTCCACCTCAACCACATTTCTAAAGTGAATGAACAATGTTCCTGGATTACAAGTGTGGAACTTAACTTAGCTGCTATTGGGCAAAACACAATACAAGTATTATGGAATGGTATTTTTGTCCCCCTAAAATATAAAATCACCTTTAAAGTACAAGACGACTTGGTTTGTCGGCACCGCAACTCGTCTAGACGTTCGTCTTGTTTCTTTTGTAACGCTATTTTCATACGTATCTGAATCGGTTTTAATCACTTCTTACTAGCTCTGCTATGACGAAGTGATAAATAAACACCACCTCATCCCATCTTCAATCCGTGCGCGCAATGTCATGCCTCCTCGGCGAGGGCTGCCCTCCCCTGTCGATGAGAAAATCTAGTTTCGTCGGGGAGCCTTGTCTACCGACCCACGATAAAAGGTGGGGGCCTGATAAACTTAGTCACCGGGACGATTTTTTTCCATTTTGCTTAGTAAAAGACCAGATTCTTCAAGGAAACTCAAAATTCGGAATTTTCCTTACAAAATCGGACGAGAGGTTGTTCATGTGCATGCAGTGCCCAATGATCTGCCATCTAGCCTGCCTTGGCAGCCGAATTCTAGCAACGGTAATGAAAATCAGCCATGTTTTCAGCTACACATAATGATAAACAGTTAGTTTGAGAATGTCTCTGCACAAGTCTGACTGAAAATTCATTGGAAGCCACCTTGTAACATGCCATAGTTTCAACACGTTTGAAGTAAAATCATTTTTGTACTAGTTAAGGAAGCCACGTAGGAAATTTCATCTTTCTCAGTGGACCTTGCAATTGAAAACAACAAATTAGATGCTTAACATAGTCAAAAACAGTATGTTTTCAATTCCGTTGCATAGTTCCTCCGAAAAGAGACAAGACCATTACATCTAATTGTAGCAGTACCTTTTATCTGGTAATTTTCTGATCACTTATTAAGTAGGGTTTTTTCTATTGAAGTGAAAATTTCCTTTGTAAAGGAAAGTTCAAAATAAGGACAGCTTCATTTTAAGTTGTAAGTCTGGGAAATGCCATTTTCGGCTGTCTGAGGAGTCAATTTTCTGTACGCTCCGCCCCAACTGGTGGTGGCGCTCAAGGCTTCCAATTGGAAAGTGCTTTGGTCGAACAGATTGCTGAACAGAAAAATGCATGCCTACAAATTATTCTTCGCTTTGGGGCAGTACTATGAAGTGAAAATCTTATTGCGAAAAAAGCTCAAAATAATGACTGCTTTGTTTTTTAGTTACGAGCCTGGGAAATGTCATTTCCTGCTGTCTCGAGGTTCTCAATTTTCAAAATTTTCTAAGCGCTCCACATAGATAGACTTTCGAGCAGGATTACATTTTTTCGGACAAAAACGACAATTCTGCCCCCTCCCAAACTGAAACGTTCCGGTGCGCCTATGCCAATACATAAAATATAAAACTATAACCACATGCCAAACTTTTTCCGCGGGAAATCTTTCCAATATGGTCCGAGGGCCTTAATCTGCATGATGATATTCGGTTAACCCCAAGAAACTACAGATCACCCCTACTTAATTTTCTATAAGAAGGAAAGATTCTTCCATAAAACCCCCAAATTTGTCATAAAATTACAATTTTCTCCAGTATAATCTTCAGTTAACTTTGTTAAAAGTGGCAAAATTTGGCAATTTCGATGGATAGTCCATACAGATAATAAAGGCAAATTCTGTAAATAACCCCAACATTCTACCTAATTTTGCTCTTGAAAGGCATATCACTTAATAAAAAACCCAATTTTTTCATTATAATCTTACCGAAAAACCAAATTTTCTTTCATTAAATTCCAAAATTTCTCCATAAAATAAGCTCCTCATTTCAAACCTTCGTTCAAAAAAGGGAAAATCTTTTTGAGCGAACTAATAGTCTCCTCTTGAAGCCTTAGTACGTAGGCCTAGTACGATTAAATATGTAACCCCAAAAGAATTTCAGCTGTCGCCTGTATATTAAAGTGTTTGATTTTGTCCATATGAAGGACAGATTCTTCAATAAGCACCCCAACTTGTTAATGATCATTACAAAAGCCAAATTTCTTTCAAAAATTTTAAACTTTTTTTCTTCAAAATAAACTCTTCATTTTAAGTATTTCTTAAAAAAACGCCAAAAATTTCGGCGCGCTGCGCCCGCCTCAAATTCGACAAAATCACGTCTCAACGGGACCAACTCATCTCTTTTGTCGGGGTTTTGAAAAGCTGGCCCCCTGTCGGGCAAATCCTGGCGCCACCCCTGGCGTACATTGTTTTCTTGCATTCTTACCCTGAAGCAATAAACTGAGAATGAGATTGTGTGGCTGAGGATGAGTTTTACAGTTACGGGAGGTGCTCTAATAAGTAGTAGGTTGGGAGAATTGGAACAGTGTTTGGGTGAGAGGATTTGACCTTGACATTACTAGCACATGAGTTGGTGTACGCACTGGGCAACAACTACAGCGAACATATTTCTATGACTGGCCACTATTTGTATTCAGCTTGACTTGAACTGGTCCCCATGACGCAACTTAGTGCAAAGTAACAGGCCATTGTAAAGTAGGCTATGACTCAAGTACAGTAATATGTTGACTTACCTACAGGTGTGTTGAATCCCCATGACTGGAAGAAAAGCTGGTGAGGAGGCAAGTTAATAAAGTAATGATTCATCATGTCAAGTATCCGAAAGCAAAGCAACGATGATCGTGATCACTGCAAATGTTATTATCTCCAATTTTTACCTTGATACCGACAAGCGTAACTGTCTGTTGCTGCATTGCACTGCATTAACAGAAAATTCCCAGAGCAATAAAACCGTATTCATGATGACAGGTGCACCAAATTCAGACTATCTTGATATTCAGTAGACGTATGTATTGGTCATAGATGTGTTCACCGGGTCGACAAAGTGACAGCATGCCTGCCGTACTACCATTTTACCCGGTTGGACAAGCACACACTGAGAACATGCAATTCGCAGCTCAGTTGTAATCGGACGATTGCAAATTTAATCTCTGAATGGAAACCTTTCAGTGACGGTATATGTGTGTTTTATTTTGTTTGTAAAAGCACTGTATGGCAGCTGTAATAGAATGCATTCAAAGCAAACAAAGTAACGGTGACAAGCAAAGCCGCCACTGTACGTATATAGGTTCAACTTGAGTTGATGTATATCGCGGAGTTCACTGCGTAACTGGCAACAGTATTTCAGTGAACTCCGTGAGACCCCGGCGGAATGGGATGGCCTAATTATCCACATTTAAGTTGGTGTAAGGCAAGTTCTTATTTACCAAGGTTGAAATGGAAAAAAAGGGTTTTCAAAACCGTTTAATTTTGTTACAAAAAGGGTTGAGAGGCTGTTATTTGGATTGGAATAAAGGGTATCATGAAGGCAATTATTCCGGCCTTTGCCTGCCGTTTTGGGTGTTTCTTGGCATTGTGACAAATGTGTATGATAGACTGAGATAACAATGGACTAGAAGGGCTTCTAATTAGCGTACCCATCCCCATGGTTTAGTACGTGGCGTAGCCACGGGAGGGGGACGTCGGGGCCTAGGCCCCCAGATTTTTTCAGTTCCCCCTCCCCCAGATTTCTGCGTCCTGATAAAATAATTGAATAGAAAAAAGAGAAAAAATAAAGTAGGCCTATTTGAATAGAAATATACTTTGAACTAGCCTATATTTCTTTCAAAAACAGTAAATAAATAAAATGTGTAACAATTAAGAAAACATACATGAATGTAAAACACATTTTGTGCGCACGTATGAAATCAATTAATAACTCCAAAATGCCTAATTAGATACCATATATAATCTGCAGGCTGTCGTTTATTGCATTTCACCTCCGTCGAAGATGAAACGAACGTCTCGACGACAAACTCGAACGGGACTAGTTTGTTAGGTTAAGGCCCTTTCTGCCCTTAGGATGACTGGTTGATCATTTACTGAAAACAAAGCATGATCTTACATTGGAGACCATTCTTACACGACCACTCCTATACTTTATCAATATGCCGTAAGAGTAAGGTACTGTCTTCGGATAAGGCCTCCCTTATTTCATCCTTAAATGGGAAGTATAAGCAAAAATTTAATTTTCATTTGTGTAAGAGGAACCAAATCCACACAGTCTGGTGCTAGTTCCATTCAAATCAGACATGTATTTCTCGAGATATCAGTAAATGAAGTGAGTAGATTTGTGTTCAAAAGTGAGTTTGAGGGCAGCAGAGCTTAAATCACTTCCTTAATTGCATTGACAAGGAATTCTTTGTTTCCCTTTGTTCTATCAGACTGTTGTGTTGACCTTGAAGTTTATAGGAATATGACCTCCCTGTGAGCAATGCAAAATTTGTTAAATTCTCATGCCACTTATGCAATCACATTTTAGTAATATGGGATTGTTGAGGAAAAAATCCAGTCAAAAGTTTAAAGAAAAACAAAAGATTGCCCATTAATGTGGGGATGTGATGTCATATGTGCTTGCTTCAAGTTCACTTTTTGTTGATGTAATGTGAAAATTTTACAAGCTCATATCTTGAGAACCAGTGTTGTAACAAGTCACGACTCGAGTCACTTCCTCTCAAAGTGATAGTGACTCGATAGAATTCAGGAGTAATTTCCCCATTAAAATAGTACAGTGACTCGAGTCAATGACTCGACTCGAGTCACTCAAAAGTTTGAGGTGACTCGAGTCACTAATTTAGAGACTCGGTTACAACACTGTTGAGAACCACACATCGGATTTCGATTCAAATTTCACCAAAATAAACTAGCATACCAAATCCTGTTGTGACCTTAAACCCTTCTTTTAACAAGTAGGCCTACGTCGTTCCGCTCACACCTGCCCATGACACTGGTGCCACTGTAGAACGATGTTTTAAGTTTTTCGACAAGTCCCCTTTTTACTAGCACTGGCGCCCGGGCGGATTTGTAAAATGCCCACAAGGTCCGGATTCTATGTGCTTCCCACATGATCCCTACTTCTGCTTTGCGGTTTAAATATTTTTAGAGATTTACTCGTAGCTAGCATATTAAATTTGACTGAGTTATATGTACCCGACTGAACAAATACTGCACCATTTTGCATCTGGACACCACTGAAAACCGGAAAGTGTGTCTCTGGTAGTAAGTATGTCACTTGTAAAATCTCCACAAGTACCGACTAAAAAAGAGTTTTTTGAAATTTTTCATGCTCCCCAAAAAGGAAAATCCTAAAACATAGGCCTATAATCAGTTCAAAGTTCTGCTAAACATAGCACCATTTTGCATCTGGGAAATCTAACGCAAAGAAAGTTTCTCAGAGTGGGACACAACTACTTTTGGTTTTCCTATTAAAGCTGAAATCCATTCAAATATTGCAGCATTTTCCCTCCTGAGTTAACAATTTTTCCTAGGAGAAAGGGAGATACCGGTTCCTTTTAGTCTCATCTCCCAGGCTACAGATCAGAAATGCCCAGCCTTGGGGTCCCTAAAAAGTGTATGTATTACAATTTTCACAGATTGATTTTTATTCTCATTATTGGAGAAGTAACCAACATGAGATTCGTATTTCAAGGCTGGGTGCATGCAGTTTAAAACACGAGGGAAGTGCCGTTTCCGGCCATCTTGAGGGTTTGTAAAGCCCAAAATTTTCTTCCTCGCTCCGCGCCAACTGATGGTGGCGCTCCGCTTAGGTACGGTAATCTTGCCGCGCCTGACCCTCGGAGGTACCAGCCCCCCCCCCCCCCCCCTGCTTGTTACCTAGGCCCGGCTAAAATTTCCATCCTGGCTACGCCACTGGATCATACCCATTTGCCCATAGCTTGTTATAGTTGCAGTTGCCGATGTCACACATGAAGCTAGAATTAAGATGCAGACAACAGAGCCTACGTCCACTGAAGTTCCTAAGCTACTGTAAGGATAGCCTATCCTAAGGTATCCATCCCCGTCCCGCAAAAGATAGCAGTACATGAAAAAGAAACTCTGTGAATGCGCAACGAATTTTTCCTATGGTGGAGATGGTCAAAGTAGGCCTTCAGTCTTCAGTCAAAAACTTCAAAAGGCCAAAAGAGACATCACAGAGCCTAGGCTAGTGACAAGAGACTGATCAGCCTGCCTCTTGGGGACACTCTCCTAGAATTCCAAAATGTGGAAAACTTTTTGGTCGTTCCATTTGTGACCGTACTGGATGGGCAGCGGGTATGAAAGAACGGGTCATATATTCTTCACCTTCACGGTGACGTAAAATATATCCCCAGTCATGGTTTTGAATGGTTCTGATCCGTATCCCTCTCTCTCTCTTATCGATAAATTCAAAAAAATGTGATAATGACCTTGAAAAATGCGGTACAGTGTATTGTCAAATGGTAGGGCAGTTGTATGTGCTATATTGGCCCCATGCTACTACAAGTCTACAGAATTTCTCAGTTGGATCAACTCTTTGATTGGCAGCAAATTCCACTGAAAAATGCAGAGTATGCTACTTTAGCTTACATTTACTGCTTGCACTGTACTGAGAGTGTCGGATTACTCTTGGGGTCTTGTAAACTCAATATCAAGCAATACACAGATATTGTGAGTAGTGATAATGAGTTAAAGACATTTGTACGAGAGGCTAATAAAAAGTTAAAGCAAGTAGGTTAGGAGAATTTGAAATGTTTGGGATGAGGTTAGGTTAGATGGAGTATTACGGCCCAGTATTGCGGGGGGTGGGGGTGTAGGGTGGGGGCTGGGAAGGGACGAAATACTGTTAGTGGGAATTGTATTTCATTAAAGGTACTGACAGTAAGCTATTTGTAATTAGGGTTCTTTTCGTCGGGAGTGATATTCGTTGTCAATCCCATAAGGGTTTTAAGTTCACTTCCATCCACAATTATTTTGTTATGTTCCTTCTGTCTGTAATAAGGCCTCCTTTCAGTGGCGTACGAAGGGGGGCCATTGAGCCATGCTCCCCCCCCCCCCTCACCGATGGCATTTTTTCTTTGTTCTTAAAAATAGATTGTATACTTCAAAAGATAGCATACGTGGCACCAGATTGCATAAAAGGACACCGATTTTTCAAAAAAATTCAAAGGGGCAGGATTGCCTCTGCAAGGCCACTAAATGATGCCAATTTGTTTTATTCAAATAGGCAAGTTCTGTCAAATTCCAATTTTCCCTTAAAGGCCCAGTTCTCTCTCCCCAAACAGCACCAATTCCCCTTACCTTCTTACTGAAGCCCCTCCCACAATTGTCTGAAATTCATCCTCATCCAGACACAATCTCAGTTTTTAGCTTCAGGGTGAGTATAAAAAAGCTCAATGTGCATAATCAAAACACTCTCAATACAGTTCATGCTATGTAATATAAGCTTTGGCTTTGGCTGAATTGTCTGAATTAGCTGTCAATCAAAGAGCTGAACCAATTGAGAATTTGGGTACCCGGGTTCCTAAATTGTAGTTTGGGGTGAGGGGTTTGGCCCTTTAAAAGTTGGACTCTGTATCCCACGGGTGGAATCGATTAAAATAAAGACTACGTGTTAAGGTTCTCTCTCAGTCTCTGCAAGCATGAATACGCTATCTTTGGCCATCTGAGGGGTCTGATTTTTCGTAATTTTCTTTACGCTCTCCGCCAACCATTGGTGGCGCTCCGCTTAAATAATCTTTAGGATAAAACTACGTCTTGTGGCCAAGAAAAACAACAATCCTGTACTGATCAATGCTCTTTTGTTTTGACTCCTAAAATTGTGCAAATTTAATGACAAGTTTTACTTCGTAAGGTAGCATAAATGGCATAAGAATGCATGTAAAGATACAAAAGTTTCAGTTTTATCCTCATGAACCACCACGATTCAATTTTTAACGCTGTTCCTGTCAAAGTCGAAAATCTTGCACCATTTTGCATCTTGGCTCCTTAAAAACGTCTAAAAATTTCCGGACATCTCCTCCCCTAGATCAAACTGCATGCCCCCTCCCACCCGTCAGAGAAATCCTGCGTACGCCACTGCGTTACTACATACAAATAAACCAGATATTGTTTACCAAAATAATATACTTTGTTATTTCCGATTGCTCTATGTTATACTTTAAGATTAAAATGCAGGTAATATTACAAAATGACATGGTAATGTTTTTATACTTGTAAATTTGCATATTTTATATGAAATACCTACACATTGACCGTGAAAAGTTTTGGGGAAATTTCATACCTTTGCCCCCCTGGAAAAAATCCTAGCTACGCCACTGAGTGACAGTTTGATTATTCGTGGTGGCCAATTAGATTTTCCTTGAGACATCTCGCGGCTGACCAATGGCGAGTCCATATATTGCCAACCCCTGATTTTGATTCCCAAAAGGAATCAAAGTAAAAGGAACGTAAATGGAATAGTCATTTTTGGTTTACCGAAAGGAAAAACCTATGGACTCATGCAGACAAGACATTTCCAAAACATGTGTAGGATAGTGCATTTTAGTGTTGGCGTATACTATGACTCGTCGACTTTCTTAACATTGGTGCACAACATTCGTGCACAAATCCTAGCTACGCCACTGAGCAGTGGCGTAGCTAGGATTTTTTCCAGGGGGGCAAAGGTATGAAATTTCCCCAAAACTTTTCCCGGTCAATGTGTATGTATTTCATATAAAATATGCAAACTTACAAGTATAACAACATTACCTTGACATTTTGTAATATTACCTGCATTTTAATCTTAAAGTATAACATAGAGCAATCGGAAATAACAAAGTATATTATTTTGGTAAACAATATCTGGTTTATTTGTATATACTAAGGCAGTGGCGTACGCAGGATTTCTCTGAAGGGGGGGGGGCATGCAGTATGGTCTAAGGGGAGGGGTGTCCGGAAATAATTTGACGTTTTGAAGTAGCCTACATGCAAAATGGTGCAAGATTTTCGACTTTGACAGGAACAGAGTTAAAGGTTGAATCGTGGTGGTTCATGAGGATAAAACTGAAACTTTTGTGTCTTTACATGCACTCATATGCCATTTATGCTACCTTACGAAGTAAAACTTGTCATTAAATTTGCACACTTTTAGAAGTCCAAATAAAAGAGCATTGATCGGTATTTGTGGTTTTTCTTGGTCACAAAATGTTTTTTTGTCATAATGATTATCTAAGCGGAGCGCCACCATTGGTTGGCGCGGAGCGTAGAGAAAATTTGGAAAAATCAGACCCCTTAGATGGCCGGAAATAGCATTTTCCAGGCAAATACGAAGAATCTAGCCAGTCGCTTTCTTCTTTTGTCGTTTGCAATAAAATGCTCACTTCAAAATATGTTCGCAAACTGCAAAGTGATCAGAGAGAGGTAAGAGCTAATTTTACTCCAAATATGTAATTTTGCCCAAAAGACCGAGCGAAGCGCCACCATTGGCTGGCGCGGAGCGTGAACAAAATTTCGAAAAATCAGACCCCTCAGATGGTTAAAATAGCGTATTTATGCTTGTAAAGAGAATCTAAACATGTAGTCTTTCTTATCGATGCCCCCAGTGGGAAATAGAGTCTACCCTTTTAAGTAAAAGTTGGAATTTGACAGAATTTGCCTAGGTCTATTTGTAGGAATTAAAAAAATTGGCATCACTGAAAGACCTTGCAAGGACAATCCTTCCCTTTTGAAAAATTTTGAAAAATTGGTTGTCCTTATAAGCATTCTGGTGCCACATATGCTATCTTTTGAAGTAAAATCTGTGTTAATAAAGTTAGACTATACGTACTTTTAAGAACAAAGAAAAAATGGCATCAGTGAGGGGGGCATGGCCCAATGGTCTCCGCTTCGCACGACACTAAGGAGGCCTAATAGTGGCTCGATCACACAGGATATCCTGTGAGAAAAGCAGTCTGTTATGTGTAGAAGGCCACAAGGTACTCATTGTCCATTTATTGATACACTCAAAGTGAGCAGAAAGCTGTTTTCCCGAACTAGCTTGTAAGTTTCCAAGGATTAGGCTAAGTAACAAAATCTAAGTGTGCCAACGGTTCCCGTTAATTCTAATTTCTAGGTTAACTTTAAGTTTATCGTTGGCCATGGATTGTTTCAGCCCCATCCATCGTTATGTACACAGAGTAAAATCGTACAGCCACTGCTAGCTTGTAGAAGAACATAACAACCTCGGGGGTCTATGGTAGCAGTTTTCACATCCTTTTACTGATGAATTCCCAAAGTATCACCTGAATAACAGCTTCCTGTGCACTGAAATGCACTGATCATAACCCCCGTGCGTATACAAGCACAAGGGAACATTCAATCTGCTACGCGACAAGGTCATTTCAGTGGAACGCGAATTGGGCCGGTTCCTGAGACACTGACGAAATCTGAGTTAATTTGTTGCATGAAAATACGAATTATGTATTTGAAATGTCTCACAATTTCTTAAGAATTCTAACAAAAATTCTGAGAAATTTTTGTGAAATTTTTGTAATAATAAGAAGATTCATCAAATTTCCCCATTTTCATCAAATTTCCCCAAAAATTTTTCCAGGGGGGGGCAACTTGCCCCCCTGCCCCCCCCCCCAGTAGCTACGCCACTGCCACTGAGTGACAGTTTGATTATTCGTGGTGGCCAATAAGATTTTCCTTGAGACATCTCGCGGCTGACCAATGGCGAGTCCATATATTGCCAACCCCTGATTTTGATTCCCAAAAGGAATCAAAGTAAAAGGAATGTAAATGGAATAGTCATTTTTGGTTTACCGAAAGGAAAACCTATGGACTCATGCAGACAAGACATTTGCAAAACATGTGTAGGATAGTGCATTTTATAGTGTTGGCGTATACTATGGCTCGTCGACTTTCTTAAAATTGGTGCACAAGTACTACGCGACTACATAACCATTCACTGTCTCAAGCCAAGGACCATCTTTATCGAAAATTGGTTTTGATGACTCAGCCAGACGAGACCATTTATAACGTGGGCAATTGTGTGCTCTGTTTCTAGAAAAGAATTATTGTTTGCAATTGAAAAAATCCGAACACTTTTTATTCTGTTTGATTCGTTTAATGCATATTATGATAACAGATTTTCACTTCATAGTTTTGACTTTGAGGAACAGAAACTTTTGACGGGAGAAATATAGAAAAAAATCCACACCGTTTCCTTGACACCCCGTGGCAATTCCTTTTCCTAACTCAACATATCTCATTTTAAAGATTAGCTTCTTGTAAAAATACCACTGCTCTTCAACAAAGCCACAAAAAATTATGTAATGTGGGCACGTTGTCTCTCATTCTTTTTGTCTTTCTATATAAGTTAAAGCCCTTTTGTCCTTGAAATTTTATACTGTGGGAATGTTTAAATATCTTTACCTGTGGTTCAAGCATTACCCTTCACCATACGTAGTACAACTACCAACGTTGGTTAATATTTCCTGCAGTGGCATCAGAATTATAAATAAATTGAATGTAATGTCAAATTAATGAGCCGCGATGACTTCACAGATTTACATGATGCACCAAATTTAAATAAAAAAGTTGCATTACTTTATAAATTTGTATCTTCCGAACGCTTTGTGCTATTGAGATGAAGTTTTCGCTTCCTAAGAAAACTTTTCTGCATATGTTGAAGTTAATGAACTTTGTGTCCGGGAAAATATGCCTTTAATTACCCCTTCGAGAAACGTTCACAATTAAGTTTTGATTCTTATCAAAATAGAAAACCATTATAAAAGCAGCCACTTGTCACTTGTTATAAAGACTGAAGACATACACTTATATAGCCATTTCCACAGTGCAGTTCAGACGACAGAAACACTGAAATAAACAGTAGCCGATTGCAGATGTGGAAGATGGGAGGGGAAGGCGTAGCAAATTCACCAACATGTTCGGCAGCATGAAACTGGAACGTGCAATTTACACCATTTGCGGTCTTCTGGAATAAAGAGCGTGAAGGTCAGTCAGTCAAAATGTGGAGAGTGTGCCACCTTGTCTCTTTGACATTACAAGGACCGGGTTTGCTGAACGTCAAAAGTTTCAGGGAAATCACTTCTTCTATCTGCTTTTTGTTGATAAGGGTGGGCACTTCCCTCTTAACGCTTAACACTGTAACAACAGCCTAGACGTCAGTCACTCATTACGACAATGCAGTTTCGTGGCATTTTCTCGCTTTGCATAGCCTGTAGACGGGACTTAAGAAACGGTTTTTGATATAGGCCTAGGCCAATAGTTTTCCATTCGCAATGACGGGCTCTTCAGCCGTAACAGGGCTTTAATACAGTTGTTCTCTTAGCTGAGGTGTGGCACCCAAGTCAGGGCCATATGTGCATATTCAAATAAACTTTACAATAGCAGCATTTCGTTTAAGTATATCTCTCGTCCTATAATGAAAATTTGTCCAAAGCTTTCTCGCCTACCTTCTGTACATTCTATTGCTGCCGGTTTGGTGAGTACAAAACAGACTGAAGACCAGTTTGTAATGTTCAGACCGGCCCCTTGTGCTGTACTATAATGAGAAGGCTAGAGTTTATTTCGGCTCCCTTTTAAAGTCTTAGGCATGAAAAACCCATTTTTTCTCTTTGTTCAGTTTATTTATCTTCGGTCTTATCTTCGGTCTTATCTTTTTCATTCGGTGACCATAAGCATCATGTTTCAGCACTTGAATAAAATTTCATTTCGGGACCTTGAATCAGGGAGCTGCTAATAGCAGCTCCCTGCTTGAATTAAAATGCTGACATTTTTTCCCAACTGGTCAGGGGAACCTCCGCCTTATAGACCCTAACACAGGACGGCTATCTGAAACATTCCCCCAATCCGAGAAAAGTTTCCTACGGCTAGATCATAAAGTCGTTTGTTTATGCCTCATAACATAAGAATTTTAATGAAAATCTAAATCGTGACCACAACAATTATAAAATGCAGACGAAAAGCAGGGCAGCTGTGAACACAAGTATAATTTAACGAAGCGAATGATGTTGAAAATAAGCTCTTCGACTGGATTACAACACAATGTTTAAACATTTTTCTTGCAATAGTTTCAATCGAGCATTTGTACACTGTCTTACAATGATCGAAATAGTTTCTAATAGTCTAACCCTTTGGAATTCTCAATGAACACCGCATGACACTTGGCAAATTACGCAAAGTTGTTCCTTCCAATTCGTCAGAGTGCACGTAACTAGGGAAGGGAAGGGAACAAGGGACTCATTACGATTAGTTAATGCCTGCAGTAAACATCTGAGCACTACTCGAAAAAAGAAGGCGAAGCTCGCCGGTCTTCATCCATGCTCACCCTGGCATAGGTTCCTCGATGAGCCGAAATGGCTTCCTGCCTGACACTCAAAACTTAAATATAGTTAAGCACGCACCTACAGCTAACGAAAAGGTCAAAGGTCATTTAATGATTCCCAGTTTGGATTAGCGTAGTACACTATTCTATTTCATGAATGGCTCTTAAGAATCATATGGCAAAATTTTCTCTTTCAATTATTAAAATTGTGTGGAAGCAGTACTTAAATTACCATGAATATGCAATGTTTATTTCCTGAGATGTCATGAAAGATACTTGAAAAAAAAAAACAGGAAAAAAATTGTGACATTTAGGAGAAAACAGGTCTAGATCAACTGCTTTTATACTTTAAACAGGATGATATTTTAGTTGAGCCTGTCACATGAGTGGATCCGCGTCGATGAGACTGAAATGTACCGTGTTAGTTGCATCCGAGACAATTTTTTAGTCCTTTTGGAAGTAGCATGTGCCATGTGCCGTTTCATCTAATTTCATTTAACATCGTTAACAGGATTCAACACTCGACTGTTACATTGCAACCAGGTTTTTGATAACTCCACTTTAGCCTCCCGCCGGTTTTTTTGCCTCGCAATTAGTCCCCGCGTGCAGTCGCTTCACATTTGTCACTTTTGATAAAAAAAAAAAAATATATGACAAAAGTAAATTATTGCGTTAAAACTCTCGACCTTCATTGAGACAAAAGGAGATGGTGATTGTGACAAGGTGTGAAACCCCAGTAAAGCCTTATTAACCCTAACCCTAGTTAAGTCTTACCACTAGGAAGCAAATCACACCCAAGTAATCAAACTCATATGACCCGTTTAGGAGGCCTAGGGGCGGAGTCATGCTCATTCCCTTAAGCTCAGGGTCTCATTATGCATCTCAAAAACAAATGGGTTTATTTACCCACAAACGTGTTGTTTTGCGGGCGTTGCGAGTGTCGATTTTGGAGGGAGGCTGAAGAACTACCTTTTGAAAAGTCACCAGTTAACTTAAGAGTTTTTACACTGTAAATTTTAAAGAAAGTGGCCATGCCCCTCCCCCCCCCCCCCACCTCACACTTAGGAGTAAACTGTCGACGCCTATGACGGGAGTTGCATTTACACTCTAAAGTGGGTACTTTTACCCTTGAAAAATGATATTTAAACCAACATGTGGTTTTTTAGTTGCGCATATTATCACAGAAATGTGATCCTTTGTTTTAATGTACTTTTCTGTTTGATAATTTGTGTAGATGTACACCACGTTTGGGTTGTCCTACCATTTTTGGGTTAAAATACACCCTTTAGTGGGTGAATTTACTAACGCTAGCACAACAACACGTTTTGGGGGAAAATAAACCCATGTATATGTAAGAATGTGTCATTGCTTCTTAATGAAAGATAAATACTCAATTACATTCTCACTTGAACTCCGAGTAAAAACATCTATCGGTTAAAGTTTTTTTTATGCTGCTGATTTAATGCTCTGAGTCTTGAGCGATAACGGATGACAATAATCTCATATTGTCAACATTCTCGCTTAGTAATTTATCATCGCAGCAACTAATAAAATCATTTTCAGCCAACCAGATTCGATGAAATGTCATGAAAATTGTGTTTAGTCCCCTTATAAATCGTTCTGTTTCTACCTCTAAGTTTCTGGCTTCCTCCGAATCAAGCAAAGCGCCATGGTAGTGATTTACGCTCTCGATCTTCATGTATAATCGATTCATGATTAAAGACGCTTTCCTCTGTATGAGCTCTCCCATTGACTTAGCCATCAATATATTTTGGCAAGCCCTAATAAGTGCCTTATCTGCAACATTTTCCGGCCTTGAAATTTCCTCCTCGAACGATTCTAGACTTTGTCTCTTTTTTGCTTGATTCACTACCAAACCGTCCCTGGATAAACTGCCGTGCTCTCCATGTGTAGCGTCGATGTAATTTTCTCCTATGTAATTTAATTGATTTCTTTGTATTTTACAGGAAGTTGTGCTTTGCAAATCAGGGGCTGTTGTGTCTTCCCCCTCTAGAATCACGGGCAACATATTTCGCTTGCTAATGGAACGATACATTGAATGACTTCCTCTCCCACTACTTGTGCTGACGTTAGAGTCAATCACATCATCACTGACACAGGCATGTTCAAATACGTGAGATTCGTTATCATCAGGCGACGAATCTAGAGCAGAGTCAATAAACCGACAAACAGTTTCTACCATATTTCCACTCCCCTCCGAACACAGGCTATCAGAGAAATGGTTCGAAATATTTTTATCTACAGAATCACAACCAAAAGATTCCCTCAGGTCATGTGGACTCCCACTTTTATCCTTGCATGAATATTCGGCCAGAGTTGATTGAAACGTTTCGTTGTAATCATGTTCCTCAAATTTTTGTTCAGGGTTAATATTTTCTAGTCGTTCGGATTCTGCATCGTCTTCAAATGCCTCAGCGTCCCTTTTCAAGACTTGATCAGACTCCTGATCAGACAAAACTAACATAGGACTTTCACAGTGTCCGTAATTTTTGAATAATTCTCCTTCTGCTGTATTCGATCCGATCGAATCTAATATTTTGTCTTGAATTGTGTTTAAAGATGATGGCGACTCTTCGATTGTTACTTCTACTTTTATATTTTCTATGTTGTACCGAATGTTCTCATGTTGGCTCCTTGCCGTAAAATGTCCAACCGTCTCATGGTTGCCAGATGTTTTACATGCACTGTCTTCATATGTGTTATCTTTGCTTAAGTCTTTGTCTTGACGAGTACTCAGCAATATACCTGGTTTCTGAATTAAGGAACTAAAAGAGATATTGTCTTTAACTGAAACTTCTTTACTGCTTTTCGTAGTTTTATCGTCACAACAGCATGGGTTGCTTCCTGATTCAACCATGCATTCGAATACATCTAAGCTGTCTTTTCTCTCCATTGTTTCAGGAGACATGCCCACAAATTGCACTTTAAAATTATCGCAGTCATCGTCCACCGCTCCATCGCATCGTGGGGATAAAACGACGATATTTGCACCATCAATCTTTGGTAGAGTGGTTTCAATGGTGTCGTCTTTAGGAGAAGTTTTCAAACCCACCTGTGAGGGATTTACCCATTCATTTATATATCTGTAAGTGCAATCTTCTTGATCATGTTCGACTATTATTTCATCAGTTTCTGTCTCGGGAGAATTTTCAGAGATTTCCTTACTGGAAAATTTATCCCCTGACAATACTTCAGACGATATATTTTCTTCCTCTTTAATGTTTTCGTTCCCTGTTGACGCACATTGAAGACACACTATGTTTTGGGTATCTTTGCCTTTGTTTATACCCTCTATTTCTGTTTCTGTACGGTAATCATTGTGGCAACTAGCATCTTGAGGTTTACACCTCTTATATAATTGTTGTTCTTTAGCAGCAGATTCGTCCAAGACGGTCTGTATTCGTTCCCCGTGTATGTCAAATTTTACTCCTTTGCATGCAAATTTGTAAAGATCTTTCAACGGGCTATTTGGTGATTTCCTTTTGTCGTTTGTTACCTTCTGTGGTGATGTCTCTTGGATTCTTAGGGAGTCCTCTCCTTCCTTGTAAGGTTGCACTATTTCTTTGTTTTCCTGGTCTGCTTGCAATACTCGTACACCAAGAACAGACAACTTGTTCAAATTTGCCTCAGTTTTGTTTGAAGCACTGGACTCACATTTAACACCGGCTGGTAATGGATCTAAGAAAATGCTCTTTCCTAGCTTTTTAAGATAAATTTCGGACGTTTTCTGCTTTCCAAGTTCTTCGAGGCTAGCATACAGGGGACTTTTAATTCTAGTCAAAGACTGGATAGATTTTCCCTTTACCACGTAATCCTCATGAGACCCATCATCTTTCCGCGATTCTGAGGCCAATTCCATTGTTGGAATGTACTTAACATGCTCCAACATCGATTTTGTTGAGCATATTTGTTCGATGGCCTCTTTGATGGGGCATGGAGCATGCTGGCTACGACTAGAAGGAATGTCTTGAAGATGAGGCAGATGTTCTCTTTCAATTCCTTTTGACGGAACTTCTAAATTACGATTTGTTGAAGTCGGAGAACTGCTTGAGACATTTGACGAAACAGTCGCTGACTTACTTTCTTCAAAAGAATTGGGGAGAATGCTAGATGGGCTGTACATACCTGTGTTTCTTTTTGGGCAGGAAATATTCGTTGATGTGTTTGAACTTTCTTCACCATTTTTGCTTAAATATAGTGGTTCAAGTTTGGTGTTATCCTTGTTCATAATGTTGTTTTTCTCAGCTAGTGATTCCGTATCATCAGTAGATACACTAAATGCTCTTTCTTGGCTTGTACATGTGTCAGAAATATTTTCTCCGATATTAGTTAAAATGTTTTTGTCGGTTTTATTGTCTCCAAAACTTTTTTCCAAATGCAGCGATACAAGCTCAGTGTTTTCATTTCTGCCTTTGTTTTTCTTCTCGTTCTGTTCAGGCTCACAAGTTGTTCGTTCTGTAGCGGCACATGTAGTTATTTTTCGACAGCTAGACAATACCCTTTGAGATATTCTGTTCTTATCAACCCCAAAGCGAGCGTCATGTCTTTGGTCTCCCCCACTTCTTCGCGGAGAGGAAACGGCGCTATGTTTCTTGACGTCACATTTATTTTGTGGAAAAGTAATTGAACGTATTAACGGAGGAAGTATCTCCTTTGGTATTAAGCAATGGGAGTGCCTGGATTTACGAATAACCGGTTCTTCAGACTGTTGGGCCGCACTCAGTTTACGCCTATTTGCTCGAAAACCTGTTTTACGAACTGTGATATTTGGAATGTTAACTTCAGTTGACTTTTGAGATAACCTTGTGTAACATTGTGTTGCTTTGACTGGAGATAATTCGGCAGAAAGCTGAAAAAGAAGACAACATGTTTCTTAAGAACTCGGAAACATTACAGACAAATTAATTACGGTACGCCATGCCGATAATTCTCTTTAACCCCCAATCGAATCTACAGGCATAACGTGATCTGAACCTTTAAAACTGCAAGACATGAACTACTGTGACAAACCTGTTCACCTTCAAAAAGAAACATGCTGATTGGAAAAAAGTGTTACAACGTGAAAGACAATGAATAGGAGCGTGAGACGCTCTTACTTTTCACACGAAGTAATGAAACCACATTCTCTCGATTGCTACTTCTGATAATGGTTTTAGTTTCTACGGTAAAACAGAGCAGTGCTGGGGTTCCAATATACTTCTAGTAAGGTTCAAGACTCATTTTAAAGTGGCTCATTGAATTGGTTAATGAAATTCAACAAATTTTTCCAAACCTATTGTGTTTTCTTCACATGCCAATGACAAATGGTCTATTATATCTTAGACAATCCATACACCCTTCACACAAATAACTGGTTTATGAGTGAGTGCCTAATGGTTCAAGTCGGTTTTCAAAACTTCGTGACCAGACACTTTTTCAAATTATGTACAAAAGTTTTACAAGTCAGGACACAAGAAAGTTAAAAATTTTAGCGTTTTCTGTGACTTTTGGACTTAAAACTTGACTTGTTATGCTAACCATAAGCATTGTTATGTGTTAGAGGCAATTGTGTATGTAAATTTCATAAAGTATGCACTTGAACACGTCCCCCCCCCCCTAAAGAATGGCGGTGGGTGGTCACAACAACCTCTGGTATTGCTGTATAACAAGAGAAAACTATTTTGGTTAGGCTTCTAGTCAACATGGGGCTTAAGAGATGAGTTCTGTTTTGTTTTTTTCCAGCTAAAATTGTTGAGTACAGGGCGTCACTCTGACAGTGCGTTGAAACTGCATCCCAGCGACTGTTGACTGTTTAAAAGGATTTGCCCGGGCGTTCGACGAAGTGAATGCCAGGGAATACTGCGGTATACGTCTACATTACCTGACCCAAACGGTATGTCTGTCTTAACGGATCATTCAATATGTTCTCGTATACACGTACAAATAGACCTGCTGCATATGATATTAACCTCGTTTTTGGTACTACTGGCATGACATCCATTTCTCGGGCTTGAGACCAGGGTTCGATTCCCAGATAGAGTCATACCAAAGTTTTAATGGAACCTACAAGAGCAATGCTTTTGGACAGTGCTAATTGGTTTTCCTCAAAATATGACATCCTTGTGACGCAAATGCTTGTGGTCTACCAGGGAGTTGCAACTCCCTGGGTTTACTAGGCTAATTCCGAATTACGCTATCCTAGCAAAATTTGGTCGTCCTCTGACGGCCGTTAGCGACCACTTCGGCAGTCATTTGGAGAAATGTCTGGTGGCTCGCTGACAATCCGCTGATAAACATGTTGCTGGCTGATTTAAAATCTGCCAACTCATCACGCAATTCTACAGTTTCAAGAGGATCTTCGGCGTCTTTTAAGAGGAGACTGACCGCAAGTTTTTGCTGACTGGGTTGGAAACTGACGACTTATTGGAAGTGAGCCCCTTCAGCCCATGTATACCCACAATTCACAACTGAAGGGCCATCCGCAGGGTCACAACTCTTATACCTTCTCCCTATTTTGCATGCTTTGCTGCGGAGGGCAAAGAAATTTTCTAGCATATGCACAAGAAATCGATGATAATATACCACATTTAATTCACTGTCACACCAAGCCGGCAGCAATAACAGATTCTGTACGATACCAATTTTAGAATAAATAAACTTTTATTTTCTGAAATCACCTTAACGATCCCGCATGTGATTAAGTTGAAACCATTTGGAATGAAAGCGTGAAGTTAGGATATATAATGTTGATGTTTACGGTTCGCTCGCAGCACATCATCTCATGAGAATGACCACTTACGTGCACTGAAAGTCATCTATCTACTCAGTAGTCAGTACCAAACACAACTAGGACTGTCTAACGTAACAGCGCTGGCGGTTACATCGTGTAACCTCGTGCTCGAGTAACGTGGGAACGCGTGTTTACTCGGGGTCGGTGTACTTTAAAATCGCAGAGTTCTGTTCTTTTAAACATCGCGTTTGTTTTAATCAAGCAAGTTCACAGGGTGGTATTTGAGGCGCTGCATATCCGTATTTTTAACAGTTTACAGTAATTGGTATGCGAAATATTTCAACTCGTAACTATGGTACACTCTAAAATCAAAAGAGTTATCTTAGTCACTCTTTGATAGAGTGAAAAGTGTGAATTCACTCCATGAGAGTGATAATTCACTCCAAGAAGATTGAAATTCACTCCAAATAGAGAGAAATTCCCTTAAAACGAGTGAATTTTACTCTTGATGGAGTGCCCACAGTGATCGCTCTTAAAAAAGAGTGATCATTGCAGGCACTCGCGGAAAAGTGGATTTTCCCTCTTTCTGTAGTGAATTTCACTCTTTGTGGAGTGAGTTTCACTCCTCTTGGAGCGAATTATCACTCTCATAGAGTGAATTTACACTTTTCACTCTATCAAAGCGTGACTAAATTCACTCTTTTACTTTTAGAGTGTAGCACTAGCCAATCAACCTAACTCGTGGTAAGTGATGACACAGACTGGAAAACACGGGACTAACATGCAATTTGCCCTTAGTGTAAACACAGGATAACAGCGCATGCCGCGGGGTACTTGAGACCAATTCTGGCTCTAAGCATCAAAAATATGAAAAATACAAACTGAATAAAATCACAAACTTGTATTAACCGCAGTCCCTTTTAAAAAACTGAAAGAATCGCCATCTTTGTCTTCCATTTGCACTTTTAATTGTATTTCTTTTTTTGCCATGGCCATGTCACCCGGCATCAAGTGCTGCCAATTCTTTTCAAGTGGTCTGCTACAAAGTTCAAACTCTCAATTAAGTTCTAAAGGTGTTCTCGCCTTTCATAGTTAACTAACTGTAACAATGCCGCTAGTTGATTGTTTTGTGAAATTGTTCGTTGTTCTTGAAAATGTTGACAGCTTGTCAACAGTTGGCACTTAATTTGTTTGCTATCTGTATGGAGGATCTTTGTCCCCTGCGATCCATTATACAAACAGTCGGCAAAATGAATATCCTTAATGGCAAATATCCTTAATTCCAGTATAGAACCCACGGTGTGCCTACTTATCAACCTTGCCGCTACTCAGCTAAGAGGAATTAAGAACAAAACTACCTCACGATTAGAGAAACTTGTCTTACCACAAGTTATATTGGGGGAGTTATTCCATCTAAAGGGCAATTTAACAAAAACAAAATGTCAATAACCTTTTTGGAATGCAAATGAGGACGTGTTGGTGGAAATGCACCAGATGACTTGATGGAATCAGGGTCGAGTCGATCGCCATGGTTGCTATCTTTAGTAGACATACCATCTTCCTGAGTTTTAGGCACATTCTTCTTCAACCGTTTATCCTAAAAACGCAAATAACAATTTTTTTTATTATTTATACACAAAATAAGTCAGAAAACTACAAACTAAAGCAGTAGCACAAACCGCCAAACACGCAGAGATGAATTTATGCGTACAGACCGCATTTCTGTGAGAGGAAAGGCGCGGCGCGCAAGAAAGGTGAACTATTGCTAAGGTCCAACGGTTGCTAACAAAGCTGAAACACGCCCAAATCTTTGTTCAGGCCCTGTTAGGCGAAATCGGTATACCGCCAGTACAACCGGAGAAAATAAAAACAATAAAATACATAACATATGTTTCCCCTATTGGTTCTGAGATATACATGCACTTTATTTCAATGGCCCGTAAGTCTTTAGTGTTGACGGATACATGTACGTAAGTTGGTCAACATCGAAGTAATTGCATAGATATTATGTGGTAAATCGGACTTGCGTATAGAGTTACGCATTCCTGTATAAAACGGTGTGTAAAACGTTAAGGCGCAACGGTTTCTCCGCCCAAGGCTCGAGTTCTTCCAACAGTCCCCTTTCGTCATACTATATATTTCGCCTAAAGGTGCGTTCACATATAACGGCAACGGCAACGGCAACGGCAACGGCAGCGGTAACGGCAACGGCAACGGTAACGGCAACGGCAATGGCAATCCGGCAGAGCTGTTCACATATGACGGCAAAAATTATTACCGCATACGGTAAAAATTTTAATGGATGATACTGACTGGAATTTGAACCTGACAAATTTGTTCCATCAGGGAGGTGTAACTAATCACACCTCCCTTGTTCCATTATCTGATTATCAAACATGGCAGACATTGATGAGGAGCTGATATTTTTAATAGCAATTGCGTATCAAAGAGATCGGAAGAAAGAGCGGAAGAGGAAAAGATGATTACAGCAGAATAATTAAATCTGAACAGAACTTAAGCCAAATACTTTCATGACAGTGTTTTCAAAAATGCCCCCCCCCCGGAAAAAGTCTAGCTAAGCCACTGTCGCATTGTTGCAGATGGCATAGATATACTTACTTATCTATTACAGCATGGCTGGCAAAAAACGAATATTCCCACCTTTTTCCGTGCGCAGTTCCATTAAAAAAATGAGGTGTGGCATTTAATTTTTTTTTTATGAAAAAAACTTTCTTGTTCGTAGATAAGGCAAAAATTAGCCTCAGATGTGTACCTTTTGGTCAATGGCGTAGGGTGAGGTGCATAGTCCAAAATTG
Source organism: Holothuria scabra (assembly GCA_037179385.1). Lineage (NCBI taxonomy): Eukaryota > Metazoa > Echinodermata > Holothuroidea > Aspidochirotida > Holothuriidae > Holothuria > Holothuria scabra. The sequence goes on from CM074183.1 coordinate 42,783,034, forward strand.
CCCCCCCCCCCACTCCCCACACACACACACCACTTTCATTGTCTTCCTTTGTCACCGTGACTGCATTATGCTTGTCTGAGTTAGAAGTCAGGTCGGGCCAGGCAAAGTAGGCATACGTTTTGAGAAAAAAAAATGAGCGACCCATGTTCCTTAATAAACATTGCAATGCAGTATAGGTCTGTACTTAAGAGGAAATAATTTATTGCCTAATCATGTATTTTTTCAAGTCTGGCATACGTTACACCACGGAAAAAACAAAAGTTATGATTGATGGCTTACTGTTATAATACTACTAACAGGACCTGCCATCAAGGTAAATTATAAAAAGTTACCATTGAATTGGGGATTTCCCATTTCTTTTGCTATTTTTCTCACATGTTAAAATATTTTACTTTATCATGGTAATCATGATTTGTCACATCGTGTATGAATGATTCTTTTTGGACAAGAATGACCAGTTTTTCTATAATCTGGTCAGATAAGTCAGATCTTGGAGGCATCTTGTAGTTGTACGCATCCAAATAATTTGTGCACTGTTTTTGGCGGGATAACACAGAACGTCCCTGCCCCGAACCGTTGGCTCCCGCTGGTCAGACAGGCAGATGCTTGCACACTTTGAAGTTGGTAGGTTTTTTGCCGTACGGCAAATGGCGTTGAATCGCTCCATGTGCGATTACTTTTTTGCCGGACGCATTTTTACCGGATTGCCGCATTGCCGTTGCCGTGCTAGTGTGAACAGTCTTTCATTTTCTATTGTGTGGGATATTTTTGCCGTTACCGTTGCCGTTTCCGCTGCCGTTGCCGTTGCCGGACAAGTGTGAACGTACCTTAAACCCCAATTTATATAAAGGCGAAATGTAGTATGAAAAACGGACGGTAAAGGACTATGTTCAGAAGGATGTGTGATTGCTCTCTTTGAATAAAGCCTTTATGCATGGTCAAGTGGTTAGAGAATCACATTTGCAGTCGGGAGGTCGGGAGTTCGTGTGCTGATCTCGTCATAGATCTACTTTAGAAACGGAACCCACTGCTATGGTGCTTGGTACTCAGCAGAAGCAATGGAGTAAGGAAAACTTGGCCAGTGAGCCACAACTGGGAAAAAGTCCGTGACCGGCTCGACACGAACCAATTGGTTGGAAAATGGACCGTACAACTCGTTCTAACCTAATTTACGTGTGATACCCCTAGGCCTATGTAGGCCTTTATAGTGAGTACGGTACAACGACAGTCCTATACTGAGAACGAGTGCCGTCCATAAACTCTTAAAACATTTGGGTAAAATAATCCGTCCCAAACACCAGTTTCGTGGACCTATGTGACAATGATGAAATTGAGTAGCTGAAAGCTGAAAGCTTGTCCAAAACTGAGTTTACTGGCCGGTGAATTATGTGGTAAGATATCGCGTTCTTAAATAAACACAACTTGGATGATGCAATTATTTGAAAAATTTCCCCCATTTCCAGTATTGTCACATACATGACCAGCTGTTGGTGAACATTTTACCCAACTGTTTTTAGGCCTAGTGTTCGTTCGTTCGTTCGTTCGTTCGTTCGTTCATTCATTCATTCATTCATTTCGTCCGTACAAATATAAACTGAAATACAAAGGTATTTCAGTTTATATTATTTATTGATATTATTTACACTCTTAAAAAGTTGGTTAAAAAAAAATTCACCAACACTGGTCACGTATGTCAAATACTTGAAATTGGTTAAATTTTACCCAATAATTGTTGATTAATGGGTTATCCAAGAGTTTTTTACCACTTTATTGGGTAAACAGCCTGTGGGGTAACCAAATAAACAACACATATTGGGGAAAATTTAACCAATTTCAGGTATTTGACATACGTGACGAGTGTTGGTGAATTTTTTAACCAACTTTTTAAGAGTGTATATTTATAAGGTAAAATCAGGTGTAAGGTAAGGAGTGACCGGCTAGCACAACAATCGACCATAATCTGTTTTTACTTAGAACGCATGGGTGTATGCATTAGCAAATAGACAAGCAAACACATGAACACGAACTTCCTATATACTCAGTGTACCGTCGAGTGCGCACCTAAGAGCTCCGTCGTTTCAAGATTTTTACATGTTATGTCAATGCAGGTGGCCACTCGACGGGCCCGCGCACTCGACGGTCAACCCATCTACATGGACAGAGCATACTGCACGGTACTTTGTCGCTACCGTACGTGTGAGAAAAAGTGCACCAAGATGGCATTCTGTTATGATTTTGTGTTAAAGTTTGGACTTGCCCAAGTCAATTCCCAGTTTTTTGCACTAAAGTTGATATATTTTTGAAATATGGCAAGATAAGGTCAAATTCACTTCACGTATTGCAGGAATATGATATTCTTTCCCATTCCAGTCAAAGTTTTGTTTAACGTTTTACAGAGTCTCCGTCAAATCATACAAATTATAGCTTTACGGCGGCCATCATGGTGCGCCCTTTTTGTTCCAGTCGGTGGCGACCATCCACGGATAGGACATACACGCTACATGCTTTGTCCATGTATATAAATCCGTGCAAGCAAATTACTAACCTTCGGTGATTCTTTCGTCATTATAGTAGGTAATGCAGGACGGTTCCAATAAATATCAGAAGAAAACTCAGGAAGTTACATCCTCCGAAACCGCGTTTTTCTTATGGTCTAAGTACCAGGACAGTCTTCCAACCGAGAAATCCTGAAAAGCTTTCATGACCTATGTGTGCATGACTTAATGACCTGCGCCCGTCTCTGTATTCATTTTGTTTACAACACAATTCCAGTAACTCCGTCATCTACATTCAGTAATTATGTTGTCACAATGACTTCGCTCACGTCACTGGTTGGCATTGGTTGGCAATGAGCAAGCCCAAGAGCACATGCGTGTAGGTTAGGCGTGGCGCGGGTCAACGCCTGCACTGATGATGCACGCAAGAAGTAGAAGAATTAGAATCTTTAATTGACCTTGTGCATTGACGAAACACTGACGTCAACCTTGGTTACCAAACAATGGAGTACAAGGCCGCACGCATAAGATTTCGCCCTGCAGGTGTAGCAGATGTGCGTATTTGAGTAGTTGACAAATCAGCTGTCTGCATTTTGTCAGTGTTGGGTTGATTTGCCCTAAGAGTATTTATTGACTAAAGACCAAGGCCAAAAAGACTGAATGTCCATGCATGGAGGCAGAACTAGGTCCGAATTTGCAGTGTCTCGACAACCAGTCGTTTCCTTCTTGTACAGTTGTATGTACTTCCGTTGACATCACAGAGCAAGGAAATGGGATAATAGGTTCCTTTTATCCTGCTCAATGGTTGACATACATGCCTCTAACCCGTTTTGCCTTCGTGGTAAGTACACATTTAGAGTCAATTGCGAGAGGTATTGCGTCTCATATGCCAAAAAATGCGTGAGTTCTTGCGCGCACATGCGTTACTAAGTGCAGCGCATGGACGCCCTGGACATAAACTAATTAACTTCCAGTGTGCGCGCATGCCTCCGCGTCCTTCACGAAGAAAAAATACGCGTGTGGATGAGATCTGACGTACGAGTTTTTCGCCCGTGCTGTTTGCCAGTCATATCTCATAGCCCTCGCACAACTAACAACAGCAGTTTGCGTTCGCGTTAAAATAAGCGCAAGCTCTGTGTTAAAGCTGTTGTTGCCTACTCTTTCAGAATATGCAGGTTACGTTTAGCATTTCGGATAAAATTGGCATCGGTCCTGTTGTTCAAGGAGACATGCTGAGGTAAGAGCTTATTATTTTTGTGAGCGACAGAAGCCTTTATTCGTAATCGTTGCGCAGGTTACGGTAATGAATCCCGTTGTTAAGGTAACGTTTTGTTACCCACGGGTTAATTCAACCAGGGAATAAGTTACCACTGCAACCTGCTTCAGCGCTGTATGCGTTAAGTGTGTTTCGAAGGCAGAACTACGATTGCACAGGTATGCGTAAACAAGGTGGCATGTAGCGGGTGCGCGACGTAACTGCAAAACCTCTGTGCGACATACAATTTTTGCGTCCGAAAAATTTCCGCGTTGTCGATCAAAAACGAATAACGGACAGACGCGCTACATGTACGCAGCTCGTCTTTATCAACGACAAAGTGGTTACATGGGCGTCACCAGACATTTTAAAAGGGGTCTTATTTTGCGGAAATGCACGAGCACTACGACGTGGGGTCCAGGGGCCCGCCCAAGGGCCCCTGGTCGGGTCCAGGGGCGAAGCCCTCGGAACCTCTAAGGAGTTAGATATTTCAAATGGCTGTCTAATGCGGTGAAATATCGTCAATATTGCCAGTTTTATAATGCCAAAATTATGATTTCATAAAGGTTCAAAGCAACACGTGAACGAATGGATAAGGATCAAAGAGAAAGCTTTAAATCTTAAAATGACAATGACACCAGAACGTTGTCTTTTCAAAGGTGGGTGCTATTGTGGGATCCATGGGCTTGGTAAAGGGAACCAACTGGAGAGATAGCATCAAGAGGCCAAACAATTCACGGGACAAAAAGCTAGTGGAATATAATGAAGTATTCAAGATTGAGGAGGCAAAATAGTAGCGAACCTCAAATAACAAATCATGAGGAAATTTTAAGCAAATTGGACTCTTCAATGCAAAAAAATTAAGAAAATCATTCCAATCTGTAACGAACAGCCTCTATTAAACTACTTTAAGTGGGCATGACACGGCCAAAGTAAGTTTCTGGGCAAATGTTCTTTGGGAACACCTTGACATAAAGTGAATGTTTTCCGTACTAAATTATGCCCCAAAATACCGAAATACGACGTTATGAATTCCAATTACAGGCCAGGCACAGCCCATTTCAAATCCGAAAGCGAATAAACGTATGTAAGCGCGTCTCAAGATGGTGACGTCATTGGAGGCACGGTTAGTAACACCAGTACCAGGGAGCTCACAAATAACGAATCATGTGCATGATAACGCGTGTTAGCGAGTACATCATTGCAAACACCGGTGCTACGATAGCAGCGAGCGTGGCCACTGACTACATTGTGAATTGTGCATTGCGCGGTGGCATTCGTAATAGCACCTTAACCAAACAGCAATACAGTAAAGACGCGCTCGTAGTGGACTGTCCATGCATGTTCATAGCTGTTCTGTATTGCGCCCGAACCGCGTCTTTCTTGCACGCGAACATATTGGCCAATGATTGCTCCGAATCCCCATCATGGTCCGCGCCTTTCGCTCTGTTTGTTGGACGAGTACTTTGATGCAATCGTTTTCATGAAGTTGCTAAGATATGATAACTTTACCGAGCGTTACATTAGTTCCACATCTAGATGCGCGTTCTTAAATAGGGCGGGGCTTGTGCCGCCAATTGCGTCATTGAAGTCAGGTGACGTGTGGCGGCATTTTTCGAAATAGGATTTTGAACGTTTTCCTTCAAAAATCATATATGCCGAATTTTACAGGTTTTAAATGGGGTGTGAGATGCTATTTATAAAATACTGTATCGAGTCTTGCAATGCTGCTGCTTTGTAAATTACAGAACTATGGTATTAGAGGTAACACCCTTAACTGGATTACTAATTTTCTTAAGTCCCGGAAGCAGAGAGTCGTAGTGAGTGGTGATTTTTCCGATTGGGTTGATGTTATCTCTGGTGTACCCCAAGGTACAGTCTTGGGTCCTCTGTTGTTTTTAGTTTACATTAATGACCTGCCCGATAATAGGGGCGTTCGACTCGTCTACTCGAGTTGCAACTCGAGTAATTATGACCTCATAGTGGGACTTAACTACGCATGCGTGCTGAGTAGACAACGCGAACGGCAAATGAGTAAATACGTCAGATAGTGCAGATCACGTGGCTATCACTTGCTCGACTAAGCGTAGCACTTAGCATGGCAACCAGTAGGCCTACATTGTACAATCTTTCGAAACGCATTAAAGATGTCAAGTTTGGACACTGTTCAATTCGAGTGTAGGCCCTATAGGGGCTAAAAATGAAGGAGGGATAACAAGCAAGCATTGGCGTCTCCAGAATGTCAAAATTGGGGGTGGCAAACTAAGGGTAACAGATTATGCTGCAGAGCATAATTCCTCAGACACATAGCTGTACCGAGCTCGAAGCGGGGCGAGGGTAGGGTGCTCTGAAGTTTTAGCATATCTTTGGATGAAAAATTACGTCTCTGGAGAGGTAAAGTATTTATTCTTTTTGTTTAAACCAACTCCTAACTGACAAGCTAAGTTTGGGGGGGGGGGGGTGGACAAGTGGGGCAGGCCGAAATCTGGGGAGGGGAAACTCCACGTAGCACCACCACTGCAAGCAAGTTAGGTGGGCTACAACTGGAAAAAGGCTGTGGCCGGCTCGACTAGAACCAATTGGTTGGAAATTGGGCCGTAAAACAACTAGTAGGCCTACATATATAGGGTGAAACTGCAGCCTAAATTTAATTTCACACTCAGGACCGTCGGAAGCAGAGAACTTGGGTTGTTGCTTCCAATATTTCTGTCATGCATTTTGAAAAGAATCAATATGCCAATATTTTTACTTTTGAGGACATTTTCCTGCAATCTGGAAGGCTTTTTAAATCCCTATATAACCCAGCCCATGATTGCACATAGCGTATCTGCACTAAGCCTGTACCCGTCTTTTCAATATACTCAAGTCAGCTCCCAGCCCCAACCCAATCCAAAAATACCTTCCGACGGCACTGTTACGGTAATAACTTGCGAACCTGCCAATATTAAGCCTACTTGTTCTACAGACATAAATATACAAACAGCTGCACACAAAATGAGCTGTAAAGCTGCCTTCGAAGTTGTCATAAGATTCTGAAAAAGGAAATGCACTGTAGGCCTATATGCTTTAGGCTAAAGCCTATACTTTCTATAGCAGCGAATAGTGTGGCCACTTGTTTTTCTTCGCGCCTTGATTATACCTTGAAACAGAAGGAATAATGTGCTTCGGTATGCCAATTTCACCAATCTGTACTGTTACAAATAAATGACAATATAAGGTTCCGGCAGATTATCCCTCCTCTGCCTGTTTTAAGACAACTTTCACATCTCTTTCGAAGGAAGAGTTACGTTACGGGTTGCCATTTTGCATGACGTAGATTAAGTTGCGTCAGAGGCTACACAAGTAACCGGCTCCCGGGGCCGGTTACTTTTTCTTAACTCGAGTTGTGACGTTTTGATGACGTTTCGTCCAGTCGAACGCTTATCAGCTTAACACGAGTTACTCGAGTAAACGAGTCGAACGCACCTAATATCTCTTCTGAAGTAAGGCTTTTTGCTGACTGTAAATGACGTCAGCTTGTGCGCACGTTGCGCGTTGTTTTTATTTTCTAAGCTTCTTGTTGTTTATGACGTCACAATAACTTCGGTTGTTGAGCACAAGCGAACATTGCGCGTTGTTTCGATTTTCTCCTTTATTTAAGCGCATTTAATTTGAATTGATTTATTGTTATGACCGTTAATCGTTACCTGATCGTCAAGCTGATTAGACCTAATAAGACCATCAAAGGTTCATGTGAGTAATTGTCAATGATTTCGCAAAGTTAAATTTAGGATAATCAATTGCTAATTGAATATAATCAAACAATTGTAATATTTTGTAATTGTTAACTGATTAAAGATAAGTGTTTATTTCTGTTATTCCTATTTTCATTAATGTATTGTTTGTTTCTACATTCAGTCACCAGACCGACATGATTTGAGGATTTTAGTTGTGGACACAGATTTAGTGATTTGATATGGACCACAGACGTTACGAAATAGATTGTTGAATATAGAAATTGTCTGCGTGAAATGTTTTTTGATGGTCTTAATAAATTCGGAGGAATTTATACTGACGACTGTGTAATTTATAGACAGATAAAGAATAATCTTGACCAGGTTCAACTCCAAAATGATCTAAACACCCTCTCTGAGTGGCAAAATAAATGGCAAATGCACTTTAATACCAAGAAGTGCTTTTCTATGAGGATTACTCACTCAAGGAATCCCAAGTTTTTTAAATATACACTAGATAATGATACTCTGAAGTCTAGTACCGATTGCCACACTTATCTGGGAGTTGACATCTCTAAGACCCTTACCTGGAATAGACATATTAATGTCATCACTTCGTCAGCAAATAGATCTTTGGCTTTTATTAAAAGAAATTTATACTCCTGCCCCAGGAGTGTTAAAGCTAATGCCTATCTCACACTTGTTAGGCCCTTATTGGAGTATTCATCTTCTGTTTGGGATCCCTACACCGTTTCCCCTCAATAAGGTTGAGCAAATTCAACGTAGGGCTGCTAGGTTTGTTTATAATAACTATTCCCCCCATAGTAGTGTGACTGAAATGTTAAATGACCTAGGGTGGGATAGTCTCAAAAACAGGCGTACTGCCAGCAGGCTAGCAATTCTTTACAAAGCCAGATTGGGCCTTCTAGCCTTGCCAATCAACAACCTACAACCGGTCCGGCGGCCCTCCAGGCATCACCACTCTAATAGCTTTACAAATATACCAACCAATAAGGACTGCTACAAATACAGTTTCTTTCCTCGGACCGTCAGAGACTGGAACCTACTCCCCCAGAACATTACAGATCTCGAGGACCCCAAGCAGTTCAAGAGCGCAGCCTCGAGGATCCTCAGACGGGACGACCAAGTACATGCGCACACTCAACCCTGCACGTTTGACTCCACCAGGAGTGTTGTGCAGTATTTTTCCAGATCCTGATCCAGATCCAGAATGCACAAAATTTTTTGTGACCGTGTCATGCCCACTTTAAGTTACCAGGCTCTATAAGACAGAACAGTAATTTGTGCACAATATCATTTTACCAATGTACTTTGTTTTTTACTTTCAACCTGTCTCCTTCAAGACCTAGAAAAAGTGTCATTTATTCCATTAAAAAGGGTAATGGAAAGGTAAAAATTGAAAATGCCGAGTAAAAATTGGAGGGAGAACAGAGGAAGTTAGTTGAGATTTAGAATAATGATTTACCCAGCACACTGTTTGATATGTATGCATAGATAAAAGGAAGCTAATTTTCAATTCTAGGCTACAACTTCTATTTTTCTGATTTGTTGAATAATGACCTGTTATTTCACTACACAAGGTCAATAAACGTGAAAACAGTGATTAATTGAAGTTTTCCGCACATTTTCGGTGGTAAAATAGGAAAAAACCACATTTGTCTGACCATTACTGTCTCATAGGCCGTCTCGACTTCAAATTAGCAACATAACGGACTCGGCTTTGCCTCGTCCGTTTCATTGCAAATTTGGAGTCTCGATGGTTTATTCACTATACTCGTAAGCCAAATGTGATGAATTCGTTAAATATCGGTAGCATCATTGAAGGGCCTTTGACTCGGCAGATTTTGGTGGGAAAACTACCTCTTCATAGTACTATTCGATCAAGTAAAGACAACTTATTACTGACATATAGCACCGTTGAGTCAAAGGAGGATATAAAACACATGCACGCATATGGTATAGCCAGCTACGCAGACAGTGAGCTAGGAGGATCTAGAGAGGATCCTACTTTACAGGTTTTTCTGTATGTAGAAATGTTAAAACCCTCAGAATAGTCGACTGCTACAACAATATCATCATCCTTGGAACTATTTTATCATCGAGAGCTTAGAATCTTAAGTTTAGGAATTTATCTGGAGATGGCTGATTTGTCAATCAGTCGAATACGCGCATAGTCTGTGCAGAGCATATTCTTCTGCGTGTGGCCACGTGTTCCGTTGTTCTGTCCAAAGAACGGCGTCAGTGCGTCGTCAATGCACAATGAGATTATGGAAATTGCGTTTCAATTTGGCAAACTGGATGGAACTGATCATGCTCAGTACGTGCGTAACCAATACGCGAGCACTACAGCATCTTAGTAACAATTGTTGAAGAATGGACCACTGGATGGAAACTTAGCACAGCGCGCAAAGCACTGACATTGTATTGGTGTATAACCTCTATTCTGAGGTAACACGTCTCATATGCCGAAGGAAATGGGTACCCTCTTTCACGCATACGTATAAGGCCGCGTACATAGAAATCCTAAGCTTAGCTAATTCTCTGGCAGCATATGCACCAACATCACTGCGTTGCGCGTTTTTAAGTTTTGCCATCAAGGCGTCCATTGTACAAAAGTTAATTGTTACTGAGGTGTTGCTGTGCGCACGTATCGGTAAAACATGCACTGTACAAGATCAGTTCCATTCAAAATCCTGAAATCCTGCAGAAGTTTCCTTCCCATTCATATAAACGCTGTGGGTGCCATTTTATTTTTTGTTTTAAAGCTGTTAAGGTCTTTTCAGTTTGTATAGAGGCTTTGCAATTGCGTCACGGAACCGCTAAAGGACATTCATGCCAAATACACGTACGTGGCTCTGTGCCGAACCCACTGCACAGTGTACACTGTGATATGCACGGTGTGTATAAATTCAACGAGCAAGCGCGTCCAGTATGGTTTACTGCGTAGTTACATGTACTCCAACATGGCCGCCGGAGAGTATTATGACGTCATGGGAAAAGCCTCTATAGAGGCTTTGCAATTACGTCACGGAACCGCCATGCTGGAGGACATTCATGCCAAATACACGTGGTTTTGTGCCGAACGCACTGCACAGTGTGCACTGTGACATGCACGGTGTATACAAATTCAACAAGCAAGCGCGTCCCGTATGGGTTACAACGTAGTTACTTGTACTCCAACTTTAGAGTCTCAATGGTTTATTCACTATGCTAGTAAGCCAAATGTGATTAATTCGTTAAATATCGGTAGCATCATTGAAGGGCCTTTGACTCGGCAGATTTTGGTGGGATAACTACCTCTTCATAGTACTATTCGATCAAGTAAAGACAACTTATTACTGACATATAGCACCGTTGAGTCAAAGGAGGATATAAAACACATGCACGCATATGGTATAGCCAGCTACGCAGTCAGTGAGCTAGGAGTCGAAATCTAGAGAGGGTATCCTACTTTACAGGTTTTTCTGTATGTAGAAATGTTAAAACCCTCAGAATAGTCGACTGCGACAACAATATCATCATCCTTGGAACTATTTTATCATCGAGAGCTTAGAATCTTAAGCTTGGGATTTCTCTGGAGATAGCTGATTTGTGAATCAGTCGAATGCGCGCATAGTCTGCGCAGAGCAAATTCTTCTGCGTGTGGCCACGTGTTCCGTTTTTCTGTCCAAAGAACGGCGTCAGTGCGTCGTCAATGCACAATGAGATTATGGAAATTAAATTAGTGCGTTTCAATTTGGCAAACTGGATGGAACTGATCATGCTCAGTACGTGCGTAACCAATACGCGAGCACTACAGCATCTTAGTAACAACTGTTGAAGAATGGACCACTGGATGGAAACTTAGCACAGCGCGCAACGCACTGACATTGGTGCATAACCTCTATTCGGAGGTAACACGTCTCATATGCCGAAGGAAATGGGTACCCTCTTTCACGCATATTTATAAGGCCGCGTACATAGAAATCCTAAGCTTAGCTTATTCTCTGGCACCATATGCACCAACTTCACTGCGCCGCGCGTTTTTAAGTTTTGCCATCAAGGCGTCCATTGTACAACAGCTAATTGTTACTGAGGTGTTGCTGTGCGCACGTATCGGTAAAACATGTATTGTACAAGATCAGTTCCATTCAAAATCCTGAAATCCTGCAGAAGTTGCCTTCCCGTTCAAATAAACGCTGTGGGTGCGATTTTAATTTTTGTTTTAAAGCTGTTAAGGTCTTTTCAGTTTGTATAGAGGCTTTGCAATTGCGTCACGGAACCGCTAAAGGACATTCATGCCAAATACACGTACGTGGCTCTGTGCCGAACGCACTGCACAGTGTACACTGTGATATGCACGGTGTGTATAAATTCAACGAGCAAGCGCGTCCCGTATGGTTTACTGCGTAGTTACATGTACTCCAACATGGCCGCCGGAGAGTATTATGACGTCATGGGAAAAGCCTCTATAGGGCTTACAACAATTGTTACCAAGGTGCTGTTGCGCGCTCGTTTCGGTTACACCGCGACTACCTTCGATCTTTTCCATCCAGTGGAAGGCGCTGACGTCACGTGCATAATCTCTATAGACTACGCTGTTCCGGCACCGAGACTTTAAAAGCCGGGGAGTGGCATATGGGGGCATGGGAATCTGTTGGGGCAAACAACAATTTTACGAATAACGCAAAGTCGAGCACGAAGTTACTGGGGTCCCGAGGGAAAGCCCGGTGGGGGTCCTCGGGTAAAACCCTCTGAAGCTCAAAGGTAGTAGTATATCTCTTGGTAAAAATCAAGCACCAACAAAGACATGCTGGCCCATGATCTTTATCAAATGCAAACAGAGTTGATGATGTGATAACTTGAAAGAGACACTCAGCTAGGCTTACTGAAAAGTTAATAACAAGCACTGATGCAAAGTGTCCTTGAAGTGAGGTTTTAAAAAAAAAACCTACAAAAGGAAGAGGAAGATGCGGTGGAATAAATGCGCCAAAAAAGGGCCTACTCTGTTTTTCATTCTTTTTTCTTTAATTTGATGTCAATGAAGAGCTGTTTAAATTAAGAACTTCTCCGCAGTCTGCAAAAAAAAAATGTAAAATGATTTTTTTTTTTTTTTTTTTTGAGGGGGGGGGGGGGGCTGACCGTGATGACTGCCTCTGTCTAATCGTATAGAATATGGATTTTTCGTGCCGGGTTGTGTAGGTAGCGGTACGGCACATTCATCGTGTTCATTGTACAGTCATATCAATGGTAGTTTTGAAAACTGAGGAGTTGATCAGTGATCAAGAGAAATTTCGGTAGTTTAGTAAAGACATCAATTAGCAGTTGGTAAGATCCCAATCTTGACTATGCTGTTCACACTTGAGTCCTTGCTACGAAAAGGATAAGTCTTTTAGAGCAAGTCCAAAGGAGAGCCACTTGATCGCCCAATGCCGGATGTGAAGGTTTATCACAATAGACTTCAGCATCTTGGGCTACCCTGGAGTCGAGGATTAGGGGCGACATGCTTCAGGTTTTCAAATTTCTTTTTTAACAAAATCCTCTTTTGCTTTGTGGTTGTTAAATGGTCAAAGTAATTTTTCGGGTTCGTGGCCACAGTGAAAGGGCAAATGCAGTCACCCCAATTTGAACAAGGAAAGTAGTCTATACTAGTTTTTGAATGGACAATCATGTGACCATGTGTTTTTCACTGAATTGTGAAATTTACAAGTAGTATCTTGGTTAACCTTGGATGTTGCATGTTTAAGCCTTAAAACATCCCGAAAGCTTCTTGAAAGAAAAATGACAGAAAAGTAGCAAAATTTGTTTGTAGCTGTTTCAAAATAATTTGTGGCGGCTGCTATAGACCATAAGGGCCAAACCTCTCACCCCCGCAAACTACAATTTTGGTACTGTTGTAACGAAATTCTCACTTGGCTCAGCTCTTTGATTGACAGCTAATTCAAACAATGCAAAGTACCAAAGTTTATATCACACAGCATGAATGGTACTGAGAATGTTTTAACATAACATAACAGGTTAAAGGGCAAAGGAGGGCTGTAAAGGCCCCATAAGATGCCCTGTAATCCAACCCCCCCCCCCCCAAAAAAAAACAAAGCAAACCACCAACACCTAAAGAGCCCAGAAAGATTAGATTCTACCACAGTCATGGAAAAACTTGTCAATATTAACCTTAAAACGGTGCACTGATGTGGAGTTAACAACCCACTCAGGCAGGCTATTCCACTCACTAACAACCCTATGAGAGAAACTGAACTTCCTAATGTCAAGTCTAGCAAAAGACTTTTCAAGCTTTTTGCAATGGCCTCTAACCCGAGGATTACTCTGGACCTTTAAATAACTGCAAGCTAACAAAGGATTCCCTTCAGATAGAAATTTGTATACCTGGAGCATGTCCCCCTAATCCTTCTCAGCTCCAAAGTGGTAAGCCCAAGCAGCTTAAGCCTTTGGGAATAAGGTAGATTTTTAACCTCAGGTATGAGTCGGGTAGCTCTCTTCTGAACTTGCTCTAAAAGCAATTTGTCCTTTTCAAAGAAGGGACTCCAGGCTTGTGCAGCATAGTCGAGATGGGGTCGAACCAGCTGCTTATACAAATTTAGCACAATTTCTTTACTAAAACTCTTAAAATTCCTCCTGATCAACCCAAGCACCCTATTTGCCCTTGCAGCAGTAGCTGCACACTGCCTGGATGACTTTAAATCTCTTGTAATAACTACACCAAGGTCTTTCTCAGAAGTCACTTTGTTCAAATTAGTACCATTCATAGTATAATCATGGTGGGGATTCTTAGAACCAAAGTGGAGGACTTTGCACTTATCAGCATTAAAAGACATTTGCCAAGTCTGAGACCATGAAAATAACCTATCCAGATCTTTCTGAAGCAATAAAGAATCATCCTTTCCTCCAACCTTCCTATAGAGCTTTGTATCATCAGCAAACTTACTTATACTGGAAGTGATAGAGCTATCAATATCATTTATGAAAATTAAGAAAAGAAGTGGGCCAAGAACAGAACCTTGTGGTACACCACTTGAGACTTCTTTCCAGGAAGAAAAATTTCCATTGACAACAACTCTCTGAGACCTACCATTGAGCCACGAATTGATCCACTGAGCGCACTTGCCTATGATGCCTAACCTATGCAATTTTACCATGAGTCTACCTAGAGGTACTTTGTCAAAAGCTTTTTGGAAGTCAAGTTTTGATTATAAACATTGAGTTTTTCTATACTCACCTTGAAGCAATAAACTGAGATTGTATCTGGATACGGATGTATTTCAGAAAATTGTGGGAGGGCTTAAAGGCAGTCATTCGTCACCCTAAACTACAGTTTCAGTAAACATACATCAAAACTCTCAATTGGTACAGCTCTTTGATTGGCATCACATTAAAACAATGAATCATAGCTAAATTACACAGCAAGGGCACTGAGAGTGTCTTGACTACACATTATGGACTTGTATGCATGGCCCCTGGGACAAGCCATGAAGCAATAAACGAGGATTGTGTCTGGATAAAGAAAAGTTTTAGATAAATGTGGGAAGGGCTAGAAGTAAGCAGGCTGGGAGAATTGGAACTGTTTGGGATGATGAAAATATGCCTTTAAGTAAGAAGGTTAGGAGAATTGGTACTGTTTGGGGTGAGAGAACTGGGCCTTTAAGCGTTCAAGTTGCAACGCTTGATATTAGATATCTGGAAGTCCGTTTCTCCCATAAAGTTGACAATGAGTGAATAGTCTGCTAGAGTGGGAAGTAAATTTCCCATCTGTGCAATGATTTATTAAAGGCTAATATATTGATAGGTTTTCCTGTGACTGCATGCACGTGGTATATTTTAATTAAATGTATGTCAATAACTGTCTGGGTGGGTTGCTTGTTAATGGAGGTTTGGCTGCAGGGCGTGTTATGGGCCCATAGCCCTTAGTCCTCAGTTTGCTCTTGACCCTGTAATGTTATGTTATGTTCTGTTGGAGCTGAGAAAACAAAGTCCGCTTTGCCAGTGCAGTCAGGTCACAGCGGTTTTCTTGCGTTTTGGTTTCAAAGATAATATCTTTGTTGAAATAATTCATTAGCGCCCTCTTTATTTCCAAAATGGCTGCTTCCATGAGTGATGGCAGAATGGAAGTGGATGCTGGTGTTTCTTCAAATTCAGAGAATATTACCAATGTACAAGAGCTTAACCTGGCCGAAAAGATAGATGCATTAATAGGACCAAATAAGAAGAGGTTTAACAATGCAGAACGAAGTTTTGGCTTTCCACAGGCTCAACAATCAACGGAGCAGCTAACTGTGGAGAGAGCAATGGAAAGTTGTGTGTTCAAGTCTGGGATCAGTGGCGTGTTAGGTATGCCCTAACGTTAGTCTAGGCCGCCCTCGACAGTCTACAGTAGATTACAAAAGTTACTGTATGGGTACCAAGTTCATTTAGGGCCTATGGTTAAAGCCGTGGTCTGACTATAATGAGTTCCGATCAGATTCTGGTTGAATTTTATCTCAATATGTAACATTTATTGAGATACTGTATTGTCACACAAGCCGGTTGCTAGCCGTAACTAAAATCCTTTTCTGCATGACCATGTTTGGTAGAGTTCACATTTTGATCATACTGTAGGCCTAATATCTTGTGTAGAGCATACTTTTGTACAATCTTTTAGGCCCTATACCATCAGAATGTTAACTTGATAATCTGATAGGTTGTTAACTTAAAGGCTCAGTTCTCTCACCCCAAACAGTACCAATTCTCCTAGCCTTCTTACTGCCACAATTGTCTGAAATTCAACCTCATCCTCGACACAATCTCAGTTTATTGCCTCAGGGTGTGTAACAAAAAGCTCAGTTTATATAATCAAAGCACTCTCAGTACCATTCATGCTGTGTAATATAAGCGTTGGCACTCTGCATTGTTTGAATTACAGTAACTGTCAATAAAAGAGCTGAGCCAATTGAGAATTTCAGTATCCGGGTACCAAAATTGTAGTTTGGGTTGAGAAGTTTGGCCCTAGTTATTTTTTCTCTGAAAAGTGGCCAAAGAGTTGTGCAAAAGACAAGTTTCATTTCTACCCCATTGTTTACAGTACTCCTTTTTTCCCACAGTGCCATTGTTTTTTTTTTTTTAGTCAGGTATTTTGTCTTTGGCTTCAAGCCTCTGGTACAGTAAGTCAAGCATAGAGTAACTGTATTTGTTAAGATGATCTGGTCTGGTCTGACTAAGTGTGTATTCCCACTTGAGAGCGACCAGGCAGTCAGATCCGGTTCAGACCCTGCGCAGGGAATCAATTCACAAGTGAGAACGTTCTCGTTCCCCTGATCAGAACCCAAGAGCTTGATCGCCCTTTCAGGAAAGATAAGACCACGCACAGGCAATCAAGAAAACAAGTGGGAACACAACAGGGGATCAAGGTGACCCAAGATCAATGAAGTACTTCTGCAGCAAAATTCCTCATGCCACACAAACTACAAGTGTAAGCAAACCTAACCTGCACACATAATTTCAGTGAAACAACTTCCTGTTACTTGAACCGGAGGAAATGATCAGATCTCACATAGGAGATCAAATGGGAACACTCTTGTGGTTGGTCACAAAATTTTCCAGTTGATTGTGCATGCAGTGATCAGCATACGGGGATCAAGTGGGAACGCGGCCTAAGATGTTTGCCTAGCCATTGTCTTGTGATGGCGAAGTTTATTTACAGTTGAGTTTCTGAACAGGATGCCAGTACAGTAGCTCTCAACCTTCAAAAGTTGTGCTCTTCACCAAAGGGTTTCAGTGAGGTTTTAAGAGATACAGTATGAGGTTGTTGTTAGGAAAACCTGGTAGGAAATTAGTAGAAGGAAAACATGTTTTATTGGAACTGGTTAGAAAAAACACCAAAAATAGCCATTTTTCCTTCCCCTTAGATTTTTCCCTCATGTCGTGCTCCAAAACCGTGGCCCACATGCTGCATGACACAATCCTGGCTATGCTTCTGAAACCATAAAAACCATGCAAGTAGGCTGTGTTTTTGCAAATGATCCAGGGTTTTCCCTGGGCGTTTTGAACGTCGCGGCCCGCGACGTTCAAGCTTCAAAACCAACGAGGCCGCGACGTTCAAAAAACGGCCGCGATGTTCAAAATTGCTGCCAGCTAGCCTCCATAATTTTTCTTCTTTCTGTCAACGACTGCTTTTGTTGTTAATACAATAAATGACAAAATCATTGACTTATTTGTAAAACTGCAACTAACTTTTTTAATTTCCATGCACATACCACTGCATGCGAGTCGGAGCTCTGTATGTATATCCCATATGGCCTACTATTGAACGAGTAACAACACAGTATTATTATAATTAACTAGCCTGCACTTGCCGTCGTAGGCTTGTATCAGGAAAATGTTTTGCTCACTCCGGAGCACAGCAGCTATGTGGCGTAACACGACTTGCATACATGACCAAAACACATACGCCCGCCTTTGGCAGGTTAGAGGCGGGGCTAATGTCTCAGATTTGCGAAATTATCAATCAAACGAACGAACCATGTCATTGTATCTTCACGATGTAATCCCACATATTTCCTGTTACTTCGTTCTTAAAACTTACGACACGATTGTTTTGCCCGGCTACAACCAAAGTTTGGGAAACTCGATCGTAGCAAAAATGCAATGGGAGTATTAGAATTCTGTGCGTAGACGGTTGGTTTCTACATGTTTTTCCTACACAGTAAAACTGCATTGACGATGTCACAAGTATGATTGGCTGATTAAACGCAATAATGAACCAATCACGATGTTTAGTGGTAACTTAAAATAAGTGCGATGGACCTTACGTGTATGATGTCATAGAACCCTTGTTTTCCCAACATGTTTTCATGAAAAGATCGGGACACACACAATCTGTGATTGCTTGCAGCCACGTGCTCCATTGCTTTTATAAATTCTGGCACTCACTTGATCATTACTCCCGATTATTTGCAAACTGAAAAAGGGGTTCAAATATGCTTGAAACTGGCCCTTAGTTTCGTTAAATTCCTGTAAACTCAATCCTTTAACTTCCCGCCAAAACTGGTTGCATTGATAATCACAAACGTAAAATTTTTACCCCTGCCATGGAAGTGATCGTTTGATATTTTCCGCTATAACCCTGTAGTATTACATGGAATTAGAACTGCATTCAATGTCTTTTCCTAGCTTATCGCAAAAAGCGCCGCGTAAGTTGCTGTACAAACTGTTCTGCACAAAGCAGACTGTCGAGCTGCAGTGTTTCGCCTCTTTTTAATCCCAAAGCTTAGCATACATGTCTGTTGTGGACGTTTTGTACACGTAGCTCCTAGAATCTTGTGAAGTCCGGTGATTATTATCTTGCATAAATTAAGTAATTCCCAGCATTCCTTCCGGCCGTAATGTTATTTACAGTAGGACTTGTGCAATGTTGTCATGCAACGTCATTGCAAACAAAAACCGTGATGCACGTGGTCTTGTGAAGCAAAATTCTTGGCACACGCATGCAGTAGACTTCCGTGCGTGTCCGTTTTTTCCGCCAAACAAGGCATCATGTTTTGCTTGGTGACATCATATGCATACGACCCATTTCAAAATTTAAATTGGTCCCTGCATCGTGATTGGTTCAATTGCATTGATTCTAGCCAGCCAATCACAACTCGCGCCTTCGCCTACGTGATTTAGTGTGTGAAAATACTCGGTCTCGAGACAAGTTTTCCCATTGAGTTTGTGTTACTACGATCGCACTGCCAATGCTTATATAGCCGGCTAGCGAAGCAGGGCGAGCCCCGTGCCAAATTCACCATGAAACGGCATCACAAATCTCTGCGTACGTGGATTTTTCGGGGATCTGACCTACGTGCATTTCAGGTGCAGATTCTTTTTAAACAAGACGTAAGTTTTGGACAAGAACTGCTTAAAATTTCCGGGGATGTTTATACCCGAAAGGAACCATAAGATACGTTAATCGGGTGCAATTGTTGGCTGCCCAGAACTGCTAAGATTCTACTTCTAAGATTATCATGAATGGTTGCTCTACATGGGGTTCGTATTAAAGCAGGAGAGTCGCTTCAGTATATTATAGCAACTACAACCGACCAGTGCAGAAAAGGAATGCAATAGTTCCGAAATGATTGGGGGATGAAAAATAGAATGAGCATGATGTTGGCCTAAGAACTAAATTATTAAAGCCTGGGGCATGTGACATCGACTGCAAACAAATCTATCGCATTAACAGTTGATTTACATCTCCACTTTTGAAGTGAAAATATATTACGCCTACAAAAATGATATCCCGTTCGTGAAACGAACGGAAATTTTCCCAATATTTTCTATCCTGAACTGGTAATATTGCAGGCCGGCCCAATCACGTTAATTTTCGTGAGCAATGGACGCGAAATAACGGCCAACCGGGGGTAAAAATCTTCCGGTGCCAGCGCTTAATAAAGGCCATGCCGATGAACCAAAACTTCTGAAGCAGAAATTACGGTGATATATAATGCCAATGTGACCGCTATTAGTACAGTAGATCAAAATTTGTACGAATGTGAGTTTCGGTCCTATTATTTTTGCGTCAACTTACAGAAATTGTGTTGACTAATTTGGCTCAAAAGTGTCACCCCTCCCCTTATACCCCTCCCCTTATACCCCTCCCCCAGGCCGGCGATCCACCAATGGACGCATCAGATGCGCGACGTTCAATTCTAAACCCAGGGAAAACCCTGTGATCCCAAATGGAACTTGTACAGATTTCGACAAATCCCCCGCCCAACAGACCGGGACAAGTAAAATATTACTTGGACAAGTGAACTGCTCAATAGTATAGCCCACTGGGCAAGCAGATAATTAGATATGGACTCAGTGCATATTCATGCCAACAAGTAGACTTTGGGAATCTCTAGCCCGATGGACAAGTAAAAACAAATGAATTTATTGAAGCCTGACTTGTACCTGGGTGACCAGGGTAAATAAATGATTTGCATCAGAGCATAGGCATACTGTAGGTAGATATGAAAATGAAATGATATGGTACAGTAGCTACAGTAGGACTACTGTATAGTTAGCCTCCTAACTGAGTTTTATGTGAAGTCACACCAAAGCTAACAATTATTGAAATGTACTATCCAATAAAACCTTTCTGCCAGTGTTACCTTACAAAATAATTAGCTCAAGGGCCTAGGCTAGGCATAAAAAAATTCAATTTGTGAAGTCCCTGCAATACAAATCATACCTTTATGTATAGACTAGTTAGGCTGTGCAGTATATAGTGTACACAGCACAGGTGGGCAAATTGGGGGTTCTTTCCAGCCAGCCATGAAGAAGATGTTATGAATATCCTCTCACCCCAGACATTTTCAGTTTTCCCAACCTAGGCATACATACTTACACTAATCCCTGCCCACAACTGTCTAAATCTCATCCAGACACAATCTCAGTTAATATCTATAGACATTTTACATTTAAATATTTTTAAATTTTTTGACTTGGGGTACACTTTAAGACTCAACTGTACATTAATCAGAATTCTAGTACATTAAATGCTATGGAAGTCCAGGGTTATTGATGTGTACTTGAACTGTGTGCTTGGAAAATGAATGCAGAAGTTGATTTGTCTTACAGTAGTTACAGTAGCACTTTAGACTGTAAACTTGAGTACAGATGTGTGCTTGTAAAGATACCATGGAAACCTGAAAACATCAATGTTTCTGGGAACGTCAGAATTGGGATATAATGCACAATGTACAGTAATTTTATCGCCAACCATTTAAATATTAGAAACTAGGGAACATGGAACCGTGGAAACACTGAACCTTGAGATCACAAATTTCAACTGGGCTGCTAAATTATTCTTTTAAATTTTAAATTAATGTCATGTTCAATGTCTCGCATTACTTTTATTTCAGGGTTTGGATTGGGTGCTTTGATTGGTTTGTTTGCTGCTAGTGTGGATCCAGTTGACCCTGATCAAGCAGCCAAACAGAGAGCTCGAGACGTCCTCAAAGATATGGGCAAAAGGAGCTTTTTTCATGCTAAGAACTTTGCTGTTATTGGTGCTATGTTTGCTGGTACAGAATGTGTGATTGAATCTGTAAGTATCAAGTGAAAGTCTGCTTCATTGTGCTTCAAGCAAGACTAACCCTATCTTTGCCATCCTGGCCTCTTACAATTCTAAGCAACACCAATAACATGCTGTACTGTGTTGGACCTTTGGTGATAGTCAGGAGAGATACATATTTCTCCTGAGAAGATAGATGCATGTGTACTTCATATCACCAGCAAAGATAATATAAACATACAGTAGATACCAAACTCATACAGTATCCCTACAGTTCATTGTAGGGCACTGTGATTCATCATACAGGTAGAGGCTCAAGCAGAGAGGTGGAAGTGCTGTTGTAAATGCGCACAATTTTTACGATGATCTGTGCACGTAACTATGGGTGCATGACGGAAATTTCCATTGTGTACCATCCGGGGTAATTGATGTGCACTTCTGTGTGCTTGAAAAATGAGCGCAGTAGTTGATTTGTCTTTGTTAGTGTGTTAGAATGTAAACGCCTGTATACACGTAGATATTCCTTGTGAAGAAGATACTGTACCATAAAAACTGTCCAATCAGCAAGTCCATGAACTTTAAACGGGTCATTGTGCATTCATGTTCAAGTTTTCTTACGGGGAAAGCCTCAAGAAAGCAAAAAAACTATTCCATGTGTTGTGAAGTGTATTCAAGAAACATGTTTATAAGATATGAGATGTTTTTTCAATCACAAGTGCCATTTATAGTACCAGGAGAAAAAATTTACCTGAGTGGCTTCCAAAACAACAAAACAGTGATCAGCACTTCTGCCCCTCCATTTCTGCCTCCATGAGGAGCCACAGTGCAATTTTAAGTTTGGTATCTATGCTTGTAATATCTTTGATCACCAGGTTGAAGACTATCATTGTAGGGAGCACAAATTAGTTAGCCAAAGGCAATGTGGCGTATACTATAGGTCTATTCTGGATGCTGCTTTTGAACATTCCATGGTACAGTGCATGTTCTAAGTCTTGACTGACAAACTTAAAGAATTGCATACATTGTATACATGTTCAGTAATGTCTTTAAGTGAGTTTCTAACTTTATAGTACTCAGTTTCTAGGAACTTTGCTTTAAGTCAGAGATGGACATATTACCCCTTCCCTTCCCCAACTACCCAACTGTAGGGTTAGACACAGTCAAGTAAAACCCCAGGTCCTCCTCCCCTCCCCCCTCCTGGTGAATGATGTAAGCAGCTGTTGCCCCATATTGGAACTTCATACCTGTATGACAGTGAGTTGGTAGTGACTAAAGATGTTGTCTTGATACTACAGTAGGCCTATGTAGGATTGATGCTTGGATATTTTCATTCGAGGTGTCACATTGTCATTACTGAAATTAAGAAGTTAGACATGCCAGTTTAGCATTTGCAACTGCCTTTTCTTTACAATAAATTCTACAGAGAATGGTGGGGGGGGGGGGGAGGGATGATCCATGATTCAGTTTGCTACCTCAATAATGAGAAAAAGAAACTGTGATGCACTCTTTTTCATGTGTTAATGGTGCAAGAATTTACTACCTTCCAACTTTTCATATCTACAGTATTTACCTTTGCTAGAGATATTCACTTGCATTATACCCATAATAGAGTAATTTGTCAACCTATTTACCCAGCTACACGATTTCCTCCATGGTTTTCTTTTCTATTTGTCATTTTGGTCCTAGAATTATGGAACTTTCTCAATGGTGTTTTGTCTATTAAAGTCTGTGTTAAGGTCTAAGAATAATTAAAAGATGTTTCTTCTACAAAACAGATTAGATCTCCCTGCTTATTACAGTATCAATTGTGCGTTTTTTCTGTCCTCCCTTTATCCTTCCTTCTTCCTTCTTTTTGTCTCCTCTTCTTTATCTCTTGTTTGCTGTAGAACTATCTGTCTCTCTGCCTTGCATGCAGTGATTGTAGTTTAATGTTTAAGTATTCATTGTTGTTTGTTTGTTTGTATAGACGAATCTGATCAGTGCTTGTGTTTACAGTAGTGACTGTAGGCAGCCATTAGCGGGGTGCATCAGCCTTAAATTGTCTTCATTTATTGTTTACACGAATTTCAAACCCTCCTGTTCAGTAAAATAGAGGGAATTAAGCAACAATTCAGTGCACAACCATCAATGATAAAGGTAAGCAAGGAAATTGAGAGACTAATGGTAATGGACCGCAGTTATGTCTGACTGAAATCGGACCACCACTTGACTGTCCGGATTCGTCTGCAAGGTGGCCCAGCCTTGATAAGCTTTGCTTTTGTTGGGTCTCCTCCATGTCATCTTTAATTATTTATGTCATGTTATCATGAACAATATTTTATCATTAAAATAAAGAAATCCAAACTTCAATAAATCCAAACTTCAGTCTCTCTTTCATTCTCACAGTATCGTGGTCAAAATGACTGGAAGAACAGTCCATTAGCTGGCTGTGTAACTGGGGGTCTTATTGGATATAGAGGTATGTTTTTTGTTCTTTTCTTTCAATTTTTCCACTACAGTACAGTGCTATAAAGCCACGTCAACTATGTCAAATTGGATGACAAACTAATAGTGAGGTGGTTCCACAGAGCCCAGTCTACCTGATGTTTCAAAGTTTTCATGTTCCCAAGATTCAATGTGTCCATTTTCCCTTTCAATGGTTGGCAATTATTGCAAGACCTGTTGGCTTTTCCCAAAATTCAGGGTTCCTAGCAATGTGTCCTATGTTCCCAACCTTGGAACATAAATCCCTCAGTGAACTCTGGAGATACCGACATAGCCCCATTCCACATCAGCCACTGGTCATGACCATTTTTTGTCACTTTATGGGAACCTTTGGCAGTGCATCCAAAATCTTGATTACACCCTTCCCTGTACCTTGATTGTCAAATCTGTGGTCTTCCAAATGAATTAACAGCAAAGATAGGGGAATTGCTAGGGTTTCAAAAGTGGTGGAAGGGTTGACAAGAAAAAGTCGATGGGGGTTAAAAGTAAGTAATGTTTCTGTAACTTGTGTGCATTTGTACAGGTGACATGGGGAAAGGATGAGGTTTAGACTGGTAGGCAAAGGAGCTTCACTCCCCCCCCCCCCAACCTTGATGATGTTAATTGCAAAAACATCTAATGCTGAGGTCAGCAAACATATGTGTCATTTCCCTTATTTTGATGGCCATGAGAAAGATTATGTACAGAAAAGACTTTGCTGTGTTTCTGTAAATTAGCAGTGAGAGTGATTCAAATCTAAGAGCTACAGTAGTGATCTCAAAAAGGGTATTGTTAAGGTTAATATTCATTAGTGCAAAGGGTTAAGAGTTTTGAATGGCATGGGTAATGTAAGATGCATAGGTAAGCTTTTGGAATCCACTTCATTATGTAAATGATCAAGTTGGGTAATTTCAAAATATCAACTGAAGCAATCTCACTGTATTAAGAATGTCTGAAGTGCATAAAAGTGCATTCGGTACAGTATTTATGTTTATTTTGGTTTGAAGTTTTGCCCTAGGATAACATTTAGTGCCAGTATTACTGTGATACGCATAAGAGTAAGTGGGTAGAACAAAATCCAAGTCCACAAAGCAGAGGAATTGTTCAGTGGGGAACTTCAGAAGTGTTAACTTTGAACAGATGAAGTGCTCTGTATGATGCCCCAAATTTCTTTTAGAGCATACAAACATTGTTTCTTCCATAACCCTAGAGAAAAAATGAAGATAACATTAAAGGCAGTCATTCGTAACCCTAAACTTCAGTTTCAGTATACATATATCAAAACTCTCAATTGGTACAGCTCTTTGATTGGCATCACATTCAAACAATGCATCATAGCTAAATTACACAGCATGGACACTGAGAGTGTCGTGATTACACATTATGGACTTGTATGGCCACTGGGACAAGCCATGAAGCAATAAACAAGGATTGTGTCTGGATAAAGATGAGTTTTAGATAAATGTGGGAGGGGCTAGAAGTAAGGAGGTTGGGAGAATTGGAACTGTTTGGGATGATGAAAATATGCCTTTAAATTTAGTATAAAAGATTTTTAAAAGTTAAGACAAACCTTGTAGGCAGCGGGCCGTACACGAAAAAGTGCTTTCGTTTTTAACTTTCGTGACGCACATCTGATGGTCGGCATAAAAATTACCCACGAAGGTCAATTTTAACCTTTTGAACATAATATCAATTACCACAAGCGAACGAGTTGGCCTACGAAGAGAAATTTGAGGTTAAATTGTTGGCTTTTTTTTTGGCCAACATTCATTGTAGATACTAGTTCCACGAATTTTCTGACATGTACAAAATCTGTACATGCCGGGTATAGTGCACAGTGCAGTGGTCAGTGAAATTGATAGGGATAAACTTTTATGTCAATTAATTGACGGGAGGGGGAAAGCAGGGGAGTAGGACGACTTTCCCCTCATCTGAGGAAAGGTTGAATAAATCAGGAACGAGAGATGATAGCGAAGGGATAGCGAAGAAGGAAAATGAAATAGGACAAAAAAGGAATAAGAATTTGGAATAGAAAAGAGGAAGAAAATAAACACACATGACATGAAAAACCAAGAAACAGAGAGAAGAGATGCGTTCAGTAAGGAGACCAATAGATGATTCACATGATATTGTTTAGCCAAGTGTGGTTTGCAGTTGAGTTATGAGAGAGTAAATAACTGACGGCATGGCCGTCAAGTGGTTAAAGCATCCGACTTCAGGTGCGGAAGGGGTGGGGGCTTACGGCCCAGCCCTCCCTTTTTCGCCACATCAACAATAAAACATATGAAAAATTAGCAGTGCAGCTCCCTCTCACCCTTTTTTTCTCTTAGGTCAGCCCCCCTTTTTTGAATGTGCGGATCCGCGCCTGGACTAGCTTGCAGTTGGGAGGTCGGAAGTTCGAGTACTATTGGCCGGGTCATACTGAAGACTGTAAAAAAACACCTACTGCCATTGTACCTGGTGCTCAGCATAAGGCAATTGAGTAGGAAAAACAAGCCAGTTAGTCACAAGTGGAAAAGCTAGTCCGTGGCGGCTTGACATAAACCAGTTGGTTAGAAACTGGCCATATGGGTCGTCACGTAAAACTCCGTCCATCTTACTAACTTGAGAGGATAGGCGTAAATGGACAGGCTTTACGGCCAAGCAGAACTTAATTCCCATTGAGATCTTTTGTCCAAATCAACAAAAGGTTTCAACGGTTTCCAAATGGTAAAGGGTTTTCAAAAGGGTTTGGTTTATCAAAAGGGTAATTTTGTAATTCCCTTTGAGTTTTGACCAATTTCCATCATCTACCAAAGGGACTGCCCAAATGCATAGGGTATTTACAAAAGGTATCACTTGAAACCCTTTGGGTTCAAAGGGTCTGACCCAAAAGGGTTCCAAATGGAATTTTCAGCTGGGCTGCCAAAAAACTTTGACTATACCTAAAGCTGTAAAGTGTAACCTTTTCTATTGAGCACGCCTGCATGATTTGAACCAGCGTCGAATCTCCATGAAGCCTTTTTCGTTCACTCCAAGTATAAGTTCAAACTATATGATCTGTCATCAAAGAACCAATCTCAAATTTCCTGCGAGAAACTTAGCATCATGTAGTAGAACTGATCGCCAGCACCTCTACCAGGAAAAAAGGGAACTGGATCGTGGGCTAAAGTTTACAAAATGTGAAAATCCGACCGGGGTGAGAGCTGTATGAATAGAATATGTTATCTTCTGTCAGGTGGAGAGGGGCACAAGATTCCTAGAGATATAATCACAACAACCAGTGGTTCGAACCTGCCACTCATTCATATGCTTGATATTTTGCATGTATTTTATAGGTAACCATTCCATTTGGAACCCTTTGAGCACAATTGTTTTGAAATGGTAGGCCTACCTTTCGAAAAGTAAAAAGAAAAAGACTTTTTTAAGCATAGGGGTAGGAAGTGGGGGCTGGGGAAGAAAGCCTCCCCGGCCCCCCAGTGAAAAATGAGGGGCGGAAGCAAGATTCCGCTCCCCCACTTCCCGTGTCAGAAACCCCTTCAAAATCTCAAAAAACAGCAAAATTTTCGGCTCGCTTTGCTCGCCACATTATGCAGCATAAGTACACTAGTTCTCCCTAATAGACCAGTTTGGTAAACTTTGCTGAGCTCTGGACATATCAAAATCGGATATTTACCATTTGTGTGACACCACATCATTAAGAAACACCGGCAGCTATGTTGCTATTTTTGTGACCTGTCTTTCATAAAATTCCAATTTTTCTACAATTAAAATTCTTGATTTTGAAATATTTTGTCTAAAAGGACAACAAATTTGGGAAACTTTTGAAATGTCATCGGGGTCTGCGGGGTCTCGATTTTTCAAAATTTTGTATACGCTCCGCGCCAATTGAAGATTCCAGGCAGGGAGGCTTTGGCCCACCGTAGTCAAATGTTCTCATACACACCGCATGCGGGACATCGAATCCAGAGTAGCGCTTGCAGTGACCTTCCGTATATCTTTGTCGCACCCGCACAAAGTTCAAACGAGTTTCAAGGATTGATTTGTATCTGACTATTGACGGAATCCAATTCAGTCATAATTAGATACCAAATGATCATCGGTCCAACTTTAGTAAAGTTATGCTCAACTGAGACTAAGATTAAAAATGCGGAAATAGAGTTAAAATTTTTTTCAAGTTGATATATTTAAAAAAAAACATATCAGGTACCGTCATTTCAAAAAATACACAAAGGCGTACGGGAAGAGGCGGATCCTGTTTGCCGCGAACTGAATATTTTTCAAGTCCTATTTTGCCCGGCCGCATGTCAACACGGTCCGCTGCAGGCCGAACTGACTAGCTACTACATACTACCCCCTTGCCCTAAAATACATGTAAGTGTCACTGCCCTGAAATAAGCACTTCCCCTGATCTGGGAGGAGTGCAGTCCCCCTATCCCCACCTGAAAGGTCTACGCGCCTAATAGCATGAAAGATGCCAAGGTCTGCTTGCGATTTTCTATTGAAAAACCAGCCCCTGTCTAAAGCTATCGGCCATGTCATGACACCAAGTCTCCAGGAGCAGGAATTTCTGATGAGATTTTCTGCCAGAAAGATCAAAATTTTAATACATGGCTACTTTGTCGAGTGTCGCAACAAGCATTTCATTGGGAAAGGGCTGATCGCTTTTACAAAATGTGGTCAGTGTACCATATTCAGTTTGGCACTAGTACTGAGCTCGGGTGCTGATATTGGGACCAGAAAATTTAGTACACGAATTCCGATATTTTTCAGTAGGGAAACCGTTCCCAGCTGCTAATAACAGCTCGACCACCAAATTTTAAGTAAGTTTGTAGTGGTTTAGGATTTTTAGATAGCATGTGAGTTATGGCTAAGCCGAATTAAAGCTACAACTATTCCCTAATAACTTGAGAACCAACACACCCCAGATGCCCGTGCCTATTAGAACCTATTACACGAAATACAGCTTGGTGACATTCTCGCCCGTATTCGTATTGTTAACCTTTCAGATTTCGTCGTTCCTCGATACAAAAATGATACTAGATGGGTTGAAGGGTATTATTCTTTTTTCAGAGATCGGAGTGACGCAGATTATACAATTTGGATCGGTATCCAGCTCGAGTTACTCATTCGCAGTTAACGTTACGCGTGAAACCGACGTAGCAGGGACATATACAGCTCCTCGTTCGCGAAAAAGTGTCCTTTTTCTTTCCACATCTTTTTACCGTTTTTAATCCCACGTACCAAAAATAGCATTAAAATTTGTTTAATTTTTCAAAAATTTAACATAAAAGCCCATTTCAGATAATTAAAGTGCCTTTAGAACATGATTAGAGGCTGCAGCTGTAGTTTTAGTACTGTTCGAGGAAAAGTTTACTTAAAACGTGGAAGTTGTGTGTCTATCTCACCTTCGCCAGATTTTGAATTTAAAGGGATATTTTTACTTATTTTTTCTTGATCTATAGGCCAAACGGATTGCTTGTGGTAATTGCATGGGTTATTATTTCATCTTTTACCATCGATTCGTATTTTTTCCAATCAGACCCTCCGAAGTGCGTCACGAAGTATCACGAAAAAGCAGGACAGATTTTGGTCTATTGTGCCACTGTCCTCATATGGACATTGGGAACTAGATAATTGAATACACCACGAGTAATTAGTTTTATAAAAAGAACTAAATAATTGATCATTTGGATCAAATACCCTTGAGCATGCTTGAACTGAGATTGTCTAATTGAATGGATCAAATTATAACTGACCCACCAGAGGCTGTGAAAATTGCTGGTCACTGATATCTTAGCTAACTTATCACATTTGACTGCCACAGTGTCCTGAGGGGTTTTCTCATTGAATCATACAGCTCAATGGATTTAACCATTTCCTACCTGTCTAGAGATAGTGTCTGACACTTATTTAGCCCTCTCAGTAAGGCTTCTTTTTCAGAAAGTACTGTAGTTCATGTAATCAAAACAAGCATAGTAGTATCTACTGTGTATCAAACAAAGGACACTTGACTTGTAAGTTGTTTATGTGGTGTTCCTACAAGCAGACAATTTAAGGCAAATTACAAATCTTGTTGATTTCCGGATTAATAGGGTTCCCATTTTTTGTTAATTTTCAAGGACATCATAGTCATTGGAAAGGGCATTACACCAAAAAACAAATACAAAAGGACCACCACTAATAGCCAAGGTTACACCTTTCTGTTGAGATGTCTCTACTATATGTTCCAATTTATGGATGACTGTTAGGATTAGTGCCTGTTCTAACACTAACATCAATGCAGTCAACTTTTTGGATCATAGAGACATCATTATATAGAGAGCCATCCGTAGTACCTAAAATTATGATTTAAAGGAGCATGTTACAAAAATATCTCTTTATCAAGTTAATAGACAACACAGTTTACCAGCATCATAACTGTGTGGGAGATTTCTCTTGTTAGTGGAGGTCAAAGGTTGGGGTCACAAAAGGGCAAAACCTTGTAGACATGACATTTTTATGTGGTTATTGAACTGTGGAGGGATCTCATACTCAGTTTGTGAATTGCTCATATTTAGCATGTTGATGGTCTTTTTAGGTAGTTGCTCCCTATTGTTTTAAGTGAGGGTGAAAGGTCATTTTGGGTCACATGATCTCAAAAGGTTTTGACCTTACTAGTATACCTCAGTATTTGTGAGGGATGTCATGCTTGTCATGTGGGCATCCATGTTCATTATTACAATACATCATATGGCAAGGAATTGCTTAGCCTTTTGGCTTTCTAGTCTATGATAGTGTCACCATGTTTATTTCCTGAAAATAAGAACAGGGACCATGGGCCTGGTGGAGGGGTCTGAGGTGAGGGTGTGTATCCATCCTTCATCGTTGGAGATTGTTTTTGTTTTCAGTGGTGTCTAGATGCAAAATTAAACAAATATTAACATTTAAGTCAGAAAAAAACCTGTCAAATCGTGTGAGAAATACATGAAATCCTCACATTATGGACAATTTTAAAAATCCACAGGAAATTGCAAGTCAGTAAAAGAGTGACTTGTCGGGTATATCCCTATATCTGGGTAACCATATTTTGAAGAAAATGTAAAGTTAATCACTTACTTGTGTCAAAAGGGTGACAAGCAATGCTTAAATT
Source organism: Holothuria scabra (assembly GCA_037179385.1). Lineage (NCBI taxonomy): Eukaryota > Metazoa > Echinodermata > Holothuroidea > Aspidochirotida > Holothuriidae > Holothuria > Holothuria scabra. Next base: position 42,814,097 of record CM074183.1, read on the forward strand.
TCAGTGTTACAACCTTTTAGATGACTTGCAGTTTAATAGGCCTAAAAACACTAAGTTATTTTTTAGCTGTAAGCTCAAACTTTCATTACCTTTCTTTCATTTCATGTTTAAACAGCTGGCTTGAAACCTGCCATTGCAGGTTGTGTAGGATTTGCAGCATTCTCTGCAGCCATAGACCATTACTTTAATCTGAGGTGACCCACAGTGACCCTTACTACAGCTATATATACAACCAGGGTAGCTGCTCAGTTATCAGATGTGCTCCATGCTGTATGCCAGAAGGAGGCATTTACTCACCATGAATGAAGTTGAGAAGGGAGAATGACACAACTTGTGCCATGGTGTTGTGGATTTTTTATACATATCTTACTCATGGAGAGATTGGATCTAATACTGATTAAACTGTCATTAAAGGAGGACCTTTTAGAACATATTGATGACTATATGTGAATCAGCAGAATTATGTGGTCGTGACCCTAGCAATGGAATGGTATAGAAACAGCTGTTTGCCTTAAGATTTTTATTTTGCCCAGCTGGAAATTTAAAAATAACCATATTTTGTTGTAGACCCTCCTTTCTTGCAAGCTTTTTCATTTTAATACTATAAGCCAGTAAGCAATAAATGATATGGATCATCATTGCTGTTCATGAATAGGGAGGCCTTTGTTTTGCATCATATTATTTTTAGCTTAATATGTGACACACATTACATTTGAAGTTCACAACTCTTTAGCAGTCTTTTATAGGGCCTAACCGATGTGGTTTTTCACTGCCGATCCGATGTCCGATGTTTTTTCCCCAACATCGGCCGATATCCGATCCGATCCGATATTTTCGTCACCCCGCCGTATCTATGCGTTTAGGCCCACAATTTTTCCCCGTTTACTAGTAGGTTTAGATTTCCTTGTTGTAACTATAAGCAATGCCTTTTTATGTACATTGCCCGCGCATTTACTCCTATTTAAAGTCATCTTTAAAATGTCTAATAGTTTGCAAATTAGTATGAGACTGTGAATGAACTGATCACATGAAATTATATTTGAGTTTGAATGTTGGTTGTACTCTATTTAATTAAGTTGAATTTTTCACCGGTGCGAGGGCCGATCATGCTGATGTACAGTAGCGTTGCTTCTCAGATCAGTGTATGCTACAACGTACACTAACTTTAAAATCTGCATGCAAGCTACAGTAATTCATACCGTAGCAACGGGCGCGCCCACACTGCAAGTCAGTTCTTTTTTATGTAGAAACTTGCAGACAAGATGTACTGCGTGCCGTATATTCTGCAAGAATCTGTAACAACTCTGTCTAAACCCTTCCCTGCGTACTGTAATACTAACGGCGATTTTCTAAAATACACAATATGGGACGCTACCTCGAGTATACCGAAATGAAAACCAAACCTTGAAATAAAATCGAGCCTTGAATTGGCCGATATAATGGTTTATTGTGTCAATATTATGCAAACGAACACTTTTCCACTATATGTTTAGTGCCAAGATATGACTGCAATGATTTCGTAAAAATTGACGATAATTTAAGACACCAGGATTGTTGGTTTGTTTCTTCACCACGAAGCAAATTAACCTCGTGTTATGTATGAAATACTAGGATGTAACTACCAACACTAAAATTGTTTGGGAAAAATAACGATCTAAGCAAAATTTCATTATCTTGTGAGCCCCAAAATATCGCCGTTTACACACGTGTGATGGAGAGTTTCCTCCTTTCGACAGGAGTTTGAAGGGTGTCCCAACCTGAACGGCAGGGCGGTTATGAATGAACCTATGTAGTACTCCCAGGTACGCGACTTCCTAATAAGGCAACGATAGCGTGGGTGTTGGCACACGTGTAAGCTAGATGCAAATTTAACACGAATGACGTCATTTTCGGACGTGATAGAGAATACTGTAAACAAATGCTGGGATCGGTAGATATTTTTAACTTTGTTTTGAAAGAAGTAACACAAACAGCTTCGAAGTGGAGTTAGCAGGATTGCTTTTTGAGTCCAAAAACGTTTAAAAATTAAAATATGAAAAAAGCAAAGGTGTAAAGAAGTATTGATTTTCTTAGAAGGGTTTTTTCTGTCATATTTCTAATATCTGTCGGTTTGATTTGAACTTGTGAACGTGATCGACACCTCTCCGATACAGTTGTTAATTTCTCATGCATATACAGCACCCAAAGGAGCACGGACAAATCGTTGCTATACGTCTACTTTACTCATCTTCGGGAGTATTGCTTGTCTTCCCCAAAAAACTCTTCACCAGAGAATCGGGAGGACTTAAGAAAAAAATGGGCAATCACCGAACCTGAGGGCTGTTGCGATCGGGACCATTTTTTAAAACTTTTTTTTAATACCACGTGCAAACACTAGGTCTTACCCATGCCAATATTGGATCATTCCATCATGAAAAAGGCGGAGCAAAGTTTGTAACAACAACGGAGTAACTCTTGAAAGAAATTTAATCATGCAGTTCATGTATTGCAGGTTTGTTCTTTATTTGAGCATAAGGAATGTATGAAACTGCCATCAAACAACTATGGGACAAAAGTGAAGGGAAAATGCAACTGAAATTTGTAAAATATTACATACGGAATAACAACTTTGCTGGCTTGTTATTACTAAGTTTTACTTATCCTGTAGTAAAGATCTACAGAGTGTTATTAAGCATCTGCAGTGATCGCTTCTCGGCCTTTTGGCTAAGATCATGTGTAGTATCTGTTCTCTTCATCCAGTCAAGAACGGAGCCATACATGACAGACCAATGATGAAGATGGTCTGAAGGCCGCGAGGTTGGTCGGTAAGTGTTGTCCTTCAGTGGACGTAATAGCTTCTTCGGGAAGCAGTATCAAGTTTGGTTTCGCCGAACGGCCCTTTGCCAGAGGGTCGGGAGGACTTTAGAAAAAGTACTCTGCCCCAGAGAGGGGAAGGACTTTCAGAAAAAAAGAAACTTCTTGCAGTTGAGGCGTAGGAAATGGCTTGTATATGGTGGCGCAAGACCACGCAGTAAAAAGTTCCTTTGAAATTTTCACAAAGTTTTCACGATACGGAATATCGGTAAACATCCGCAAGTGAATTTAGCTGAATAATGCCGATCCGGGTTGAGCCCTAGTCTTTTATATGCCCATCCATGTTTGAGTTTTACAACATCAGCATTAGCGTAGCTAGGATTGTGTCATGGGGGCAGGTGGAAGATTCGTACTCAGCTGTAAGGCTAAAAAGGTACATTTGGAATTTTTAGGAGTGCAAATGCAATCACACACCATTACTTGCCTCAAATCCCTGTACTGTGAGGAGTGTGATTTTTGCTCACCTAGATGAAATATATTTAAACTAAATAAAACAACAAATCTCCCAAACTCCTAAAGTTTCTGTGGAGTTTGATTTTTTATGCACCTGAATAATCTAAAACCTATGCTAGGGTTGATTGCAACCTTTCTGTGTAAACAAACAGTTATTCACTTAGCATAAAATTCAAAAACACGTATATCAAAACTGCTCTTGGATTAACACTCTCATACAACACCATCATCCACTCAGATTCTAATTGGTCTATGGCTTGTGCAGTCAGTTATGTCCAGAATTTTTGCAAGCTCACATTCAGTGTGAGAGAGAAATACTGTGATCAGCAATTAAACCCAGTGCAGGCTCCTGTGGCTCTGTCTGGGGCGTGTTCCCATGTTTTTGTGAATGCACATTTTTTAAATTGCAGTTACAAAGGATTATGGGATAGTATTTTGGAGCGTGTTAGTCTTGCCTCGGTAAAGTGGCATAGACAAATGGACAAGTGGCATAGACAAATGGGAGTGCTTACTGAAACTCATTCCCACAATCTTTCATACTTGCTTTTTTGAAATAGGTCCATTTGGAGGAGGGGCTTGAGTTACACGTGTAATATTAGTCTTAAAAAGGATACTGTATTTTATATAATTATTGAGATTGATACATGACCATGGTTGTAGCCAGACAGTGTGGTATGCAAATGGCTTTGTAGACTTTAAAGCACAGCACCACAATGAACTCTGAGCATGCACACAAATTTTGGCAAAAACATGCTTCACACATGGGAGGAAATGGCAGTGCCCTTTTTTTCCCTCAGTTATTGAAACATTCATAAATAAAATGCATGCAAAAGGGCATTATTTTCTTGGGAAAGTTGAGAATTGCTTGTAGAAGTTTGATAAAAAGTTCCTAGCTGATTTCTGGTAATACTGGAATTTGTGAGGGTTGGGATTGCTCACTGTAATGTAAGCATGGATATGGGTCAGCAAAAACCAGTATCAGCCATTTCCTTCCTTTGTATTGACAACCCTGTACATTATCATGCTTGGTATGGAAGATGAATGTATAATGAGAAATTTAGTATATTTATAACCTCAGGTGATGCAAATAAAGATGAATGATAACAAAAATCACTGTAGTCAACTTTATTTTCTCTTGTAGTATTGTACAGCTGCATTCTTGTAAATTGGTCATGGGTGAAATTAGGTTAGCTGAACCAGGGGACTTTTGCTGTCAAAAATAGTGTCCAATGGTTCCCTTGTTTTTCATGTAACCAGGAGACACACTGTAATGACCAGAACACCGAACATTTTTGTAAATTTCACCCTTGGTCCTGCTTAAAACTACATCACAATGAAAATGAAGCAGCAGAAAATTTTGAAATATTAAAGCACTGAAGCTTGTACTTTATTGTTTCCAAGTAAGTTAGATTTAGTGCAGCACAATGGAATAAAATGAATAAAACATTGAGAATGAAAAAGATAATCAAGAATGATAAAAGACACATCTTTTAATATTACTGTAGATACAAACATGTATGTATGGAAGACATGGCTCTACACATGATATTCTGTAAAACCTGTAATGCAACTATAAAAGTTGATCAAATAAAACAACTATTTTACGAAAAATTTAAATATGTAACATGATCTTAACCCTTTACTGTTGTGCTCCAATCGGGGCATATTTGCGCGTCTGTGGAGTGGGCGGAAAAGCAGACCTAGCAGGCACGGCATCAGCTTCCGTAGGCTATTGACCCCATGCCCCTAAACTACTGTCTCTCTCTCCTTGTTGTGGCCATATTTTCGGGTAGCTACTTGCAGTTTCTAGCTCCAAGTAAAACAGTAAAGATGGGTGACAGCTGCACTCTCTGTCTGGGTCCAGAAGGACCCGAACAATGGTAAAGGGATAAGAGAAGCATCAAAAGAAGATGCCAACTTTCATTCTCATGAAATAGGAAAAACATACACACAAAGTTAATCGTATGATATTGTGGATCTCCTACAGGTACAGTGCATCCATATTAGTCACTACCCGTGTGGGTAAAACATTCTTATTCAAATTTCAATGTTAATAGATGGTACAACTGCAGCAAGACCTAATATCTTGGTGTAAGAAAGAAACTTTTTCAGCAAAAATTCTTAGAAATGAAGGTAGACTGGTTGACATTTAAGGGATTTACAATGTACAGTACCTGTCAAGTCCACACGTTATAAGCCAAAAGCTTGATGATTTTTGATCAATGTGGGAAACAGAAGTAAAAGAGACTAAAAACAATTTTTTATCTCTTTGCATTCCAAAATGCACTGAAAACCTTGTGTACTGTGAGCTGGCTAACTTTTGGTTATCTGTGATAAGGCCTACAGTACTGGCACCTGACATAACTACGATTAGGGAGTTCAGTAATTTGATGTCGGGACTACACGTTCATTCAACCATCCTCCCCATCATCCCGAAGAAGAAAATTTTCCTGCGTCTACAACATGTCTTCCGAAATTTGACTTTAATTCAACAGTGTGCACAATTGTTCCTTACTGCATTAGCCTATCACTTAGTGTGGAATGTGACACTCTAATCACCACCTGCTGTTAAGTGCCGCTAGAATCATGCTTTTCTTTGGGTGGGCTAAGAAACAATTTGTGTTCAGTGTTATATGCACTCACTACAGAAAAACAGCAGAACAGAGAATGGTGCACATGTGCTGAGTCTGATTTGTGTATCCAATGTGTGCTCCATGATTATTCCATGCAGCAATTTTTCCCAACTTGCTTATTACCAACAATACAACAAAAATACCAAAGTTTCAACTACTTCTGGTGACTTGGGCAACTATTAAAAAAATCCCTTTAAAATACTTTTAGTACAGAATACTATACCAATGAACTTTTTGAAAAACTCCTTTATGATTATTATTGAAATTACTGTTAATAGCAAGAATTCAAACCTTTGAATCTCATACAAAGTAATTAAAACTTTTAATCTTAAAATGCATGATGATAAGTTGTATTAAGATACGTAAAGTTTATATACAATGTAGACATAATCTGTGTAAAATATAAAACCTACCCAAATAAAGGCAAATAACTGACTGTTTCAGCACAACTGGAAAAGCTACAAAGCTAAGAGTACAGTATCTACTGTCAGAGTCTAGTGGCAGAGTCTTATTTAATGAGCTGGTACAATATGGATCCATGCCTTCACCACGTTGGATATACACACTTGTATTACAACGTTTACTCAATGCATGCCCGGTCTAGATTTAAGGATCTTTCATCACTAAACCCAGTTTCTATATCAGCACACTGTAACTTTTTTCTTATGAACATTCAGAGGCTGCACAACCATATTTCGAATAATTTTGCTCATTGCTGTAGATCCATGCTAGCTACAAAATATTTATAATCCTCTGTCCCACCCGACACTCCTAACTTGATACCGCTCATGGAATTTATCAATTGCTGGATCCACCTGCTCTGTAATAACAAAAGACGTTGCTGGTGGTAATTATTTCAAGGTTACTATTCACATACCAAATATGTGTATTGCAGGCAATATCACTACTCCAAGCAGCCCTCACATTTTTGTTTTCCAAAATGGATACGCCATTGAAAGCAGATACAATCTGTTGTGATCTCGTTAACTTTCAGATATCAGGATATAAATTTACTGTCTTGAACCATACAGAAGTCCTTTGAAGCAAAGCAAACCTATTTCAAAATACTGCAAAAACACAACAGGTTCATCTCATTTCATTTGCAGAATCATTCCACCTACTGTACTGATATGAGTCTGACTGGAACAACTCCACTTCTGTTGTGGCTGGGTATAACACCCTTCACATCCTAAGTCCATTGCTAGAGGTCATAATCTTTCCAAAGACTGTTGCAGAAAAGAAAATAAAATTTACAATTACAACTATGCAGTTCATATACCGTACAGTATTGTGGCAGCTAAAGGATATTTCCATATATTGCTTCAGCATATACTGTAAGTGCAGAAAGAGGGTTCCCTATCTTTAAATAAAAGGAAACCCACTTTAATTTTTTTCTGTTATTCTTTTACCCTGTTTGGACATGAATGAGAATATAGCACACAATTACTTGTTCATTTGTTCTAGCACTTCCTTGACTTCAGGCATTTTTTTCACTCATCATTAGGCCTCCTCCCTCACTTGCAACAAAAAAATTTATATTCCATATTTTCTTTCATAAACAGATCCAGTAGGCTAGGATCCCATATTATGCTTATGTTAGATGTTGGTTAGTTAGATGGAGTTTTCTGGCCCAGCTTCCAAGCTATTGGTTCAAGTTGAGCCGCCCACAGCCTTTTATCCAGTTGTGGCCTACTGGCTTGTTTTCCCTAACCCATTGCTTATGGGACTGCAAAGCATCATGCACAATGGCAGTGGGTTCCTTTTTTAGAGTCTTTGGTATGACTCAACCTGGGAAGTGAGCCTGGGCCTTCCGCCTGAGAGGGGGGTGCTCTTACCGTTAGAATTGGGCAATTGAGGGTATCTACACTGTAAGTTCATCAATTATGAACCTCCAGATGGCTTTCAAGCTTTTATTATTTTTTAAACGCTTAAAAATCATAAGCTTACCAACATATTTGCAAATGTGGAAAATGCATGCAGAAAACATGGAAATTTTGGCAGAATATAATCACCTCATTTTGAAAAAAGTCTGCAATGATTACAATGACCCCCACCACTCAAAAGAACCAGAATGCAAAACTGCATTGAGGTTTCAATGATACACAAATGTTCCATTTCAAATAATCCCATCATGTACCATTATCTTCTCATTCAAATTATATACTAACATGTTCAAAAAATAACTTTGTTATCCCACATGACCTTTGTCCCCGCCACCAAAAATAGGGATCATCTTCTTACCATAAGCATTCACAAACCACACATGAAATCTATTTAAGTCTCCCACTTTAAGATGTGTTAACACCTATTAAACAAGGTTGTCATTCACATTTTGACCACCAGTGACCCTACAAAACCTTTAACCTCTACATATTGCAATTTCAAAAGGCTTCGAGCTGGCTTCAAGAAATGTAAAATAGGAATCATGCAAACCTTCTTTAAAAGTGGACCCCTCTCATCGTAGGGCAACCCCCAAAAAACGTGGTACAATTAAGAAATGACATGATGGTTTTGATGGTTTTGTATAATTACCTGCAAAAAGTCTTGAGAGTTCACAACACTCTAAATTAAGGACCCTCTCCCCATCCTTTCCAGCTGAAAGGTTTAATAATACTTTTTAAGACTTTGATGAGGGTTAGATTTCAGTGCAGAGGTTTGAACCAACCCCATAAATACTGCAGAGTCGAGACATTATTTTGCAGTGACACTTCATAACACTAATATATATGGGAGAATTTCGTAAGTTTTCACCCACTGCAGATACCACCCTGCTACCAAAATATGCTGCTGCATGCTTTATATCATGTTCTAGAACAAATAAAATATTGGTAGGAAAGCTAAATTTCCCAGTAGGCTAGCCTAAGGATATTACACAGAAACATACATGTGTAGAATAGGTTCAAAATGTACATATATGCTATACATAAGGCAATGGCAAAAGTGCCAAGACATTAGACATGATGAAGAAAATTACATCGCAAGGAAAAACTTTACACCTAAAGCTCACAAAAGTACTGCAGATTGTTGTTTATGGGTTTTTTAACAATGCCTTTTAAATATTTTTGATCTTCTTGGCCAAGTGGATTTTTGTTGAGATCTTCAGTACTTGATTCTGCTTTGTGAAAGATGTAGCTTCGGCTAGGCCTTAGGCCTTAGGCCCTTAGGCCTACGTTAAGCCTAGGCAGAAAGTACTAGCCCACTTGCTCAATCGAACCATACAATTTTGGCCTAAACTTTTCAGTTTAGAGAGCTAGACACTTTGAGATTTCAACAAAGATCCTTAACATGCGTAAAAGAGCAATTTTTGGAGGATATTCGTAATTGCGGAATCGAGGGTGAAAATGGTAAATTACTCCACCTAAATCAAGATACTTTGCATCTCTGTAGGGACCATCTCCTAACTTTACCCCATTCACATTCCAAATATGAAATCTATCCAAGTTCCCTACCTTGAGATATTGTTAACCCCCCAGTGACCCCAGATGACCTTTGACCTCCACCAAAACAATATGAACCATCTTCTGACAATAACACATCCACATATCAAATATGAAATCTATCCAAATTCCCTACCTCGAAATATCGTGCTAACAAGATTTTCAGACTTTGACCCCTGGTGACCCCACATGACCTTTGACCTCTGCCAAAAACAATAGGGTTCTTCCTCTAAATATGGTGCATCCATGTATCAAGTTTGAAAACTGTCAGACATTCCTATCTTGAGATATCGTGCTAACAAGCAAAGTGTCACAAACACACACACACATACACACACACACACACACACATACATACACACGCCATCATGATTGCATAGGTTTCTCTTATCATCGAAACCAAAAACAAAATGCAAATTGGTAAAAGACCCATAGTTGGCATAAAATTGGAGAATGAATGAATCCTTCCTTACCAATGTAGGTAATCCTCCTCATCTTGGTGTCCCAAGATTAAGTCCTTAATATCTGCTGGGGGGTTCAGGTCATGCTTCTTGGCTCTCTCCCATCTCTCTAACCTGGTGATTCCTAAAAGAAAAGAAGCAATAAGAAGTTGTCTTAAAAAAAAGAAAAACTAGAAAGCCAAAAGGCTTAGTGATTTCTTGCCATATATATTGGAACAAACATCACTGAACATGACAAGCATGAGATTCCACTCAGTAATCCTACTTGAGATATATAAGCAAGGTCAAACCCTTTTGAAATCTTGTAACCCTTCACCTCCACTTAAAACAATAGGGATCACCTACCCTAATGCATATGGCCATCAACATACTAAATATGAACAATTGACTGACAAGATACATGTAGGTATGAGATCACTCACAGTAATACCCCCCTTCAAATATCATGTCTACAAAGTTTTGAGCTTTTGTGACCCCAAACAACATTTGACCTCCACAAACAAAAGAAAACTCCCATATAATGCTGCAGGTAACAAATTGTATTTTATTGCATCTAATAACTGGATAATGACATAAACCTTTCAATTTTAATCTTTTAAATAAAACTTATAACCCGTGGTATATTTGATTAATAAGTTCCAATTTCCAATTCATGCATGCTCGCATGTCATTATGAGGACAGCTAGCTGCATAAGGATTGCCAAATAATGATCTTTGATACTAAATTAAATGCATGTTTTCTTTCAGGTTATCAAGAGACAATGCTGTTATGTCTTACAAGAAATTCTTGTGCATTGCACAAAGCAGTTGATCTGTTCAAAGTTTACACTTATGAAGTCAGAACAGTCCTCTGCTTTGTTTGCATAGAAGCCAGGACTGTATTTTCAAACTATGGCCCCAAATGACCCTCATACAGCCTTTGTTTGAAATCACATGTTCCTGTCCCCCTGTAGGCTGGGGACTGCAGAATATGGCCACAGTATGCCCCACCTGTCTTAAGAGGCAACCAAATGGCAGGACTTGAACAGTATTCAACAGTGTGACAATATATTTAATACATTTCTGTTGGTGTGTTGTTTAGTATTATGTAACTAACTAATCTATTTTCCAGACAAAGATACTGTGGGAACTTCCATTTACAGTAACAGTAGGAAATAACATAGGGGGTTGAAGAGTGGGGAGGGGCAATAATTTTTTTATGAGATTTTGGGGGGCATGCCCCCCCCCCCCCATAACTAAATGTTGCAAAATAAATTTTTCAAAAGTAATTAAACAAATTTAAGTTGCTTTTATTACATTTCGGCTATTCTTTGGCTCAAATATTACTTTTCAGAGTGCAAAAGTTGCAAGGCTTCCAGGCATGTAAGCCTGGGAAATGCCATTTTCAGCTGTCTGAGGGGTCAGATATTTCAAAATGTTTTGCACGGTTCGCGCCAACCAATGGTGACGCTCCGTTTAGTGTTTCTGTCTGAATTTTAGTTTGGAATGAACTAAGTTTATCTGCAATTAAAACTTAAAAAAAACTGACAGCTTGGATCCCCTTTACAGGCCTGGGAAATGTCATTTTTGACTATCTGAGAGGTATAACTTTCAAATTTTCTGGACCCTCCAGGCCATCCAGTGGTGCCGCTCTGCTTTGACTGTCTTAAGGGCAAAATTACATTTATCAGGCAAAAATCATCTGCCCCCAAACTGAAATGATCCCCTTCACCTCTGGAAATACTGTACCTTACTCAGGCGTGCACTGGAACAGCTGCTTGCTACATCCAGCAGGATTCTGGATTTACCATCCTAGGATACATAGTCCAGTGGAGTCATGAACTGAGCAGTAATCAGTGTCTCAAAAGTGTGTTTTCCACTTGGGAAATTCACAAATTTTTCTCGCCAGAATTAAAGACAATTTAACCTGGCAAATGCCATTTCCAGCCATCTGGGAGGTGTTAAAATCCAAAATTTTCTTTGTTTTTGAGATATGATCTTTGATTTCCACCAAAAACAATAGGGAACATCAATTTCATATGGACAATCCACATGCTTTATATGAGATCCCTCATGATTACCCTTCTTGAGATACAGTGTTTACAAGGTTTTGACCTTTTTACTGCTGGTGACCCAAAATGACCTTTGACCTCTACAGAGAATAATTTATCCATTATCGCATCGCAATTTGCTACACAAACAGTCCAAACTGCTACACAAATAAAAAATTGATTAGCATTTTTTGTGTGCATAACCCTTGAATTTTCACAAACAACGTGTGAAAGACCTCAAAAATCTTCAAAATTGCTACGCAAAATTTGAATGCTAAATTATTCCCTGCTCTATCAAAAACAATAGGGATCATCTACTCAATATGGGCAAATTGCATGGTAAGTATGAGATCACTCACATTTTTCCTACTGCAGGGGATATCATGTTTACAAGCAATTTCCAAGGTATTTACCATTTGACCTCTGATGACCCAAAATGACCTTTGACCTCCACCAAAAACTGCACTATAGTGCAATGTGGGATTTTGATGTAGTGGCTTGTCAAATTGACACACTGATGTTTGTGGCAAAAAATGGGAGAGGGTTCACTTTTTCCCACATTAGATGTGTATAATTTACAGTGCCACAAAACTGACATTTCCAATGAGTCAAGTTTTCTCATACTGAGTGTATTGACCTAATGTATAATTTTTGAGAGGGAGAAGTAGCTGGAGGTACAAACTCCAGGGTAAAATTGTTATCTGAAACCCAATCTAAGGCCCACATATGAGGGTTGAAAAACTTTGTGTTTCTGTAAGGGACCTTGTCATGGCATTGAATGTCCATGGGACCTGCATTAATTTAGCATCTCCTCATCTTTTCAATTTGCTTTTATAATTCCTCTGCAACAGTGACATTATACTCTCTGTACAGCAGCTGTTACAGTACAATGTGAACAACTGTATGTGAACTACTGTACAATTGAATAAACATACCTGAACAAGGTCCATACTCCCAATTTAAGTCAAATTCTTTCAGAATTTTCAAATCTTCTGATCGCTGTTTTTCTGAAGTTAATCGCACAACATCATCTGTGAAAAACAAACAAAGGAAGAAGAATTATTTTGATACTATTCCATTTTATTCTTTGTATAGTTTGCTGAAACATGAGAATAGGCAAAAGCAGATGCGGTAAAAATAATAACATTTTTGGGTTGAGCTAGTAGGAATGTGTTCCCAGATGATTACAGGCAGGCAATCGGGCAAACAGATCCGGATCTACTGTAACCCTGCACAGAGGATCAATTAGCAAGTGGGATCAAGGTGACCTGAAATCATAATGTACAGTACAGTATTTCTATAGTGCAGCTCCCTGTGCCGTGCACCAACATGTGTAACCATACTGTATGACCTGCATACTGTTTCTTTGATGCAACTTCCTGTCACTTGAACTAAAATGCGGAAGGGGAGGGGGACAAAGTGGGAACACAGACTAGTTATTTTTCATCACAAAGTACTGAAAGTGACAACTGTTAGGAACAACACAAAAGCAATGGGACAACAAAAAAATCTGTATTTGACTCCACTCTCGGCCTTTTCTGGAATTACTTTAGGTTACCTGGGTACCCACCGGCCATTGTATTACCAGGTTCCAAATCTACTACCCGAAGCTTGAAAAACATCGCATGCAAAAAGAAAATCACCCCATTAATGCCTTTGTTCAAAAATGTGCACATCACTTATAATGTTGCACGGATGTCATCTGCCATTGCTATGCAGTTATATGGAGTTTTAAAGCCTAGTTTCTAACCTATTGGTCCCCCCCCCCCGGCAGTAGGTTCCATTTTTAGAGTCCTTGTCATGGAATGAAGTTTGCTTCAGAAAAAATTTCTCCCCGCAAAATACAAAGAGAATCAGGGAGAGTTGGCATCTCTGTGGGTACAGTATGTACATTTGTTAGGCCCCTAGTTTCAACAACCATGTTATTTTGCAAACCGGTGCTAACACAACTGCCCTTCAAGGCCTGATTATAGATCAAAAAGAATCATAGAAAACTACCTGGGTAGGCTAGTAATTTTCTACTAGGTTACCCGGATAGCAAGAACGTTGGTCGGGTACCCGGTGCAAACACTAGAGCCCACCCTAAAGTTCTACCTATGCATAGGTATGCAATGCATTCGAGATTCGAAATTTGTCCTGTACTAGGACTCTACCAAGATGAGTCTCATCAATGCACAAGAATATAACGGATGATGAGGCGAAGGGCAAAACCCCATTGCCGTGGGGTCCAGGGGTCTGCTCAAGGGGCCACTAGTGAGGTCCAGGGACCAAGGCCCATTGGGGGTCCAGGGGGAGAAGCCACTGGAAGCTCAGCGATTTGAGTGATTTGAGAGGCTCCAAAATGGTCAAAAATCATATTCAAGTATTAAAAAAAAAATTGAGGGCCCAGGCCCCCTGCCCCCTCCCCCTTGGCTTTCGCCGCTTTTGCACAAAAAAAAATTCAAGATCCTCACCACTAAATGGACCGCCGTGTTTTTAAGTCTATGCAACGTTGTATGAGCAGTATGCACGACCGAAAAAGTTGCATGCTGCATGAGCAGTCTACTGTAGCTTAGGGTACAGTACGTACATATACCAACTTGCCAGGCCTCTATAGACTATGGTACTGTAACAGCCAGCTTATGCCCTACGATGGGATCGCAATCCCATTTTGCAAGTAAGTGGAACAAGTACATGCTCTTATTTCCTATGTGGCTTAGCATTTGTACTTCTTAAATAATGTTATTTTACCATAAGATTTGAAAATTTGATCGTGAGATGATGCCCAAAACCGTGACACCAGGGCTTTCATAAGTGTGCATGTGCAAATATGCATCAAAACAGTAATGTAAAGAGTCAAATACGCATTCAAATATGAATGAAAAGAGTATGTATTCTCTTTCAGTTTTAGTGTTGAAGTCATATACGCATCGCATAAATCCCCTGTGTGTTTTTGTATCCACTTCTTTCAGTTTATAGGAAAAAGTAAGCCAGTAAATTTACGACAAGGATGCTATTTGAACAGTGCAAACCCGTTCATGATCTTCATAACGTACACATTAGGGAGTTACATGTGCTTAACTTCGCAGTAGACCACATGTTTGTACAACATTACATAGGCAAAGGCACCTTCCAAGGTACTGTGTTCTGTGTTTATCTAATTAATGAACCCATCAAACGTACACGATAGCATGGTAAATCAGTACACATAGCACACGCAACAGTTACCACAAGTAAGATAAATATGTCATGCAGGCAATCCTTGAGTTGAGCATGAAATTTTACAATTTTAGTATGAGCTTGATGGATCCCCACAGACCTCGATCAAAACCTTAATAGTATCAACTTAAAATGACTTCAAAAAATTATATGAACCATTGTTACTCTTACTATGATAGTGTTTGGCTTTGGTGATTACATTCACAAAGTTTTTGACTTGCAAAATGAAGAGTTTTTAATCCCGAAATACATTGGTCGATCTCTTATATGAGCTACTACTCTCTGCACACACTTTGTACTGTATAGACAGTACTCTCATTTTGGGAAGTAAGATCAATCATCAAAAGTGTTGCAAAATGAACCAGTTGGTCAAAGATGCCAGAAAAATTTACTTGACATGTGCAAAAGACCTTTAGATAAGATGGGTAGTTCATCAGTAATTCCCTTACTGAAGTAAAGCTTCATGAGTGCAGGGGCTTATACAGTATTTCCCCTGTGATAAGTTTGTTCCAAAATGTAGACAGGTTGTTTTATTTCTGAACTCACACGTTGGCACGCATAGAAAGTCGATCTGGCTTATCAACAGCCTACATGTCATCTGTGCTTGTCAAAACTTAATAAACTGATATTATAATAAATTTTGACCATAGGCTAAATTACTGTTATGAGAAAGTAAACAAAATGATGACTCCAAGTCAATCCAAACTGAATGGAACTGCTGGAACCCAATGCCAAATGTCATTCATATAAATTTCTGGAGTAATTATAGAATACCCGCACATCAGTAGCTCCACTTCGTAGCCGGCTACGAGGTTGCAAAATTTGACCGCAGTCCCTAACCCTAACCCTAATCCTAACCTAATAACCCTAACACTTACACTAGGCTAAGCAATAAGCACAGAAGGCAGCGTGAAAATTTCTAAGTCCAAAATATCTCTGATGGAGTGGCTACGCAGATACAGAGTCAAAGTCAACCCTATCTCCCTATCACTGTACTAAAAGCACTGTAACCAGAGTGAAAATTTTTAAGTCCAACATATCTCTCTGATGAAGTGGCTACGCGGATACGGAGTCAAAGTTGCCAAATCTGTATGCAATCACTGTATGCTAGAAGCACTGCAAGCAGCCTGAAAATTTTTAAGTCCAAAATATCTCTGATGGAGTGGCTACGCGGATATGGAGTCAAAGTCAACCCTATCTCCCTATCACTGTACTAAAAGCACTGTAACCAGAGTGAAAATTTTTAAGTCCAACATATTTCTCTGATGAAGTGGCTACGCGGATACGGAGTCAAAGTTGCCAAATCTGTATGCTATCACTGTATGCTAGAAGCACTGCAAGCAGCCTGAAAATTTCTAAGTCCAAAATATCTCTGATGGAGTGGCTACGCGGATATGGAGTCAAAGTCAACCCTATCTCCCTATCACTGTACTAAAAGCACTGTAACCAGAGTGAAAATTTTTAAGTCCAACATATCTCTGATGAAGTGGCTACGCGGATACGGAGTCAAAGTCGCCTGAATCCTATTGCCCTATCCTAATCTACTGTAGAAAATTGTACATCATCGCAATACACGCAATTCATTGTTTTAACTCCAACGCATTGTTATCATTGGTGATTATTGCGTCGGATATTTTTATATGAAGCATTAAGTATCATAACATTCTATTAGTAAGCAGCCTTCTTTGCGTTTAGAGCTAATTACGCACTCAAAATCCAACTCTAGAGCCAACTAAGCATGAGAAGCCCACTGGTATGTCGTGCATGCAGTGTGCCGGACCGGACTACAATGCATGAATTGTGAATGTAAATGCGTATTTACATTTCAAGTTTATGTTTTCTCTCTCTCTACCTGGCTAGCCCCGCTATTCTAGTGATTCAGTTGTATTTAACCTTCATTGACCAGTCGGGTGCTTAAAGTGCCATTTCGAAAGTGTAACCAAAGGTATTCTAATGATGCCAGGTCTGATCATTGGTCTGATGATTTACACTGGTCTCATCATGCCACTATATACTGTATCGTGCCAGGAAAAGAATCTATTACAACTAGGAAAGACTTGTGGCAGATTGGCTTGTGATCGACTTCAATGAATCAAAAACGGGATTGAAATTCGTTACCAGTTTGTGGTGAGTTACAATTATCGTTTTAATATATTTTGTGAAGTAATAACCAGTTCTTAAAGGTGTGTCAAGATATTTGAACCCATGGTATGCACATCAGTACATACGCGCATAAGATGGCATTCGCGGGTACGCACGTTAGTGTATGGTCATGATAGTATGTCCGTGCATGTTTGTATTCGAATAACACCGAGCGGTACAAAATGTGCGCGTACATACCAAGGTCAAATTTTGTTACCTCGTAGCCGGCTACGAGGTGGAACTATCGATGTGGGGGTATTCTATAATTGTACCAAATTTCTAAAAGCCATGGGGGGAGGGAGGAAAAACATGGATAAACCCCCCAAAAATTTGGTTTTTGCCCCCGGCCAGCCCTCTCCTCCCAACATTTTAAAATGTTTAATAATTAACGTCCTTTACACGAGGGTTTCTCACCTGCATTAGGTTGTGCACTAAAATACAGTATTATAGATAACACAGTGATTTTTTTATTTTATAGGGAAGGACCTGACAGACAATTCTGGCTGGCTGTCAAATACCCTTTCAAAATTTTGACTGGCAGTCAAATACCCTTTCAAAGTTTTGACTGGCAGTCAAATACCCTTTCAGATTTTGACTAGCAGTCAAATACTCTTTGGGGTAAAAAATTAATGAAAGCCCTGCGTGAAACTCACGGTGAAACCGTGAGAGTTGGCAAGTATGATGCATGTACTCACACATATATGTGTATTAATGATGTAGGCTAGGCCCTTTAACCCCTAACCCGGCCAGTAATATTAATAACCCTTACCAGACCACAGGGTGCCTGTGAACCAGACTATTCCTAGCCTAGGCCTAGGCTAGGACTTCAGCTAGGCATAGGCCTAGGTCTTTTATGGGCATCCACGTAAGACATAGGTTCCTACCACTGATTCTAAATTAGAGCCTTAATTTCTGAAATCTAAACCTGAGTCAGGCTCAACTTTGCCTGGGTTACCTTTAAGTTACTTGAAATTAAAAGGCAATTTGCATACTGCCTAACGTGAGGTTGTTGCAATATAGGCCTAGCTTCACGTTATTCAGGCCTGGGGCCTAGGCATAGCCTAATCAAAATTGACATAATTTTCACCTGTTCCGGACTCTTTTCGATCATTTTGCACGGTTTTAAAATACTTTGAAACAATCTTTTTCTCTTGAGGATACTTGTCGGTAAGCAGCTGTTGCTTCCTCTTCTTCGGCATTTTGGATTCTGTAACATGTAACTTGTAAGGCAACTTACTGTATCCTACTGTAGTTTGCATGCAAGTCACATTAATCAAAACGTACGCTAGCCTACATAGCCTAGCCTCAATTTGAACTTGATCAGTAAACATGATGTCATATGTTTACTTTGCCTTTCAAGTCATAACAAGTTATTAGGCCACCTGTAAAGATGGCGCTCTATCATAAAATAAAAATATTAAGGACCAAATGCGGCAGCCAGAATAGTGGGTTCTGTTACCTTTCAAGGTAGATAACATATGCCCTTTGCCCTTGTTATGTTATAACAAGGGCAAAGGGCATAACCAGGGGTGGCGCCAGCGGGGTGGCCGGAGTGAAGCGGGTGAAACTTTTTCTTTTGTACCTCTGTTTTAATGCGTATCTGAATCGGTTTTAATCACTTCTTACTAACTATGCTATGAAGAGGTGTCGATAAACACCGCCTCATTCATTTGCTAGCCATTTGGCTTGTCCTATTTCTATCATTTGCCAGAGGTCTATGGATGAAGGTGTAGTTCCTAATGACTGGAAGTGTGCCAATGTTACTCCTATCTTTAAGAAGGGTGACAGGGGTCTTGTAAGTAATTACAGGCCTGTTAGCCTTACAAGTGTTGTTTCCAAGGTTATGGAATCTGTTGTAAAGGATGCAATAGTTCACTTTCTTGACAGTCACTCGTTAGTTAATAGTTCTCAGCATGGTTTTATGAAGAACGTCAGGTCTTGTCTTACGAATATCCTTGAGTTTATGGAGGATGTCACTTGCTCTGTGGACTCGGGTAAGCCGGTCGATGTGATTTTTCTAGATTTTCAGAAGGCTTTTGACAAAGTTCCTCATAATCGGTTGTTACTCAAATTGAATAGTTTAGGGATCAGGGGTTGTCTACTTGATTGGATTGGTGATTGGCTTCAGGGTAGGAAACAACGGGTCGTGCTAGGTGGTTCAATTTCTTCCTGGAAAAGTGTTACCAGTGGTGTCCCACAGGGATCAGTGCTGGGGCCACTTCTTTTTGTGGCTTATATCAATGACTTGGATACTTGCATTGTCTCTTCTTCTGTGAAGAAATTTGCTGATGATACAAAGGTCTATAGGGAGGTTAGTTCTAAGGAAGACTATTCTGGTCTCCAGACTGACTTGGATAGTTTATCCAATTGGTCTAGAGACTGGGGCATGTTCTTCAATGTGGACAAGTGTAAAGTAATGCATGTGGGTTATGGCAACCCTTCTTTTCCCTACTCCATGGATGGTAAAACTCTGCAGGTTATTGATAGGGAGAAGGATCTTGGTGTGCATGTTGATTCTTCCTTGAAGTCCTCCAAGCAGTGTGCAGAGGCTGCTAGGAGAGGAAATTGGATCTTAGGTTTAATTAGGCGTCATTTCAAGTTCTTGCATAAAGATGTTGTTGTTAGGCTCTATAAGCAGATGGTACGGCCGCATTTAGAATATGCAGTTCAGGCATGGAACCCTTACCTAGCAAGAGATAAGTTTGTTCTAGAGCAGGTTCAAAGACGCGCCACAAAGTTGATTAGTTCCATCAGTGACTTGCCCTATGAACAGCGTCTTGTTCAACTGGGTCTCACTACACTCGAGCTTAGACGCCTTCGTGGTGATTTGATTCAGGTCTTTAAGATAGTTCATGGGTATGATAGGCTTTCTTTCGATGACTTCTTCACCTTTTCTTACATCAGGCATACCAGGGGACATGGTCTCAAGCTTCAAATGGGGCATTGTAGGTTGGATATTAGGAATTATTTCTTTTCTCAAAGGGTGGTGGAGGAGTGGAATGGGTTGCCAGAGGATGTAGTTGCTGCTGGCAGTGTAAATGCCTTTAAGAATAGGCTGGATTGTCATTTTGCTGCCATTGGTAGAGTTTAGTAATTTTGTCTACAGGATCTTTTATGAGGGCATTGTCCTTTCTGATCCTTATTTAATCTAATCTAATCTAATCTAATCTAATTCCATCTTCAATCCGTGCGCGCAAGGACATGCCCCCGTCGGGGAAGGCTGTCCTCCCCTGTTGATGAGAAAATCCAGTTTCGTCGGGGAGCCTTCATCTACAGGCCCACGATAAAAGATGTGGGCCTGATAAACATAGTCACCCGGACGATCTTCTTCATTTTGTTTATAGAAGACCAGATTCTTCAAGGAAACTCACGATTCTGAATTTTCTTTACAAAGACGGACGAGAGGTTGTTCATGTGCACTCAGTGCCCAATGGTCTGCCATCTGGCCTGCCTCAGTCGACGGCCGAATTATAGCAACGGTAATGAAAATCGGACATGTCTTCAGCTACACATAATGATAAAGTAGTTTGAGAATGTCTCCCCACAAGTCTGACTGAAAATTCATTTGAAGTCATCTTGTAACATGACATACTTTCAAATACGTTGGAAGTAAAATCATGGTCTGGAGTTCAATCACGGGCAGTCACGTAGAAAATTTCATTTATTCAGAAGACCTTACAATTTAATGCAAGGAAATAGATCTTAATGGAGTTAAAAACATCAGTGTGTTTCGATTCCGTTGTATAGTTCCCCCGAAAAGAGACAAGACCATTGCATCTAATTGTAGCAGTACCTTTTATCTGGTAACTTTCTGATCACTTAGCACGTTGTTTTTTCTATTGAAGTGAAACTTTCATTTCAAATGAAAGCCCAAAATAACGACCGCTTCATTTCTAGTTACAAATCTGCGAAAGCCATTTCCGGCTGTCTGAGGGGGGGGGGGGGTCAGATTTTTTTAACAATTTTCTGTGAGCTCCGCGCAAGCTGATGGTGGCGCTTCGCTTAGAAAGTGTTTTGGTCGAACAGATTACTGAACAGAACAATTGCATGACTCCAAATTATTCTTCGTGTTGGGGCAGTATTATGAAGTGAAAATCTTTGCGAAAGAAAGCTCAAAATAATGACTGCTTTGTTTCTAGTTACGAGCCCGGGAATGATGTCATTTGCTGCTGTCTCGGGGTTCTCAGTTTTCAAAAATTTCTGTGCGCTCCACTTAGATAGAATTTCGAAAAGGATTACAATTTTTGGACAAGCAAGACAGTTCTGCTCCCTCACAAACTGAAATGCTCCCGTACGCCTATGTCAATATATAAAATATAAAACTTCAAACATATATGAAGCCAAACTTTTTCCGCGGGAAAATTTTCCAATATGGTCCGAGGGACTTAATCTGCATGATGATATTCGGTAAACCCCAACAAAACTGCAGATCACCCCTACCTGATTATTTTCATAAGAAGGTAAGATTCTTCCATAAAACCCCCAAATCTGTCATAAAATTACAGTTTTCTCCAGTTTAAGCTTCAGATTGTTAAAAGTGGCAAAATTTTCCAATTTCGATGAATAGTCCGTACAACAAATAATCAAAGCCAACTCTGTTAATCAACCCGACATTCTACCTAATTTTGCTCTTGAAAGGCATATCAATTAAAAAAGCCCAATTTTTTCATTATAATCTTACCGAAAAACAAATTTTCTTTCATTAAATTCTAAACTTTCTCCAATATATAAGCTCTTAATTTTCAAATTTTCTTTCAAAAAAGGGAAAAACTTTCCGAGTGAACTTAGTCTCGTCTTAAAACCTTATATACGTAGGCCTAGTACGATTAAATATGTAACCCCAAAAGAATTTCAGCTGTCGCTTATGTAAAGTTTTTGATTTTTGCCCATAGGAGGGACAGATTCTTTACTAAACACCCAAATAATTCAATGGTTTTTACAACAGCCAAAATTTCCCTTAAAATTTTTTTTCCTTCTAAATAAACTCCAGATTTTTAATTATTCGTTAAAAAGAAAGCCAAAAATTTAGGCGCGCTACGCGAGCCTCAGATTCTGCCAAGTCACGTTCCACTGAAACCAACTCATCTCTTTGGTCGGGGCCTTGAAAAGCTGGGCCCCCCACTGTCGGGCAAATCCTGGCGCCACCCCTGGGCATAACAAGGGCAAAGGAGGACTAAGGCCCCATAAGCTGTCCTGTAGTACAAACCCTAACCAAAGGAGACAACCACACCAACACCAAGCGAGACAATTAGATTCTACCACAGGCTAGCCTGTGTAGCGCCTTTGTGGCTGCAGCCCCCTTTATGCTGATTTTTTCGTAGCAATGAGCTGGACGAAAAAACTCGTCCGGCCCGCGGACTAACCTCAGGCATGGAAAAACTTGTCAATGGCAGTGCCAGAGCCTAGCAAAACACTTCACACCTTCTTACCATGGACACGAACCCGAGAATTACTCGGGTATAATTTAATTTAACGTTTTGAGGGTTAGGAAGCCATTTGGCTCGATTCGAGGACCCTGTGTCAGTGTGAGCGTGTATGAACACCGGCGAACTTCGCCTTCTCTTTTCGACCAGTGATCAGAGGTAACGAGGCAGGTGTGTACTAATCGCTCCCAATCCTGCTCCCGGGACCACCATTTAACGTCCCAATCCGACGGACGTGAGCGTATCCCCAGTCTTGATCCACTTTCTTCAAGACTGGGATGGAGGTTACTTGCTCTGCACCACTGCTCAACAGCTGAACTGAGCAAGCGGACAGCGGAAAACTTCCCGAGTCGGACAACTTCATGAAACGGACAACCAATTATTACCCAAGTTGTGATTCACTAATTTTTAAACCCCCTCAGCATCACTGCAACTATGCTGAACAAGCTAATTTTAGACCCCAGAAAATTTCCAAGTGGTTCCACCGGAAGACCTTCAGCATGCAAAGCGGTACGCTCAAACCACCAAGCCAATTCCACCCCTGAAGTCCCCCCCCCCCTTTTGAAAATTTTTACGTTTCAGAAGGGGCTTACATGCAAAATGGTGCAAAATTTGTTCAATTTTCCCGGCCAAAATTTTTCACAAACTTTACAATTTTTGTCAATTCACCCGTAACGGTGAATCGACAAAGCCCTGACTCTCCTGAATGTAAACAGTGACAGTGATTTATTTTCTTGTGAGAACAAATAGATCCGAGTCGGTATGTGACATCAGTCCATGGGAAGAATTAGATTTATTTAAAGTACCTATTTTTGAGACAAAACAATTCATGTGAGAAAAGTAAGAAAAGTGAAAGTTTTCAATGTTCTCCCAGTATTTTTTGCACCACTCCAAGTGGCGCGCGCGCCGCTATTTGAGGAAGCCTGCACTAGATGGAAAAATTCATCGTAATAGCTTAAGATTATGACGAAGGGAGTGACTCTCGAGCTAAATGCGTGAGAATTGAGCGCCTTGAGAACAACCTTCCCCAGCTAATCGAACTTAGCATGCCACTAGGGTAAACACTTCTTTCATTGAGCTATAGTTGTGAAAAACAATTATCTTCGCTTGACCTCGACATGTTAAGGGTGTAAATGCATGTTTCAGACAAAATTTTATGACACCCTCTAAAAACTTGCGAGGCCGATTCCCTCCAACAGGCACACTGGTCTGCGCTCCCCTCCCCTATCAAAAGGACAATGATGTTCGTCGGCATCAAAGTACATCCTCGAAAAAGGACTCGAGTGTAAACCAAATTTCCCTCGCGGTCAAGTTGGAGTGCATGTACTGTAACTGGGTGATTCTTTAAATAAGGGGACCACGCAACTTGTGACAGAAATTAGAATTTGAGGTGTGAAAGAATTTTCCCTTTTTTGTTAGTTAATCTGTTTATTGAGAATGATGTTGTGTGAGTCATTTTCATGGACTTCTGAGTTTCATACATCATCTTGGTTGTCACATTTAGTGAAAAACGTGTTCCCCGCGTAAAAGGAACATAAATAATACATTTATTGCTTTAAAGACATATCTGGATATTGTACACGACATTTATTTATCTCCTTTAGAATTTGGACAATGTGAAGCTTAAAATTTCATTAATGTAGGGAAGTATTGAGTTTGCTTTACAACGAAATTTCATGGTTTCTAAACCAATATTTATAAGCAAAGCATGATAAATAATTAAAAATAAGGCAGTTTGGTATAGTCTTTTTTCAAGAAATAAATTTCCCTCAAATAGAAATTTGAGACCAAATGATTCGTAATGACTAGAGTCAGGGGTGGAGTCAGCGGGGGGACGAGGGGGCCATGCCCCCCCCTTCGGGGATCACTGGCCCCCCCGTCGGGGAAGGTCGGCGATTTCGTCGGGGAGGCCTAAAAATAATAAAATTAATTAAGTAATCAATTAATTAATTTAAATTAATTTTAATTAATTAATTAAAAACCCTAAAAGGACTGACGTTACCAGGTGGGTGATCTTGAACACATTTTTTGTTTTGCACTGCCTATTTCAAAGCGTATTGGGAATCGAATTTCGATCACTTATTCTTAGCTCTGTTATACCTCATTCTATGTACTTTAATTGTCCTACCTCATCCCCCGTCGAGGAAGGGCGGCATTTTTTTGCGGAAGGCCTAAAATGAAGAACGTAAAGGACTGAAGTTACCGGATGGATGATCGTGAACTTTTTTTTTTCTTTATGATTTTTTTTCGTTTGTAACCCAATTTTTAATGAATCGAAGTTAAGCCCAGTACACACTACAGTGATATCGGATCGGATTACTATCCGATTTTTGTCAGTTTTAGTTAAAATCTCCTCCATCCGTTTTCGGAAAGTACCAAAAATTTGTCATCCTGTGTAAATATACGATCGGCATGAGAGGAATACGGAAGCCAGATATATACTACTTATTTCGTGACGTCACGGAATAATTGGTATAAGGTTACTTAGAATTTTGTTGTCTACACTGGTTGGCAAATTTTTGTTTCTTTCCCACCAAAGATGAAGGAGATATTAATTAACCCTCACAAAAATCGGAGCGAAATCCGATCCGATATCGTTGTAGTGTGACCTGACCTTTAATCGATTTTAATCACTTCTTACTAGCTCTGCTATCCCTCCTCCCATCTTCAGTCGGTGCGCAAGGTCATGCCCCGTTTGGGAAGACTTCCCTCCCCCTGTTGTTGAGAGAAAATCCAGTTTCATCGGGGATCTTTCATATGCAGGCCCACCAAAAAAATGTGGGCCTGATAACTTCAGTCACCCCCGGCAATCTTCTTGATTTTGCTTACTAGAAGACCATATTCAAGGAAACTGACAATTCCAAATTTTCCTTACAGAAACGGACAAGTTGTTTTTCATGCGCAGGCATTACCCAATGGTCTTTTTCTAAAGTCCTCCCGACTCTCTGGCAAAGGTCCGTTCGACATGCCAGGGCCGTCGAAAGCGGGGGGCTGGGGGGGGGCTGCCATATATAGCTTTTTTTTTTTTTTGAAGTGAACATTTTATTACAACGAAAGGTCAAAATAACTACTGCTTAGATACTATTAACAAGCCCGGAAAATGTCATTAACGGCTGGCTGAGGGGTTGCGATTTTTCAAAATTTTCTGTACGCTCCGCGCCAACTTATGGTTGCGCTCCGCTTAGATAGTCAGCCGGAGTCAGCCCTCTCCCCCAATCGAAAATACCTTCCGACGGCACTGCATGCATTGCTCAATGGTCTGCCATATGGCCTGTCCCGACACCCTAATTCTAGAAACGGTAACCAAAATCGGCTAGGCCATTTTGGGCTACACATAATAATAAACAATGGCTTGAATATGTCTCCCCTTAGGTCTGACTGAAAATTCATTTGAAGCCACCTTGTAACGTGACATTTTTTCAAATACGTTGGAAGTAAGATCATTTTGTCTGGAGTTCGGGCAGTCACGAAGAAAATTTCATCTTTTTAGTGGATATTGCAATTGAATATAACAAATATTCCTGGTAGAGTAAAAAAACCAGTATGTTTTTGCATAGTTTCCCCCGAAAAGAAACAAGTCCATTACATCTAATTGTAGCAGTACCGTACCTATTATATGGTAGTTTTCTGATCATTTACCAAGTTTATTTTTCTATTAAAGTGAAATTTCTATTTCAAATGAAAGCTCAAAATAACCACTGCTCAAGTCTGGGAATGCCATTTTCGGGTGTCTGTGGTGTTAGTTTTTTTTTAACAATTTTCTTCACGTTCCGCGCCAACTGATGGGTGGCGTTCCGCTTAGCCTAGTGTTTTGGTCGAAAAAATAATTTAACAGAACAATGCATGTTTGCATATTATTCTTCGTTTTGGGGCAGTATTACCAAGTGAAAATTTCATTGCGAAAGAAAGCTCCAAATAATGACTATATCGGTACGTTGTTTCTAGTTACCAGCCCGGCCGCGGAAAAGCCTTTTCCTGCTTTCTGGAGGTTCTTAATTTTTCAAAATTATCTGTGCGCTCCACTTGTAGATTATCGGGCAATATTATATCTTTCGGACAAAATAAAAACAAACCAATTCTGTCCCCTTCCAAACTGAAACACTCCCGTCGGCCTATGTCAAAACTTCAAATTTATGAGAAGCCAAACTTTTTCCACGGGAACATTTTCCAATATGGTCCGAGGGCATTAATCTACCTGATGATATTCAGTAACCCCCAACAAAGTGTACAAAACTACAGAGTACCCCTACTTGATTTTTCTTATGAGAAGGTCAAATGCTTCCATTAAAATACCAAAATCTGTCATAATATAAGTTTCAGATTTTTAAAAGTGGCAAAATTTTCCAATTTTGATGGATACTTAGTACACCAAATAACCAGACAACTTTGTTAATCACCCCGACATTCTACCTAATTTTGCTCTTGAAAGACGGACCACTTAATAAGGAACCCAAATTTTTTATTACCTTTACCAAAAACCAAATTTTCTTATGTAAAATTCCAAAATTTGTGCAATAAAATAAACTCTTAATTTTCAATTCTTTGTTCAAAAAAGGATAAAAAACCTTTCGGGCAAACTCTAAGTTTCGTCTTAAGACCTTATTACGTAGGACAAGAACGATAAAATGCATAACCCCAGTAGAATTTCAGCTGTCGCGTGTAAGACGTTTTTGAATTTGTTCATATCAAGGAAAGATTCTGCAATATACCCCCAATTTTTAGTTGTCATTACAAAAGCCAAATTTCTTTCAAAAAATAAACCTCAGGTTTTTAATTGTTTGCAAGGCCAAAAAATTCGGCGCGCTGCGCGTGCTTCAAATTCTGTCAAGTTACGTCCCACCGGGACCAACCCATCGCCTTTGTCGGGGCCTTGAACTGCCGCCTCCCCCCCCCCCCCCCCCGTCGGGCAAATCCTGGCGCCACCCTTGACTGGAGTTATTAACTTTTAATGCTGTTGGAGCATTTTAAACGCGATTTCCCTTTAAGACCATCATATTAATTTTTTGAGTGTAATCACGAGTCCTGATATGTTTTCCCCGTGTGTATAAGGAAAGGGGACATGAAAATGGAATTGTGCTGTTTTCTGAAATTTGAAGAAGTCTGCAAGTTGACATACACAGCATACTCAAAGTCATATGAAGAAATAAATTCCAGCTCAAAATGGTATAAACACAAGTTTAGGATGTACCTTTTTCTTCCATACAAATTAATTTTTACAACATGAATTTTTCAGGGGACATAAGTACGGTCTCTCAATATTTGCAAATGGCATAGTTCCTATGTTTGTATGAACTTTTTCCAATTATATCCTTACTCCGTATGATTAAGTCGTGCGGAATCGATAATGCAGAGGGTGCGGCTGTGCGGGGAGGGAGGATGGATTACTTAAAATTGAGGTTCTTCAAGGGCTCCCTTGGTCCTTACAAACCCTTCAGATTGCCGAAAACGACTCTTGGCGAGTTTTCTAAGCTACATGTACCCAGCCCTGAAACAGGAATTTCATGTCTGTAATTTTAAGATTTTTAGACTTTTCAATGTAAAAATATGTTGAAGGGAAATCTGCCTCTCGGTCACGGCCTCGCACGCCTATGCACGATAAAACTTACAACTTTTAAACAGGCTATATAGGCCTATGTCCATTACCCAATTATGAATCATACCCCCCCCTCCCCCATATTCACCTTGCGCATCCCAGTTACATCCGCGCGTCGTCACTTGAGATCAGCACGGGATTAAACCAAGACCAACTCATTCATCAATGGTCGGATGTCATATGCACACTACATACCTGACAACTAGTACAATTTTGGTATAGTTTTTACAATTACAAATTTCCAATGGATATCACGAATGATGTTCCCCAAATTACGATTTCACTATTACGATTATTTCCTTTTCTTTGTCACTGTCGTTGGTGCTTGCTGTGGAAGTAGATCATCTAAAAATTTTCTGTACTCAGGGTTTGAAGTAGGAAGGGGAAGGGCATGGGCTTTTGACTTGATTTGAGTGTGTCACCAAGAAAGTGGTTCTGATCAACGATATCCTTGTTGAAGGGGAAAATGCCAGCCTTTTTGAAAGATGATAGCAAATTTGATGGTGTAAATACCTTAAGATATGCCTTTGATATCAGCTGACACACCTCATACCTTGTAATGACTTGACCTGGGTTGTTCCTCATGTATGTTTGACATTCATGGTAGAAGAAGTCCTGGAGAGGTTAAAAAGTGACCACATCAAGGGGTTGCAGCAAGTGGCTAGAATGAGGGCAAAGGACAAACAGATAATTTTCTTGGACAGGGCGTAATTAATAAGACTGAGAAAATATGCGAAGCATGACCGTCACAGAGGAGTAAAATGTGTTGATCAGGGTCTCTCGCTGGTAAATATTTGAGAAATGGTTCTCAAGATAATTGATAAAGACCTCTCCATTACTCCAGCCACTTTTTGTCATTTGAAGCCCACTCCCTGGGTATGCCCAAGCTTTAAGCCCATCAAATTAATATTTGCCTTTGAATATAAAGTAAGGTGTGGCATATCCAGCTGCGATTCCTGCAGCAAGAACGGTTGCTATTGCCCCCTTGTCACTGGTGGTCGCGTTTATTTTGAGACCCCTTGGAGCAACAACTTTTGTGGGTCTGTGTTCAAAACTGAATCCAGTGACCAGTGGCGTAGCCACGTGCCCGGGGGGGGGGAGTAAGGCCCCCAGATTTTCTTCAGACCCCAGATTTTTGGCGTCCTGATAAAGTTATTGAGAAAAAATGTTTGAATCGAAAAAACTGAAGTATTTCTTCCAAAACAGTAAATCAATAAAATTTGTAACAATTAAGAAAACATTCATGAATGCATGTAAAACACATTTTGTGCGCACGTATGAAATCAATTGATTACTTCAAAATGCCTACTTTCCCTAAATGAGATACCGTATATAATCTGCACTGTCGTTTATTGCATTTCACTTCGAAGATCAAACGAACGTCTCGACTAAAAACTAGAATGTGACTTTGTTAGGTTAAGACCCTTTCTGCCTTTTGGATGGCTGGTTGATTTGCTGAAAACAAGGCAATCATAAACTGGAGACCATTCTTACACGACAATTCCTTTTCTTTATCAAATATACAAAATATGCCATAATTGTAAGGTACTGCCTTCGAATGATTCTTCCCTTCCATCCTTAACAAGTAGGTCTATGTCGTGCCTCATTCCTGACTATCACAAGTGCCAATGTAAAACAATTTTTCTGCCAAGTCCTGTTTTTACTAGTTGGAACTGGCGTCCGGGTGGATTTGTAAAATGTCCACAAGGTCCGGAATACATATGTTTTCCACATGATCCCTACTTCTGCTTTGCGGTTTGATATTTTGAGAGAGTAACTCGTAGTATTTTGATTTTGACTACGTAATGTACAGATGATGGAACAAATACAGCACCATTTTGCATGTAAACACCACTGAAAACCAGAAAACATTGTTTCTTTGGTAATAAGTATGTCACTTCTAAAATTTTTACAAAGACTAAAAATGAGTATTTTGAAATTTTTCATGCTCCCCAAAAGGAAAATCCTAAAACGCAGGCCAATAATCAGTTCAAAGTTTTGCCAAACATGGCACCATTTTGCATGTTGGAAATCTAACGCAAAGAAAGCTTTCCAGAGCGGGACACAACTACTTTTTGTTTTCCTATAAAAGCTGAAATTCATTCAAATATTGCCGCATTTGCGATCTATACGTTCTCCTGAAGTTTACAATTTTTCCCAAGGGAAAGGGAGATACCGGTTCCATTTAGTCTTATCCCCCAGGCCACAGATCAGAAATGCCCAGTTTTGGGGTCCCTAAAAAATGTATGTATTACCATTTGTCATAGCTTTATTTTTTATTCCCATTATTTGAGAAGTGGCAGACATGAGATTCGTATTTCAAGGCAGGGTACATGCAGCTTAAAACACGTGGGGAGTGCCGTTTCTGGCCATCTGGAGGGTTTGTAAAACCCAAAATTTTCTTGTACGCTCGGCGCCAACCGATGGTGCCCGTGCGCTTAGATAGTCTTGCAACGCCTGACCCTCGAAGGTCCCAGGCCCCCACTTGTTCCCTAGGCCCTCCTAAAATTTCATCCTGGCTACGTAGCTGATCCAGTCTCGTCAACATTGAATATAAGGTGAGGTTTGTCTGCAATATCGTATTTCAACATGATATTGCTCAGTTCATTGAAATATTTGGAAATGGACTGTTTTGTTGTAGCTAGCCCGCTTCATTTCCAGTTTCGAAGGTCTCAAACCTTTATTTCTGGTCACCTTATGACGTATTAGTCAACCATTGAGCCAGTGCTGAGATAGCATACTATGCGGGTCTTCTTTTACTTTGAGAAACACTGTTGTTTGAGTTTCTATTTTCAAAACATATGAGCGTGCAAGGGGATACCCTAGTTTGGTCATTTGGAATATGTGATCCTTACGCATTCTTTCCTCTTTTTGGGGAACCAGAGATGGCCGTCCCTTCTGACTATCGCTTTTATCCTTTTTAGTTATCTCAGAGTAGACTCAGGGATACCACAAAGCTTGGCTGCCTTACGTTTAGGCCATTTTTCTGACAAGTGTTATTGCCCTTAGCACTTGGTTTTCCTCATAGGCCATGTACCGTTTGAGCTGGATTACAAAAAGAAGAAAAAAGACACCCCAAAAACATATGAAAAAATCTACTTCACCAATTTCAGAGGAATATAGTCTATTTAACGCTTCGGTCTCTTCAAAATAAGAGGAAAATGTTTGGTGTATAAACCACATTATTTCTCTCCACAACAATGCTACCTCTTTAAAGACCCAGTTCTCACACCCCAAACAGTACCAGTTCTCCTAACCTTCTTTCTGAAACCCCTCCCACAATTGTCTGAAATTCATCCCCATGCAGACACAATCTCAGTTCATTGCTTCAGGGTGAGTATAGAAAAACTCAATTTATATAATCAAAACACTCTCAGTACCGTTCAAGCTTTGGCACTCAATTGTTTGAATTAGCTGTCAATCAAAGAGCTGAACCAATTGAGAATCAGTACCCGGGTACCAAAATTGTAATATGGGGTGAGAGGTTTGGCCCTCTAAGGAAAACGTTTTGCTATGTCGCAGTTTACACAGCTGTACGCAAAAGTACAGCTGACTTCATAAGCCTAAGTGATATGCACTGAAATGGATGAACTCGCAGACGCAAATAAAGCCTCTAACCCAAAGGTTTCCTTACTGCCGGCGCTCTTTATTGAGGTGACTTCCGAGAAAATTGTTAACATATGAAGTGCAAAATAAAATCTATACAAACATATACCAACGCGAAACTATCGTAAACATTTAACTGATATACAAGACGAAAGCAATTAATATACAGAATACGATGCAAATAATGTACAAAATATGACACATATAAACAAAAGGGCATACGAGTTCTTCCTGGGATATTGCCGATTCCAATCAACACACCGTCTTGTGACTCATGCCTAGCAATTTTTACGGAGATCGCATATTAATCGACTCTCGCATTTAGGCCCCAAACAAGAAATATTAAACTTAAGGAAGAATACATTCGCAATAAATTTCAACATACCTCCTTGGGGTCTCTATAAGCCGCAGTAACGCAAAAAACGGAGAAGAACACCGGTTGTGTAACGAACGTAAAAGGTGTGTTGACTCAGTGAGGTTGAAGAGCTGAGTGGCCAGTGAACAGAGAATTCCGATACAGACTTGCTATATCAATGCACAGGAATTCAGCTGGTCCGCATTCTCTAAGTTCGCACGTTCTCTCCGTGGAAAATATGTCCGCTTGAAGAAAGGCGGAACGAACTGGCCGACCGGGGAACGGACTTGGCGATTTTTTGACGTCATTTAACCACAAGAATTTGTTCGCTTAGTCGGCGCAAATATTTACCCTGCACTAAAGACAAGAACTGACCATTGTTCTGTTACAGTTTTCGTGCTAAAAATTTTCTATAATTCCACCAAACCTGGACCGATTTTTCTGGTTTAAAATTCGTTTTAATGTCAACTTATCCACGAAGTTCAGTTTTAGCGAATAATTTTCTATAACTCCGAAAATTACTTCATTATGCTTCGAGCCACTTTTTGTCCACTGCAAGGGAGTTAACCGGAAAAATGTGACAAATGGCGATATAATTCCTATAGCAGGCGAAGGCAATTTTGTCGTTCCTTCAAGGGGACGAAACCTCTATATGCAAGTAAATAAATTATGCACATCCATTACATGTACATTCGCACAACATGTTAGTAACAGACAGTCGAGTTGCAGGTACTGACTCAATCCCCCGTGTGAGCAAGAAATCGACGGCATTCTGACAATGGTTTCTTTACTTCTCAAAAAAATATCGCAGATAATCCAAGGTAATACTTTAAGACGTTTTGGATAAAATTTAGGAGAAAACTAACCTTAAATGGGTTCATCTTGATGAAAAAATCCCCCTCCCTTAGTTTCAGAGATCCAAGGGTTAGATTATTGCGTTGCCAACGTAATGTGGGGTGATTTTAGAGGGCTCCCTTTCTCAAGGGTGCGCTTAATTTAGGGTAGACAACTATACTGCTTGATCCGCGTTCATTTGCAGCAAGATACCCAATGGCAACATACGCTGATACAAACAGCGCTCGGTACGACTGCGTTCGATTCGGGTGCATAAAAATATGATACGTACGATAAAACTACATTCCTCAACACGTAGCCCTACAGTTGCGTATGTTTTGACGCGCGTTTCCGTTCGCGCTAAAGTTGTTTGAAGAACTTTTCACAAGCAAAATTTTATGCAGGGTATGAGGCACATACAAGGCGCCGAGCTGCATACATCAAAACTGCGTGTATTTTTGCGCACTGCAGGCCAACACGTATTCTTGTGCTACACCCAAAATCAGTTTCCATTATAGCGCAGAAAAAAATTGATTGATACATTTTTGTAAATGACTTTTTGAGTTGTATAGCCATAGCGCCATCTCTATGTCCAAGCTGATGGAAGGTAAAGAAAGCCGAGGTAAGGCCTAGTTTCATTTAATGAGTGGCAAATTTCCTAGCGTTTCCTGTCAACTAGGTGTATAGTTTCCTAATAACGATGCCCGAAAGCTTTCAGAATTTTGTAGGCTATATCCTGTTAGGTTTATCCTAACGAAAAACTTCCAGCATCTATTCGATGTAATACATTGTATCGAGATGTGTAGGCCTAAGTTACCGCTAACTGGTTGTAAACATTCAAATTAACTTTGCCGTACAGACATAGCCTTGGGTTATGCGTCATCGCTCCATTTTTTCAAAAGTCACATAAAAGGTATTACCATTTTTATACTTTTATTATCATAGATAACGTAGCAGATAACGTAATGATATGCCATGTCTATGAGATGCTTAAATATCATACCAGGTAGCTAGCTGTGCCATCGAACCATACAGAACTGACTAAGATGTTAATTCCCTCGCAGGTTTCAAAGTAATGTACATACAAGGGTAGCCATGCGAACAACAAAAGCAGTTGGAGAATTTGTGCGGGTATGAAAAATCTTCATTAGAAGTCTCTTGCCTGCATTCCGAGTCGACTATGAACAAAATAATGACAATTAAGGTGTAGTATACACTCGACAGCTTGACTCCTAGTTCGTTATATGTGTATACTTTCCAATCATTACACGTTTTGATTGCAAACTGTCCCGTGAAGACCGACTCTTTGCGCACTCACTCGAGATCGTCATTTTTCGTACTAGTTGTTTTAAATCGAATGGATATTCGTTTGGTCTCAGTTTTGTGATTTTGTTTTAAGGGCAGTTGTATATTGGCTACTCTGAATGTGCAAGGGAATCATGGAATAATATAACTTGTAATACTGATAGCTACTTTTTTCTAAATAGCTTTTCTGCATAGTATGATATCGGAAAAGAAGATCGAGTGTGAATAAATACTGGTTATGTAAGTCGACAACGCTTGTCCGCCTGTGAGTACAAGGATTGTCAAAACAAATGTCGCCTAGCCATAGGAAAATATTTTTGTCCATCGGAACATAAGAATTTGGTTTGATGTTCAGAGATGGCTACACCAGCCTTGCCACCCGAGGAAGCTTTGAATGAGGACGCTTTCTTACTGAAAGGTAAGGATTATTGGATTAAATTGATCCGATTAGGTATAACATTTTAAGTTAAATCTGAAATAGGCTGTAGGCTGCAAACTGGCATTGCCTTTTACTGTAGAAAATAGGTTTTCACATGTCTAACGTTAAGCTCTCAAAACGAGGATTAGGTTTGAAGGCCCTAAAGGGTCTGAAGTTTGAACAATTTATCTTAAAACTTTATCACGAATGTGACCTTTGCTCGTGGAGGAGACGTGCATAAAAATCTTTCAAAGCGGAAGGTATTAAGCAAGGCCCGTTGATATGTCCTGGAAGCTCGGCCTGATTCCGCACGGTAATTGCTTGAGGTGGGCCCTGGCTCTATATTGTTCGATGGCGTCATGACCAGTAGTTGGTTCTCCCTGAGGGTCATTTACGGTAACCAATAATTATACCATCATGGTGGGGAGGTCAGACGCAGAAATATCATGTGACAACCGTTCTGAAAGTGCACCTTCTGTCTTGGACGAAAAGAGTCAGAGGTTCCCGACGTGCATACACATCCGGTATCTGCACGGAATGTACATAGCTGCCGTGCTGTGTGGAATGAGACCTAAATGGGGGGGGGGGGAATAAAAACTTGAAACTGCAAATGGGCCATATAGGTACTTTCTGCCCCATTAGTTATGGTTATTTAGGTAGTTAGGTATACACATTTTTAAGTGGTGGCACCACTTGATGTATTAGCCCCCAGTAAGAGCCTTTGCCCCCCCCCTCGCCCCCCCTCGCCCCCCCCCTCTCGCTCAGCTCCCGGTACAGTGGCTCGGCATTAGTTTTCCGGTCAAAGTGATTCAAAATAATCTTCCAAACAGGTCGAACCATTCCCAGTTTTCAAATTAAAACAGCTGTTTTACAATTTTCTGTCATTGAAACTTTTAAGTGCAGTTTAAGTTTGTGTTGTGGCTATTTCTACGCTACTCACTGGCCCACATGCCTCAGACCAAAACTGCTACACTCTGTGCAGTCATCACGCAAAGGCTTTTCATTTAGTTGCTTGCATACGCTATGCCTTCAGAACCTTACCTGTTAAGTCGGTGTCACTAAGTCAATATGAGGTCACAATTACAAGAACAGATTCGACATTAGGCCTATGTGCAAAACTTCATTTCAATGGCATTCAATGTCATTTCAATGGCATCTCATACATATAAACATATATATGGCGACAACAAGATAGACTAGTTCTTTAAAATAATTTAAAATCATGACATTAAAAGATGGAATATAAACCAGAATAATCCTATCTAGGGGTCGAGGGGTCCTCAGGATAGGGCCCCTAGACCCCATCCATAAATGCTTCAAACAGTTTGCCCACCTCACCGCCTCACACACACACTTTTTAAAATCCTGGTACCGCCACTGCATGTTTTGTACTATGCAGGTTTTTAATTATTACGATAGTAATGGCCTGCAGGCTAGGGAGGCCTTAATTTATCTCATTCCATGTACAAATACCAAAACCGCCAAGTAAAATGCCTTTACTACCATTTGGAAGTTTTCGTAACGAGATATCTTGAAGATTTCGCTCTGACAGTGGATTCTTTACAAAAGAGTGTACGATATTTGTCCAAGATTCACTGTGCTCTATATACACTGTTGAAAATTACGGTAGATTTGCAGAACAACAAAATAAAGAGATAAATAAGGATAACAGAAAGGTTCTGGAAACTAATTACCAAAACTTTTCTGTAATCTTAATGTTTCTCTTTATTTTT
Source organism: Holothuria scabra (assembly GCA_037179385.1). NCBI lineage: Eukaryota > Metazoa > Echinodermata > Holothuroidea > Aspidochirotida > Holothuriidae > Holothuria > Holothuria scabra. The sequence goes on from CM074183.1 coordinate 42,850,571, forward strand.
TTCTGTAAATTTACAGGGATTTGTACCATCTTTTACAGTGTATATGCAGAAAAAGCGTTGAATATTACACCAATAAAGCAGTTTGGTATTCGTTATGGTGGCTATGCACATGCGCGCATCGTCCAAATCGTTCGGATAGACAAACTAATCCCGTACCTTCAACACGTATTCCAAAATTTGAGTTAACATGAAAATCTGTTGAAAGCACTTTCCTAATCCATCCATTACTAAAGGGTGATCTCAGGAGCGGATTTGTGCAGTGAATTGTGTCTAAAAAGTCTTTTCGTGTAAAACTTTGCATTTTCTGCCGTAAAGTAGTAGTGCGGCCCCTATCTGCGTTCGAGTAGGCTGGTAGGCCTACTTGGATGGTGTTGTATACACGTACTAGCGAAAACAAGTGAACTCTGTGCACTTCGTGCTGAACTCGGTTTGTATATCTCACGCTGTGCCCCACATTTCCATGCGGCAACGAATTACCGAACTCGCTAATTACCACCTGATAATATATTTGCCGTTATTTTACTCTTGTTGAACCACAAACTCGATCTTATCTTACTTATCAAGTTATGCAAGGTGTTATGCAAGATGAGATTTTTGTATTATATTTTAAATGAATTACTTACTAACACCATGTTTTATTATATAGATACACATGTTGTACCGTAAACCGAAGAAATGGGTATGTCCCATCGATCAGTTGAGTTACTACTTGATGGATTTTTACTGTATATTATATGTAGGACCGTTATTTGATCATAATCAGCGTAATTCACAGCCGGAACCCTGGACTGTGTTGCGAACCGGACCATTCTGTAAAAGCTACCCACCTACACGAACGAAAGAGCGCACACGTATTAACACCCAAAAAATTTAAAGGGCCGGTCGATTCTCTTACTCCAAACTACAATTATTGTAGCAGCCTACAGAAATTCACAGTATTGGCTCAGCCCTTTGATTGGCATCTAGTTCCGTCAAACAATGCTGATTATGAAGGTTTATATTGCAGAACATGAACTGTACTTAGAGTGTTTCGATTTGCTCTTTTATAGTTACATTGAAGCAATAAACTGAGATTGCATATGAACGAGGATAACTTTTAGACAATTGTGGGAGGGGCTTGAGTAAGGACGTAAGGAGAATTGGAACTGTTTGGGGTAAGAAAATTCGGCCTCTAAAATGCAAGCACACTTACACTGAGACACAAATACACTTTGAAAATGACGTTCTCTAGAAGTCTTAATCATCTTTTACCATGACTGTATACCTTGAATATTCTGTCAGTAGTTTCTGCCTACCTGACCAACTCCAGGTTTGATGTCATTGTAACCGTATATGAGTTCAACATTTGATCTCCTTTGAAATGGAATCTATACTGCAATATTGTGCTCGGTGCCCACTAGCAATGGAGAAGGGAAACAAGCGAGTGAGCCAAAACTGGGGAAAGGGCCGTGACCGGCCCGACTTAATTGGTTTTTAGATTCTTTTCTGGGTGATTGCATTTTACTTGGTTACCAATGGTGCATATATGGGCATTAAATGGGTGTCATTATTTTAGTCTGAATATATGGTCATATTACTGTCTTTATTCTATCAATATTATCAATCTGGATGAATCAATTACAAAAATTATTCAAAATATCTCTAAACGATGGAATTATGAGGGAAAATGAAAACAAATTACCTCATTTTTGGTCAAAAGGTGTGACATTTAAACCTACCATTTAAAAATGGTTTCCCTTATTTATAGGTTCAACTCAGTATAGTCTTGGAGATATAATAGTGACAAAACATCCATTTTCACTCCAGAACCTTTTTTTCCTCGAAAATTTGTGTGCCGTAGGGGCCCGACAATCGACAAAACTTTGCTCCCCGAGTACATATTCATATTTACACGTGAAACATTTGGCGCTATTCTCCATACAGATTGTTAGATTCTCTCTGTTGAATTATTGAAGTTTGTGCATGGTTCTGTATATCATGAAGTTTGCACGGAGGAATTCATGCAAACATGGAAAACATGCTACAGTATTTGCAAATGTTGAGAGACACTGTTTATCTCCCGCGGAAAATGTACGCTGTGAAACTTTGCATGGAAGAAAAAGGTATATCTTAAATAAGTGTTTTCACCATTTGGCCCGGAATTTAGTTTTCCGTATGACTGTTAGTATGCAGTGTCTGCCAACTTGACAACTTCTTCAAATTTCAGAACACAGCACCATTTCATTTTTCTCCCCCCCCCCCCCCCCGCCCTAATTTACGCAAGGAATAGATATCGGGACCGCTGATTTCACTCGCAACATGTAATGATGATTGTAACTGACAAATTATTAAAGTTTTCAGCTTCACATTGTCCAAAAATTCTAAGGGAGGTATATAAATATCGTGTAAAATATCCAGATGTGTCTTTCATGCAACTAATGCATTATTTATGTCCCCTTTACACGGTCAACAAATGATTGAGCTAATTGTGACAATCCAGAAGATGTACGACACTGAGAAATCCTTGAAAATGATTTAAAGCACACCATTTTCACTAAATAATTTGAGTATACCAAAACATGAAATACTTTCACACATCGAATTCTGATTCCTGGATTTGCATCTAGCATCATAACTTACATGTTACAAGACGGTACCCTGATATATGGAATCACCCATATGTCCAAACTGCTGTATTAGTAAACAAATTTTGTCGAGCAGTCAATACCAAGTTAGAGTGGCCAAAGATGTACACCAAAATAATCCTCTGTGATTGCATTTTCGGAAAACTGTCGATGGGATGCTCCTTTACATTTCATACATTAATTTTAAAATTTGAAGATAAAACTGTTAAATGTGGACATGCTATATTATATTGCAGTACAGTCTTCTCTAAGCATTTGCTTATACTGTCTTGTCTTAACGAATATAGGCGAGTCCGAATACCGTCAAGTGATGGTCTGAATGAGCCATGCGTCACTGGGGCCCATCAGCTTTAATCTTTCAAATTCTTTGCTACACTGTATCATGATGGGAGATCGCACTTTAAAATACTCCTTGATTCCCCGAATATGACATAGTACTGGAATATGAGGGTTTAAAGTTGCATTAAAGACAATAAAAATAAGAGGATTGAGGCTGAGCTACTAGCCGCTTTCACTAGCCGCTCGGATTCGTGAATATGAGGAATCGTCGACTGAAGTTGTTGATCAGGTTCGTGTATATGAGAATCATCGCCTAAATTTGAATATTGTAGGCTGCTCAATAAGATGAACAGAAAAACCAGATGTGTTGCTAGAATTTGCCCCATAGGCAGCTAAGTCACCGACACGAGGTTAAGAACCTAATGCCTCGGCAAAGACTATTCGTCAAAAAATAGAAACGAAAAATTTGCGGTTCACAAAGCGCGTCCAATTTTATCACTGGTATCAAGCCATAAGTCGAGCGTTGCACTCAAGAAATTTGCCATAATTTAAAATTTTCTGCCAGAAAATCCGAAAGTTTGCCTTTGGAATGAAAAATTAGGTCATTTATTGAGTAACTTGCCCTTCCTGTGAGCAACATAAAGCAGATTGTTGGGATGACGGAGGGTTGTTGTGGTTACTAAATTTATCCTTTGGAAAAGGTTTCTAAGGGCAAAACTAGAAAATTCCCCCAACGAGGCAATTTCTCCTTCCCCCACGAGTGCATCCCTGAACAAAATAACAATAGCATTATATAGTACATTTCAAGTTCGAGAAGTATGCGGTGTTACACACTAATCAATATATTACCCATACGGTACACGTTGTTCCACAATTAAAGATCTTCGTCACTGTAAACTACATTTTTACTGGTAGTTAACTGAAATTCTCAATTGGCACAGCTCTTTGATTGACGACAAATCCGAAAAATGCAGAGTGGCTGATATTACACATCATGTACTGAGAGAGTTTTGATTACACATTGGACTACTGTATATGTTCACCATGACATGCTCTGAAGCAATAGAGGACTGAGTTTGGATAAGGATGAGTTTAAGACAACTGTACGTACATGTAGGATGCTGGAAGTAACGCGGTTGGGAGAATTGGAACTGTTTTGTGGTGATGAATAACTGTCTTTAAGACCGAATTACAATGACAATGTCACTCATTGACAACAGAGATGTTCTTGAACCATTGTTTAATCGGGTAAACTGCGGGCTTTACTGAAAGAAAAACAAAACCAAAGTCTGAACACAACCAAGAAACCTATAATCTTTTATTTTGTATGAAATTAAGTATAGCCTACCGGTACGGTAGGCGTTCATAATGGAATCATACACAAATTGCGCAGATCATGTGGGTATGCTTTACACCATGCAAGTTGTGTTGCTCATACAATACTATTGAAAATTTTTGGTTGGATGCCGTATTAAATCATGTTCTGAAACTATTTATAGACGTTTAATTCATCGAGACTGACACCTTTATACACCCTGGCATAAACGGCATTTCGAACAAAGTTCGGAAAATTTGATTTTTTACGATACCTGGGTAAACATTTGATTTATACTGCTGAAACAAAAAAGCAAACCAATATACGCAGTATAAAACCACATAGCGCTTATTCTGCATGTGTAGCTACAACTTTGTTGAATTATTTTGAGGAAGGTACGCAGCCTACCTTCGTAGGATAACAAGCTGAGCAAGAAAATCTATTTCTCAAAAGATACCAATTTCTTTTTGGAAATTATTGTTGGGGTAAGAGATAGTAGGGTTTACGCGATGGAAGGCATGGGAAGAGGAAGCAGAGGCAACTTACGTACAATTCTTTAAAGACAAAGGCCGTTGTCCCAACCCCATTTCGAGACGACAGCTATATCTCACGACTTTCTTTCATTCCGTAATTAAAACGTTCATATATATCCATGGACTTGAAAAGTAAGGAGTAACTTCTAAATTCCAAAATTCAGGGAGAAAAATAATGTCACATAGACATTAGTCTAAAGAGTAATTCATGAAAGATACATCACTACATTTATCCACGCTGGAGGGAGATGCCCTTTAGTTGAAAATTCAACTTTTGCGACGCTTAAATTAACGAAACGTCAACATACCAATGATTGACAAATATACTCTGAACACTGTTGGGTTCAGTGCCTCCTGATAAATTGTTGGTTGAAAAACTACCCATGTTGGTCACACACACAATTATTTCGTTGGCTAAAATCACTAAAAATTGAAATATTTTGTAGTGACCACTGTAGAGTAGCAGGGGGGTAACCGACCTTAACCAACCTGGGTAAAAGTTTACCCCCCCCCCCCTCCAAGCCTTTAAAGTGCAGCCTCCCGTGCGTGTTTAAGACCCGTATTATACTAAGTTAGTCCCATCAAGCACTATGCTAATTTCATCGAAGTCTTATGACAATGGTTTAGAAAGTGCAAACTTAACAAAAAGCACTCATACACTATCTAACACACCTACATCAACTGTTAGCAGTTATGTGTGCAAATACACAGCAGCAATGTTTTCAGATTGATTAGATGCATAGCCAAGCGGAAAGGGTTAGAGGGTAAAACTCCATGACCCGAGCTTTACACATGGCAAAACCTTGAAAATGATCACTTATTACCGTATTACTTTTTAAGGCTTTTAGACACAAATATTGTACAGTTTCGCATTTGGAGTAAAAGAATCGTACTTCCGTCTCATGTATGTCCAAATTACTGAGTGGCTTTGAAATGGAAGGACTACCTCCAAATCGTCAAAGACGATCCTTAATGCAGGAAAAGAGCAAAGTCGGCTAGTAAACTGGTCCAGCCATAATCCGGCTCGCAACAGACTCCTTCGGCTAAAGGGCACCAGATTTTCAAGAGTGGCAAGCCTATGCCAAGTGGGAGGAAAACATGTGGTAACCGGAGAAAAACTGACGTAACATGGAGCGGGATTTGAACCCATGCACATGTGAAACACATTAGTACACAGCATCTGGAAAAGACCAATCTGTCACTCGACCACCTTCAATTCGTCCACAGTATTTTCTATCACCATAGAGACTGCTAGTGTGTTACAAAGCTTTTTCTATACCAAAACGGCAAATTAATGTGGGGCGTTAAAATTATAAGATACAGTCCTAAAAGTAAGGGTTTATGGATTTAAGTAGTTCATATACATCCTTTTGGTATCTTCTACGAATGAAACCAGAGGCGTAGATACAGAGGGCAGGGAGGAGATTCCCCCTGGCTCTGAAAAGTTAAAAATGCGGAAATTTTCTCATGTGAGACACCAGTCAACTATACAGTGCGGTTTTTCAACTTTTTCTTTGTAAAATTCCGAATTGTTTCCAATAAATTTTAAAGCTCCATATTTGTAATTATTGGTTCCCTTGGGCACCCCAAATAACAATCTCTTATTCTCGCTCATAAATCAGCCTGGTATACTTTTCTAAATTTTCTTCAATATAGGCTATTGATGTGGAAACATCTTGTCTACGAAAGGCAACAACGTTTTGGAAACTTTAAATATCGCGGTAAAGCCCTAATCCGCTGACCTTGCATGACAACATCATGTATGAACGATGATCTTCAGTAGCCATGCAGTCTCCGATATATGCTAATAGAAAACGCAGAGTGTTCAATAATCCCCCAGCTTTTCAAATCTCCTTACATGACGAAACGCACTCTAAAATTGTCTGCATTATAAGCTTGATGTTTACAAACAGACCTCGAATTATGTCCCTGCTACAGTAGTGTTCACGCTTTTAAAAAATTGGAAAATGGGGTTGCTTGCCCCGGAAAAAAGTCTAGCTACGCCACCTCATGAAACTGTCTGCACTCTCGTATACACCGATACCATATCTACACATTTTTGTACAAAGTTAAATATGCATATAAACTCACTGTGTTGACAAAATTACACTCAAGATGACATGAAGAAGTACAAAGCAGTTTTATGGTTATTGTAAGGCTATTGGTGTGTAATTTAAGATTATCTGCCTACTTGAAATACACATATTCCTCGTTTTACTGTTTTTCATTTGGTATACATACGAACCGGTTAAAAATTGATCTTGCCGGAATTGTCTCCCATTTGTTGGGTTCATTTTTGCTTTCTTCCTTTTCGTGTATATCACCATAAATAGTTATGTTCAATTCAAAACCTGAATTTAATCTGCTTATTACGGGGTTTTGGATGTTTGCAACCATCTGTGTTCATTGCTTATCAAAAAAGTAACTAATTTAACGGCCCCTAGCAAATTCTGATTATTACTTGACTACCGGATTCGTCTTTACCTACAATTGCTGATAACTATGAATCCCATACAAAGTGCCATGCAAGTAAACTGTACCTGGGACTCGAGAAGTATAGTACTATAATACACTACCAGCTAATTACAAACCCAGCGTGATAAGTTTCTTTATCAGGAATTTAATGCTACACCTCTCACACGTGACCACATCCTAGCTAGACAGCAACCAACTGTGACATTATTTTGTACAGCTGAAATAAATAGAGTATATATATGAACCAATTTTTGAGTAATTTGTAAACTTTGATAAAGAACTATTAAGGTTGATTTTATAAGGTAAAAATCTGCGGGCATAATTTATTTCAAAATATGTAGTGATATAAATTTGTCGGAGTCTTCCAAAAGCAGAGAATCGCGGCAAATAAAAAGAACTAAACAAAGAATTTTGTAAGTACAAAAGCACATGAGAACAAGAAGCAACGGAAACAATTTGGGGGAACAATGATAAATTAAGTCGGTGACGCAACAGGACTGATCCCCACTACTGAATGTCAAGCAGCTCGGAGATGCCACTCTGGTTACACTTTAACGACGTCGGATCGAATTCCAATTCAATTTTGTTCGGGGTTTTGTAAAAATCTTCTCCTCCTGTTGGAAAATGCCAAAAATTTAAATATGCAGTTAAATATGGCTCCCCATTGCTGCGATTAATCAAAGCTTGTTCCCATGTTTTGTATAAAAACATCCTGGATACTCCTCCTGGCGGAACATAGCCATCCCATCTATGCAGAAAATGATCTTTTCGCATAAATACGGTCGTAATTTTGATTAGAAAGCTAATGGTATACCGAAGTGATACGTATATACAGACTTAGACAAAAGTGCTCGGCCAAATGCAATTAGGAGGAATCCTCACTCGGATCGTTTCTTCGTAGATATACCGGTATCTTTAGTGTTGGTCAACATGAGACCAAATTCACATTTCTGCAAAGTAACAGTAAAAAAATCAAAGCTTGTGATATTTAGAGACCTTATACCTTGTATAATGACTTTGCTGATGAAATAAGTACCGTAGCATTTAAGACATTTTAAGAGGTTGCATCTTCCTAACAGGCGACATGGCTGCAACCTGACAGTGGGGCAATCCACTTGCCCGGGCTTTGAAAAATGAAAAAGTTAGGAAAGTGACGGCTAGTGACGGCCATGGTAACTGAAGTGCGGAGCTTTCCCAAATTTCTTGCCCTAAATTTCACATTTTCTCCAATTCAGGCTCCTGATTTTCAAATACTTTTCGAAAGAAGGCAACAAAATTTCGTTTTTGTTCGTGAGATTATGCTCGTGAAGTCAGCACGTTTCAGTTTGGTATCCTGGATGGAACTGATCATGCGCAGCACGTGGGTTACCGATACGCGCTAACTACAGGACCTTAGTAACATTATTGTTCAATGGACGCCTGGATGGAAATAGCAAACGCAGTGACGTCGGTGTATGGTCTCTATAGACGAATCCGATTAGCGCTTGTTTTTAGTGGGGTCCGTCTTTACATATTGTTTACATGAATTTCAAACCCTCATATTTAGTGAAATTGGAGAATTTTAGATACAAATTCGTGTACAACCATCCATGATAGAGGTTAGCAAGGAAATCGAAAGATTTGAAGGTGATGGACCCCAGAAATGGCCGGCTAAAATCAGACCATCGCTTGCTGTCCGGATTCGTGTATAGGGCTTATGCACCTACGTCACTGCGTTTCAGATTTCTGTTTTCCATCCAGGCGTATATTTAAGGTACTGTTGTGCGCGCGTTTCGGTAACACAAATACTGCCTTTGATCATTTCAATCCAGTGAAACGCACTGACGTCACGTGCATAATCTCTATAGGGTATTTGAGAATGCCTACTCTCCTTAGTTTGGAAAATATTTGCTTTCAGTTTTAGAGGAGGGGGTCGAAATAAAATGGTTCTGTATTTGGTACATTTTGAATAAATATATGTAAACCTACTACTTTTTCTTTGACTTGTGTCCAAGGTTGTCATGTCCCCTTTTGATTTGGAAAATATGTGCTTTTGAGAGGGTTGAGATGCAAACTGGTTACCACATTATCACGACACGTTTTGAAGATTATTCATGGACCAACGTTTAATTATTTTTTAAGTTATGGACTGTCATGTAAATATGAACTACATCTACATTGGTAATTTTCAGAACTGTAGGGAAGTCCAAAGACTTCGAGTCACCAGTCCTGCCAATTTCGACTTTCAAGGACTCGTGTCCGAGTCCGGACTTGAGGCACTGTACTTTCTCAAAGGTAAAAAATCAACCCCTCTGGCCTAGTCCTTCAAATACTGAAATCACAATTCCGAGTCCGGACTCGACTACAGCATGCGCTCGTAATTTTTGTCTCGGCCCATCCGTGGAGCACACTATCACTTCCAAATATAGAAACTCTTTCCACAACCTGATTAAAAGTGAATGCTGCAAGTTCTATTTTAAGATACTTAGAAGATTTTAACAGTAAATATGACGTCCATATTTAGTGTGACAGGAATTAGTTTGACCCGTGCAACTGAAACGATTTACAGATCCTCTGTCAGAGTCAAGCTAGGCCCTACATGTGAAGTGTTTAACAAATCTCCAACTAAGGAAAATTGCGATAGCGAATAACCAAGACCGTTACTGAAACCACACAAGTAACATTTTATTTACAAGAAGAAATTAAGTTACCGAAGCATGACAACACGCCATAGTTTGTGTACGCTACTTGTTATAAGCCGAAGTCTATACTAATTCATGATATCATTTTCATCATCATTCACCACATGACAGATAATTGAGGGGCAAGAGCTGAAAGGGAAAGTTCCGTTATTGCTGTCGTTTTTTCTTCTTTTTTATTCTTTTTGTGCCTCAACATTTTTGTTTCACTCATGACAGCAAATTTGCGATCGTGCCTGTGGCACCTCGCCTGCATGTAACAAACACGGTATCATATTTGTCGAAAGGCCTATAGCCTGTTTGTTCTTGCAAATGCATGATGTCTTCTATACACTGGGTGGTCCAGTGGTAACACTCAATGAAGTAAAACACTAACATAAGTTGGTTACCCACATTTTCCACTACTTTATTTGTTTTTAGCAAATATTGCTAAAGGGGAAGTATGTAAAAAACTCATATTTTGTGTAACCAGCTGTGACAATGTGTACACAGTAGGCAAGCTAATTGAATCACATGAGTGCACATTGTTTGGACAACATCGACTTACTAATGAGAGCTTTGGGTGATTTATCAAGCACATGAGGTCCTTCATTTGTCATTAATTGCCGCAAGTTCATGAATAAACATACATGACAATGTGATACGGTACGATTTCAGAGAAAAAATGCTGGCCTTGTTGAACGCTTGAATAGGACAATATCATACGAACCACATTTTCACTACAACACACTCTCAAAACGGTGTTTAGAATTTAAACGTTTTTATGAATACTCTTTCGCCCTATTTTCAACCACTTTAAATCACTAAAAATTTAGCGTTAAATTGATTAACTTGTTTAGAATTTAAGCAAGATGCAATGATGGCACCGTTATATGGTTAGTGATTGATGATAGGAAATAATGGCCTTTTTTCTAAGAAAGGTAAAATTTTCGTTGTTATATTCCGTTCTTTGTTTGGTCAATATATTGCACTCGAAGGAACTTAAGTTCGCTTAAACCCCTTTTTCATATAATTTCGACTTATTAAAGTACAGTCGCTATACGAATGATGTCAGTCGTCCATGGGCCAAAGACTGGCTGTAAATAAGGTACAAATTAAACTTGCAATTAATGAAACGAGGACTCCAGGAAATCCACCACAAACACCTTCTGAGAATCCACATCCGTCATTGCAAGTCGCATATAAATGTATAGGCCTAAACTTTATAAGGCCAACGCACAAAGAGAGACAGGGTATTCCCATGGGCGTCCGGAAGGGGGGCACTTGCCCCCCCCCCCCCCCGGAAAATCAAACTTGTAAAAAAAATTAATTAAAAATTGAAATAAAAAAATAACAACAAATCATCAAAATATCTTCACTCACAGCGTCAGTTTGAACTCGTGAAATATGCGGACATTCGACCAGGAATAGCAAAAGAGAAGACGGTATGCTGAATAGTGAAATCGTAATTTGGGGACCATCATTCGTGATATCTATTGGAAATTTGTAATTGTAAAAACTATGCCAAAATTGTACTAGTTGTCAGGCATGGAATGTGCATGTGACATCCGAATATCGATGAATGCGTTGGTCTTGGTTTGGTCCCGTGCTGATCGCAAGTGGCGACGCGCGGATGTAACTGGGATAAACAAGGTGAATATGGGGGGGGGGGAGGGGAGGGGGTATTCATATTCATAATTGGGTAACGGATATAGGCCTATATATGCTGTTTGACAGTTGTAAGGTTTAACGTGCATAGGCGTGCGAGGCCGTTACCGAGAGGCAGATTTCCCTTCAACAATGTTTTACATTGAAAATTCTAAAAATCTAAAAATTACATACATGAAATTCCTGTTTCAGGACTAGGTACATGCAGCTTATAACACTCGCCAAGTGTCGTTTCCGGCCATCTGGAGGGTTTGTAAGGCCCAAAATTTTCTTGTACGCTCCGCGCCAACCTATGGTGGCGCTCCGCTTAGATAGTGCACACAATTCAATCATCCATGAATGAACTTGTCCCCCCTTGCAAAAATTTCTGCGGACGCCCATGGGTATTCCTCCACACACTCCCGAAAATGGGGTAGGGTATCCCCCACATCTGGAAATACCACGCTTATTCTGTGCCCTGTCGGAAGGGTCAGTAATGGAAGAGATTGCAGTTAGAAGAAAGTTTGATTTTAATGACTTTTCCTTGTTTCTTTGCTGAAGATGTTCTTAACATAAGCCTAATTCTTATTATATGTCGCCATGTTGCCAGTAGTGGATACTTCAAATCTAATATATACACATCTGATCAAATGCATTTATAGCAAGACTGAAACGCATTTATAGCAAGACTGTAATACATGAGTGATTACCCGCAACTACATGCTTGCTCGTCCACTCCCTTTTGCAATGATAGGAAACATGGGTGGAGTTTTTACCAACATTTGCATTTACTAATACTTATTTAAACAGGGGAAATCCAATCATCCCAGCTTGGATTAGTATGGTGATACTGCCCTGCTTAATGATCAGATGATTGGCTATTGGGACTCATGAGGCAATAGTTTTTCTCCTGAATTGCAAAATTTGCTAGGACAGTAAGCGCTCTGTTTCTTTATTTTGAAATATATTTTTTTTATTCCGTTATCTGTGAGACTCCGGCCAATGCGTAGTAAGCTGCATGCATGATGGATATAATACAGACTTACCGACAGGCATCACTTAACTTGATTACGCATGTATGCGAATAATATCACCTAAATTACTCTCATTCGATATCCCGACATAAACGTGTTCGCCAAAAGGAAACGGTGGGCCCCTACCGCCATCATTTTGAAAACAAGTTTAATGAGACCCGCAAACAACGGCTGCCTGAACTTTTCTCACCCTATAAAAATAGCCGTTTGCCATCTATTACAGCAATTTGGCCCGAAAATCCCCCTGTAAAATTTCGCCCCTTCAATGCCTTCCTAGGCAACACAATATATTTTTTTTAAATGTGTCATGTCGTTTTCTTATACCACATTACAAGTTTTAAAAACTCTTTGTGTTATGGGTTGTCTGTCTAGACGGACTTGGGGTCCACGAATTTATCCATATCCCAAGGTGAGGGGATATTAGGGTAATATACAAAATAGCGGTTTCTCCAATTGATTTTGACTGCTGCAATTGCTCGTTTCTACGTTTGCACACAAAAATAATGGGATTAAAAAATTCGCTGTCTTAAATACTATACGAAATAACTAGGCATATACCACAACAATAGTACTGTGACCCTCATTCAGTCAGACAGTGTAGATAACATATGCTTGGGATTTATGTGGTATTACCAGGGAACTGTTATGTGGGTAGAAGCTCCATGACAGATCAAACATCAGATTTATTATTATATTTATTTACCTTACTTCAAGCAGTTAGGTACTACGTGCTTACAATGAATGAAATATTGCTTAAATGATTTCAGGACAATGACGAATATCTGAAATTAAAATCTGCTAAACACCAACGGTACCAACCAACAAGTCGCAAACACTTCATATTCTCCCATTATGTACATATCGGCTGCTTAAGCAGATAGTTGCATGACGTCAAGCATGGCGTTGTCTCATTTTTGTTGAAAAGGCTACTTAAAAACTATTTTATTTTTCATTTATTATTATAAATTGAAACGTGTGTTAATTATTTTCTCTCGCTGCAGAAGTCACAAAACCATACACAGAAGAAGGAGTGACGACCATAGATGCCTCTAGGCCCCGTCCTGGCAATTACGAGAGGGCAGTTAATACCTTTACCGTCAGTGACGCACTCACAGCGATTGGAATTGGGTTCCCTCAAATACTACTTTGTGTTGCAGCCGCTGTATCTGGGGTAAGACCGTTTTCTTGCTATGTTTGCGTGAATGAAACTTTTTTGAAGACTACTTGTGTTCTATTTAAAAAATTGGATCATTTTTGCTTCTTGAAATGAGTCAGGTCCTGCGGCTTCTATTGCATCAAAGAAAAGTATTTATCTAAGCTTGTTATTAAAATTCGTAAAAAATAGATGTGATTTTATTTGATGTGATGTACTGAGAGGAGTTAGGCGCGGGTGTCGGCCTTTGGAAATTACGCTCCTGAGAGCCGTTTTCTGGATGAAGCTGACTGCAACTTTCCCTCCGCAAACAAGATCAAGAACATTACCCTAATGCATAATAGTATGAACATCCCCCTCCCCGAAAATTTGTATTTGCCGCCAATAAGAACAAAAAATAAAAACAATCCTCGGTATGGATACGTGTGAAACTTGTGGGCTAAACTAAACTCTTCGAATATTTGTAATGTATTGTTTAAATATTCAGATGCTGACCTTAGATAATTAAACTTCAGTATGGATCGTTCTGCATCCAATCAGGTTCTAGCTATCTAATAGGGTTCCCCTCACTACCGTTCACCCCTACTTCACTTTCTTCATGCATTGTTGCTATGTTATTACGTCTTTTTAATTGATCTGTCGGGTGTTTATACTAATGGTTACACTTTTAAAATACAAATAAGTCAAAACAGTGTCTGAACCGACCAATCACTTTCCTCCAACAGTTTGACTAATATTTTGCCCAGTTGAATAAGTTTCTAACAATTACTAAGCTTCCTTGACTAAATTTTGACTGAAATTCTGTACTTCATTACTTCAAAATTAGTCAAATATCATCACAAATTAGTCGTGGTCGGCCAGTCGCTTCAGATACATGACCACTTTGACTTTGTGTTTACCGTGACGGTTTGATGGAGTTTTGCGGCCCAGTTTCTAAACAAGTGTCTGTAGTCTATACAAGAATCCGGACAACAAGTTATGGTCTGATTTCAGTCGGCCATAACTGGGGTCCGTCACCTTTAAATCTTTCGATTTCCTTGCTTACCTCTATCATGGATGGTTGTACACTAATTTGTAACTTGAATTCTTCAGGTTCACTAAATATGAGGGTTTGAAATTCATGTGAACAACAAATGAAGACGATTTTAGGCCGATGGACCACACTAATGGCGGCCTACAGCCACTAAAAATAAGCGCTAATCAGATTCGTCTACATATCGCCTACCGTACAACTCAGTAGAACAAGGCCTTTGGATAATAAGGAAGCTGACCTATTCTCTGCATACAAGTTAACGTGTGAAGGAGCATTGACAAGGCGAGTAGCTTGGCATTTAATTGAACGCAAAGCCTAAACCCGCCGATTTTTGAAGGTATCTGTCATAGTTCTGTTGCAGTAAATTATAATTTATTAGGACATCTTCAACGATCAGCTCCAAGCAATGGATCATGTTGTAATTGCAATAAATATGGACGTAAGCCCATATCTAACAGTCATAAGTCTAAAGTGGGCTTCCTCAAATAGCGGCACGCGCTCCACTTGTGGCGCGAGACGTGGTTCTGGAGTGGCGCAAAATAGTAACTGGGAGGGTATTAAAAAATTTAGCTTTTCATAACTTTTCATAACTAAATCTATTACTTCCAACAGACTGACTTCACATACAGACGAGGATATAATAACATCCCTTTTGTTCTCACAGGAAAGTAAAGTCACCGTCGCTGTTTTCATTCATTAGAATCAGTGCTATATTGATTCACCGGTAAAGGTGAATCGACAATTTTGTGAAAAACTTTGGCCGGGAAAATTGAACAAACTTTGCACCATTTTGCATGTAAGCCCCTTCTTAAACGCAAAATTTTCTTATACCCCTCCCTCAGGACGGTGATCACTGGCACCCTTAATCAGTATCATTTAACAATGTGGTGCTTCAGAAAATTTAATTGAGGAAGCCTGCTCTAGAGGCTACTGCCAACCAGGCTCCAAAATACCACTTACCAGGTAACAAAGAGACGTATGATTACGCATGCGTTTCATTTGTTTGCATTAAAATACACTTAACTTCCTCTTAGTGTATTCGCACAAGATACTTATCTTAGTCATTTATCTTAGGGGCAAAGAGGATAAGAATGTAATTGAACTGGTATAATTAAATGTGGAATTGTTTGCCAATAAAGTGAAGTGCAGGCTCTACCAGACGGCCTTACTGAGGACGACCGAAGGACATTGAGAGGTTCCGGCTAATTAATTACCCGTATACCGGTACCACTCCACGATCAAAAGCAGTACGATTCAAAAAGATTAGCTTATCTATAAAAGAAAAAATGTATTGGGAAATAAAGCTGTATTTCGTCAACTCCGGTAGAATGTTAAAAGGCAGTAGCCTTAAAAGCGCTCATCGGTATCACATTGATCTTTAGTATAACCCGTGCACCTTTTGAAATGGATGATCTTTAGGATTTCTAGGGGCATTTGATAACAAGTAGGCCTACATTTTACAGTTATCTTGTAATGTAGGTATAGACAATTCATCTCAATCTGTCAATTCTAAACTACTCAGCCATGGCTTATAGAAATGAGCTTTGCATAATAGCCTATACTTAGGTGACTGAATACATGACTTAACAGCTTATAGCCAGGGGTGATGGAGGCGGTCTCTCCAACAAAAAGGAAAATATTGGGGAGAATGATAAAAGAGAGACTCAAAAGAGAAACTGAAGAAGGGGTAAGAGACAGCCTCGAAAACACAAAAGTATACATAAAAAGTTGTACATTTACAGAAAAGAAATACAGAAAAACAAAATAATACATAAAAACTGCCGTCAGCTCATTGACAGCATTTTCATGTATTCTGTTTTATTTCATTATTTCACAGTAATCACTAATTTACATCAACATCGACGGGGTGTGTGAAATGCGCTTCGTTGTTAAACTGCGCATGTGTGTGGTCGTTTGCAAACTTGAAGGTCAATCTTGTCGTTGTGAGTGAAACACGATTAAATTTGACTGACCATATTTTTGCGATACTAGTGTTAAGAGTTCACAGAGGAACCCATAACAGCTTCATCAAATTTGGTTTTATTTGGTTCGATAGTAATGTTTATATACTCTTCGTCAGTGCGTCTTTTCAACCTAATATAGTTAACAACCAACCATAGGCGATCATCTTTCAGGTATAGTGAGGAGCATGAGCATGAACTCGAACGCTTAGCGAGATGGGCTAGAGGTCCAGGGGACCATTCAGAGACTTTTCTTCATACTCCAAAACGATCGTGTTAGAGTACATGCACCTAGCTACGCAGGCAACACTGGTCCGGTCGCTCACTTAATGTGTACGAAAAAATTACGGGAGATTTAAAGTCATCAAGGCAGTGTGCAACCACTGCTGCAAAGGCTAATAGAGTGCTAGGATTGATCAAGAGGAATTTCATCAATTTTAGTAATGATATTGTACTTAATTTGTATAAGCAGTTGGTAAGACCCCATCTTGACTATGCAGCTCAAGCTTGGAGCCCCTTCTGTGAAAAAGACAAGTCTCTTTTAGAGCAAGTTCAGAGGAGAGCCACTCGCCTTATACCTGAGGTGAGAAATTTACCTTATCAAAGGCTTAAGCATCTTGGGCTTACCACTTTGGACCTTAGAAGGAATAGGGGTACATGCTACAGATTTACAAGTTTCTTTGTGAAAGGAATCCCCTTCTGACTTATAGTTATTTAAGGGTTAAAAGTAATTCTCGGGGCGTGGCATTGTTAAAAGCTGGAAAAGCCTTTTGCAAGTTCGACATTAGGAAGTTTAGTTTCTGCCATAGAGTTGTCAACGAGTGGAATTGTCGGCCAGATTGGGTAGTTAACTCCCCGTCATTTCACTACTTTAAGGTTAACATTGACAAGTTTTTCCATGACTGTGGTAGAATCTGATTGTGTGAGACTGTTGTCAAGCTTCGGTGGTTTGACTTTTGATTAGGGTTTGGACTTCAGGGTATCTTATGGGGCCATGGCCCTCCTTTGTCCTTCAACCTGTTATGTATGCATGGGCACTTAGTATGAGTGTCCTCAAGCACGACGGATCAGTGACGCAACCGCAAAGCCTGTTTAGGGTTCTGGTATTCAATATGGACAACCTATACATACCAATTAAGTACGGTATGGAACTATTTTACGTCTTGAAATATTGCAACCACATACTCCACGCCTGGCATACACATGCATCGTGGTCACATATATCATTCACGTGACATCAGCATGTTTCAATTTGCGACATACCGAATGAAATTGATCATGCAGTCGTTATGTCCCTCTACGCAAGCACAGCAGCACCTTAGTAACAATTTTTATAAAAAATGACGTAGGTGCATAGTCCTAACCTCATTTGTTTCTTATATCATCATTTTTAATGTAGATTTCATTATGTAGGAAACAATGATATGAATTCGAAGTCGACTCCTTATTTAGAGAATTCTTGTTGAGCAAATCTAACCACCCATCTCGAGGCTAGTTTAATTGTGGATAGTTATCCATGTATCTAATACAGTTTGTGCGAAACGCCCAAGATAGGAAGGCAATTCAACGATTCCATTTAAATATGAGAAGAGAGAAATTTAACAGCCTAAAATATTCCTTTCTTGCAAAATATTCTCAAATTTCTCTGGACCCATAAACTAAACAGTTTATACTACAAATAGTCTACCATCATGTATTTCTTAAGCTTTCAAATAATGCCATACGTCTTGGTACTGTGTTTACCAAAGGAACTTCATGTTCCTTTTGTAATTTCAAATCCTTGAAACAGCCCGAAGGAACGTGCTATACTAGTGCGTGACTGAAGCAAAAAAAAAATGTTATTATGCACATTTAGTCACAGTTCGGATGGGATTTTCGGTGCAAGAGAGCGAGACAATTGACTAGTCAGTATGTTTGTGTTTGGGTGACCATTTGTAAGGCTGATCGCCAGCCAGAGAAGGGTCTAAAAGGAATGGCGTCCTCCTTTTCGCCTTTTTGTCCCCAAATTAAACATTGAAGCACCTCAGGCACCTAAGGCAAAATTAATAATCATTTGAAGTCAATTTTGTCCAATAACAAGAAAGTTATATATATATATATATATATATATATATATATATATATATATATATATATATATATATATATATATATATATATATATATATATATATATATATATATATATATATATATATATATATATATATATATATATATATATATATATATATATATATATATATATATATATATATATATATATATATATATATATATATATATATATATATATATATAAACATGTATATAAGCAGCAAAAGAGCAATGCCTGCTCCGATCTTGGTAGATCTCGGTAGTGCATGTATTAGTGTGTGGGCGTGAATGCGTGTGTTTGTATATGTTTATGTATATGTATAAAATGATGACAAAACAAAGTTATTACGCTACAAAATGCAGGCAATTGATCTACACCTGTCAAGCGCAGACGAGAAATTGAGCTAAAAATATAATTTTTATCAAATATATAGGCACAGTATGCAGACTTGGAAATACATTTCTAGTCGTCCAAAGGCGCATCATTTCCACTCCCTTTGGCAAAATTAGGCCTGTAGTTGAATCTCCGCCCGCATCTGTTCATTCTTTTTGCATGTTCAGTCATGCTGTTCAGCTCCATAGGCCATGCATGCTATACTGTATATGTAACTAGCTTTAAATGGATAGACTTGTTGTGTGCAACTAAGAAAGCTGAACAGTCAGAAATTCATACCAGCTTGAAATACTTCAACATTCGTAAAATCAGTACACACATTCTTTATAGGGCTCTTTGAGAGTCAGGCAGATAACTATCATATAGTACAACCATACAAACTTGATCACCCAATAGAGGAGAAATGACTTTCTGTATGACCGTCATTGCACCCCATTGAAAGGGTAATATTAAGCTGAGGTCACCGAAGTGGGTGAATCGTCATCATTCATTTAGAAGCCAAATGAGAGAGAAGTTACCCATTTTTAATAATCTTGCAGTTGCGAATGTGATTGACATAAATGACATGAAATGGTCAAAACGCTTAAAGTGTATCTCAAGTCAAAAAATTCAAAAAATATATTTAACAACATGATAAATCAATTCTAACAGTCCAATTCCCATCTTCATAAGACACTCCTGAGCTGACATACATAATGTTGAAGTTTGTTCACTCAATTTAAAATACACTCTTAAAAAAAATGGGCAAAATTTGCCCAACTTTTTGACCAACACTGGGCATCTATTCAACAACCTAAACAGTTGGGCAAAACTTTAACCAACCAAATTTGGTAAAGTTTGAACCTAACTGTTGGGCAGGAAACTACCCAACTGTTTGGTAAATGAGCATTTAAAACATACCCACTTGTTGGGCACGTCTTTTATTAAGATGTTGGGCAAATGCATTCACCAACCGTTGGTTAAACGTTAATCATCTTTTCCATAACCGTGGGTGCTTTTTCAACATCAGTTGGGCATATTCTTTAACCAACTGTTGGGCTAATCCCTAGTGCATTGCCCTAGTAAATGTGGCCATTTATAAATCAGGCTCAGATTATCCGACAATAAGGCATCATGAAGACTTGAAGATTGTGTTGAAATAAATATGAGCACATGGCAAGGAGAGAAGTATCCAGTGATAGAATCAAACGATTAGGAAACCGTGATGCTGCCATAGTAAGCCAAAGGATGTAGGCTAGCCTAGTCTGTAGGCTAATCAAACTCACATTGACACATTACAGTACCAAACATAGTGTTAGGCTATGTTAGCCTAGCCTGGATGAGCAGGCGAACGTTACGGCCATGGCTCAGTAGCAGCACCAGTTTCTTCCTAAATCGTGTTGATTATATCTTCGATATAAACATTAAATACTCCACACAACTCCTTGTACTCGTATTTAGCCTCAAACACACTCAAGAACCCCCCAAGCTCCATTCCTCAAGGTAATCTGAGACATTAATCAGCGAGATAATTGTCGTTTGATGAGCTGCTAAAGACTTTGAACCACTGAGAAATACGTACGTACGCGCGCCTGTTCTTAACTTTCACATGTTCATTGTGTGCAATGCTTTTATCACATTTACGTATGCGGAACGCGCAAACTTTATTGCCCAACCAATGAGCAAATATTATGCTAATTAGCAATTAATTACCCAACAAGTAGATAGACCAAATATATGCCCAACCGTTGAGTGTAAGCTTGTTAACAGTTTGCCAAATGATTGGATAGTGGAATAAACGTGAATCGAAGAAACGTTTTTACCATTAAATGAGCAAAGTTTGACCAACATTTAACCAAAGCGTTTTACCCAACGAAAATATTGCCCAGTGTTTTAAGAGTGTAGTACATTGCGCAATAACTTGTGATGTCATTCTTGTACTACTCAAATAACAAACTCTGCATTTCTTTGTTTTTTTTTTTAAGTTACTGCAGTCTTGTACCAAGGTGTGTTAGCACTCTTGCTCTTATAGGGTGATGTAATTAACTAAGCCCTCTCTGTGCAACATGCCCTGGAAACAAACAGGAAGTGTTCAAGGTCATAAAAACATTTTTAACTTCAAAAGAAAATAAAGCTGGTAATGTGAGTTGTACAATAAGACAGTCACAAATTATTGCGCAACGAACCATTTTATCTTAAGTGAATAAACTTCATCATTTTATATCTCAGCACGGGAATGTCCTTGGAAGATGAAAGTTGGACTGTAAGAATTCACTTTTCATGTTCTTTAATGTATATTTTTGAATTTTTACTTGAGGTACACTTTAATGGTAACTGTAACGGAATAATCCACGGACTTCCTACACATGGACAGAGCATACTGCACGGCATATGTCTCTACCGTACGAGCGAGAAAACGCGCACCAAGATGGCTGTCTGCTGTGCATTTTTGTTAAAGTTTGGACTTGCTCCAGTCAATTTCCAGACTTTGCAAAAGAGTTGAAATATTTTTGAAATATGGCAAAAGTCAAAATCACTTCACGTATTGCAGGAATATGATATTGTTTCGCATTCAAGTTTAAGTTTTGTTTAAAATATAGCAGAGTGGTAGTCAAATCAGACGATTTATAGCTTTACGGCTGCCATCTTGGTGAGCCTTTTTTGTCTCGGTCGGTTGCGACAATATACGGATACGAAGTACACGTTACATGCTCTGTCCATGTATATTAATCCGTGGAATAATCCTTTTCAGAGTTAAGTATTGTAGTTTGTTCCATAAAATCTATATTGGTTCTAAAAGGCTATTCTCCTCACCAAAAATTACATTTTTTGTAAAAGTCCACAGAAATTCGCAATTTGCATAGCTCTTTGATTGACAGCAAGTTCAAAAAAAGTCAAAGTACCGAAGCTCATATTAGACAGCATGTACTT
Source organism: Holothuria scabra (assembly GCA_037179385.1). Classification (NCBI taxonomy): domain Eukaryota; kingdom Metazoa; phylum Echinodermata; class Holothuroidea; order Aspidochirotida; family Holothuriidae; genus Holothuria; species Holothuria scabra. Next base: position 42,872,683 of record CM074183.1, read on the forward strand.
ATCAAGATTATTTTGATTACACATTTGGGTCTTGTACACTCATCCTGAAGCAATAAACTGAAATTTGTCTGGGTGAGGAATAATTTTAAACAGTTGTGCTAGGTGCTTCAATTTGTGGTTTTGGAGAATTGGAACTGCTTGGGGTGAAAGGCCTTTAGGCCTGTAGGCCTTTAACTATTAACGCGAATTCGTACAACTACTTGGATCTTTTTTTTTTTTAAATAATGGTACCAATGGTTTTTGGTGTCCCATTCACATTGTGATATTTTCTTACAACAGATTTTGTATAAAGTTTTACATTTGATCTTCCAATGAAAACTTAAGATACATCTATCTGTTGGTACCTTTCAAACAATAAACAACAAAACAGTCATACTTTGTCCATTTGGATTTTATGTTACAATAAACTGTCATGTTCCAAGTATAAATGGGACTTCAAAGCTTGGACATAAAAAAAAAAAATCAACTGGCACTGTGTTTTATGTTTTGAAGTGTATGGAAAGCTTTCATATGCTTCATTTAATGTTTGCATTATTACAATGAAGTTACATTATGCCATTAACTCGGGATAAGTTTGACCATTAAATGCTTAGCTGAGCGACTACGTTGAAGCAGAGTTTCACGTATAGACGAATCCGGACAGATTTTGATGGTCTGATTTTAGTCGGCCATTACTGGGGTCCATCACCATTAATCTTTAATTTTCCTTCCTTACCTGTTCCATGGATAGTTGTACACTGAAGTGTATCTCAATTTTCTCAACCTCACTGAATATGAGGATTTGAAATTCACGTAGACAGTAAATGAAGACGGTTAAAGGCTAATGGAACCCCCCTTATGGCTGCATACAGTCACTAAAAACAAGCGCTAATTGGATTCGTCTATAAACAAAAACCGACATTTTGGTGGCCAACTTTACTGTTTACACATGAACCATTGACATATTTCCAAACAGCAATTACAATGAATTGTGGGATAGAGTATTTGGTGGGCGTCAGTTTTCACCAAAGTAAAATGCCATTGACAAAAAATGACAAGCACCAAAACTCTATCCCACGATCATTTGTAATAATTGCTATTTGGAAAAAGGTCTATGGTGTGTGCTTATGACAAACAGAAAAATATGTGACAAACAACTTGCTACATTTTACCATGTCACTTCCTATTTTGTGTCTGGATTTGGAAAAGAAGGAATGACTTAAACATGTATAATTTTTGGAAAGTCGCGAGTTTCACGTGTAAATGACCCCGACACTAAAATGGTGTCCGGTTATACAGAAGACAATAAAAATTGCAATAAGAAAATTTCACATGATTTTTGAAACTGATTTAATTGTACCAATGGTACCGAACAAAAATATGAGCTTCGAAGGACATGTATCCCATAATTTGCATGATATGTTACATAACATTCTAAAAATTCGCTTTGGTGTCCCCTGTATATGTGAAACACAAAATGCCATTTTAATGCAGTATTTTTATTTCCGTTATGCAATAGGCTCTACTTTCAGTGTATTTACTGAGTAGATATATTGTCTTAGAGTTGGCATACAACTTCTTCCACTCTTCCTTCTTAATGCAAGATCCAATTTTTTACCCAAAATGTCATAAATTGTTCCCCTTATTTAGAAATTTAGCCACTTACCAGTTTACGAGTTTGAATCCCACTGAGGACGAAATTAGCATGTCCGTTAAAAGCCCATTCACGCCAATGCCTTTTAGAAAGAAGCTATTACTTTAAGATCTAGTTGTACTTCGTCAAGAGTACGACTTACAATTGGTACAAATTGATATTACTTTGTGGTCAGTTTGATCTCACAAAGGGTCAAAATTGAGTCAAGTGGCCTTCATCTGTGTCTACATATGACTTAATTGTGCGCAAACTAGCGTGGTCAAATTGGTTAAATTTGATAAAATCATAAAAAAGTTACATAATCTTAAGGTGCTATTAGAATTTTGCTAAACATACGATATGTTCAAAGTCACTGGTAGCCTTAGGTTTTAATTAAGAAAAGACGAAATGCATAATGTTTGGATTGTATTTTGCCTTGGCCGCTTTGCTCTCCTTTTGTATCCATGACAACTAAATTTTTCCTAATAGGAGTTTCTTTCTTTTATGTAGGCCTAAGTGTATCATTGTTTCTAAAATACTTTTTATTATCTATCCTCAGATAGCCGTTTATGCACAAGTTATTCTAGTTACAACGATTGCAGATTTTCTAAGATGTGAACTGAAACTGACAGAGAACCAAAATGCTCTTATAACTTCGGTGAGTTACATGATTTATTACAACAATAACCTGGTAACAAACAACGTCAACGACTCTAAATAACAGCTCCGTGGTTATAAAAATAATTAATGTACTATCTGTTTCATTACTGATAACACTGCAAAATGGAACCAACTGTTGATACTTAATTATATATTACATTACTTTGACATTCGTTTTCCTCTTAAAGCAATGCCCCCCCCCCCGAAAGTTTAAATTTAAATATGTATATCAGTGGGTAATTATTTGGAAAGTATCTGGGTCAAGCGAACAGTGCAGAGTCTACTCGGGTAATGTTTACAAAGTCGAATTTGACTCCCTCTTGTATATGACCTGCAATCATTACTCCTTCATTAACCTTTTTTTCTCCCTTACCAGGTGCCCATCCTCCGTAGTTCAGTTCATGCAATTAAGTTATGTTGAATCTTGGAAGGTGAAAGGTTGCTACTCTTTGGAATGTTTATGAATGTACCACTGTTTTGACTTACTGTTTAAATGCATGCATTGGCTGATTTCAAATATACGTCTGAGCTTCTTACGTCAAGTGTGGATAATCATGTGTACATTATTTTCAATGGTGTCCAAAGTCCTTCCGGCGGACAGAGATAAAGGGGGATATGGGAATGCAGGGCGGACGGATTTTCTGGATTGGATGAAACGTTAAAATATTCAGTCAAGGAAAATGATATTTGCAAAGTCTATTGGGACCCATAAGAACAGAAACTCACTTTTACGGGATACAGAGGGCGGTTTGAGAAATAAAGAAAAGCTATCACATATACTAACGACTGAAACTACATTTTTTTAAATAATCATGATATTTTGACACATATTTTTCTTTTGGAAATAAAAGAAAGATTGACATTGTCCCACCCAACGCAGCAACACGATGCTGACCTCCGCCCCACCCACTCCTACCGTTTTTATACAAAACCTAACAGTTTAATTACTTTACCTAATTGCTTTCATCTTCGATACGGTTCTTTTGCGCTTGTGCGGATCTCTATTATGTTTCTGCTGGGGACTGAAAGCTTTTACGCAACATCGTACGGTACTTCGCCTTGGAGGGCAGTCTCTTTGTGAAATTGCTTTGAATATCTGAAATTCCAAAGATAAGATGATTAATCATAATACTTTGCACATTTTAAAGACCATTAGGAACTTGAACGAATTATTTTCTCACTGAGAGAAAGGCATGGGTTTTTGTCCTTATACTGTATGAGGGAAGATGAAACATGGGGAAACGCGTCTTGACAGTGGTAGCTTTGCCAGCCTTCAGATCATACTTCTATACTTTGCATCCTGATCAAAATAGTAGGGGTTAGGTCCGACATTCGTATTGATACCACATGTTTCCGTGATCGTTTGATTCTGATTAACTTTTCTTTATTTTTTCAGGTATTTTTCCTGGGTGAAATGATCGGTTCATATCCAGCGGGTAGGCTTGTGGATATTTATGGACGCAAACCGGTTAGTTCATGTCTGTCTTTGTTTCTAAGCATAATTGCTCGTTTAAATTGGTCAGTTCATCTTATTATGATCTTTCTATCACTGTAAATATATGAAATGCTCAACCAGTCATAACATGTTTTCAATTTCCGGTTGCTTCTTTCCTGGGCTGTTTTGAGGTTGCCATAGAGAATGGAAATTTTATGGCCAGAAAGGCCATGGTTTGGGAGATTAAAATCCTCACCACCCGGGGAACCTTCTTGTTTTGTCGTATGCTTAATTTGTGATTATTAAATCGGAGTCTGAACTTTGTACTCGTTTCGCCTATGTAGGTGATCTTGGGGCATTGATACAATAAAGCAGACAGACTACATTTCCAGAGTCGCAGTTAAATCTCTCCGACCTCAAAGAGACACCCGAAGCCTGATGTAAAATGTTTGGGGAGGGGTCGAGGTGTGTACACACCATACACCTATTTCCAAATAGCAATTACAATGAATTGTGGGATAGAGTTTTGGGTCTGCGTCAGTTTTCACCACAGTAAAATGCCATTGACAAAAATAACAAACACCAAAACTCTATCCCACAATCCTTTGTAATTGCTATTTGAAAATAGGTCTATGCATCTAGGTTTTTTTTTTTTTTTTTTTTTTTTTTTTTGCAGGTGAACGGGAATTGAAAACAATCTTACGTCTAAACACCTATCACACTGGACTTAACAAAGATCTCGCTTTTCTAAGCTTCTACGCCCGAATGCATCCCGATAGGGTCTAGTTCCTTCTCTACTAACTTTTGTTTAGTTCAATCGAGGAAGAGCGGAGTAGACGACGCTCGAAATATTTTGATTATAATTTTATTATATCGTTTGTGTAGACGTATATAGACGTATATAGTTGGAAATAAAAATATCATTTTTGTCGTATGTATATTTATATATTTAACACTTCTGTATGTTGTCTCCTTACTCCTTAAGGCTGCTTTGCTGCTGACAGTCGGCCTGTGGTACACTGGTATCCTTACAGCCTTCACTCCAGATTTTCCCTGGATGCTTCTCCTAAGGTTCTTGAATGGATGTTTCGCTGTTGGAATGATTAGCGTTTACTCCGTGTACGTTGGTGAGATGACTCCATCTCGGGTCAGAATGGTGTCGTTACTTCTTTTCCCTGTAAGTTCTCCTGTTTATTTCTTTCTCTCTCTTCTGTCTAGGCTGTGTTTCGACAAGGGAATTGATAGTGCTTCGACATCTACAAACATTTTTATCTTGCGATAGCGTACACTCACTTTGTAGTTGGTCGTAAAAACAGGGAAAGCAATAAACACCTTCTAAACCGCATCAAGTTTACGACGATATGCCCCGTTTTTTGTTTTATCAACTCTGGAGACCTTCAATATTTTCATTGTTAATACGTCGTTTTGAATCCTGAAGCGTGACGGTTGTTTAAAGAAAAAAAACCAATAGTTATCATGTGAGATGTATAAGCAGTATGCACATTTGTCAGGCATTTAATGGAACAACAGAAAAGTACGGTTTTTCTTTCAGGTAGCGCTTGTAACTTCTTTTGGCCATATATTTATCATGCATGCCTTACAACTTTCTAAATACAAATACGTACTCTAGCTCTAGCTAAGCTGATAAGATTTTTTTGTCGTGTTCAGTATTTTTCCATGGAAAGCCGCGGTTCCTCTACAACGAGTTCGGATCGGAATTCGATCCGAGTTTTTCGAGTTGTTAAAACTGTCCCCATATCTGGTCAGAAACATCTTGGAATTTGTCGAGCAGTGCAAATGTATGATTTGCATCTAATGTCTCTGGAAATAAAATGACAAATGATTTTTATTTGAGGTCACAACGACATACATTTATTTGTCAGACATACAACAGCTTTGTCGGATAAAGTTTGCCTATCGATGTGACGTCACCGGATAATTAGCATAAACTTAATTTTCATAGTTCCGTGGTACAGCTTATATATTTACACAGGTTGGTAAGTTGTTGGCTCTTTCTGAAGGACGCTGGAGAAAATTTAAACAAACAAAAAACCCCACAAAAATTCGGTCGGAATCTGTTATGAATTCGTTTTAGTGTGACCGCGGCTTTACAATATTATCACTGTGACCACGGAGCTAGTGTTTCGTGATTACGAACCCCGGCGTCTCTTTGCTACCCCATTCGGTGAGCCTGATTTTTTCCCACAGGACGAGTGAAGGTTTTTCGGATTTCAAAAAAAGAAAATTCATTTGTAGACTTGCGTAGATCAGTAATATTACGTTGGCCTCCTTCTTTTTTTTTATAAAATAATGTCGGAATTACAAAAAAAAAAGGATCCTCCGTCCACTTGTAAGATTTGCTCTCACTTGTCTCTGGAAAATATTCCGCATTCGGTACAAACCATAAACGATTGGCGTCAAAAAAGCTAAATTATTTTTTTCGACCAGTCGAAAAAAGTTATCAGGACAATATGCTCATGTGGAAAAGTCTTCCCATATGTATAGGGAAACTCCTTTATTTAAAGGTGAAATGTATAGTCATCCCAACTTGAAGTAGTGCCGTTTCATGATTGGAACTTGGGAGTCATGTGACAATTTTTTTAACTCCTTATATGTGAAATTCCCTACAAGTAACTATTTAATTTACCTCAGGTAATGCATTGTTGAAGTCCTAAAATTTAATGAAAGATATTTTGAAGAGAAGAAGAAAATTGTGAAATTTATCTGTTGCTCCAAAATAGGTTTAGGGAAACCGCTTTTGACATATATACAACAACATTTTGTTTCCTCCCTCAGCTTTTCTTTGGGTTAGGAACCGTCTACATTGCCGCGATGGGATTATTTGTTGTACCGAGTCTTGGCTGGCGATGGCAGGCTATCATGGCTACGATGCCAGCTTTATTTACTATTGTATTAACGATGGTAAGGAAAAATACAATTCTTTACAAAACATATTGTTTATTCATTCCGTAATATCTCCTTCTAAATTTTGGCCTTCAACTGGAAAAAGGTCTTGGAAGCCGGTTTATTCAACCAGAACTTTTAAAGTTGAGCCGTAAACGGAATCTCACCCACAAACTCCTACCTTGTGGCTGAGACAATGTGTGGTATCCAGGCTTCTGAACTTAGACCATTCGAGGACGGCACGTAACACATGTTCGAAAAGGGAGATGGTGTTTAGAAATATCCCACCCTGGATAAACGAACGATGCATAGATTTGATGACCACAGAGAACGTTTGATTACATGATCAATCGGGAAGATATTCACCATCCCCATCGTAGTATCTGAGAATCGACCATTTAAATTGATTATCACACAGTGTATTTTTTCTCTTGTTGAAAATGAGGCAATTTTCCCCTTCCAATATTGGGCACAAATCTCGGCACATGATTAATGGTTTGTGGTACTTCTATGAAGTAGTTTGATCCCACTTTATCTTTTATAAAAGACCTTGTGCAGGGACGACACACTGACGTCACCTGGGGGGGGGGGAATTAATGGAAAAGGTGGTCACACGCATAAGAATTTGCCCTCAACCAGTATGAGACTATGAGCGTATTCGACTGATTGACAAATCAGCAGTCTCTCTGCATTTGTCGGTGTTAATTTGTTTTTTCCTCCAAAGAAGGGCTTACTGTTTGCTCTGTAACATCGTATGCATAAAAGGTCTATTCATGGAAAAAATGTTCTTATTTGTTCCTGTTTCAAATATGTCAAAAATTGTCCGTTATTTCACTTTAAATTCGCAAAATACGTTGCATCACATTAAATCTGCGTATGGTACCCCAAATTATTCAAGTCAGTATCCACTTGAAAGGAGACGAAGACATTTCTACCCGTAAGACCAAACGTCTAATGGCACCAGTACGAGACAATTTCAAGCGTTTTCTTTCAGAAGAGAACAGCTTTCCTTCAGTAAAAGGGTAACAGGAATTTCCATTCGCTTGCTGCTCCAAAGACGTACATTGGGATTTTTACCTAGCGAACATGATGGACTGTAGTGTTTAACTCAGAATTCTGCCTCTTGCTCTCTCTGAAGCCATACTGCAAGCAGCTTAAAGTCACGCGGAGGCAACAGAAAGGGGGTTATAGTCATACACACATCCCTTTCTTTCATTGCACTGCAATATGTTAGTTGATAAGTAGGCCTTATGTACAGTGCACCTACCAGTAACAAGTGAAACCATTGTATACAATAACCTCAAGCTCTCAAACAGTATTAGGCCTACCTACCTTCAAGTTATTGTAGCTAAGAGGCCACGCTTTTCCCGAAGGCCTTCATACAGTTTTTAGTAGCAACACGAACGATAAGCTGTGAAACATTCAAGCCCCGGAATCTTCGTTTTACCAGGGTGTGTTAATAAAATGCTAGGGTAAAACTCAAATGGTAAGGAACATGAAGGGACTGTAATTGCTTCTCATAGAAAATGTCTATCTTTTCCTGTTTTCAATTTAGTTTATTACCAAACAGAAATCGTGAACATGCAGATATTAAATAAGTCGAAACACAAGAAATTTCCTACAACGAATGAACGCCTTTTAAAAATATAAAACGAAGTAATCATTTTTCTCGGTCTGAAAAAGCTTACTTCGACCCGCATCTCAGAATGATATCTCCAATAGTAGCCTGTCACAGTCTTCTAATTTGTATTGCATTTCAGCGCAATTTATAACAACCCCCTTAACTGTGTTTTACGTTTCTAGTTATTTGTATTGCATTTCAGCGCAATTTATAACAACCCCTTAACTGTGTTTTAAATTTCTAGCTAGTTGTATTGCATTTCAGCGCAATTAATGACAACCCCCTTAACTGTGTTTTACGTTTCTAGCTATTTGTATTGCATTTCAGCGCAATTTATAACCACCCCTTAACTGTGTTTTACATTTCAAGTTATTTGTATTGCATTTCAGCGCAATTTATAACAACCCCTAAACTGTGTTTTAAATTTCTAGCTAGTTGTATTGCATTTCAGCGCAATTTATAACAACCCCTTAACTGTGTTTTACATTTCTAGCTATTTGCAACAACCCCTTAACTGTGTTCTACATTTGCCAATGAGTATGTCTACCCTGCCGATGAGTATGTCTACCCTCTTTCTAGCCTGCGTAGCGCCTCTGTGGCTGCAGTCTCCTGAAGCTGCCGCCCCTCAGTTGGTTTTTCGCGTATCATTCAGTAAATTCGCAAAATATATAAAGGTTTCTCTCTAGTTATCCTTACGTAAAATACATAAAAACCATTTAGGCTACAGCAATGTCTCATTACGGCTGAGTTGCTTCATTCCTGTGTAATAGGTACTTTGAATGATCAATTATTATTAACGCGGTAAGCATCTCGTTCAAGTATGGTAATTAGTTTTTCTGTGATATTGTTGAAGGTAGGAAAAGAACACGCAGTTCTCTGGGACAGAATAAAAATGTACAGTGACGACAGATAAACGTAATAAAGAGTTTAGAAAATATCTACAGAGGTATTATTTAGTGTGACACGTTAAGTCTGCAGATAACTGTTCTGTCAGAGGGTGCTTAAGTCCATCACCCGCTAAACGCAATCGTGGACAAAACTTGTTGGCACACCCAAGCCCAACTTTTATTGTTAACAACTTAACAGTTATCTCGTCAACGACATACAATCATGTACTCATCGTGCAGTTGTGGGCAACGCTTGCACTGAGAGGACTGGGAAATATCGAAAAGTTGTGATGATATAAACCTGCAAATGGGTTTTACAGTATGTGGGCTCATGGCGCATCTTTAGGGTTTTCTCCTTTTAAGGGCTTTTGGCGTTTACTTAGGCGTTTAAGGTTTGGTCAAATTTTTGCCTTTATTTCGAAATCGTTAGTCTACTTTGATTCTGTTGTGTATTTTGATCCTTGATACCTCACATTTCCATGCCTAGCTGATATTTACTTGATGTGAATTGATCATCCAATGATGATTCCCTATTTTTGGCACATGACCAACAGATATTTCAAGAGCTAAGGCCACACATAGGACCTCTGTGCCGTGAACTGTAATTAGAAAGAAAAACCTTTTGTTCTCTCCTCTCGATTGACACAATATAACATCAAAATATTTCCCCCCTTGGTCATTTTGTTTAAATCCTTTCACCTATGTCGTAGCCTAATAAGTTTTTGTGGCCTTCATATTGCATATGCAAAAACGATGTCACAGAACTGACGGTAGTCAAAGTTGGTAATGAATTGGGGGTAATTTCTGACAAGGAATTGGGACATTTTTCCTTTGCCGCTTCTTTCATGAAATAACCTCTCAAAATTGATTGTATTTTGTTATGTCATGACACAGAAGTTTCTTCAAACAACGTAAAGCCTATTTAGTAATTATTTTATTGATTATTAAGACTTCAGATAAGATAGAAAACTTACACCTTTCTTGATGTAAAATTTGTCAAGTTCAGACCCCAACAGTGTTATGATATAGCTTGCAGAAAAGTAAGCAAGAGATCCCATCAACGTAGCACCTGTAAGACTGGGTTTATGAACATATAGACTCAAGGCTGATGGTTTTGTTTACTGACTTGGAGGATTATGTCTGCACTGGGGTTAACTTCTTATGTACCTAAAAGGATCTCTCGCTAATATGTTCCCCACCTATCGCCGGAAAGAATTTCGGGTTATAATTCTTAGTCATATGGTTTCTCCACACTGGCGTCACGTTATCACTATAGTCTGTGAATCATTTGGTATTCTTCTGCTGTAAAAGTGGCAAGTACAGTTCACACGTACCATAGGAACCAGTTACTTGGTTCCTGTTGTAATTGTTTCCCGAATCCCTTGTCTCATATCACCGTGACTGGGACCCTGTCTATTTTTACGTGAGATTCATTAGCCCGGCCCATCCGTCGTAATCAATTGTAACTAGAATTTCGTTTCGTTTCGTTTATTTGTTTTTCTACATCATCAAAATGTATGGATACACAAACGTAATGAATACAGTACATACTAACACTGAAGTAGATGGAAGTAAAACTAAAAAACCCTGAGAGGCTTGTCGAGAGTTCTACTCCCCAAAACAACAAAAGCAAGTTACCTAAAGTAGTTGTGTAGCAAACACAAATAAGCGAAAAGAAAAAGAAAAAAGGACAGAAAATTAAAAAACTAAAGGGAAAGGTAATGAATGAGAATACAAGACCAGAACCATTTAAAACCATACAGGAAAATCCACAGAGGTTACAAGGACTCAACAGCCATTTGGCAGTGTCCTGGATAATATTAGCCAGTGGGAAAATGGCGTCCAAATTTAAGTTGCCACTTCTCTACCTGCACGAGAACTCTTGTCAAGGCTAATAAGCCGCGTTCGCTCGTTTTGAGATCAAGATGTACTTTTGGCCTTTTTATGCATCATTAGCCTACATATTCCACCTATTGTAAAACTCTGCACTCAAAAAAGGGTGTTCAGGAACTAAACGTTTTCTAAACACATTTGCCCTCACTTCGTAAAAACTTTAGATTTTAAACACACGTGACGAATTGCTAAAGATTTCTCTTTTAAACAGGTCTAATTTCCAAAATTTTAACGTTTCATCGCTAAACTTAATTAGAATTAAAAAGTGTTTACATTGCGGGCGAAATAAGTGTTTAGTTGCTAAACACTTTTTTGTAGTGTAAATCTTTTCTTCCAACACTTATTGCCTAAGTAAACCGGCATAGGACATCATATACTAACTTTCAAGTATAATTCAGCAGCAGTTACTACATTTCCCATAGTCTCTTAATGGCGTCACGTGCTCATCGTGGAGTGAAGTGTTGAGGGTAATTTGGATAATGTGTAGGCCTGCTGACATTGTATTACCCGTGACTATGTACAAAAACTCCTCCGTCTACAATCGATGATGCCACAGTATGCCTATTAGTGCCAGGTACCATATACCAGCAAGTTTTGTTTTCACTGGAATCGCTTGCTAAACCTTTTTTGATCACATTTCTCATGAGACATGCATGGAGATACTAATTGCAGGATTTACTTTCATACTTTCAGTTAACAGGTTAATAACTCCATGCATACATACGATCGGAGGATCTTGGTCATCGGTCATACCTCTGATCCAGCCTAATGCATTTATTGTAAAACTCATACAATGCCATAGCCAATAGCCAATGGCGTAGCTACTGGGGGGGGGGGGACCTCCCCTCACTGAATCGCCCACCCCCACTGGCGACCTGGACAAAAAATTATACTCATGCTGGCCGATGATAATGATCAATCCGGGCTACCCGGCTACCAGGCTACTATGACATAGATACACTTGCGATAGATCCAAGCAGATGCAGGGTACCGTACGGTGTTCTGCAATTGTGGCCCACTCTGAATTTTGGAATAAATTCAGGTAGACTGTGACGGAGTTCTGGATGGATAATTTTCTAGCAGATTTAGAGTGGCTGAAATTGGCCACCTTGATGTGGATTAAAGTGTGCTCCTAGCATGTGGCCTGTTTCTATCTCCTGTAGGGTTTTTTTTTTCAATACCAGGGGATGCACAAATTTGTTCCAAAACATACTTGGTGTGGTGGGTAGAATATTTGAGTCAAATATGGTTGGAAGGAATTTGCACTTTGCACGGTTATTGCTGCCAGTCATTGACCAGTACAACAACCAAACCATGCCTGCTGGGTCAATGCATTCTCAAGGGTCACAACTTTACCCCCTTTACCTCACAGGACATCAGTTATAGCTCTTGGGTGGAGTGGACATACCCGTACGATTTCCGCAAAATTTAACATCGGGCAGGAATTCGGGAAAAATTCAGGCAGGAATTTTGAAAAAATTCCGACAGGACTTAAATTTTGAAAAATGGGATGGTTTTTCAGAAAATTCCTAAATTTGGCTGAAATCTTAAAAAAGATATGCCCGAAAAAAAAAGAAAGAAAGGTCTTAAAGTCGCAATAAAATTTTCGAAAGCCAAGTCAAGATTCCAAAATTTCGCTGCGCCTTGTGGCAGCGCAAAAAGCTATTGTTCGTGACTTTTACTTCACAGATAATCACAACTTAATGCCCGAAATTGTCGAACGCCCAAATTCTTTCAAGCATTTGCCCGAGAATGGAAAAGTATCATCGTCAGGGTAACATAGTTACGAAAAATCAAACAGATAAAAAATCGCGACACATTTGGCAGTTTGGGAAACCTGTGGCTTAAAAGAAACAATTCATCCTTAAGCCTGTTTTTAAATCTTGTGTAACACAATACTTGAAATGGCCGATTATTTTAAAAGCATCAAATCTTTGCCGAAAAACAGAAAACACTATATTTGAAGTAAAATTTTGATGGAAAATAACAAAGATCTGCGACAAATTTGGGAAAGAATGAAGAACGTAAAAATAAGGTTTTCATTATCCCCACTTCATACATGCGACAAAAATTGCCCGAAACGGTCAAATATTCGGACAAAGGTTAAAACAATGCTGGGACGTTTCCAATTGCCAAATTAATTCAATAGACAGACGGGCAGGAAGACAAAAGTTTGCCTTCTATCCTGCTCTAGAGTCAAATACGAGCAATGGTTATGAAAATCGGGTAATTTGTTTTTCGATACTTTAATGATCATGCAATGTGAGAATGTCTTCCCATAAGTCTGCTTGAAAATTCACCTTGTAATGTTACATTTTTCAAAAGTAAAATCATATATAGTCGGAAGTTAGAGCAGTCACACAATAAATATATATGTTGAATTTAGCCAAGAGTCGCAATAGAGTGAAATTCATTAGCATGTTTTCAATTCCGTTTTGTAGTTTTCCCCCGAAAATATGCGGGACCATTTCATCGATTGGTAGTGATACATTTTATCTGGTACTTTTCTAACCAAATAGCGACTGCTTAGATCCCCTATAAGCCTGGGAAATGTCATTTTCGACTGCATGTCTCAGGGGTCCGATTTTCAAAATTTTCTATTCGCTCCGCGCCAACCAGTGGTGGCGCTCCTCGTAGATAGTCTTTCTAGCAGAATTTTAGTTTCAAAGGAACATTTTTTTGCAAACGTAACCTCGAAATAGCGACTGCTTATCCACCTATAAGCGCAGGAAATGACATTTTTGGCTGTCTGAAGGGGTAGTTTTCAAAATTTCCTGTACGTTTCGCCCCAACTTATGGTGGTGCTCCACTTAGTCTTTCTGACTGAATTTTAGTTTGGAGTAAACTTTTATCTGTAAACGAAACTTAAAATAGCGACTGCTTGGATCCCCTTCATAAAGGCCTGTATACAGGAACAACATTTGTAAAACATTCTCAAAACACTTCACCTGCAACAAACCCAAAACATGCTTGTTTTCGGTTTGTTGCACAGTGTAGACAGAGTAAAAACAATTTGAAAACATTTTGAAAATGTTTTGAGAATGTTTTGAAAAGAATTGACAGGATATTTCTCTTGCAACATTTCCAAAACATTTTCAAAACCGTAGCGGTATACCCTGTCTACACTGTGCAACAAACCGAAAACAGCTTGTTTTGGATTTTTTGCACAGTGGATGTTTTGGAAATGTTTTCGGAATGTTTTGCAAATGTTACTCGTGTATACAGGCCTTAGAGCCTGGGAAATGCCATTTTCGACTGGCTGAGAGGTACGAATTTCTAAATTTTCTGGACGCTCCGCGCCAACCAGTGGTGACGCGCCGCTTTGACTGTCTTTAGGCCAGAGTTACATTTTTCCGGCAAAAATCTTCTGCACCAAAACTGAAATGTTCCCCTACGCCTATGGAAATAAATACCTTACTCAGACGTGCACTGGAACAGCTGCTTGCAACATTCAGGAGGATTCCGGATTTGCAATCCTAAGATACATAGTCCAGTGGAGTAATGAACTGAGCTAATCAGTATCTCAAAGTGTGTTTGAATCTGAGGAAAATAACAAATTTTTCACTAGAACTGACGACAATTAAACTTGTAAACTTGTGTAAAAGTCCAAAATTTTCTGTGTACGCTCCGCGCCGACTGATGGTGGCGCTACGCTTAGATAGTAAACTCCAGACCGCCTACAAAAGTATCCAGCTCTCCCATAGCCCCCTCCCCCCCCAAAAAAAAAAATCCTAGCTTCGCCACTGACTACAGCCTAATAGACGACTCCGGACGGTCAACTGATGGTCTGTTTTAGTAGCACCTAACTGGGGTCCATTATCTTTAGTCTTTACAGTTTCTTGTTTACCTCTATCATGGATGGTTGTGCACTAAATTGTATATTGATTCCCTCAATTTTACTGAATACGAAGGTTTGAAATTCATATAGACAATACATGTAAATGATGCATATGGACCCCACTAGTGGCCAACTACAATCACTTAACAAGCGCTCTCCGGATATGTCTATACAATACATAAGTAGCGTACGTACAATACACTTACCATATCACCGTTGGTGACTCTATCAACTTAAATGAATTTGCCATTGGAACGAATTGTACTAATTAATGGCACTAGACGCTAGTCACACCACAGCATTTTTAAGCTGAAATCCTTTCCGATTTTTTTCTAAATTAAACCAATATTTTTCCCCTCATATCACATCACTATTGTTTATCAGTATAAATATTCAACAGTGAAATCCTTTTCTGAAATGCACATACCTCGTCATAACAAATTCACTATACACATTTCGGTTACACAATGACTGCGCATGATCAGTTCCATACAATAAGCTATCTCATATTAAAACGCGCTGAAGTCACGTTCATGGCCTTTACTGCGATTTTCTTTCTGAATACACTGGTCTGCTATAGCCTAGTTGTTTCCTGAGAACCGAACTGTAGGTAAAGGTTCGTTTGAGCTACTAAGCAATCACGATTTATGAAAATTCCATTTTTTCAGAATATTCCAGAGTCTGCTCGATACTTGGTACTCATTGGAGAACTGAAAGTAGCTCTGAAGTTGCTGAGACGTTTGGCAAATACCAACAAATCAGACCTTCCCGAGGGAGATCTTATTCAGGCAAAGCCATCGGAGGTTGTAAGTTTACAGTTTGAGATTGTTGCTGTTTTTTCCCGCAGGCTCTCTTTGTTGAGGAATTCGTATCATCACATTCACATATAGACTAGCTACGTATGTATCATTTGCATTTCTACAAGGGAACATGACGTCATATAATATCACAAGTCAGGTGTGATATGGGGGGTGTGATATGGGGGAAAATTCTAACTAATGTAGTCGAAAATTGTGTTACCAAACTATTTCAAATAGATATACTTTAATGACATGGCTACCAAAAATTTCCATTCTTTACTGATGAGAAGAAGAGGCGTTACGGAGGACAAGAAGGAGCTTATTCTTGTCCCCACCCCCAAGTTAGGTCAGTTAGGAGTTAAGTAAACCAAAAGATGAGTTAATATACCTTACCTGAGACTGAGAAGTTTTCCTCTTGACCCCACCCGAGGAAGGGGAAGCAGTTGGGCTCGGTTTCAAGCTGCGCCCGAAAATTTTTGCCCTCAATATTTTCATAAAGTTGCCCTTAGTTTTCCGCCCCCCCCCCCCCCCATTTGACATTTTGGGACCGTCCCTGCTGATGAGTTATACCGTATTTTACCACTTTTTTGTGAAAAGGGCTAGAATACTCTAATATACGGCAGTGTTTTTCGACAATGACGCGTGTAAATCTTGCAAGAGTCAAAGAACGAAAATACAGTTCCAAACATTGACGCAATTCTTAGGGTACAGTCTCGTCTTCATTTGTGTCAATTATCAAAAACATGGAAATTTACACAGCCGAAATATTTCTGTTTTCATTAATAGGAGAAGAGCGCCAGTGTTTTATCACTTTTGAGTTCCGACTACTGGCAACAAACACTTTCGTTATGGGCCGTCTGGTGAGTACATAGCTCTTTAAAACCTAGAGAATTGCGCAATACTAGAACTTTTGATTTTAAACACCATTAAGAAGTCGGTAAACTTTTCGCATTTTCTTCGGCTGGGGTATGGAGGGGTATTTTGAATACAAAATATGACACTCAACCGTCTTTACGATATTAAGATTAATTATGTAAGCAACATAGATTGAGCAACATCGACACTCTGCCGACTAAATATTAAACCAAATTCAACTTTAAAATATGACACTTTCAATAAAGCCTACGTATAAGACTCGATATGGTATACGAAACGTTCCACCTCTCTATGGCCTAAAAGGCAGTCAACTCTCACCTGCAATTATGTAGTAGTCTACAGAAATTCTCAATTGGCACAGCTCTTTGACTGACTGACTGACCGACTGACAGCAAGTTCAAACGAAGCAGAGTACTGTAGCTCATATCAAACTGGATGTACTGTATGTACTAAGAATGTTCTGATTACACATTGGGGTATTGTATTCGCACTATGCACCAGTAAACTGGGATTTTGTCCTGATGAGGATGAGTTTTAGACAGATTTGGGAGGGGTTTAAGTGAGTAAGTTAGGAGAACTGGAACTGTTTGAGGTGAGAGATAAGGTCTTTAAAAGAGCAACATAATTAAAAATTGTCTATTTTTTCTCTTCCATGATCATTCTTCTTTAGGTTTACTTCTTACTTTGTTTATATCGGCATGGCGCTTTCAACAAATTATCTTCTCAACATTCAAACTATTGATAACATTAAAAAAGACTTAAATTCGACGACGGTGATTAGTCCCGAGGTTACTAGGCCCAAAGAACTTGTAATTTTACCTTTTTATGACGAGTGCAATCCACCGCCAAACTGTTCATTATATTTCAACGGAGAAGGTGACGTCAGCTTTTTAATTGCATCCGTTGGGGATTTAGCAGGTAAATATGTTTGTTTCGTATACCAAGTGCAGAGGCTTATCAGGAGGGTTGCGCCAAGATGACGCAAGGTTTGATGGACCGCGATTGGGGGGGGGAGGGGGCGACCCTCTCAACATTTGAAAACTGATGATTTCGAAGCGGGCTGACGAGCGAAATGGTGCCACGTTTGAGATAATCTTAAGCATATTTGATACAACTATGGCGCATATTCGGGGAGACAGCACTTGTTTTGTTTATCTTTAATCTGGATTCACTATTAATGTGGTTGACTGACACTTTTTCAGGAGCTCAAATTTGAAATAAAAACATTTTCCCGGTCAACTCTTCAGTTCAAGCTTTGAGGGGGGACCTGTAAACAGACAAGAGACTGACGGGATGGCGAAAGACGAGATATTTTAAGATGTGTGGAGGCAGTAGTATTGCTTGTATTGAAGTTGCTTTCTTCAGAGCTTTTCTGTGATGTTACCTCACTGATATTCTCACTTGAGTATATGGGTTTAGAGTAAGTGAACTGTAAAGAATTCCACATAAAGCAACTCGTAAAATAAAGATATTCAGTGATATTAATGACCCAAATTTTTGACAAGAATCCGGTTAGTGCTCAAATTGGTTAGATTCTTTTCAAATTTGACTTGGACGTTTTCAGAGTGGAAAAAGTTTGGGTCATTTCAGTCCACAAATCACCTGACGTTTAGTTATTGGTAGAGCATGATCTGTGTCCCACCCTGCAAGACCGAGTTACAATACAGGCTTTAACAATGGAACTTAACGCCGTTACACCAGATTATGGAGAACAATCCATGTCCCACATTTGAAAAAAGGAGTGGATGGCGCTCCAACAAATGAAAGCAATAAAAACCTGGGCAACCGACGTCAGCATGATGTTTTCAAATTATGACCCAAATGGTTCAATTTGACCCAGTGTGGGGTATACGTTAACTCGAAATGTTTGTACAATTTGTAGTATATTTAGAATCTATTTAAACAATCACCGGTGACGGGTAACATAGGATTCACAAAATCAACAAAAAGGAACTTTAGATTTCACGATACGGACCTCATCTACAACGTACGAAGTGACGTCATTTGTGTCTTTGCCTGTTTCGATATAACGCGAAATACCGCTACGCCTTGTAACGTAATTGCAGGGCAACGTAGGAGATGACGTCCGCGTCTTGTAATCTAAAGTTCTTTTTACTCTTTATCGAACGAAGCTTTGGATGTATTCCCTTCTATATGGAGGGCAGTGCATTTATAGTCATTCAGCAGTATACCGGGCCTGCGAGATTGCAAGATGAAATCAAAGCAAAACCAACAATTGCACCCCGGCACAGGCTATGTTTGGAAATAAAAAGGATATAATGCCTTGAAGTAATATTTCTGCACAAACGGACAATTTGGAGTTAACATGATATTTTCAACCAATGATTTGTACATACGCCGTGCAGTTGTTTAAAAAATTGTCTTTTCTCATTTTTAGCTATTCCAATAGTATTTGCCATCTTAATTGTGCTTGGACATCGCTGGACTGTCGGAGTATGCATGGCGCTAACATCTATTACGTGTGCCTTTATCATCGGGCTAATGAGAATGTAAGTATCTGTCTGCTATATAGACCTTGTGCATATAATGTCACAAAGCGGAATGCACCCCCTCCTTTGGGGGCAAAACAAAGCAACACAGACAAACGGAGACAGCTGATTTGTCAACCAGTCGAATACGTGCGTAGTCTGCAACAGGTGCTGAGCGAATTCGTACCACGTGTTCCATGGTTCTGCCCAAAGGATGACGCCACTATGACGTCAGTATGTCGTCAATGCACAAGGTCTATTGATTAAATTGGGCGAATTACCTTTAAAAAGAATAGTCCAGAGTCAAATAAATTTATGTTTGACATATGTTAAAGAAGAACATTTTCTTAGAATTCTGGTTAAAGTTTCACTGATTTCCTATGTTCGGTGTTTAATATATATTAGCAATTGAAGTCGCCACATTATTCATAAGAAGTGAACTTGAATCAAGCAGGTTTAATGATGCCGATACACATTGTTTGTCAATGTTTTGCTTTCCTTTACTTTTCATCCTATTAGTTTGACCTTGAATTGTGAAGGGATGCTTAGGCCTACAGGTATCTTTCCAGTAAGGTCTAAAAAAAACTTTTCAAAATTCCATTGCTCAGGAGGCACCTATGGAATCAACTTGCCTAAAATTTTGTTAAATTATAAATAAAAACAGAACATTGGCCAACAATGTAAATCACTAACATCACGCTTGCTCGCTTCAATAATTGCTAATATCTCGAGAACCAAACTCAATGAATAAAAATTCACCAATGCTTAGAGTGTTCCTCATCAAAAACCAATTTAACTCTTGACCAACCTCTTAAAATAAGTGTAAATTCTTAAACATAAACGTTTTATCTTGTTTTCATTTCTTTCTTTTATTTTGGCAATGCATGCGAGTCATGTGCTCCCTTTTGGGGGTCAATGAATCCATCAAGATCCTGAGCTATAATTGCTAAAACCCTTCCCCTATAAAATTGTTTTGCTATTGTTTGCGCGGACTTTATCATTCAAACCCATATTGCAGAAATAACCACAGAACATGGTCAGTGAACTTGTAGTAACCTCGTTTTTATCAAACCGTTAGGTTAAGAATAATCACAAACTAGCTATACACTGCCCTCCACTACACTTACTATAACGCATCACACTTGATCACACATCACTTGTATTGGGTTCTGCAGGTAGGTCTAGCATAAAGTGTAAATACACGCAATACTCCACTTACAATAAACCTTGTTACACGTATCATATACAGTCCTCATACACCTTTCATAGTGATATAACGTGTTGATAACCGTGCCGAACTACATTTGAGCGAGTTGCCCACATAGGATATCATATCTATAAACACTAAAAAGTCATGTTTGTGTATTAGAAGTGGAAGGTGTTGCATACCAAGATATCCTTGGGCGGCTATCCCTTGGAAACAGCGGCACCACTCAGAGTATTTCAATTTATATCTATTTGTTTTATTTTTTACTTATTTATTTTTTTACTTATTTATTTATTTATTCATTCATTCATTCATTTACTTATTCATTTATTCGTTAAGTCAAATCCGCGGGGGAAATTTTTGAAGCGATCAAATTTTGATCCATGCATTTTGTATCCAAGCGGCCATATACGTTCAACAATGCAATAGCAATGTAGGGTAGCCCAAAACATCTGCGGCTGAAAAACTGGAAGCCCAAAACCTCCACTATCACTATTTTTCCTCATCCATTACTTATGCTGATGAGCACCAGTTGGGTGGCAGTCGCGGTTGGTTTCAATTCTGGTCTTCGGTAGAACCAGCCAGGAGTCGAACGCTAGACCTCGCGACTATAATTCGAAAGCTATAAAAACTCGTTCGGTCAGTCTAACCAATTGACCACGCAACCACGTCCATGTATTTGAATATGCAGTCTTATTTTTCTGCACGATGGTACATGTGTATCAGTTTTCATGTACAAATACAACAATCGTTTAACACAGAGAGCGTCTTTCACTCCCTCTACATATGGTATTGCCTATTTCTAATACACAGTTCGTTGATTGCATGTTTGCATACTTTTGATTCGTGTACATTACAAGCGATCGAAATCAAGCCATCCATGCTTTCCTTCAGGTCGATAAAAGTGTGGTCGAAACAAAGCTTAAATAATTTTAGAGCATGATGTATTCCTCCAACATCATCATTTCCAGGTGCGGAAAAGGGGCCACCACTTAGCAGAAACATGAATGAAATAGGGATTAGGAAATAGGTTAGGGATTAGCGTTTTCGTTACTAAGGTAAGAAATCTTGCCACTCCCTGGTTAAGCAGTACGCATCGACCGGAAATAATTGAAAAAATTAATCAACAAAGGAAGGAAACGAAAAACGAAAAATAAAAAATAATGAATTTTTAAATATAAAATAAGTTAACTTGAAAGCGATTTTGTCCGAGTGCTTGTCCCATTTTTGCCTCTCGTACGAAAATCAAAGGCTAGAGATTTTAAGGGAATCCTGGTGAGGCAACAAAGTAATTAACTTGCAGCGCATAAAAAGTGTCTTCTCCTGCCATCTGAGAGGATTCTGACACACTAAGATGTTTTGGTACGCTATTGGTACGCCACATTGCGATGCCGTTTAGCTTAGATAACCCGGTCTGTAAGGTCTCCATTAGGAAAGGCTATGAACCCTTTCCTAGAAAGCTAGATGCATTTTTCCCCCACATGTCAATCCTGGCGTCATTAAACCGGTCATCATGCTGGCGTCCGTTTTAGATTACTATAAAACATGGTCAAATTGTGACCATAAAGATTTCTTTCAACTACATACTGATAATGGAGATTCTATGTTATTATAATTTAATGGCCTCAAGAGTTTCGCATGACCCAACTGGGGATGACCTGGATCCAAGGGGGCATGGAGCACCATCTATACAATTAATATGAAACCTATGGAATCGGGATGTTACGTTTACTCTTCTCCCCGCACCCTGCAGGAAGGTCTGGTCCCTTACCTATAAAATCTACCGACCGGTCAATCGCTACTAGCGTCCAAATGCACTGGAACCAGCAGATTCCTTTGGTATACGAAAGGAACTGGCAGTGTTATGGAAAAAGTGAAAACGTCCGGTTCTCTCTTCATGGTGTATCGTTGGCTTCTAACGTTCAGGGTCCTGGGTATGACGTTAAACTATATCCAGGTGGGGTGCGGAGGCCACGTGTGGCGAGTAGTTTGCTCCCGACTGTTGCCTTTCAAATGCACAAACAAGACTGATATTACTCATCCCTCTACAGCGAGTTGTGGGTTGCACCTAACTGACCATATCCCTCTATGGTTGTCCCTCTTGGGCCAAGTGTGTAGAATATGCCCATAGTATTTCCCACCTGTGGTAAAAGGTCACTAAATGGATGGACATGAACCAGCTTCATCTGGATGACACTGTATAACACATTCGTGTTGCAAGGTGTGTCGCTAAGTCTCATCGAAACTAATTTAACGTTTAGTTTTTTTCTAAAAGTCCCCACGACTCTCTGGCGAAGAGCCAAGGGGCGAAAACCAAACGATTACTCCCGGAGGAGTTCTGCTCCCTTAAGGAGCTTAACGTCCCAAATGGACAAGTACGCCCTCCAAAGGGCAAACACTGAGTGGTCCTGCTCTAGACTGGCTGAATAGAACAGAAGCCACAACCTGGATGCAGTTTAACGTCATGCCCAGGACGTTTAGTTCCACATACCATTTAAGCTTTCTTTATCTTGTGATTATTTTCGGCAAATAATCTGCTCCAAGAAATGCATTTAAGCCTCGCAACTGCATACAGTGCAATAAAACCTAACTTCCCAAAGCAGGGAAGTTCCCTGCCTAGAACTGGGAGTTTTTATCCAAATAGTTACTTCTTACTGAAAGATTGTCTGTCTCTTTAAAAGTTTTTTTTTTAAGTTTAGGAATATGAACAAGCATTGCAAATTTCACTTTTAATATACTTGAGCTTTTCTTGTGAGGCAAAAAGAGCATAGAGGAGCTTGCCATACCATGTTCGGTCATTAGTTGGTTTTGAATTCATTTCAAATGACAAAGTCGCATTAAACTGTCGTCATTCTGTCGTCATTCTGAACATGATGGCCAAATGTGACGACCTTCTGCGGGATTTCAGAGGGCGACCTCATTACTCGGGCGGAGAGGAGAAGATCAGTATTTGGTGCTTAAGTATGAAAATACAAAATTTAAGGTAACCTGATAACACTTCCTTTAAGTCTTCTCTGAGGTTAGTGTCTGACTTTTTTTCTCTTTCTCACAGGGCTGATATGACTGCTTTAATTTTTATAGTGAGGGCGCTTTCATTCGGAATATACGGGTCACTCTTTCTTATAACGATAGAGGCATATTCTACTTATAATCGTTCCATTGCCATGGCAACTGGGCAATTTCTCGCAAAGACTGCTGGATTTTTGGCGCCATTTGTGGCGGACGTAAGTAATATCAGACTTTAAGCTGTGGGACCCGGATGTCACCTGACAAGCTAACGGGTTGAAGAAACTATACCCATCTTGGTCAAAAAGTGTTTATCTTTCCAGGGAGGTGTAACTAGTCACACCTCCCTGATCTTTTATTGTTTGTTTGTTTGCTTAATTTTTTTTATGTTGCACCTTTTGATCAATTTGAAAAGTTTCTATTGACCTAAAATTTTCTTGAGGTGAATTACGAATCCAACAGTTTTCTTCACGATCTTAGTGTCACGAAGAATTACGCATTGGTTTAATTTCTTCCCATGCATAGAAATACATCTCCCCCTCCCCCACAGAAGGCTTTGACAGTTGCTGACGACTATCGGTCCTATTCCTCGAGCGTTTAATACAAGGGTGACGTAAGATTGTTGCAATCTTTTATTTCTAAACATCCGGAATTTTTGGGAATGCAAATTTGAATGCAATTGAAGCAATATCCGTAGGTCTATGGGTATAACTTTCCTCGGCCTTACACTCGGCGACAAGGAATTAGAGAGAATTGCATCATGGGCTGAGGTAGGCGTCTAGAATATCCGTTCGTGCATGGTTCAGCTCAATCAAAACCCATCATAACATATACCGTACTAATAAATACTGCACTGTTAAAAAATTTCTCTGTAAATTTACATAATTTTTATGGCAAATTTTTTTCCAACCAAATAATGTTTTTTCTTACAGCCAGACTGTAATTATGAAAAAACATTAAGGGTTTGTTATTTCTTTACAGTTTTTGCATGTAAATTAGTTTACAAAAGTCTACTGTAAAATCGAATAACAGAATTGTTCTGATTTGTTTGCCTTAAGTTTATGTGAATATACAGCCTACTGTTTTCATTCCCGACGTTTTAATATTTATTATAATATCGCTTTTTATCTTTCATATGTTATTACATAACATACACTTCACCATTACGTAGATCAGGTTTTTGCTTATCAATGTAATGTGTCGTTACGAAGTTGTTTTCAATCAAAACACATTGACGATGCTTTGTTGTCATATTGTTGTCTAGTAGACTGCTATCTCTAGGAACTTTTTTATTGGAAAGTCACATTTTTTGTACCATATAATAATTGTTTCTAAAATAAATATGACAAAGAATGCAAATACATTGGTTGCAAACATTTCCAGACAAGGTAAACAATAAGTTTATCACTTCCTGATTAAAAAACGCCAAAGAAGATATTGTTCAAAGCAACAGCAATCTTTTTGTTAGGAAAATGCCTACAAAATAAGCTCCACCTACTGAGATTTACGTCATAAAGTGGTAAATTTACAGACTCTTTCAAGCAAATTTGTGAAACGTTTTTAATTTGCTCCGATCAAGTGCATAAGTGCCTGTGGCGATGAGTTGACATTAGTGTACCAATTGTCAGTGCTTTGAAATAAGGGCCTTACAATTTCTTTTTACTTAAAAATGTGTGACAAAACACCAGTTGTATGATATTTATAACTAAGAACGTAATAACTAAGTATGCTTTTATAATAAATGTAAGTTAATTTTCAAATAGGGCCATAAATTTTGCCAAAAATGTTTTTTTTTTTAAACTGAAACTTAGCAGAACGATGCATGTTATATATTGAAAATTTTCTGGCTATTTCTTACTTGTTTGTTTGGGCTTATTTTTGTTTCTTTGTCAGCTTAAAAACAAACTGAATATTTGTTAAATGACAGTATATTTATGTGAAATCAGAAAAATACAAAATACTGTTAAAATTTCCGTAAATTTACAGAAAAAGGTTTACAAAGCAGTAAAATGTGGTTAAAAAAGCAGACAGAAATGGTTTTTCAAATAAACAGAAAATACATGTTAAACAACCTTTTTTTATTGTAGCTATACAAGAATGACATCATGTGACGTCAACTGCAGGCAAAACAGTGAAGTGCACTCCAAATAGACTTAACTGTCCCACAGCAGTTGACTTAATTACTCGCGTGTCCGACTTAATTTGACACCAGTCAGCTTGTTGCAGTTCTTGCTACAAACGTAATGATACGCGCTAGCCAGCCGCTTAAAAAATCTTGAGATCCTTTTACTAGTACCTCTTGCCAGTTCTTGTGATTTGCTGCGAGTAAAGGCCTTCACATTACGTGACTTTCTTCAGGGTCACAAGGATTCGCAAGAGCTCGCTTACGCGGCCTGGCGGTCGCTGCGTTTTGGCCATTTTAGAGAAACTCGCTTGTTGCTGTAAGGGAGTAACATTGCAGTTGGCAAAAATTTTGCTGTGTACGTTTATCCTGATCAGGCGTGTAGCCAGGATTGTGTCATGGGGGTTTGGGAGCACGGCATGAAGGAGAAGTCTAAGTATAGAGAAAAACGGCTATTTTAGGTGTTTTTGCATTGCAAGGTTGGGTCATGGAGGGTTCTAACCCCCTCCCCTCCCCCCCCCCTCCGTGGCTACGCCACTGGTCCTGATCGTCAAATGTCAGGAAATCGCAGCATATTTCAATGTTTGATCATTAAATTTCCCTGGACAGTTTAGAGTTTCTTTTTTTACATTCCTTTCCAGATCATATTCGTGTGGTCACCCGAAGGAGCAATTTCAATATATTTTGTGGTAGCGACAATTTCAGCAATTTCTGCTTATTTCATACCACTTATTGATGCAAACCACCACATGTGACCTCGGTCGACAAAAACGTAGATAAAATCGCTATATTCAGATGGATGCATCAAAAGAAGACTGAAATGGATTCACATGTTTCTATATCCTGATATCATGTATGAAGGTATTGGAGAATTCCTAATATTTAGAAATATGATGGTGCTTAGTTACAGGCGATGAATCGAGGAGCTGTTGTGTAAAGAGGTGCAAACCGATGAATGACTCGGATCACCTTGCGTCTATGCGTCTCGTACAATAGATAGATCTTGAATTAAAGATATACTGAGGACCAAGATTAGCTGGAGATAAATTTTATTTTAA
The DNA here is from genome assembly GCA_037179385.1 of Holothuria scabra. Classification (NCBI taxonomy): domain Eukaryota; kingdom Metazoa; phylum Echinodermata; class Holothuroidea; order Aspidochirotida; family Holothuriidae; genus Holothuria; species Holothuria scabra. Next base: position 42,899,091 of record CM074183.1, read on the forward strand.
TTGTTTTAAAGGGAAATAATTGCCTTAACTTAAAATAAATTAGTTTCATTTTATGAAGAAGATGATGTCGAAGATCTGAGCAATGTTGCAATGAGTACAGAATCTACGTCGTTGGCAGTTAGAAGCAATTTGACGGAAAGTTATTCACAAGGACAGACAGTTTGACCTAGATCATTAGGCGCAGTTATGTGATCATGGGGTCTTTACAGTGAAAGTAGCATCGTCGAGATGATACGGGCAATAACTTTCAAGGATTCTGTAAATTTCGTACAGAAACATCTCAAAAGCAATATTCTTGCAAACCTCGTCGTTCTGCAATTTCAGGCAAAGTGAACTTTCAGCGGTTTATATTTGAAACATAATTTTCCATGGAGTTGCAACTGGTTTATCTCTGAGACAAGTAAGACCTGTGGAACGGGTTTCCGTTTCGTTTAGAATCAAATTTCTGTTTTATGTATGTGGATTTTATGAGGCTTGATCTAAAAGTTAAGAATAAGTTGTTGCTCAAGTAAAGTACAAAAGCCAAACAGTCTACGGCTTTGCAGGCTGGGTTCATAATTCCGTGCGAAGAAAGTCTTACAGCAATTAAAAAAAAAATACACAGTATACACAGGGATTAAATCATATACAAAACAACAATGGAGCTAGAAAGAGACAAGGGCCTGCTACTGACCCTACTGTTTCCCACTCACACGGCGCCCTCTTCATTCACTGACACCTCGAAGGTGTTGTCGAGGTTAAATGCAAAACAATGCCTTCATTTACATTTTTGCATGACCGATTATTCGATTTTCACGAGCTGCGTCATAAAAACCCAGGTCGTTATCATTTCTCACGGCGTGTTGTTGAACCATGTCAAAATTCTTGACCACGAGTCGAGTCTGCTGTAGCAGGGGTTGTAAGGCACTCCTCCCTTGCAGATGGTAATAGAATGGTATGGAAACAGGGTCAAATAGTTTAAGCATTGAGTTATTTCCATTGTTTATGCATGAAGGTGCTTTTATCCGTTATGCAGTCGTATCTGAATTACTGAAATGCAACAGAGTTCTGTATTTTGTTGAACATTTATGAAAGATAGTGAAACTCTGAATTAAGGAACCGGATGTTTATAATGATTTCCTTTGACAGCATGAAACAATGTCTTAAATGTGATAAGGGGAGGGGGAACAAGGACAGAAATGATTGTTCTTTTTTGATTTCTTCAAGTTGCTATTGAGCATGCATATTTCCAAATCGAAAGAGATTGAAATATTAACAACGTAACAAATATTCTGAAAGTTATTTGTTTGATCGAAATATCTTCCCTTCAGTATCTTGTAAAACGAGACGGGGAATAAGAAATGATGATGGCGTTGCTTTGAGTAAAGACCTTGTGCATATGATGTCACAGAGCGGAAAGTACGCTCCCTTTTGGGGGCAAAACAAACCAATACAGAGAAATGCAGACAGCTTATTTGTTAACCAGTCGAATACGCGCATAGTTTGCTACACGTGCAGGGCGAATTCTTATGCGTGTGGTCACGTGTTCCATATTGTTCTGCTCAAAGAATGGCGTCACTATGATGTCATTGTGTCGTCAATGCACAAGGTCTATAGATTCTTGTCTAAAGGAAAATATTGCAGGTTTAATTGAAGTAAACACACCAAAGGCATAAAGTAGCTTCTGCTCGTTTCTCGGGTGACTCTATTTTTATTTATTATTTTAAGTAGTATTGTTATTCAAAAATTAGGTCTTCCTGACCGAGCTATTCGAACTACAAAGCCTAGCCTTGGAATGCGAATCATTAGAAAATTTATTACATTCAAATTATGGCTTCCAATTATTGTATTCCTTTTCTTAATCTGTGAAAACCTATTGTACTACCGGAAGATTAATCAACTAATTTTTACCGTATTTGATTTTCTCATCATTCCAAGAATTCACGTGTTGCAAATGTGTGAAAATTGAAAATATTTCCTTTTAAAATGTGCAGGTAACTAATCCCGTTTTGCTTCGAACAAAGCTGAATTTTAATCATTATGTGCTCATTCTCTGTTGGAATATGTCATCTCTGTATGAAAAGATTTTTTTCGAATTCCCTACGTCGCCCGCCTTTCTGTTTTGACTACGTACCAACTGTATATTTGATGTGTCAGTGGTATGTTCTCTAATTGATTACACACCTCCGGTCCTGCGCATGATCGCTGACGGCCCGGGGGCATTATCATTAATCAGAGTTGTAGAAAGTCACGCAATTTTGTATCCGAGGAGTCATTTACTACATTTCATGTGACACATGTCGGGTCAGTGACTCTTGTCATTGTATTATGCTATGAGGAAAATTATGAAACAAGTCCTTCAGTCATTGTCCTTTTCAAGCAAAATTGGTGATTCGAATCACTTCAACTCTGTCATAAGGGACGCTCTTATATCACGTGAAAGGACATAAACAGAACCGGCCAATCAGAAGTTTCAATGTTATTTCAAGCTCTAAAACGAAACAGTTTTCCTCAGTTTTATTTTTATTCCTTCTTACCCCGAGTTTTCAAATATAACATCAGATGGCACCTCATTTTATGTAGCGGTAACTGTTATTCGTAGCCTATGCAGTTGCACATACTGTCGTGTCATAAGTGCAACATATTGTACATAAGAAACTGACCACAATGCTTTCAAATTTCTGCCTTTGCTTGGAATTGGACTTGCTTATCTTCCACTGGAGGTGACTTTCGTAGTATCATGCTCTGTTTTCATAAAGTGCAAAAATGAGTATATAAGATAAAAAATAATATCCCGGAATGCTTAGGTAAGTACATAGAGTCAATCAAGTAGTCTCACATTTTCTTTGAAGTGTTAAATAAAGGAAATGCCAGGTAAACCTGGAGGAAATTTGTAACACATTTGATTTGTGTAGTCCTTATTCTCATGATTTCGGCCTATAAAGACGATTCCTATTAGCGCATGTGTTTAGTGACTGTAGGCGGCCATTTGTGGGGGTCAATTAGCTTTAAATCGTCTTCATTTATTGTCTACATGAATTTCAAACCCTCATATTCAGTGAAATTTGAAGAAATCAAGATACAAGATGCAAAGAAATTGAAAGATTAAAAGGTGATAGATCCCGGTCATGGCCGACTGAAATCAGACCATCACTTGCTGTCCGGATTCGTATAGCTATCCTTATCGCTTCATTTCGCTTAGTGTAAGCATGCGGTCTTTCTTTGCTCATAGAACAGTTAAGATTCGGTCGGTGTTGTGAATAATAAATATCACTACCTGTAGCTGCTGTGTTTTACAAACAAGGTGAACTCAAAAGTTGCAATCCCATCTTTAGCTTCTTGTCATAGGCTCGCAGCCAAGGGAATGGGGGTGGGGGGGGGGGGGTGGGGGGTCCTTGGATATGACCTCCTTCCATAATCCAAGTTTGCAAAACAAAATAGCACAACCCACCAAAATAGTGATCATTACTCTATAAACTACAATTATTTTTTTTTAATTATATCTCAGCACAAATAGTGCACCTTTTTCTAGCTGTACCTCCTCCCAAAATCAATTTTCTCCAAATGAGAAAGAACACCCCCTTTTCCCATGGTGACGTGAACCCCTTCTATATCATAACCCTGACCGCGTGTTTGGTCTAACGGTAAGAGCATCTGCCTCTCACGCGGAAGGCCCGGGTTCGCTTCTTAGGTCGAGTCATACCAAAGACTCTAAAATGGAACGTACTGCCGTTGTGCGTGATGCTCCGTGTATGCAATGGAGCAGGAAAAACAAATCAGTGAGTCACAACTGGGAAAAAGGCCGTGGTCGGCTCGACTTGAACCAATAGTTTGGAAACTGGGCCGTTAAACTCTATTTAACTAACTAACTACATCATAACCCTGGCTACGAGCTCAGCCTGCGGAGTTAAATGTGATCCCTAATCAAGGTTGGAATACCTAAACAGGTTATAAGACTGCAGGAATTGAAACTATAAAAATAGCCACAAGTCAATGTCGCTCCTCCTTACCTCCTATTTACATATGTATTCAGCAAAAGTCCTCATTTGTTCCTAAGTTTCCCAAATTCAATTGGCAATTTCTGTTTCGCACGTACAAAGTTGCATCATGAATGAACATGAGGTGCTTATGTGACGTAGAGGAACTATTGAGATTCATGTTACTTAGTATGTGTTTGTATATAGCCAATTTTTCATTCAAAGGACGGTTGTACGGTTGGCACGTCCATTGGAGCTTATAATTGAAGTATGATTATTTACTACTTTCTAACTCGAAACCGGTGAGTTAATGAGCAAATCTCCCTGCAAAATAGTCAAGTTTAAAGTCCGCCCTCTATTTTGAATTTTGGTGAGTAATAATATGTAATAACCTCTTGACCAAGGCTACATCCTCCCCTTCGCCAACTTCATAAAAAGCTTAGTGCATGGACAATACTTATACTACGTACTATAAAGACGTGATCTATCAATGTCATTAACGAATATTAAGAACACAACTTAGGCCAAGAAGAGAACCCCGTGGAACTCCATTTGACCGACAGCATAGTTTAAAGGGCCAAAAAATTGAAGTAGTGTAGTAGCCTGTGCTGTTTTATGATTGGCTGTTGAGAGTCATGTGACAACACTTTTTCTCTTCAAATGTGAAATTTACTTGAAAGTACTGCAATTGGTTCACCTGAATGTGCAATATTGAAGTTATAAAATATGCTGACAGATACTTCGAAGAGAAATTAGAAGTAAATTGTGATATTTATTTGTGGCTACAAAATAAGTTTAGGGGACTGCTCTTGACCTTTAATGGTTTGAGTATCCGACATGCAGCCAAAAGGTCCGGAGTTCGAGTTATAGCCCGGTCATCTGGTCATAACGAAGACTTTAAAAATGAAACCTACTGCCATTTTGCTTGGTGCTCAGCATAAGCAATGAAAAGGGGGAAATGAGACGATGAGCATCAACTGAAAAAAAACACGTGGCCGGCGCGACTTAAATCTATTGATAAGAAACGGAGCCGCAAAACTCCATCTAACTAACTCCACTTTTCACTGTTTTTTTTTTTCCAAGACGAGAACTCACCGATTACCATCAACTCTAGTCTGAGAACACGGAGCCACATATACGGTCAACACATTTTTCTTTCAAACCCAATCTTCTGCATGCAGGCAGTTGGTTAGATGGAGTTTTACGGCCAAGTTTCCAACCTATTGGTTCGAGTCGAGCCGGTGTAACAGATTAGTCTCGCCGGTTGAGTAAATCATGGCGGCGATCTCACACTGCGACCCTTGCACTGAGTAGGTTAACCGGGCAAATGCGTTCTATGATAGTATATCTCTGTGGTAGTTACACATACATATGTACCTACTTAAAGTTAAAGCATTTCAAAGTGACAGCCGTAAGAGACGTCTTCGGTTTCTGAGCGCCAAAAATAAAATAATTAAAGGCATTCTCTATACAACTGAAGGGAAGTTGCGGGTCAGGTCTTGTTCACGCCATGACGATAACCTATGTGCCTGTACCACTCTACAACAGGTGTGTGCAATGATCAGTGTGTCATAAAGTTAACCTCCAAAAGAATGAAAAACTCAGTGTGATGGATGTCTACGGAAGCCTCTAATGTTCTGAATTAATCGAAAAGTTAAATCATAATGGATTGCGAGCATGTGACTGGCGCAAATCGCAGCGTGGTATTAACATGTAGTTGAAACTGTGGGGGGATTGTGTTAAAGAGACAGCTAATATTATCATGTGTGTTTTTTTTTTTAAATGTGAATATCACGTCCCGTTTACGAATTAACAATGTACGTGTACTACATGTAGTTTTTTCTCTTTTCATGAACGATGTTCAATGTTGGGGGAGGTATACATCCTAGTTACTGGATTCTTTGTTTGAATGTACGTAATACCGACGTTACTGTAAATAACTGTTTATTTCATTTACTCGTTTATTCATCATGATTATGTTATGCAAAAGAAACAAAAAGTTGCAGTTCAATAAGCTTTCATGTTTCGTACGAGTCGTCAGGCTAACACATATCACAAGAGTGGTTTAACCAACACTCAATTAAGTTCAAACTGCTTCGTACGAAAATGTACTTACATATTGTATGTTATGTCTAAATCTAAAAATTAAGTGATAGCTTGCTATAATGAGTGAGACAGCACACGAAACAAACTAAAATTAAAGGCTGACTGTAACGTGTGGTTTGCTTTGCCCTCGACAAAAAAATAATATACCAAAAAGGGGTATTATGGGGAACAAACATTTCAATAGTTTCATTTCGTACGAAGTAGTAACTACAATATGTTATAAACCAACGATATTATTATTAGACTTGGATGCAACTTCGTACGGAACCGCACAAAGTATTGATTGTGATGTATTGATATCAAATTAAACAGTAAGTTGCCTTTATTTTTAGGTGAAATAATACACGAAAACATCAAACTTGTAAAATGCTATTGGACACTTCAACTTGCTGGAGGGGTCGCGCTCGAAAACAGCTGGTTACCCACTAGATCAAAGACAATGCATATCGCGTCCAACAACGACTTAAATTCTTTTCGTAAGAAAAGCTTATTACAATTATGAATTTATTTCTTGTTAAATATAAACTGTTTAAATCATTTACTCAAAATATATTACACAAACACTTGGGGGAGTATCAGCGTACGTAGAGTATCCCCTCAGCCGGGAACGTGACCAACTTTTGCCTTATTTCCCTCCAAAGGGCCACGGTAGCCTTTGTTACGGCATAGGCATATGGGGAAAAAGCACCTTAAAACTTTGGGGCTCTTCTGCAACTTGTGGGGGGGGGGGGGATGGAGTAATATCCCAACATCCATTTGGGGGTATTCGCGCCAGTATTATCTAGCAAGAAAATGACAACACTTTTCCCAGGTCCTTTCCCTTTCGGCCTCGATGGTTCTTTAATTAGAGGAGCCTCAGGGTTAGTAGGGTTAGTCCATGGTTTTCTTTTAGCGAACAAACAAGAATTAAGACCTAAAGCTGAGGACAAATATGATCTAGTATGACCAACGCACTAGGCTATATAGGTCCCGACTGAAGGCGGAAAATTAAAGTGAACTTGTTTCGCACAAAGAAGCACCAATATATTCTATGAAGTACTTAAATAGTAATTACGAGTTCATACAGTTTCGTACGAAAACGTTCGGAGTATATTGTTTACGAAATATATATCTAAAAAGTGCCAAGGAAGCTCCGTCGTTTTTAAAGTAAAGTTGCTTACGAGAAAGCCACAGAAATGACATTTCAACGTGCGGGGTAGCTTTTCACTCGATCTGCTTGGTCAATATGGATCCAGTGAGATTAAAGCACCTTGTCTGTTCCGGCTTAAAGGCGACAACAGTGTAATAGGCCTATTATTTCGTACATGTTTGGGAACACGGCAGATCGAAAATGCTACAAAATAACATATTAGGTAGTATTCATCTGAAAGATGAGACATGCGTGGATACCCCTAGAATTGGACTCCCCCTCTCAACAGTTACAGCAAGGGCCCGAAAGTTAAAACGTGGGTTTTACCATCCCCATACCGTTACACTCATTTGGAAGTTTATTCTCGATTTGTCTCATTAAACGGCCTCCCTTGGCCAAGGAGGAGGGGTCATTGAAAAAATCCGTATTGGAAAAACGAGGCATGTGCGACGCCAATAAAAAGCTAGTTTAAGACACACACACACTTGTTTCAGTTCCGGGTTCAAAGCACTGATGCTTTTCTTCATTCCCAACACCCAATAAGCGAACTTAAATGTACTTTAGTTGAAAACGCGTATGTTAGTTCGTTAGATCTGTGATTTAACGACACACCAACACGAATGTTTTATATAATGCCAGTCAACTTGGTAACAAGTTCAAAGTTTTAATTTATTTCCCAGTACTGTAGGTTCAAATTCAATTTTTGTTTCCCTTTAAGAGGCGACAGACGGGAAATACCATGGGCCTATCCTATAACCGCCAACCCACAGGTGTGAACAGGGGTGGAGCCAGGATTTCCCCGACAGGGGGCCAAGTTCCCCAACGGGGGGGGGGGGCAGCATTTCAAGGCGCCGACATAGAATGTGAGTAAGGCGCGCGTAGCCAGAGAATTCTTTTGGCATTCTTTTCAACAAATACTTAAAAATTTGGAGTTCATTTTGAAGACAAAATTTAACATTTTTGCAAAAAATTGGCTTTTGTAAGGACCATTTAAAAGTTGGAGTTTTCATTGGAAAAAAGCTGTTCTTCATATGGGCAAAATAAAAAACGTTATGTAGGCGACATCCAAATATCTTTTGGGGTTACGCATAAAATCCTACTAGGTCTACGTACTAATCCTTCAGTACGAATCTAGAAGTTTGCCCGACAAATTTTTCCTTTTTGGAACGAAGAATTAAAAATTTTATTAAGTTCTTTTTTTGTGGAGAAATTTTGGAATTTAATGGAAGAAAATTTGATTTTTGGTACGGCTATAATGAAAAACTTGGTTTTTTTCATTTAGTGATGTGCCTTTCAAGAGCAATATTAGATAAAATGTCGGGGTAATTAACAAACATGTTGACTTTGGTTATTTATTGTACCGAGTATCCATTGAAATTGGAAACTTTGCCACTTTTAACAATATGAAACTTATATTGGAGAAAAATTGCAATTTTATGACAGATTTGGAGGTTTTGCGGAAGAATTTAATCTTCTTGTAAGAAAAATCAAATGGGGTGATCTGTTTTGATTTTTGGGGTTACTGAATATGCTTCACGCAGATTAAGGCCCTCGGACCCTATTGGAAAATTTTCTCACGGAAAAGGGTTGGCTTCCCATACATTTGAAGTTTTATATTTTACATATTGACATAGACGCAAAGGAGCGTTTTAGTTTGGGAGAGGCAGAATTGGGTTTTTTTTTGTCCGAAAAATATAATTCCGACCGAAAAGCTATCAAAGTGCAGAGCACATATATTGTTGAAAAACTGAGAACCCCAGGCAGCAGGAAATAGCATTTCTCGGGCTCGTAACTAAAGACAAAGCAATCATTAGTTTAAGCTTTCTTTCGCAATAAAATTTTCACTTCATAATATTGCCCCAAAACAAAGAACAACTTGCAAGCATGCATTGTTCTGTTGAGTAACTTGTTCGACCAAGACACTTCCTAAGCTGAGCTCCACCATCAGTTGGCGCGGAGTGCACAGAAAATTTTTTTAAAACCTAACCCCTCAGACCGTCGGAATAGGCATTTCCCAGACTTGCAACTAGAAATGAAGCAGTCGTTGTTTTAAGCTTTCCTTTGGAATGAATATTTCACTTTCAAAAGCAAAAGACCAACTTGCTAAGTAATAAGAAAATAAGCAGATAAAAGGTACTGCTACAATTGACCCTCTTAAGAATCTTCGTTGTATTCAATTGAAAGGTCCGCTATAGATGAGATTTTCTACGTGACTGCCCGAACTCCAGACTACATATGATTTACTTCCAGCGTATTTGAAAATATGTCACGTTACAAGGTGAATTCAATTGAATTTCCAGTCAGGCTTATTGGGGGACACTCTCACATTATTGTTTATCATTATGTGTAGCTGAAACGGCCTGGCCAATTTTCTTTACCGTTACTAGAATTCGGCTATCGGGGCAGACCAGATGGCAGAACTTTGGGCACTGCATGCACATGAACAACTACTCGCCCGTTTTTGTAAGAAAAATTTAGAACGTGAGTTTCCTCGAAAAATGTGGTCTCCAAGTAAGCAAAATCAAGAAGATCGTCAGATTGACTGAAGTTTATCAGACCCGCATTTTTATCAGTTTATCGTGGGCATGTGAGATGAAGGCCCCCTGTTGTTGAGGAAATTGGATTTTCTCAACAACAGGGGGAGGGCAGCTTTCCCACCCGGAGCATGACCTTGCGGATTGAAGATGGGATGAGGGATTGCAGAGCTAGTAAGAAGTGATTAAAACCGATTCAGATATTCATTGAAATAGCGTTACAAAAGAAAAAGTAGTTCATAAAGAAACAAAAACAGTTCATGATCATCAATCCAGTAACTTAAAGGGCCAATTCTCTCACCCCAAACTACACTTCTTGTGGGGGGGGGGTACAGAAACTCTCCATTGGCCCAGATTTTTGATTGACTGTTAATTCAAACAATGCAGATAACCAAAGCTTCTATCACACAGCATGAACTGTACTGAGAGTGTTTTGGTTATACACATAGAGTATTTCTACACTCACCCTGAAGCAATAAACTGAGATTGTGACTGGATAAGGGTGAATTTCAGACAATTATGGGAGGGGCTTTACTAAGAAGGTAAGGAGAATTGATACTGTTTGAGGTGAGAGAACTGGGCCTTTAAGTCTTTACGTTCATCTTTTAGGTCTCCCCGAAGGAAATTACCATTCTTCCCCGACCGGGAATGAGATAGGACAAGGTACATGGAATGAGGTAAAACGTAGATAAGAAGAGGTCACTGAAAAGCGAACATTTCAAAACAAAAAATATGTTCAAGACCACCCGTCCAGCAACTTCAGTCCTTGTAGACTTTTTATTTTTTTATCATTACTTTTAGGCCTCCCCGACGAGACAGCCGACCTTCCCCGACGGGGAGCCAGCGCTCCCCGACATCAAGGCCATGCCCCCTCCCCTGCCGGCGCAAGCCTGGGTGTGAAAACATGTATGACGAAATGTTAAAACTTAGTGATTCTTGTACAATTAAATGGAAGTTCTACCCTCATGCATGGAGCGAGCCATGCTTAACCTGCCTAACGGTACGAGCCAAACAGGGAGCCAACGTTACAAAATTTGTGTTAAAGGAAGGATTTAAGGTCATATAAAGTTTCGTTATGTTGGAGATGTACTTGCATCCTGGTGAAATTCGCATGGAAAGCTGATGTGTGGTTCTAAAGATATGAGCAAGTAAACTTATCACAGTATCAACAAAGAGTGAACTTGAAGCAAGAATATCTTCTATCGGTCTCTTGTTTTTCTTTTAATTTTACAGCCATATTTTCTCCTCAACATTGTTTTTCTTTAAACTTTGCAGCCATATGTTCTACTCAACAATATTTTTTTTTCAAAATGTAATTGCATAAGTAACATGAGAATTTCACAAAGTTTGATACCCCACAGGGAGGTCATGTTCCCATTATCTTCAATGTCAACCCAACAGTCTGAAAAACAAAGGGAAGCAAATCATTCCTTGTCAATGTGAGGAAGTGATATGATCTCTGCTACCCTGAGCTCACTTTGGAATGAAAATTTATAACACTGTCTACATTTGGTTCCTCTGTAACATATGAAAATTGAATTTTTGCTTTAACTTCCCCTTTAACATAGTTCCATGCAAGTGCTGTGTTGCAAACATCTGGTATTTACACCCTGAAAATTGTGCTGACTCTGATGGTAATACTGTATATAAACTTTTCATCCAACAGTCTGACTGCATAAACCTCGAATGTCATATTGTCATAGCGACCTCATTTTCACTCTCTCCGATACATTCATTCTCTTCGCTTTACTTCTATCGCTTTTCGTCGCGGCGAGTATTGGATTTCTCCTTTCTCCTATAGCATGCCACACTCCTCGTAGAACTTTATGACTGCCGTGCAGACTATCAATTACCGGGGTGACCTCGCCGGTCGGTCGTATCACTACGGCATTACTCTAACCGGGCGGTTGTTTCACTACGGGGTGAAGCCGCCGCTCGGCGAGACTACTCAGGAGGCGATACTGCTCTGTTACACCGGTCACGGCCTGTTTTCCAGTAGTGGCTAACTGGCTCACCTTCAAGTTCTGCATGCAATTGAATATTTAGTAACACGTTATCTACACGGTATGAAATTAGCGCTGCAGTCGTTGGTTCGGAAAAATGGATTGCACTGGCGTATGTCTACTCGCCAATCATATGGAACGAAATTACTGTTGGTAACGCTGTTGGTGACATCGAATGTGTGTCTATGTCAATACGTGGGGCTACCACTACTGTCGGATTATGGGCCAATCGTTGATACGAAGGCTTGTACGGGGATGTTGCAGAGTGTGTAGGCGAAACGAGTTGAGATATGAGTAGAAGATTTAGTTCTGATTTAAGATGATTGGCGGTTTTATTCCGTTCGATTAACAACCGGCAAAAAAAGAAGAATTGTTAAAATTTAACTATATACAGATTGATTTAGGTGCTCGTCGTCTGAGGTCCAATGTTGTAACAAGTCACGACTCGAGTCACTTCCTCTCAAAATGATACTGACTCGATAGAGTTCAGGAGTACTATTTCCCCATTGAAATAGTATAGTGACTCGAGTCAATGACTCGACTTGACTCACTTAAAAGTTTGAAACTTGTGACTCGAGTCACTAATATAGTGATTCGATTACAACACTGCTGAGGTCTGCTGCACGAGGGACGCCTGGGTGAGTGTGATCAAAACTTGCAAGCTCGGAGCTTTCAAGTCTCGAAAGACGAAACACCTTCAGTCCCCTGATTGGTGAAAAGTTGTAACGCACCAAATTAAATGAATATTAAGGAAAGTGGTGATTTAAATGACCAATGAGGAGGCTGTAGAGGGTGAAATTGGCCACACCTTGAAAATATGGGATACAGCATACACGTGGACTACTGCGAGGTAGTTTCTAACGTTCACCGTAACACGAAATTACGAAATTCCCAATCAATTTTCTCTAACAAAAGCTCCATATTGGTCATTATTTGATTTAAGAAAGCAAACTTTTCCGCGCGCTTCCCGCGTCGCAAATTGCAATTCCTTAGCAGAAGTGCTAGCTCATACCTTCACTTTGGTACTGTAAACTTTCCCGAGCTCTGAATGGAAGTAACAAAATCGGAACTACACCTGTGACACCATCGAACTACACTTGTGACACCATCAACAAGTGACACCGTTAACTATATCTGTATATACAGTGCTATTTTCATAAAATTTTCTTTCATAAAATCCCAAAGCTCAAAAAATTTCATGGGAGAATCTCATTGCGTAGGTGTTGGATAACATTATGTAGCAAAAACGATCTTTGGTCGCCGTCCAACCTAAGAATTGCCGATAGAAATTCTTCAGTGTTCCCCCAACTGTTCAAATTTCCTTGTAGGAAACCCAGCATTCCAAACTTTTCTGCAATACAAGCTCCATATTTTCAAATATTTGGAAAGGGCGTTAATTTCAGCGGGCTCCCCGCGCTGCAAATTATGCCCCTAGTAGAGTGGTAATCACACTTAAAAATATGGTAAAATTTGGATGCTTGCATCAGAGACTTAATAACAGCCATAAATATGGTGGCGCTTTTCTCAGTGTACATTTGATGTCCCATCCACATGCAGACCCCACCCCGCTGCAAATTCCTGGATCCGTCACCGTCATATTTGTTATTATTTAAATGTTATGTATGGCGTACAATGGACTGCGCACGCCATTGAAAAGTGAGTTTCAGGAAGTAACTGTATGACCTAGGTCTTAAGTGCTTTCGGTACTTTAATGCCAGGAAACATTTGAACAATCTCCAAAACATGATTGCATGGAATCAGGACATTTTCAGGAAATATTAATCTAGTATAAAAAAGAAGCAAAATATAGCACTATTTTGCATTTGGGCCCTGGAAACAGCAACACAATTTCCAAAAGGGGAGGGAGACACCCCAGGACGGCAGTCAAGAATAGTGACGATAGGTCGATTGTGCCCCCTCACAAAAAAAAAAAACCTGGCTACGCCCCTGATCTGGGCGGGCCTAGTGGAGCAGATATAAATGTATATTAGGTGGCGTCTTATTGTCACTGCTTGCCCACATCCCGGTCCCCCGTTAGATTGACCAATGTGCCAACTGCCGAGACCCACATGCACACCCCTAGCATAGAGGGACAGCGATCAAAAACAATCATAGGCCTATCGGAGAAACACAAAACGCATCTTACAGTTTTCAAGTATGTTTTAAGTGTTAATTATAATATAATGCGACATGTAAGAATTGAAGCCCTTGCATAGTTGTTGATACTTACAACGGAGAATTGGGCAATACGTTGATTTAAAATTTCTGTTTCAGCTAATCAGGCTGCTCAAACACACGGGATCCTTGTAAAGTTCGATGTAAAGGCAGTGTAGCCGGTATGTGATGCATTGCCATCCTCCCTTGAAGTTTAGAAGGGATATTTGTCGGTCAGTGAAGTTGCCCGAACTTATACTCACCATAATCTTGTGTCACAAGCTTAAGGTAGTCGAATAGGTTGTAGAATGCCCTTTCCAGCTCATTTTCCAAAGACTTATTTTCTTTACATTACAATTTCATCCAATAATACTGCTTCATTTTATTTGGTAATTTTCTGATCATTTTATAACTTACTCATTTTTATTGAAGTATAAATTTTATTGCAAACGAATTGCTCAAAATAATGATTGTTTAGATTCTACTTACAAGTTGGTGGGAAATTCCCTTCCCGGCGCTCTGAGTAATCGCGATTTTTCAAAATTTTCTGTACTCTCCGCGCCAACAGGTAGTGGCGCTCCGCTTGGTCTTTCGGGCAGAATTAGATATTCCATAGGCGTAGGAAGCGGGAGGCAGGGGCCACAGCCCCCAGTAAAAATTGAGGGGCGGAAGCAACTTCCGTCCCCCACTTCCGTGGTCAGAAAACCCCTTTTTCATTTTCCAAATCTCAAAAAAGCAAAATTTCCGGCCTGCTTCGAAAGCCGCAAAATGATTTAAAATGGCCTCTCATAATTCAGTTTGGTAAACTTTTTCGAGCTCTGTAAATGACAAAATCGGATGTTACCATATGTGACACCACATCATCAAAAGACTATACTGCTGTTTCTGTAAACTACCTTTCATAGAATTCCAAATTTTCCTCAATGAAAGCTCTTCATTTTGAAATATTTTATTTCGTCTAAAAAGGAAAACAACGCGTTTGGGGAACTTGAAATTTCAACGGAGAGTGTCAGATCGTAGGCCTTAGATAACATTATGCAGTAACAACGTTTCAGTCGTCGTGCAATCATTCTCAGATTTGCCACCAATATATGAAGGAAGTGCAGGTTCTTCAGTAATCCCCTAACACTTTAAATGTCTTTACAGGAAACCCCAAATCAAAAGCTCTCTGCAGCACACTGGCTCCATATCTACATATATTTGTTTTAAAGGGGGGGGGGGGGGAACGTTCGGCACGATTCGCGTCCCGCATTACGTCCCTGATACAGTGGTATTCACACGTGAAAGAAAATTCGGAAAACTTAGCTACTACTTACAAGACCGAGATCGGCTGTTTGAGGGATCGCGATTTATGCTCTCATACACACCTATCATCATATACCTTTCCATCCTGTTAGTTGAGTAGTCTGTGTAGACGGACTCCATGTTCAGTTATTGAAATGTCAAAATGTTATCAATGATCAATGTTGCAGAGCAGTGTCGTATGAGTGGCTATTGCCCCTGGTTCGAAAAAGTGAAAAATTCAGAAATTTGGAGATTTGAGACACCAGTCAAATACAGCGCGGTTTTCCCAACTTTTCTTTCACAAAATCCAAATTCTTCCACATAAAAGCTTCTAGTTTGTAATTATTAGTTTAAAAAATTAAATTTTACCCCGCGCGCCCTAACCTGCAACCCTTTAGTATGCAGTAAGTGGTCGCTCGATCATAATTAGCAGTCAGACGCAAACTTTCCTGAGCCGCTACAGTGCAGTTTCCCTATATTTCTCAAAATAAAGGCTTTTAATTTTAAAATATTTTGTCTAAAAAAGAAAACAAGGTTTTGGGAGCTTTTTGAATGTCGCCGAACAGCCTCAATCCTCACACTTAACATAACATTATGTAACAACAACGATATTCAGTCGACATGTTATCTCCTATGTATGCTAACAGGAAAGGCAGATTCTTCTATGGTCCCCCAAATATACAAATATCCTTGCAGGGACTGAACCCTGAATCTAACTTCTGCAATACAACCTTCATATTTTAAAATGTGTAAAAAGGACCCAAATTTTCGGCGCGAAAAAAATTTTTTTTTTATTTTTTAAAAAATTGTCCTTGCCCGAAGAAAAAGAGAAAACAATTAGCATACAAATGTACCTTTTGGTCCGATGAGGTAGAGTACTGAGGCGCATTGTCCAAAATTTTTCCGTACCCCCCCCCCCCCCCCCACTTTCGAATTGCTTCCAACGCCACTGATTTGTGTACGGGGAACACCACCAACACATCTCATTTCATTTCATTACATTTGTTTTTCACATCATCATACAAGTATATAAACAAAAGATAAATATGAATTCATTTTCCTTATATTAATTCATGATGAAGTAGAACTTAGTCCATAATGATGTGAAGGAAGTAGGACAAACAACCCTCACGGGCTTGGCAAAGTGCTCTACTCCCTCACGTACACATAAGAAGCAAAAACTTAACACGATACTCTATCACCCTTCACCCTCTCCCTTTTACACCAACACCCCTCCCTCCCCAGAACACACCATAAACAAGGACAGAGTCGTATGCATAGAATAGGGTCAGGGTGTATCTTACATACTGCTCTATGGCCGTATTTATATACTCTCTGATTTGTGGAATCACGCCCCCTATATGAATAAATCTACTGAGACCGTCACGCTTCTTGTTGTGCAGCGGAACTTGCTGCTCGAAATTGTCCTTGTCTTTTTGCCCTGCGTTTTAGTTACGATTACAGAGACAACTAAGAGAACAACTAAAGAAATTTACACGAACCCCCTTTTGCCTGAAACCAGGTAAATTCTCTTCCCTGAAAATGATCACTGCAATAAACATTGAAACAACGCCATTACTGCAGTAGTATAGTAACACAGGCACACAGACTGAGTCTCTCTGCCTGTTATGTTAGGCTCTCCATGTACTGTTTTGTGTTGAATTAAATAGCCTAATGTTAAGCTTACAGTGTACCAACTTGAACTAAGCCCAGGCCTAGGCCTAAGCCCTAGTTTCATCCACAGGTCGTCCTAGCGTTATATAGTATATATAGTATATATATATATATAAAGGAAAAGGTAAGACACACCGCCTAACACCAACACAGTGCTTCGCACAGAACTGTTCATGATTTCTCACCTCATACTACATTTACCCCTTCAGATCTCTCGAGAACCTTCTCATCCTCTTCTTCTAAAGAAACACAACAAACTTTAAGTTGTCGTTAACAAAAAAACTCACATCAAATGCAAAAATCTTCTCCTCCGATTCAATTTTAACAACGGACTAGATCACTCTTCTCCAATTCATGACGTCACATTACGTAATGGGAATTGCCCTGTACGAAGCCGGTTCTCCCATTGGATAGTTCGAACTGCTTTCAAATCTGCTTTCAAAAACGACCAGACTGTAATTTTTTTCTGCACGGGGAAAACGTGCGGATCAGAAAACCCAGAATGCCAAAACGTGTGCCCTGTCGCGAGTACATACAACACGTACAGGTATGTACTGTACCGTAGAATTCCCCTAGCTGTGCTATGAAAAAAAAACTTGCATGCGACATACGTGCGAACTTCACGTACGGCATGCATACAACCAACAGGTGTTCTCAGCAAACATGCACTGGCTCAACGATGGGAGAACCGGCTTCACACAGGGCAATTCCCATTACGTAATGTGACGTCATGAATTGGAGAAGAGTGATCTAGTCCGTTGTTAAAAATTGAATCAGAAGATTTTTGCATTTGATGTGAGGTTTTTTGTTTAAGACAACTTAAAGTTTGTTGTGTTTCTTTAGAAGAAGATGATGAGAAGGTTCTCGAGAGATCTGAAGGGGTAAATGTAGTATGAGGTGAGAAATCATGAACAGTTCTGTGCGAAGCACTGTGTTGGTGTTAGGCGGTGTGTCTTACCTTTTCCTTTTTATATATATACACTATATATACTATATAACGCTAGGACGACCTGTGGTTTCATCATACTCCAGGTGGATGACGGAGGGTTTGTTATTTTGTTAAGCTATGTTATTTTGTGGGAAAAGAAACTGGAATGCCATTGGAATTGGTGCTGCATATTGCATCAGGCATCATGAATAGCCTAACCTAGCCTAGGCCTAGCCTAGACCGGCGGGCCAAGGTATCTGTAGGGTTACCGATCGTTTCGCCCCCTTGCCAGTTTTCCCCGGTCGTTTCGCCCCCTTGCCAGTTTTCCCCGGTCGTTTCGCCCCCTTGCCAAGTCGTTTTGCGCCCAAAGAGGCGGTGTGTTAACTAACGCACCAACCAGTCATAGGCCTACTAGGCCTTAGCCCTAAGGCTTGAACAGGGCTGTGTGTTACGTTACATGGCCTAAGCTCATTACACTCCACGTCACAGCCCTTGCCCCGCTAACACAGGGAATCCCATCACTAGGAGACCTTGGCCAGGGTCGTCATCTCTCAAATTCACAAATTCCTATGTTTTCTCACCAAACTTTACACAGATGACCTCTGGCACCGCATCCACCTCTCTGCATAAGCTGTTCACCCAGACTCGATGTTATAATGGTGTATTTTGCCTCGAAAAATTGAACGTTACACTAACCAAATGCGCCATGTTTGCAAGCTTTCGAACGACTAAGTAGTCTTTCTTCGATCCTACTAAACCAAGCGCTGGCACACCTGGCTATGCCTTGTGTACCTGGGCATGTGCTGATGCGCTGGATGTTAATTTAGTCAATGCTGATATTAATTTCATTAAATGCTATCATTAATCATGTTATCATTCTTCTTCTTCTTCCTCAAAACGGTGAGACATCCAAAAGGACAATTTTACACCGCGTACTTGCGGTGTGATCAGTCAGGCCCTCAAAGAGTTCATAATGAAATCCACCGGCTTTGGGTGACTTATGGCCCCCGCAGTAAGACTCTCTGGGAGGTTATTCCAATCTCGGGTAGTATTAGGGACAAAACTGTACTTAAAACAATTAGTCCTAGCGGAGGGGGGGTGAAAGTGCAAAGCATGCATGTTACGAGAACCACGAGTAGGTCTACACAGATTAGACAGGGGGATGTTAGCTTGGCCATAAATACCTTTGGCAAAAATTATGAGTCTGCAACGTCTGCGGCGGTCAGACAACGTATGTAGACCTAGATCTTTGAGGAGTGTGGTCATAGAGCCAACTTCACGGGAGTACTCGTCGGATATAAACCTAGCAGATCTTTTTTGTACTCCCTCCAATCTATCTTGGAGTGAAATCTGATGTGGATCCCAGACGGAACAAGCATACTCCAACAAGGGCCTTAGTAAACCTTTATAGGCCGCCAATTTAACATCTTTGGAACAAAATGAGAGGTTCCTGCGTAATAGGCCTAAGATCTTATTTCCCTTATTACAAACAAGTTGGATATGTTTGCCCCAGCTGAGATTCTTAGTGATAGTCACCCCCAGATACTTAATTGAATCAACCCTTGTCAGATTGGCCCCATTAAGAGTATAATAATAGGTTATTGGGTTACGCTTCCTAGTAACAGACATAACATTACACTTAGCCGGGTGGAATCTCATACCCCAAGTTTTGGCCCACTGGCCCAAGTTTATAATGTCCTTCTGTAACTCCCTGCAGTCACTGGGATTATTGATGACCCTATAGCAAACACAGTCATCAGCAAACAACCTAACTTCAGAAGAAGCAGCACTAACAATATCATTAATATAAGACAAGAAAAGTACTGGTCCTAGGACAGACCCTTGAGGAACACCGGAAATGTCTGGAGCAGAAGCAGAACTAGTACCATTAACAACAACTGATTGTGAACGGTCATTAAGAAAGTTATCAATCCAATTTATGACTTGCCTAGACACCCCCAAGGAGAATAACTTCGTCTTAAGTAGTTCATGAGGAACTGTATCAAAAGCCTTCTCAAAGTCCAGGATGAAGACATCAACTTGTTTATTTTTATCTAAGGCGGAGGTCCAATCGTCCACAACAGACAGTAACTGTGTATCACAACTATGATTTTTTCTAAATGCATGCTGTTTACCCAGACTCGATGTTATAATGGTGTATTTTGCCTCATTGATTTGTGTAATCATTACTGATTAGGAAGTAAAATACAAAGGACCATTGTGCCAATTTTTTACTTTTGTTCGCAAAATGTTGCTAATCATTACACATGTTAGAATGGATCCCTGAGTTTTTCACTAGTTCCGTGAAACGCCATGCGCTGTCGTACAACTTGAGTTCCACGCGCTGCCATACAAATTGTACGGCAGCGCGTGGAACTTGAGACAGGGCGTACCAGCAGGTGTCAGCGGGTGCCAGCACGCGGAATAGTAGGACTCGTCGTCCTCGTGGTATCCACTTTGGGGTCAAAGGTCATACCAGGGGTTTCCACTTATTCAAAAAGTTTTCACACTTAGAGAAATTTTGACGTTTCAACAATTTCAAAAACACTTAGAAGCTTCAAATATGAACCAACAAGAATTTTTCATATGCTATTTGCATTCATTAGGTGGAATGATCGTTAAAGTTATTGATTTGGTGAAATGGTTACAACCTTCTAGGAATGATTTTTGACTATTCGCAAGTTCATGTAGAAACACTTATTGTACGAGGGCTCATTCAAACGACGGAGTTTCTAACCAGAATCGAAGTGTCATTTTGCTGCATTTTGACCTCAGACTGTCCATGAAAGCCGATTTATTGCTAACTTTTTGATTGAAAGTCACTTGCACATCATTTTGTGGTAATATAAGTTCGATGTGTGCAATATTTACCAGTTTAGAACGTATTTTGTTCTGAAAGCCTAATGATGGGGTTCCCTGTGTTAGCGGGGCAAGGGCTGTGATGTGGAGTGTAATGAGCTTAGGCCATGTAACGTAACACACAGCCCTGTTCAAGGGCTAACTAGGCCTAGGCCCTATGTTAATAGGGTTGTCATACTTGTATTATACGACTACCCAAAAAATATCAAACTCCAAGTATTCAGGGTTTTCCCTGGTTTTAGAATTGAACGTCGCGCATCTGATGCGTCCATAGTTGGATCGCCGGCCTGGGGGAGGGGTATAAGGGGAGGGGGGTATAAGGGGAGGGGGTGTCCCCCAAAGCCTTTTGGAAATTTTGTGACTTATGCAAGTTGCTAGACGCAAAATGGTGACACTTTTAAGTTAAATTAGTCAGCACAATTTCTGTAAGTTGATGCAAAAATATTAGCACTGAAACTCACATCCGTACAAATTTTGACCTGCTGATAGCGGTCACATTGGCTTTATATCACTTAATTTCTGCTTCAAAGGTTTTGGTTCATCGGCATGGCTTTTATTTAGCGCTGGCACTGGATGATTTTTACCCCCGGTTGGCCGTTACTTCGTGCTCGTTGCTCACCAAAATAATTGGGCCGGCTTACAATATTACAAGTTCAGCATAGAAAATATTGGGAAAATTTCCGTTTGTTTCACAAACGGGATATCATTTTTGTAGGCGTAATATTGTCACTTCAAAAGTGGGGATACAAATCAACCGTTAATACAGTAGATTTGTTTGCAGTCGATGTCACATGTCCTTTAATAATTTAGTTCTCAGGCCAACATCATGCTCATTCTATTTTTCATCCCCCAATCATGTCGAAACATTTGCATTCTTTTACTGGGTTGTAGTTGGGTTAATGTTCTGTAGCTACTCTCCTGCTTTAATGAAGCCCATGAAGAGCAATCATTCATGATAATCTTAGCAGTTCTGGGAAGCAAAACAATTGCACCCTGTTAGCGTATCCCATGGTTCCTTTCAGATATAAATATCCCCGTATTTTTATGCAGTTCTTGTCCAAAACTTACGTCTTGTTTGAAAAGAATCTGCAATCTTAATCTGCACGTAAGTCAGATCCCTGAAAAATCCATGTGCCGTTTCATGGTGAATTTGGCACGGGGCTTGCCCTGCTTCGCTAGCCGGCTATATATGCATGGGAAGTGCGATCGTCCTAACACAAACTCAACGGGAAAACTTTTATCAAGACTGAGTATTTTCACACACTAAATCACATAGGTGAAGGCGCGAGTTGTGATTGACTGGATAGAATCAATGCAATTGAACCAATCATGATGCAGGGCCCAATTTAAATTTTGAAATGGATCGTATGCATATGATGTCACCAAGCAAAACATGACGCCTTCTTTGGCGGAAAAAACGGACTTGCACGAAAGTTTACTGCATGCATGGGCCAAGAATTTTGCTGCATGCGACCACGTGTATCACTGTTTTTGTTTGCAATGACATCACATGACAACATTGCATAAGTCCTACTGTAAATGACATTATGGAAGGAATGCTAGAAATGACCTAATTTATGCAAGATAATTACCACCAAACTTGCACAAGATTCTAGAAGCTATGTGTACAAAACGTGCACAGACATGTACAGTATGCTTAGCTCTTTACATGAAAAAAAAGGCGAAACACTGCAGCTCGATAGTCTATACAATGTGTTATGTGCAGAACAGTTTGTACAGCAACGTATGCGGCGCTTTCTGCGAGAAAGCAAGGAAAATACATTGAAATGCAATTCTAAATCAAATTCCATGTTATACTACAGGATTATAGCGGAAAATATCAAACAATCATTTCCATGGCAGGGATAAAATTTTACGTTTGTGATTATCAATGCATCCCGTTTTGGCGGGAAGTTAAAGGATGAATTTTACGAAAGTAAGGGCAAGTTTCAAGTATATTTCAGGCCCTTCTTCAGTTTGCAAATAATTGGTGGTAAAGATCGAGTGAATGCCAGAATTTATAAAAGCAATGGAGCATGTGGCTGCAAGCAATCACAGATTGTGTGCGTACCGATCTTTTTATGAAAACATGTTGGGAAAACAAGGGTTCTATGACATCATACACATAAGGTCCATTGCACATATTTTAAGTTACCTCTACGTAAGAAACATTGTGATTGGGTCATTATTGCTTTTAATCAGCCAATCATACTTGCAACATCGTCAATGCAGTTTGACTGTGTAGGAATAACGTGTAGAAACCAACCGTCTTCGAATAGAACTCTAATACTCCCATTGCATTTGTGCTACAATCAAATTTCCCAAACTTTTGTTGTACTTAGTCGGGCAAAACAGTTCAGAGATGGAGTATTTACTGGGGGGTTAAGACTGCAGTGTATGTTCGCACAACTTCATTTTTGATTCCTTGCCGTAGGCAAAAGGAATCTATGCGATGGTGATGTCGTGTGTGTGTGTGTGTGTATGTGTGTGTGTGTATGTGTGTGTGTATGTGACGCTTTGCTTGTAAACACGATATCTCAAGATAGGTAACTGTGACGGGTCTCATACTTGGTGTGTGGGTTGGCCATATTGAGTAGATGATCCCTATTGTTTTTGGTGGAGATCAAAGGTCATTTGGGGTCACGAGAGGTCAAAAGGTCAAAACTTTGTAAACACGATATCTCAAGAACGGTACATGTGACCATGCTCATATTTGGTGTGTGCATTGGTCATATTGAGTGGATGATCCCTATCGATTTTCGTGGAGGTCAAAGGTCATTTGGGGTCACGAGAGGTCAATAGGTAAATTCCTTAGAAATTCCTTGTAAACACGGTATCTGAAGAAGGGTAAGTGTGACTAATATCATACTTGGTGTGTGCATTGCCCATATTGAGTAGATGATCCCTATTGTTTTTGGTGGAGATCAAAGGTCATTTGGGGTCATTAGAGGTCAAAAGGTGAAAACTTTGTAAACACGATATCTCAAGAACGGTACATGTGACCATGCTCATATTTGGTGTGTGCATTGGTCATATTGAGTGGATGATCCCTATCGATTTTCGTGGAGGTCAAAGGTCATTTGGGGTCACGAGAGGTCAATAGGTAAATTCCTTAGAAATTCCTTGTAAACACGGTATCTGAAGAAGGGTAAGTGTGACTAATATCATACTTGGTGTGTGCATTGCCCATATTGAGTAGATGATCCCTATTGTTTTTGGTGGAGATCAAAGGTCATTTGGGGTCATTAGAGGTCAAAAGGTGAAAACTTCGTAAACAAGATAACTCGAGAACGGTACATGTGACTATGCTTATATTTGGTGTGTGGGTTGGTCATATTGAGTGGATGATCCGTATCGATTTTCGTGGAGGTCAAAGGTCATTTGGGGTCACGAGAGGTCAATAGGTAAATTCCTTAGAAATTGCTTGTAAACACGGTATCTGAAGAAGGGTAAGTGTGACTAATCTCATATTTGGTGTGTGCATTGGCCATATTGAGTAGATGATCCCTATTGTTTTTGGTGGATATCAAAGGTCATTTGGGGTCACCAGAGGTCAAAAGGTGAAAACTTCGTAAACACGATAACTCGAGAATAGTACATGTGACTATGCTCATATTTGGTGTGTGGGTTGGTCATATTGAGTAGATGACCCGTATCGATTTTCGTTGAGGTCAAAGGTCATTTGGGGTCAAGAGAGGTCAAAAGGTAAATTCCTTAGAAATTGCTTGTAAACACAGTATCTCAAGAAGGGTAATTGTGACTAATCTCACTTTTATTGTGTGGATTGGTCATATTTAGCAGATGATCCCTATTGATTTTCCCAAAGGTCAAAGTTCATTTGGAGTCAGCATGTTCAAAGCCTGACAAGCTTTCCTTCACAGTCTTTCAAGAAAGGTCACTTGTATTGTCCTGTAACTTGTCATGTAGATGGCACATAGTGAATACATGGTCCCAGAAGTTTTTGGTGGAGGTCAAATGTCATTTGGGTTCACGACGGGCAACGGGGATCTCAATGTAGGAAGATTCGATGCCTTGCATGTGTACTTTATGGGCACATTATGGAGCCCTGTTAATTGAAAAACATTGCAAAGCAATGTCAATGTGAAAAAAGGCCTTACATTTCAGCAGCAAGGAATCACTAAGCCTTTTGGCTTTCTGGTCTGATTTTCTGAATTGTGGCGTAAGTTTTAAGAACAAAGTAACAGGAAATATGTTATGACATGATTCGTCTGTTTGATCGATAATTTTCCAAATCTGAGACATTAGCCCCGCCTCTAACCTACAAAAACGGGTGTTTGTGTTTTGATCCTGCAAGTCGTGTTGTGCCACGTAGCTGCGCTCCGGAGTGAGCGCAACAGTTTCCTGATACGAGCCTGCGAAGGCAAGTGCAGGCTAGTTAATAATACTGTGTTGTATACTAGTTCAGTAGTAGGCCCTATGGGATATACATAAAGAGCTCCGACTCGCATGCAGTGGTATTTACATTGAAGTTAAAAAAGTTAGTTGCAGTTTTACAAATAAGTCAATGATGTTGTTGTTTATTGTATTAACAACAAAAGCAATCGTTGACAGAAAGAAGAAAAATTATGGAGGCTAGCTGGCAGCAATTTTGAAAATGGTGGCCGTTTTTTGAACGTCGCGGCCTCCTTGATTTTGAAGCTTAAACGTCGCGGGGCGCGACGTTCAAAAGGCCCAGGGAAAACCCTGAGAATTTGACTGAATCACACTGTTAAGTACCCTTTTCTAAGCAACCATACCAAATTTTACCAGTACTTTTCGAAATATTGCCGATTTTATGTCTCCATAATCCTTACAATTTCTCCAAATCACCGTATGCTTCAGTGTTACGTTCTGCCTGCAAAAGTTGGTCAAAAACAACATCGTAACTGCTCACTCAGACGCTTTGATTATTCATCACTGTGTTACATACTGTAGGCCTGATGTGCTGGCCTGAATATGCAATGTAACTGGGCAAGACACTCCGTCATCACGCGTCCGTGTCATGATAGCTTGCGTTCTGTGTATGTACCATGCATAACAAGTGGCACATAGCCTGCTTACACATGGTCTACACTATAGCAATCCGTACACGTGCTTACGTACACAAGTACGTGATTTACTAACCGTACTTTGGTATTGCACGTACAGGTATATGCAATGCAGTACTGTATGTAAGCATATTTGGCGGGAAATCCCTTGTTGCTAAGCTGAACAATCGGCTCATACATAAACATATCAATGTCAGCTCAGTACAAAAGATGTAGGCGGGGATCGATGGACTGTTTCATTTAAATCGAGCGTGCATCAGGGCTGAGCAAAAAATCATTTTTTTTTCTTCGGAAATGGAAGGTCATGAAAAACTCTACAAAATGATACCTGGAAGCAATTGCGGATTTTTTTCGGAACCCATTGTATTCATGTCACCAATGTTTTAAGCCCAAAAATGGTAAAGAAATATTATTTTTGGCGATCGCTTCCCCCCCCCTTATAATGTAGAGTTCCTTTTCTTCTTTCAAATGATATATAGGTTGTAGGGGTCAAAGGTTCAGCCCCAATGCACAATCAAGTCAAAGAAATGTGTGGCGCATTTTAGGTGTGACCAAAACACACTTTTGACTGTCACCGTTGCAACAATGCTTCGAAGCGATCGTTAGAAACTGTAACATATTTTTTCTTCTTTTTGTTTTAAAGCTTATTTGGTGAAATATTATAGTAGAAATATGTCTTAGGTGTACAAATTTTACAGTGTAGGCAAAATTTCAACAAATTTGAGTGTTGTAAATTCAGTTTTAAACACACAGTTTTAGCGACTGCGTGTTTGGGTGTGAGTACTGTAGTTCCGCGAGAATTTTGGAGAAAAATTCTGTGTGCATGCAGCAACCCTAATGTAAAGTTGACCTGGTATTCTCTTGCACGTCCAGAATTAGCCTAAGTTTCACAAGCAAGTTAAGCATTTTTTTAAAACCATTTTCGATTTTTGCACCATTTATTGGAAATTATAAATAGAACCAAACAAAAGAACCACAAAATATGATGTGCGAACGTTACACAAAGAAGCACAGGAACGATGTAGCATTGGTAGCGCAGATAGAAAGAGTACATCAGTACTATCAATCTTAATCTACACAATTAACACTCAACAATTGTGCACCAGGGTACAGTAACGTTATGAGTTAGTATAAATGAACAACTTGTTTCATCTTTAAAAATGAACTCAGTCTCATCCTGAAAGAGAATTGTTAGAAACTTCACTTCGTGGACATCGTTTGTTCTAAAACATTCACTTATTGTATTTAAGGGA
Source organism: Holothuria scabra (assembly GCA_037179385.1). NCBI lineage: Eukaryota > Metazoa > Echinodermata > Holothuroidea > Aspidochirotida > Holothuriidae > Holothuria > Holothuria scabra. The sequence continues at coordinate 42,926,019 of CM074183.1, forward strand.
CCTGCTTCAGAAAGATTAGGGGTGAACCGGTAGATCTTTGGGGGCGACCTGGCAGGTCTTAGGGGGCGAACTGGTTTATGCTTGGGGGCGAACTGGTATTTAGGGGTTGAACTGGTTGGGGGCGAACTGGCAAGGGGGCAAAACGACCGGCTACCATCTGTAGCATGGTGGGTTGTTGAATGATGCATCTTTTATTTAAAGCTGAAATTTAGAAAGAAATTAATCCAAACACTCACCTGTACAACATCTTTCAACTGTGTAGTACCTTATGGATGTTTTAGTATCCACAGATTCCCTTCTCTAATCCAAAACTCAGTAAAATATAGGCCTAGCATGTTTTGACTCAAAACAGTCTATGATGTCAGTTTCGAAACAGCACCGAGTGACACATTTTCCATAGGCATATTGTGTAAGTGTTCCCCATTGAATTTGTACGCTATTTGAACTTGCGTACAGGTGTCTACGTAGCATGCTGTTTGTTAATTAAATGTAAGGTAAAGTTGATGTGCAACAGAGTCTGCCTTGCAGTTAGGCTAATATGCTTAGGCTGGTTGCTCTCACAGACAAAGATATTCTCAAAGGAGTGATGACTTTTTATTTTAAGGAGTGCTACTGTAAGAGTTTCTTACAACATTTCTCTTACCTACATTTTGTTCATTCTTCCTGAATGCAGTGAGGGGATACAAATTTCTTTTCTTAAATGCTATCCTTTGTTTCTGGAACACAACATTCCAAATGCACCCAGTGTGCACAACTGTCACACTTCCCCCAGTCGACAAATTTCACCTTTCTTTGAAGCAGGTCTCTCAAGTTTGGAGTAGAAGATCTGTCACAGATGCAACATTGATCAAGTTCTTGGCTTGACTCAGGGTCATATTCCTGTCTGATCTTCAATGTCTCTTTTGATGCATTGTCACATTTCTTTTGTTTACTCTCACATGAACCTTCTGCTTCTGCTGACTCTTCCAAGACTTTACTATTTTTAGAACTATCCCTTCCTCTGTCATCGCAACTACCCCTGGCCTATATTTATACTTCCTCTTTGTAGCTTTGGGTGGCTTTGGACTTGGTATCCTTTCTTTAAAAAATTGTCCAGTGTGACATCATTATTGCTATGTGGACTAGCAGATTCTGGAACCTTCATGTTGTTTTTTTTCAGATGTTCTGCAGGCAGAAAGTGCATGCTGCTGACTGCACTAGGGTCAATAAGGAAAATATCTGTCTTGTGGTTCCAATGAAGTCACAAGGTTTGCAGGAGTGAAAGATTTGAGAAAGGCATTTAAATATAAGTTGGCTTATATGGTAGCAAGTAATAAATTCCCCTGGATTTTCTCTCATAAATCATTGACATTCCTGGTGGTAAAATGTTTTTAAACATCCAAACATGGTTACATCCATAGGCTGCAGAATGTGGCTGGTGTGAGGGGGAAGTAGAAATAAAATGATGTTATTAGAGAGAGCATACTCAATCAACTGTATGGTTATATGCGAGGAGTGGCCGTCATACAAAAGAAGCACATGTTCTCCTGGTGATTCTGTTGGGCAAATACCTCAACGGATGTGTCTCAATGAAGGTCATAAAAATTTTGAAATTGCCCCAACCAGTTTCTGACATAATGAAGCCACTACCAGGAACAGCACCTTTCTGCAACATTTCATTCATTCTGTTCCCTTCAGAAATATAAAAAAGGAGGTAAAGATTGCCCAGCAGCACTTCCTGCTGCTAAGACAGTTGTCATGGCGCCATGACAAATCTTCTCAGAGATGGCTTAGGAACACCACAAAGCATGGCTGCTTTCCTAATTGCCCATCCTTTTGTCTTTACCAGTTTATAATCCCTCTTCATTGAGTTCTTGTCATATAAATGATATCTTTTACCCTACAGCAAAAGAAATGAAAACAGTTAAGGTTTGAATGCAAGCACCTATGTGCTGTAGTTGATCTCTGAAACCAAAATAGTCAGAGATCATTCTCTGGTGGCAAATTTCTTGCCTGGATTCAATGAGCATTCCCTGTAATTCACTAGTTTCTTGGTTTAAGCCCTTATTACTGTTACTTTTCAAATGTGGCAATAAGTTTTTTTCATTTGAAATGGAAGAGTTAGAATTATTGTTTTAATGAGCTTGAATTAATGTTTGACAGGTATCTGAGGAAGGTTCTCCTTCACATCATTAAATTCAAACTATGGACAAGGAATCTTTCTTTGAGGAAGAGGCAGATGTTTCTGATGAGGAGGATGTCCCAAACAGTAGTGATGAGGAGGAAGAAGGTATGTTGATAAACACAACACCTCTCTTGTTTTGACTGATAGAATGTACGTAGCAGAGCGGGCATTCAAGTTCAAATCTTAAGTTATGCTTACAAGTGTTTATATGACTCTCTAGGAGTACGCTTGAGAAACAAGAATGGTAAATGCTGGAATCAATAAACTAGGTTGTTACAGGTCATAGAAATTATGGAAGATCTTGGAACTTTACTTTTGCTTTGCTTTTCCAGATCTTCTTGAATGTTATAAAAAAGTGTCAACTTGCTTCAGAAGTTTTGGAATTTTAGAGTTTTAGAAAATATTGGGATATTGCCACTTAACTGACTTCATTCTAATTGCAGTTCTAACCATAGAAATATCATAAATACTCATTTTAAAGTCATGGAATGCTTTCAGGTTAGGTCATGGGAATTCATGGAATCGAAGGTGAAAGAATTTTTAAGAATCATATTGTGACCTACAGTACTGTCTACAGTATGTGGAGCTAGAGATGCTTTGAAGTGGGTAGAAATTCTTGTAATGGGATGTGAAGTTGGCCTGTTTTAGGTTGACAGAGTTTGGAATTGGGGCGAGGTTTACAAGGCTAAGTACTGTACATTAGGTAAATGGACTAGTTGCTGGCAACAAAATGGCCTCAGGCCAACAACGTGTAGATGATGATGATGGTGATGAAGTTGTAGGGGGGCTAGGGTACATCCCACGTGTAGCACAGTAGCTTTTATTTCTGACTGCATCTACAGTAAAGCCTGCATTGCCACTTTTTTTAAACAAGAGGGCCTAACATATATGACAAAACAAGGGGCTACACTTAAAACACTTTGTACCATACATATTGGAATATTTGAGTAAGTATATTTCAATTTCAGCTTTGAAACTCAGTGCGTTTTTTGGTTTTAGGCATCTTCCTTTTTCTCATGCACAGGGGAGGAAGACCAAGAAAATATTCCTGATTTGATAAATGATGATGTGGAGGAGGAGGCTGTGGAGGAGGACTCTGATGAAGATATTGGAGGAAGAAAGTCCAAACGGAGAAGAGGTAGTTTTTATCTCAATACATAGCATGTATTGAGATATTGTCTCACTAGCTAGAGCAAGGGAATGTGACTTGATGAGTGGTCAAGGTCTTTGCAAATTTGAGAGCATGCTATTTGGGCTTGAGGCAGAAGACATTACCTTTTTTCCAATATAAAAAGTATTTGCCAAGTAGTTATCTTGAGGGGAATAAGCTTATTTCCATTTTTTCAAGGTACAAATTAGTGATGTCCATTAGACATGATCAAAGTGTATCTTTGTTGTGATGATAAAATATACCCCCTCAGGAGTTTATTGAAGAGTATTTGAGGATCTGTAACATACTGTATTGCATGGGTGCTGTTTCTACCCACTTGTAATTCAGTGTAACAATTTTAAGCACTGAAGATATCAGCAGAGAAATAGCTCTCACTCCTTCAGGAGTTGTCAAATAGCAAAATATTTGAATGAGACTGTGAAAATAACATTATGGAGAGGGATTTGAGATAAAATTGTGTGGAATGCAGAAGGAAAACAGCTTATACTTGCTTTACTAAGTTTAAGTACAGTATGGTGCACAATGATGGCATACAGTACATCACTTAGTGTTACTGTATAATTGTGAAAATTGTTCTCTATGCATTTCATCATTTTTGATGTGAAATAAATCAGGATATTAACAATAGATGCATAATCTTTTAATGCAAGGCACCAAGGAGGACTGTATTTACATCAAATATCATCAGCAACAATATGGAAACTTTGTCTCCTTTACATCCACAAAGTATTGAGATTCTGCAGCATTGCTGCTCTAGTTTTCATAAATTTAATATTTGCATGTTTGATGGGCCAATATCTACAGTAGGTAATGTTATTCACCAGGGCAGAGCAATTTTTACCCAGCTCTTGGAATAAATCACCCCACAGACAACTTTGATAGTAGAGCAGCAACTACAAAATGTAAGTTGTCCTGGATGACAGTTTACCTGATATTAAATCATTTCACACGTGGGCTGAGAGGGGCAGTAGAGAAAAAAAACATTTCGCCCAAATGCACAACTTAATGACTCGGACACTTACGGAGGAAGGGAATTGATAGTGGGTAAGGGAAGAGGACAACTGGTAAGAAAAACTTTGGATCACAGTTCCAACACTTTCTCTTGGGTAGTACAGTATTACCCCAATGAATGATACTGTATATCATTCCAGAGACAATTCATCAAGTGTAGTAGCAACTGTATGCAGTGGTGCCCATGATGAGTTAGGGAACCATGCAGTTCCACACCTTAGCACCAACACTGAATTCAGACCATGAATATTCATTAATACAAGTGGATGAGATCACTCTTGTCCTTAGTTTGAACAGTTTTGTAGTGTTTTGTGGTATCTCAGTGGACTTTTTGACCCATACTTTTCAGAACTGATGTCGAGCATTTATGTTTTGAAATAATATTTCCTATTGTTTTATTTTTTATAGCGGATATTGATGATCGATTGGAAGAAGATGACTTTGATTTGATTGAAGAGAACTTGGGTGTAAAAATTGACAGAGTGAGTTATTATGTAATGGTTTTAATGGTTATAGCAAATATTAAGGGTTGTCCAGGGCAAGTAAAAATTATGTAGGGTAATATGCTTCTTATCTCTACTAGCCTGTGATAGTTTTAGTGACAGATTACATGCACATATGTTCAAGAAGATATAGCATAATGAAAACAAAGTGGACTACTATTAGCTATTGTCACAAAGCATAGCAGTTACTTAGCCAGGTTGATTCCCAAAATGCAGCAAAGAATTTAAACATGAATCAAATGTTTCAGAATATTACTGGAAGAAACAATATTCAGTTTGCAACTTTGAAAAATTTGAAGGGCATCATTGAGTTGAAAGCCATAACATATTAAATGAGGGTGTTAAAGGGTCACTTCCACATGAAGGTACAGTACTTATAACTAGGATAGTGAGTCAGTTTCATATCCAGTAGTTATGGAAAAAAGTAGAAGTTTGAATTTGTTGTTTCCTCACTTATAACAGTGTTGTGCACAGTTTGAAAAAGTGTCTGGTCACAAATTTTTGAAAACCCAGGAAGTACTCGCTCATATTACAGTTATTTGTAAGAAGAATATGGGGATTTCTAACTTTGACCACTCATTGCGGGTACGTGAAGAAAATATACCAGGTGTGGCAAAATTTATTAAACTTCATGAACTAACTCAGAGAGCCACATTAAACCTCTTTCTTTATTTATTTATTTATTTTTTTTTTACTTTGGCTTGATGGTTCTGGTTCTATGAAATGCTATGAAATCCTTCTTCAGTTTTCTATCAGTACAGGGTAACTAATTATTCATGAGGACAAGTGAATTCAGAATGCTACTTGCCCCTTAGGACCAGTAGCATTCACTTTGTTGAGATGCAATGACTACTGTTTGCAATAAGAAAAGAAAAATGTCATTCCTCTTTCCTAGAGAAAATGGGTATCACCTGTGTTTGAGAGGTGGCTCAAGAATTGATTAAAGATTGTGGAATGTTAACATGAGTTGTTTAAAAGGTGTAGAGCTAAGTTTCAGGTGGATGTTATCATTTAATTTCATTTTTACATGAATTTCATGGCAGAAAAAGAGAAGGAGAGTCCAACAGTTATCAGATGAGGAGGACAGTGATTCTGAAAGAGAGGATGAAGGACCAAACCCAGAGGATGAGAGAGATGCAATTGCAAAAGAGATCTTTGAAGGAGGAGAAGATGAAGAAGAAGAACCAGAAGAAGGGGTAATATTTTTAATATATTCATGAATTATGTAACAGGATTGAAGTGGGAAGAAAATAGCAGAAAATTGCATCTGTTAGTAATGTTGTAATTACAATGTCAGAGCCAGGCTTAGTTAGCATGCTCTGCAACAAACTATTGTAATGGGCTGTCAGTAGAACTTCTTCAAGCGACATATCATAATAGCAGCATAAAATAAAAGCCAATTCTTGTCCAGTACAGAGGTATGAAAACCATTTCCTTTTATTTTTTGTGTGTGACAGCATTGGGAAATGTGGAATCCATTGATGTTGCAGTCACAACACTGTGGAACAAAGGATGACATCATGTGTTTAACCTGTGCAGACTATTATATGAACTTGAGTTTTAAGTAATATTTTGAAGTGCTTAAGTTTAACAGTCTCTCATGTAGCCAAAGAGTACCAGAAGAAGTGTATGACATCTAAAAATTGTCACATCAAATGTAAATGGTTGCCAGTGAGACAGCCAGAAACTTTGTAATAGATTCCACTTATTTAAGTATTAAACATAGAGTCCAAGGAATAGGAAGATGGTCTCATGAGCACCATTATCTAGTGGAAATTGTGTTTTTAACAAATTAATTAATAGCACAAAACAGAAGTCTGATTGCTCTTAATCTTATTTCATACTCTGTTATGTGTGAAAGACCTACATTTTCCATAAACCTGTGCTTCTTGGGGCTCATACATACATTGAGAACCCAACTAATGAATGTTGGGTTCATGGGGTTTTAGCAAAACTTTTCAGCAGTGAAGTACACGAGTCTCATCAATTAAACCCTTTCTTCTTATAGAGTCGACCTCAGAGACCTGACCCAGTAGCTGCTCAAGATGAATATGCAGAATCGGAATCTGATGAGTCAGGTAGGTAATCAACTATGTTTTGTGGTCATGTAGGTAATCAGCTATGTTTTGTGGTCAGGTAGGTAATCAGCTATGTTTTGTGGTCAGGTAGGTAATCAGCTATGTTTTGTGGTCAGGTAGGTAATCAGCTATGTTTTGTAGAATGTAAAGAAAACATGGACATTAAGTGTGAATGCATGTATTCCTTTGTCCACTGCACGTAGGACATTTGGTAGACCCCCTTAGACACCCACATAAAATGAAAAACTGTATGTGAAATGGGTAGTATATATGTGAGTCACAATTAAAGAAATGATATATTAATACTTTATAGGAAGTGAAGGTGATGTCTGTTAGAACACTGTTTAGCATGCAGTTATACTTCTGCTTCTGCCTATAATTGGAAAATGTAGTAGGGAAAACAAAGTCAGTGAACCACAACTGGAAAAAAGACTGTGGCCAGCTTGACTTGAACCAATAGGTTGGAAACTGGGCAGTAAAGCTTTATCTAAATCACTAACTATAATTGGAAAGTGATTGCCTTTGAGAATTTTTCATGATTTTAGCTCCCTTAAACAGCCAGTTGTAGTGCATCATATATACCTACAACACAATTTCAAATGAATTGAAACAGAAGAATAATCCTGCATGAAAAATTTTAAAGAGTGTATGTTTATTTGTATGGTTCTCTTGAAATATGTAAAATAGTGACCAGCCATATTTTTAGCCTGTTTAGCTGGTCTTAAGCAGATAAAGACTTAATGATAAAGGTACAAAAACTGCATACCCATGGAAATGGGGGAACACAGTATGCTGAGGTTTGTGTATCCTGGGTTACCCTACAATGTTATCTGGGCTTATGACGCATCAGACGTGCAAATGTGTCATTCTGAATTTCCTCTTCTAGATCCTGATGATTTCATTGTGGATGATAATGGTCAACCAATCAGTGGTAAGAAGAAAAAAGGCCATAAGCACAAGTACACAGATGCGTAAGTTGATTATTTAAACATTGTTTGCTGCTCATTTTACATGTTTTATTACCCTCAAAAGACATTTGTGGGTGATTTAGTTTTTTAAACTGATAGTCAGAGTTTGGTCAATGGAGGTCCATTTTAAGATAAACTAACAGAAACAGAAGTTGGTCAAACATGGTGTTCAGAAGAAGTATATTGCTTGCAATCTGCTGCTTGTCTCTGACGTTACCTCAAAGCTAAAATTAGAGAAATTAAAATACTCTCAAATTTCAAGACCCTTCTCTAGAACTATCTTTTCTCCATCCTATGATTCTTCTGTTTTTCATTTTATTTTTCTAAGCAGAAAAGGACTTCATGTCCTTTCATGCTCTTTATGAGAACCATGTATTATTATTATTACACATTTGTTAATATATAACACATGATAAAATTATGTTAAGGAGTTCCCGTGAATATGTCCTCAAAAAGCTTGAAAGTGGGCAGAACTAAATCATAAAGCTATACCTAATGGATTCCCACTGTAAGCACCTTTTTGTTGTTGATGTTGGTAATAGTTTGTGCACTGAACAGGGTTCCCATACAGCAGGAAAAATGGGGAAAAGTCTAGCAAAAGTATGCTTATATTCCTGTTTTGAAAAATGTTGATTTGGGATGTTTGGTTTGAAAAAATTGTTCTACCGGCTTGACATTTGCAAAATTTCACTGTTGGTAGTTGCAATCATGTTTTGTATGTGTCTTTGCTGAGTATAAAGTAAGGCCATTTTGTATGAAACCCTTTCACACTCATCAGTACTAAACGTTTGAATTTGAGTCTTTAAAAAGTCTGTAAAAAGTCTTGAATGTCAGTATTTCAAAAGTGTGGGAACCAAAACTTGACCAATATCAATTTGGAAGTAGTTGGTTCTCTTGACAGTGATGTATTAACTGTCAAGAAGAATTCAGTTGAAAGAGAACAGTGCACAGATGTAGAGTACAATATCAAACTCATATATTTTTAGTGTACTCCCGGGCTCGAAATAACTGACGCCACTAATAGCCATGGTTATCAGGCCCTTCCAGATGGCTGCAGTGCCCCTAAAATATGTCCCATTGAAATAATATGGACAGATAGCCATTTTGCTCACTGTGGCCATGCCCCTTTTGAATCTTATTTGGAGCCCTGGTACTCCCTGTCTTAAAAACATAATCAAATGTGGTTTTGATTAATTATTTAATAAAAATGCTTGCAATATGTTCTTTATTGTAATCTGCAGGGCCCTTCAAGAAGCCCAAGATATCTTTGGAGTTGACTTTGATTTTGATGAGTTCCAAGATTACAAGGATTCAGATGTAGATGATGAAGAGGAAGACTATGATGTAGATGTAAGTTATAGCGCCCTCTAATTTAAAATGATTTGAAGTTAGTTTGGTGAAAGAAGAGGTTGCGCATTTGTCATTTTATAAATTATACATAATTCTAGGTCGTGTACAATATCTTCATATGATAGGCATTGGTAAAAATATGTTTATGTACTGTGTATGGTTTAACATATCAATAAGTTTGTTTTGACCAGAGTTTTGGGAACTTGCCAGGTAGCAAGTTTCTTTTAGCATATTGTTATATGAAAGGATTTTGGGGAAACAAAATGGAAATTCAGCAGTTTTGAACATGAAAGTATCTACACCTAGATGTGGGAAATTTGACCTCTTGTCCAGAAAGGTAACACACAAATCCAGCCAAGGATGTTTGTTTTATATGAAGTGCATCTTGAAGTTTGATGCTGGTGATCATTTGAAGGTAATGAGGTTCACTTCATATTTTGGCAGTGATAAGTGAGAAAACATCACAGACTTAACTCCTGCAAACTGATGCAAAGAAAGAAAAATGAAGTTTGGTCCCATTTAGATTTAAAACTCCAAATGGTTCAACAAAACTATGTGATAAAAGATGGATTTAAATGTTGATGGCCGTGATACATTTTGTTTTGATCATTTAAAAGTGGCAATCAGAGTTTGTTTTTATATTTCTTGACAACTTCAGTTCTGCACTACTTTTGTACATTGACTTAAAATGAACAAAAGATAATCTGCTCTAAAAGTCTAACATGGTGATTGGTGATAGAAGAGTGAAGGATGTGTAAGTCTTATGTCTGTGTGGGACGTCTTTGTGAAGGGTCTGTATAAAATTCGTTACCCAACAAATATTCAGAAATTTTTGTCCAACATTGATTAACCCAAAATTAATGTTTCTTCTGATTTGAAAGACCTCTTCATATTTCTATATTCTGGCAAAGAATAAGTTAAATCATTGGAAACTATCTGCTTGAACAAAAGGTTATATTCTGCCAACTCTGATTGCCCCTTTTAGTGATTTGCCATCTCCTGCCATGTACTATTTGTAAGAGTGGTACTTTTGCACATTACCCGCTGAGAATTGGACAGTGACAACAGTAGTTTATTATCTTGATAAAATTCTTTCCAAGGTCTGTTCAAGGAAAGGTCTGTATTTGACAAAGGCATTCTTGACAAAAATGCAACTTCATTGGAGGGGTCTAGGTCACACCATTTTAAACGGTAAGTTGTTTGATGTTTTTCAATCACCAATGAGGAATATTTTGTAGAGCTATTTAAATTTTTATTTGATTCCATTGCAGTATGAAGAAGATGAAGGAGAGGATATAGGTCAGAGAAGACCTAAGAAGGCAGGCAGAGCTAAAGCTCCAAAAAAGAGTATCTATGATGTAAGTAGGATTCACAGTCATTTCTTAAAGGGGATTTAGCACCCTCCAAAACCAGAGATTTGCTAGCAACTTTCCTTGCCTAGATAAAGTTTGGGATGACTCTATTGCCTATAAGTACACTTGCACTTGGATTGACATTCTTTCAAAGAATGAAGTTTTACTCTGATTGTTCAAAAGTGTCTTCCATTGTCAGTTGTAATCCTAGTGAAGTTTTCATGTAATTGTGTGCCAATATGGCCTTGGGCAATTTAAACTCAGTGTGTTCCAGACCTCTTAATCAGGCTTCTGTGGTTCTGTTTAGCTGGCATAAGACTGTGTTTGTATAAAATGGAGAAGGGACAAGGGGTCAGTATAACTTTAGAAGGCATGGAAGGATTTTAACAAGCATCCTGGTGATACAGGAGATGACTAGAATTTTTGTCAGACTTACAAATATTTCCAAAATTTGGTAGAGGGCTGTCCTGTGAACAATCAAATATGTTGAGTACAATGAGCATTATTTCCATGAATTCAAGAACAAAGATGGGTGTGGTGCAAGGGCTTCCTATTCTTGGACAGAGCATACTGCATGGTACATTGTCCCTATTGTGTGTGTGATTATAGGCATAGCCAGATGGCCGTCTGCCCAGGTTCTGTGTGAAAGTTTGAACTTGCTCAAAGAAATCAACAGATTTTGCAAGAAAGTTGTAATATTTTTAAAATAATGCAAGGTAAAGTTAAAATCGCTATATGTATTGCAAGAATATGACATTGTTTCCCATTCAAGTTTAACTTTTGTTCAAAATATTGCAGAGTTGTCATTAAATCATACATGTTAGCTCTACTGCGGCCATCTTGGTGCACCTTTTTCCTTCCAGAGGGTGGCGACAATCTACAGATAAGGCATACGTGTTACATGCTCTTACCATGTACAGGAAATCTGTGGTGTGGTGTCATTCAATTTGGTTTTCCCTGATTTTCAGTAAAGTGAAGTTGTAATCAATCACAAGATAATTTATTTTAGTGTTTTACTTGAATATTTCTGAAAATTCTTGCATTTATGGAAAGTCAGGGTCACTACCAGATTTCCTACTGGACATCGTACTTAACACTTGCCCTTTGGACAATCCTTTCATTTTCCTTTATGGGGTGCAGCGGTGAGGTGGGATCAGAGAGTATTTCATCATTAGCTGGTTGCTTTACTACAATTCTTCAATGTCCAAAGAGGGAAAATATGTGTGAGCCATTTAAGCATGCCAAGTGGAGCAACGTTAAATACAGATCAAATCATGTGGTGGAACATTTTGGTTTTAGATTCAATTGCATCATGTTTGTTGTTTGCAATTTTGAGAAATGACCCCTTCTACTAAGATGATATTTATTGTTATTTGCTAATGTTCTTTCTGCAGGTGTTTGAACCCAGTGACTTGGAAAGACGGCATTTTACAGACTTTGATGAAGAAATTAGAACTGCTGATGTTCCTGAAAGGTTCCAGGTATGCTTGAAGTCTAAACAATAAACAACAAAAGATAAATTTGAAATCCAGAAATAATCAATAAATGTAGATCAGATCCAAAGTCAGCCATACTGCTGAGTCATACCAAAGACTTAAATAACAGAACCTACTGCTGTTGTGCACTCTCATGGTATGTGCAGTAGGAAAAGGATGTTTTCAAGCTTGTTACCATAATATATAACACTTATCTGAAGTTACAAAGCTCAAAGACCTGCATCCCATGTTTTCAAAGTAAATAGCCCCTACCCTGAAGATATTTCATGTTGTATTAAGTGTAAAATATTTCCTACATTTTGGATATTCAACAGCTTTCATAAGCAAGTAACATCCATTGAGAAGCTCTTTATCTACACAAAGCTTTTTTGTTGTGCATATGCATCAGCAAAGCATGTATCATCATCCAATGAGGAACTCACTAACTGCTCTATGTTATTCATATTCATCAGCTAAGGCAAGTCCCTATCACGAAAGCAGATGATGCAGAACTGGAGGAAGAGGCTGAATGGATTTATAGACAGGCATTTGTGAACCCAACCATCTCAAACCAGGTACCTGAGAAAGAAAATTCGTTTATGCTTGGAAAGGTTGATGAACTTAAATTTACAGATCTAGATATGGATAGAATAACATTGTATTCATTATGATTGATTGAAAGGTTGTATGTTGTACTATGGCTGGGGTGAACGGTTACAGAGAATTTTTTTAAGTAGTAATTGCTAAAAATTGAAGGATAGAATTTCGTTGTGTGTGGTTTTTGATGAAAGCTCATACACAAAATAAAAAAGGAAAACCAAAACTCCACCCTGCAATCCTTCTTAATTGCTGTTTGAAAGGGTGTACGGCAGGGGGTGGCTTATTCGTGAAAGGCAGCCCATTTGTGTGCTCTTGTACATGTTTTGGTGTGTGTAGGTGTTTGTGAAAGACCTCCAGAAATTAAGCCCAAAAGAAGTGTTTGATGAGCAACTGGTCTCCATCTTCATCTTCGATTTTTTGGAAAGCCAAGGAAGTGCAAGATCCATTGGTCTGGGAGTTGCCTTTGGCCAAAATGGTCTTTGTTTTCTCTGGACCCGCTGATGGTGACATGTAGACAGTCTGGCAGTGCCGTCATGACTTTGGACCAATTATACAATTATATACAATATATGTACAATTACAGAGCTGCGCACTGTTCACTGTTCAATTTAATTCATTTCCACATTAAAGTTTGAAAATGGTTGCATTGCTGTTACCAGCAGCCCCATTTAACATATAAACCTAAATTGTAGTAAAGATAGACATGTAAAAGAACAACGTGAAAAACTAGCACAAGGTCAGAAAGTTATGTTAAGAAAAACCTAGACTTGTGGCTTATTTTAGATGAACAGTCTTCAGTTTTGGGCCTAAGAGGATAGTGACCAATTTCTGTTGTTTTGTTGTTGAAGGATATTGGTGACAACAGTGATGGATACTTCAACAATCTTTACAATAGAAGACCACCCAGGACCAAAGGCAAGATTAGAGAGGCTCTACATTTTATAAGGAACCAGAATTATGAGGTAAGCTAAAGATATCTCACAGATAGTATGCTAGCCTGGGACTTAGAATATGTTTCTCTGTCATATCCGAATCGCATGAGAACTGAAAAATTGTCAAGAATCAGTGCTAGTTGTTGATTGCATAATGTGTTGGAATGTACAGTCTTGTCACTCATGAAATTACATGAAAAGGGATCTGTTGTTCTCCAGGTGACATTTTTACATGTAGTATATAGTTTCTAAACATGATAGTGAAAAAGAATTTCATGCTGCTTCTTAAATTATACCCTGGATAAGGGGTACTTTCCTTGACTTTGTTGAAAGATGCATTTTCTTTTTTTGCAACCAGAATTTCCTTTTTTTCTCCTGAAATAGGTTTGAAATATGCATAGTGAGATGTATTTAATCTTTTCACTGGATACAAGGTTTGGTAGACTTAATGCACTATTTTGTCCAGTAATGTCAAGCAAAAGACTGTTGTACTTCTATCAAACTCTTTGGTGCCCTCTTTGCCCATTACTTTGTGAAGAATAAGCACTATTTGAACTGACCTTGTTGCCTTCTTTCTTGTGGATCTTTGGTTGAAGGATTATGTTGAGTAAACTATGAAGTACACAGTTTTATTTTGAATTGAATTTTTCAATTTTTTTTTTTTTTTGGAAATAGTAGAAAGCATGGTTCAAAACAATTATAGTCATTAAACTTTATTGAATGGATTTTTTCTGTGTTTTTGAAGGTACCCTTCATTGCTTTCTACCGCAAAGAGTACGTTGAACCAGAACTTAACTTTAATGATCTCTACAGAGTTTATCATTGGGATGCCAAGGTAGGTTTGTTTGAGTAGATCAAGTAAGGGAATGTAGAATATGTCGGTATTGATAATTGATATGGATGTGAAAAAAAAGTATATGTAATAAAGTCAAGACACTTGGTTAAATAGTCAAGAGATTGCCAAATCCCACAGCCCATTTTTATGCTTAAATATGGAAATGTTGTAATGGATTGCATTTGTAAAGCAATAAGTGACACGTTTTATGTTTTGAAGGGAGACAATCGCAACAAGTTTTTACTTGAAATTAAATTTCTTTCGATAGGAAACTTGATAGAACATTAGTCTGTGAGATTTTTATGAAAGCTTTAGTAAGATAATTAAGAGTATGGAAAAAAGTAGGGCATGAGAACTGCATATTTTATTGTTTTACAAATTGTTACTTCCAGTATTATAGTAGTCACATTTTTTTTTTGCTAAGAATGGAATAAATTTACATTTCATTCATTCACCTTTTAAAGTAAGTACTCACCTTGATAATGTGCTCATTGGCAGAGAAATAAATCCGTGTTTCAAATATTTTTTCCTGCAATAAGTGGGTAGTGTAGTATTTCGATTTGATGCATAGTGTGGGCAATGTTTCACTTATTGTTGTTGTTGTATTAATGTGCTGTTGTAAGTACTAACTTTTCCACCTTTCAATATCAGAAGTATTGAGAAAAGTTGGACTTTTTTCTGAAAGAGTGAAAAGTGTTGTTGAATAGCCAGCTAATCTGTCAGTCTGCTGTCAGTCTGCTGACAGTCTGTCTGTATGTATGTTTATATGTGGGTAGGGAGGTATTGTTTTTGCCTGTCTGTGTATCTGTTAGTTCATAGTTTAATGGTTGATATTTTCTCCCACAGTGGTGTCAACTAAAGGCACGGAAAGATAACCTGAAAAAATTGCTAGAGAAAATGCAGAATTACCAGTACGAAGTCATTGCCAACAGCGACAGTGAGATGTTGTCAGATAAAATCAGACCCCTCACTGAAGCAGATTTAGACAGGTATAGTAGTCGGAGTAGACAGACAGTCTTTCGTTTGGTGTATCTAAGTGTCAGTCAGATGAAGAATCAACCACACACCAATATGAATGTGTTATACTGAGTCATCTATGCAGTCAGGCAGGCAGGCAGGCAGGCTTCCAAGTTCAAGTATGGTTCAAGTCCTTCTCATTAGTCATCTCTAACAACAGGTGGAGACACTGTTGACATATTTTGCAACCACCAACCCTCAGGGTAAACTGTACAGCCCAACCCTTGACATTCCTTGGCATTCCATCTTTGGAATATGTGTTGTGTCATGCAGGTGGTAGTAATCTGATCTCAGGAATTAGCAAAACATCAGCTATGTTAACCTTAAAGGGAAATATTGTGTTTCGTTTACAAGAAAATTTCTTCCTTTTTCGAATAAATATCTGTTGACACTGAGTGATAAATGATTTAAAGTAATGCAGTATGGTGGTCTTCATTTCAAGAAATAAGTTTCCCTCAGATTGAAATTCAGTAATTTGTTGCTCAGGATTAATTTGTTCACCCAAACTTTCAACACTTCAAAAGATGCAACTTCCATAACTCTTCTTGTTCATAATATTTTGAGAAGATGAAGCTATTGCTGGTGTGTATGATTGATAATGAATGGTTTAATGACATCTTGAGCTAGTTTCTTTGAACACTATGTTGGAACATTTAAAACGCAGTATTTCCCTTTATCCTAGTAAGCAATGAAGTTGTGTAAGTGCTGGAAGGTTTTGGAACCAATTAGTATCATGGCTACCTGCTGTGTACACTTCAAACCATAAGCAGAGATGGCCTGGGACTGTGACCCTGGTTTTGTCATGGCTAGGGCCTGGGACTTTGGAGATAATTACTCCCACAGATTTGGACACATAACATGGGGACCCAACAATAGCTCTGTACACTACATCCTACTGAAATTTCTGAGGCTGTGTTTATTACAGTTGTAGAACATCTGCTTTTCATGCAGTAGGCCTGGGCTTGATGCCCAGGTTAAGTCATACAAAAAACTTGAAAAAGTTGATCCCAGTGCCATTGTGTGTGATGCAATTCCTAAGTAGTGATGTAAGGGAAACAAGCTGGTGCTCCTCAATTGGTAGAAGGGTCATTGATGCTTCTAGATTAAATAGGAAGATTGTGAGGTGAGGTATAAAATCATATCTTACTTTAAGTCTGTTACATTTCTCCTTCTTTGTTTTCAGGTTAAATGATGTAGATACTGTAGATAAGTTGAAAGATGTCTATGTACATTTCCTCCTCTACTACGGGAGAGACATCCCAAAGATGCAGGAAATGATGAAGAAGAAAGAAAAGAAGAAGAAGACAATTAAGGTCATAAGAAAGGTCAAAGTCAAGAGACCTAAAGAAAAACCAGAAACAGATGACAAAGAGGAGAAGGAAGAAGGGGAGGAGGATGATGAGGAAGAAGAAGAGGTTGAAGAAGAGGTAGAGGAGGAGATGGAGGTTGATGATGATGAAGACGAGACTGGTGGTACCACACATGACATTAAACAAGCTAATAGGAACACAATGTATGGGTTGTGCTCAGAGGCAGGGCTTGGTAAGTAAAAAGATGGAAGTATATGTATGTATGGAGGTTTTAGTGGTGGGTATGTGGTTTGTAAACGTGTTTGGATGTTGATGGGGTTGATGGTAATGAAGAGTCCTGATGAAGTGTTTGGTCTAACAGTAGAGCATCCGCCTCTCACTCCGAAGGCCCAGGTTCGCTTCCCAGGTGCAGTCATAGCAAAGACTCTAAAAATGGAACCTACTGCCGTTGTGCGTGATGCTGTCTGTGCATAAGCAACGAGTTTGGAAAACAATCCAGTGAGCCACAGCTGGAAAAAAGACTGTAGCCGGCTCGACTTGAGCCAATAGGTTGTATATGACAGTGATATGTGCCAATGGAAGCAATTGGGGTTTTGACTGTTGAATAGATTAGTGGTAAGTACATGCAGTACCAGCATGGGCTTTTCAAATGTTATGTTTATTGTAGTGGGTGTTATGTGGTCACTTTGCTCATTAGCCATGTTTCATTGATGTAAGGTTCATTGTGGTATCTCCTTTTGTTATTAGATGGTTTGGCCAAGAAGTATGGTCTCACACCAGAACAGTTTGGAGAGAACTTGAGAGACAACTACCAGAGGTATGACCCTGAACAGCATCCGTCTGCACCTAAAGAAGCTGCTATGGAATATATTACAAGGTTGGTGCAAGGGAATTTCTGTCTTGGTTTTGATGGGTAAAAATGTTATTATTTTGCTTCATTTGTTGTGAGTTGGGGTGTGGAGGTATGGTGGACAAAGGGGTGTTGGTTGATTGGAACTTTTAGTGGAAGCAATGTTTGATGTGACCAGGATCCACAGAAATCAGCATTGTATGCACGGCAAGGTCAAGGACAGAGAAATAAATATTAAATGACACCAAGAATACAAGCAACAACAAAAGGGTAGAATCTGGTACAATGTAGAATCCAGGAAACAAGCTTGATCAGTGAGCCAGTTAGGTAGTTAACTGTGCACATCCTTTGGTGCACATCCCTCAAATCATCAGGATAAACAATCCTATCCCGCACCTACAACAGGTATTCCAAAATTTGAGTTTAAATGAAAATTTGGTGACATCATTCTTTCTTAATCCATCAGTAACATAAGGAGGTATCAAGTCAGGTTCAGAACAGTGGATTGTGTCTAAATTGTCTCTATGGTGTAAAAATTTTCATTTTAACCTGCCGTAAAGTAGCACTGAGACCACCCCAATTTTCAGGCACTTAGATAGTGTTTAATGCATTTATTGACAAAAACAAGGGAATGCTGTTCACTACAAGCTAAGCTTGGTTTGTATACCACACTGTGCTCAACAATTCTATGCGGCAACAGATTACCGATCTAGCATGCAATGTACTAGACAAGTGAACAATAACATAGCAAAAAATCACCAATTTAGAGATTAAACTTATGACAAAAGCTTTATGACCCGGGCTATTCATAATTGACTGGAGGACAGTCATGTATGTATGGCAAACTTAAAACCATTAGAAACAGATCTGATTCATGTTAACCATGCTTTGAATTATGGGAGGTTAGGGTAATTTATCAAGAAGTGGCATCTAGCTGAAAGGATGTGCATTTCACATCTTATGGGTAATAGTTCAAAATGATAGGATATTGAATGACCTTGTATGGCATAGTATGATGTAGAAATGTGCTGACCACATGTTAGGGATTCATATTTTCGTTTTATTTGATGTGAGTACAGTCCCTTTGTGAAAGTTTTTGTAAAACCATGCAACCATGTGGTGAGAAGTTATATTTCTTCGGTGGTGAAACTGAATATTTCCTAGAAATATAATGCTAATTTTACCATGATCATCATTTTTCCACAGTAAATTTGATGTAGAGGACAAAGTTCTTAAAGCAGCAAGATATATGGTAGCCTTGCAACTTGCCCATGACCCTATGGTACGACAGTGTGTCAGGCAGACTTATTATGAAAGAGCCAAGATATCTGTCAGACCAACTAAAAAGGGATATAAGGTAAGGTTTTTACATGTCATACATTCCTTGAGTGTGAATATATTGTTTAAGATAGTCATTTGCCTATATTCTTGCTTCGTTAAAGGGCTGCAGCAGTCGTTCAAACTGACTTCAAAATAACAGCTAAATCTTATAGTTTCTTTCTTATTTCTTTTCAAAGTATCTTTGATAATGTTTCAAATTAAACCAAAAACTTACAGTTAGTAATGTTAACAAATTAAAAAGGGGAAATATTGTCACATGATTCTCAACAGCCATTCATGAAAAAGAATAGTATACTTGATTAATTGCAGTTGGAGTGACTGCATTTTCCCTTTAAGTACAATGTTTTTCATCCTAGTAGTGCTCTTATATTACACTAATATCTTTATCCAGAGGCACAATGGCAATGATAAACCTTTGTATGAGGAAGTTACATCATGTGTTTGCAAACTTCTTATTTCAGTGTTGGTTAAATATGCATTATGGTATAGACTCCATGCGCTTCATTGCTTTCCTCTAAACAAGACGCATATGTAACATCAGTACATAAGGTTTTCAAAAGATTGACAGGAAATACTGAACTGAAAACTTTTTTTTATTATTATTATTATCATTATTTTGTTTTACTTATTTTGGTAGGAAATTGATGAGAATCATCCATGTTATCCTATGAAGTACCTTCTTAACAAGCAGGTCAAAGATCTCTACTTGGATCAGTTCTTGAAACTTACTCAAGCTGAAGGTGAAGGTCTCCTTACCATCAAGATGTCATTGGATATGGAAGTCAGGTCAAAGTAAGTGTTACGAGCAGGGATGTAGCTACAGTGGATGGTTGGGGCAGACACCCAGCACTCCATATTCCCCACCCAGTACTCCAGGCAAATATACCTCTCCCCACCCACAAGAAATCTTCCTAATTAGACCTTAAACTAGCCCCAAATTCACTCCTTAAGTAAAATGAGGTAAAAAATGAAAAATTAATGGCTGAAAACTGGGGTAGATGCCATGGGGGGTGGGGGAAGGTGCGAATTTGGTTAGCTACATCCCTGGTGAAGAGATGGTCACTTAAACCCTCTTGTGCCCGTTGTAGCATGTCAGGTACAGACAGAGAGCCCTGATGCTTGCATGTCTTAATGAGCTTGAAACTGCAAGTAGCAACCGGAAATTTCCACCACAACAAGGAAAAGGGTCATGGGTCCTTTAATGCAGTAAACAAAGAAAAAAATTTCAGTCATTATTACACCACTGTTAAAAATACACTCAAACAATTGCTGTATTGCCACATATCATTACAATGGTGAAGAGATGCAGAAGTTGCATTACTTGAGTTTTGGAAGTTTTGGTGAACAAATTATTTTTAGCAACAAGTAGTTGAATTTCTATCTGTGAGAACCCAATTTCTTGAAAAGTAGGTTGCTGTACTGGCCTATTTTGAAGTTATCCATCCATGCCAATAGAACTTTAAATTATAAATGTTTTTTAGAAAGAAAATACAAGATGTCCCATGTAGTGAATACATGCACAATTTTCAACTTTCAAAGAAAGTGGAGGCTTTATCAGTTCCTCCCACTGTTCACTTGTACTGTAAACCAGTGTTGTAATTGAGTCATCACTAGATTAGTGACTAGAGTCACCAGTTTTCCAGTCACCATTCACCAGTTTTCAAACTTTTAGGTGAATTGAGTTGAGTCATGACTCCAGTCACTGTACTGTTTCAATGGGGAAATTACTTGTGAATTGTATCGAGTCACTATCATTTTGAGAGGAAGTGACTTGAGTCCTGACTTGTTACAACACTGCTGTAAACCAAGGAACCTGATTTTCCGTTAGAATCAGATTCTTTCTCCTCCAGTCTATTTGTCTTTTAGAAGGGTATCAGTGCTCATACATGTAACCTACTGTGACAGATCAGGTATTATGTCAAGTCTGGGACATATTGAGTTTTATATACTACTGGAAATAGCTCTGCAAATGCTTTGTTTTCATATCAAAATTGTAGGAACATGACATTTTGAAGTAATTCATACATTTGGTCAAGGGGGATCAAATTTTAATGAAATACATAAATATCAAATTTGATGGAAAAGGCTTTTATTTTAATTCTACATTAGCCAATGTAATACCTGATCTAACGTGGAACATCACGTATTCTAAAGTGTTTAAATAATTTGTGTAGTTGATCATGAACAGTTCAAAAGGTTGTATACCAAATTTTGATTTTTGGTTCGTCATTATTGCAGAAACCCTTAAAATGGCACATTGAGTTGGCCTGTGAAATAAATCAAATTTTTCGAAACCTGCAAAGATTTTCTCACATGCTAATGACAAATTGTCACCCTTTGGTAATCTCTTTATCCTACATGCAAACAAACATTTCAAGATTGAATAGTCAATGATTGAATTTGGTTTCTGTGTCTTCTCTCACCTAGTGATAATTATGGTTCTCACACATTTCTTGATGAGATTCGACAACTGTACTACCGTGATGAGTTCAGCAACCATGTACAGTTGTGGAATGAGGAGAGGGGAAAAGCGTTGGAGATTGCATTTGAAAACTTTCTTTATCCTGCTTTCTCAAAAGAACTTAGAGCTAAACTCATTGAGGAGGCTAAATTTGGCATTATGAGGGTAGGTATTACTAGATAAGCTGATTTTGCATTGAGGAGTTCATAAATTTCCAAAAGATACTCTGAAATATTTCCAAATGGTTTATTTTATCAACCTACAGGTACGGCATTGCATCCTTGCTTAAAGCAGTTAGAAAAGGTTGACTTCACAGGAGGACAACAGTTCCTTTAAGATTATGTTAACCACATACCTGCAAAAACTGTTGTATACTTGAAAAGGATCAGTGTGTGAAGTGGGGGGCTCATTATCTGACATTACCTAGTCGGTGAGATGCAGTACTCTTTGGGAATAGCTCCCATGATGTCAATATATGCATGATTTAAGCAAAAGTTTTAAGTTCCACTCTTACAAAGGAATCAGAGTCCTTATCCTAATGACATTCAAGTATCTTTTTATTACAATTAATTTTTTTTGGAAACAATCACAACTGGAAGTCACCCAAAGATAAGAGAGTAATTCCTCTGCTGGCTAAAGCAAACAGTTTGTTATCTCACTGATGGGAGAAAATAGGGGATTAGCAGAGGACTATAGTGGCTTTGGGCCAGATAAATGGCTTAAAATGCCTTCAAAAGATCTGGTTCCTTAATGAACACCTAATTTTTAAAAAATAAAGCATTTTCTGAAATAAGTTTGCCTGGTACTAACCTTTTAACTGTAGTGTTGGAGGAAGGAATGGTGCAAATGACTTAAATAAATACTGGATTTCCAATTCTTTGGCAGCATTGCTCTCGTCGACTCTATAACTGGTTAAAGGTGGCCCCTTACCAGGCTGATCAACAGATGGACTATGACGATGACGATGATGACGACTATGAAAGTGGAAGAGCTGGTCTCAGAGTCCTTGGAGTGGCCCACCCACCTGACCTGTAAGTATCAGTCACCTGTAACCATTAAAGTGTTGATTGATTGTTATGTCTTTTTGTGTGTGAACAGTGAATTGTAATGTTTTGACTATCTCTTGAAATGTAGGTAAGATAGCAGCATCATTCTAAGGTGAATTGTATAGAGGGTCAAAATACATCTTTTGATAAAGATGGAATGGAAGCTGTTAGAAGAAGAGAATGTATGAGCTGGTGGACAACTACTTTTCCATTGGTAGAGGTTTTGATGGTAGTATGGGTTTAGCTGATATGACCCCTGCCTGCTTTATCACAGAGGGGTTAAATTAGCTCTTGTGAAACAATGTTACCATTTAGCACCTTACATTACTTTTTGCTACTTTTTGCTACCAGATATTTTGTTAACTGATAAAAATCTTCATTAAATCAGGATAGCATTGCTGTGCATTTGATTTTGTTTTTCAAGATATTTGTACCATCAGATCTTCAAAGAGATCTGCAAACATTTTGCTCATAGATTTGTTTTATTGGTGCCTTTTTCCTACAAACAGAGATGCTGCAACTTTTGCTGTCATCATTGATGGTAAAGGTGAGGTCAGTGAATTCCTACGTCTTCCACATTTCTTAAGAAGAAGTCGCAGCTGGTCAGAGAGGGACAGAGACTTGAAACAAGCAGACATAGAAAGTTTAAAGAAGTTTCTGATTGAGAAGAAACCCCATGTTGTTGCTGTAGCAGCTGAATCGAGGTGAGTAATAGTCAGGTCAAGAGCCAATAGACCTTATGCATTGACGACACACTGACATCAACCTTGGGGGCAAAATATTTGAACATGTTGCAGCATGCCTAAGAATTCTCCCTGCACATGTAGCAGACTATGCCTGTATTTCCCAAAACTCCCCGGTAGACTCCACTGGTTGACAAATCAGCTGTCTGCATTTGTCAGTGTTGGTTTTGCTTTTACTCTTTGCTCTGTGACATAATATGCATAAGGTCTATATTTGAATCAACTTGGGAAAAATGTCCTTTTTTTTTCAAAATGTCAATAATGCCATGGTTGTCAGTGAACATCATTTGGAATACTTGCAAATAGCAGTTAACTTTGCAAATGACTTCAGGTAACATATTGTGGTTGTGAAATGCACCAATATGAAATACAAAGAAAGTAACCCTAGTCATTATCAAACCATTCAGTTTCAGTGTTGAACCCCAGTAATAGCTTCATCTTCTCAAAACATAATATATTGGAAGAATTATGGAAGTTGCAACATTTGAATAATTTATTATCCTCTGTCTTTGAATTTTGTCTTTGAAACCTTACTTTTTTTAGTAAAACAAATGCAATATTTTCCTTTAAATAACAAAGTGTACACAAACAAATTAACATGCTTTGTTCACTGTTTCCTGACTTTGAAAACCAAATTCTTCAGGATGCCATGACTTTTTCTTAAATCAGTTATTTTGAAAATTTTGATGGAAATTTTATTATGTGATCCACCATGGGTAAAGTATATGATATGGGACTCTTAGTAAAATGGAAATCCTCTAAGCATGACCTAAGTCTGACGGACTGCTGGTTGGCTGACCACTATATGACACGTGGATGTATGCTGGTCAGCTGGTCACATTGGCCTAGCCAGACTATTTAAATGTAGGGCCACCATGGTCTAACATAAAAGAAACAAGGAATCTTTTGGCAAAAGCACCTCACAAATAGGAGGGTATCACACTTCTTAGACCTTTCAACGAAAATAAAATTGAAGCCCGGTCAACCAGACAAAGATGGGTTTTCTCTTCTAATTTTTCATATTTTCTGCAGGTATACATCATACGAAGACTAAATCACATGTAAAATCAATCTTAAAAGCAATAGGAAATTTTGCACTGAACTGTGCTTTGAGAGTTTGAAGCACATGTTCTTCAAGTTTTTTCACGAGCTCGGGGACCCACCATAATGTATGCCGTAGCTCATGAGTGGGCGGGCTGCAAGCCACTGGTCATTGACCACTCCTGCTCTGTGGTGTTTATATCAGTGCACCATAAATAAGATGATAGTGTGTGAGCTACAGGGAATAACAGTGTACCCACACTACATGCCAAATTGAGAGTAGCACCACACCCCTTGATGCTAACCATATCCTGGTATCCTTCAATCCTGAATCTCACCAGCCCTCTGCATTTGACATTGACATTAGCAAACCAATTGTTGGTAAGTTTATCAGGATGTCATGCTCCATACAAACTCTTTTGCAAATATTTTTAAATGTGTTACAGGATTTATTTGGCTCTGAAACTCTTCTCTCAGTATAACTTGGATTTCAAATGGTTTAATTTCAGGCAAACTTTAGATGTCATAGAAGATATAAAACGTTGCATCACAGAACTAGAGACTGAACAACAGATGGCCCCAATCAATGTCGAACTTGTGGACAGCAATGTGGCAAATATATTTGCCAATTCCAAGACAGCAGAGGTAAGGATGAAAACAGCCAGTCTAGTTTTCTCCTTCTGAATTGGTATTTGCAAAGAAATCAAATTTGGTCTAAATTGTTGAGTTTATCAGCCACATGATATGAAATTTGCAAATCACAAGCCAAAAAGGTTTCTCAAACATTAGTTGTTGCTTAGCATCATAAACCTGAATGAGGCTGTTTGATGCAGAACTCACCCCAAACTGCAATTAACTGAAGAAATTCTAATTTTTTCTAATTACACATTCCCATTTTTCCCTTAGACTGAATTTCTGGAATTCCCACCTTGTCTACGTAAAGCCATTTCTGTCGCCAGACGACTTCAAGACCCTCTTCAAGAGTTTGCGAGATTATGTAATGTTGATGAAGATGTCTTATGTCTCCATTTCCATCCATTACAAGTAAGTTTGGTTCTCATTTATCATTAAGTTAAATGATTATTTTGATTTTTTTCTGTTGTAACAGCCTCTGGCTTTGCTTTTCAGTAAAAAGGTAGAATTATTGAAGAGAAGTGAGTTGCAAAATGTTTATCAACTTAATGCTAAATGTTGTTAGAGCATAGAACCATGGCAACATATACTGTAGCTCACACATGCAACTTATTATGTACCATTTGAGATAGCAGTTTATACAAAATAAGTAAGTACAGAAGACTACATCCGTAGATTCATAATTTCAACCAATGGGTAATGTTGATACTATCGGATTAGAGTTTGCTATAAGCAGGTAATAACGCAGTCACATTGGATGTAACACATTTTTTTAGCAGTTATAGTAGGTGTGATTTTTTGTGAAATGGAAAGGAAGTCCAATTAGCAATACTGCATCTGAAGGTTGAATATATATCTTCACCCCTACAATCTTTACTCTACTTAATTTTTTCCTTTAAAAAGGTTCCAATGGCTTTACACTTAAAGAAGAATAGACTCAAACAAAAATTATCAAAGAGCTGGTAAAATGAAAGAAAAAAATTAAAATATAAAAATGTCCCATAAAAACTGTCTTTATTATATACTTATGTTTGATTTTTACATCTTTTCTACAGCATCTGCTCTCAACAGAAATATTGAATGAAAATTTATATCAAGAGTTCATCTTCCGAGCAAACGAAGTAGGAGTTGACATCAACCAAGCTTTGGCTCACCACCACACCTCATCAACCATGCAATTTATTTGTGGACTGGGGGCAAGGAAGGGGGAAGCTCTCCTCAGGGTAATGAAGATTAGACTTTCCATGGCTTTTATTATTGTTCTCACCAAAGAGGTTTTGACTGCCAGTCATGCTATGCAAAGGGGTGTGACTGCCATACTCACACGCTGTATGATTCAAAAGAGGTTTTGACTGCCAGTCATTCTATGCAAAGGGGTGTGACTGCCATACTCACATGCTGTATGAATCTGTATGGTTATGTGATGTGCATCATGCTGGTAATACAGCAGTATGTGTGTATTGAAGTGCTACTGTTGTGTCTAGAGTCGGAATATATCATACAAAGACTTGACTTTTTCAGCATTGGAATACATCAGCTTAGAATAGTTTGAAACTAATGGATTGTGTACAGAAAAAAATTACGTGATATGGGTTTATGGGATGAGTATTTGACATACAGTGCACAAAGTGATGCATAATTTGACTCTTTGCTGTCATATTAAAATGTGTATTTGGCTCCTTGTCCTAATTTTTCATGTGTATTTGCACTTCGGATTAGGCGGAATGCACAGATAATTACACTAATGAAAGCTCTGCTTTTCTCTCATTTGAATGATAGGAGAAAATCTGGTGTGTGAGTGTTTCAACCTACAAACACTGCCTTAGCAGCTGGTCAAAGCTCATACCTCACATCCCCGTCCTTGCTTCATTTTCCTTGGTATTTCAAACCGTTGCGTTGACTTAAAGTAAAGTTAATAGGGATAGGACCTCCTTGTTGCGAATTCGAAGGTTTTAAATTTCTCATGCTACTTGTGCAATAACATCCAGATAATATGGGATTATTGAGGAAGAATTTGGTTGTAAAATTTAAAGAAAAACCAAAAAGTGACCATTATTGTGAGAATGTCATTATGTCCCTGCTTTGAGCTCACTTTTTGCTGAAAATGTGACAACTTTTACTGCTCATGTCTTCACAACCACACATCTGATTCCAATGCAAAGTGAATTTACTGCAGTGTTTAAAGTAACTATGGCTCTAATATACCAAAACTTGAGGTGACCTTAAAGTCCTTAAACCCTTCTTTTGAGAGTCATTTTCCTCTATAAAACTCAAAATTCTCTGTAACTCCACTAGACTCTGAAGCAACAGAACATAAACTTAGAGAATCGTAATCAGCTTGTCATGGGGTGTCAACTTGGGCCTACTGTCTTCATCAATTGTGCAGGATTTATCAAGATTGATACCACTTCTGTTGGTGATAGGTGAGTTAATGTTTATTGTCTAATCAAAGTAATGGAGCAATTGCATGTAGTATAATAATTATTATCAGGCCTTGAAATGAAGTTGCTTTACTATGCTAAGCAATTACAAAAGTTATAGCAATTTTCTATTCATGGTTGATACAGAAAGATGAAAGAATTTGAAAGATTTTGAAGGAAGTGACTGGAGTAAGAGAGGATAAAATCTCATCATTACATGTCTCCTTGGATTCATATAGACTTGAAAAGTGACAGGTGCTAGGTGACAATAAAAATTTTTTTAAAGTTGTGAGTGAGCTCTAATTCCCCACTTTCAATAGCTTAGGAACTTGATGACCATAATGAACATTATAACCTGGATAAAAATCCAACGTCCATTTCACAAAAAGAGAAAAAAAATGTTCTGGATCAAATCCAGTCATGCTACTGGTTGGGTACCCCTTAGCCAGGGTTAGAATTACACTAATATGCATCAACATGTTGGGCAGTGCATCAGAAGTAGAGGTCTGGAACTTCCTAAGAATTCATTCTTCAGCTGTATGTAGATATATCTGTAGATGTGTGGTGCTGGTAAAATAACTTGAAATATGTGTTAACTGCCATTGTTCAGGTAGAGCATATTAATGCAATTTAAGTCATCTCACATTTGTTTAGTTTTGTGATGACATTGTTTTGCATGCAGCCTTTTGTCTTTTGTTTTTGTTTGATAGCTCTGATTCGTACATAGAAGTATTAGACAGTACTCGCATCCACCCTGAGACATATGAGTGGGCCAGAAAGATGGCAGTAGATGCCCTGGAGTATGATGAATCTGCAGAGGATGCCAACCCTGCAGAAGCTTTAGAAGAAATCTTGGATAATCCTGATAAATTGAAAGATTTGGATCTGGATGCTTTTGCAGAGGAGTTGAAAAGACAGGTAGATGAATTGCAACTTATAAGGAAGTATGAGACACTTTGAGAGCTCAAGCTTGACAGATCATTTGCATAAAAGTAGGACTTGAAATATTTTCTAATGTCTTGTTGCCCTGTTGGGCAACCCATTTTTGGAAATAGGTAGTTTTTGTTTGCCCAACTTAGCTTTATTGCTGCCCAAAACAAAGGGAATAAAAAATAGGGAAAATTAGAAAATCATGGTTCTGCTTTGTTATTTAATAATTATGTTACCCATTGTAATGACATTCACTGTAGCAAACATGTAGCTTACAAAGAAAACAGCTCTTATAATTATCCCACCATTTACTCTCAACAATAAACTCCAGCAGCAACTTTCATGTCCTCTAAATACATTATGCTCAAGAAGAGTTATGGAAGTTGCATCATTTGAAAGTTTGGGTGAACTAATTGTACTTGAGCAACAAATTGCTAAATTTCTCTATGTGGAAAAAAGGTGACCCATGCTGCCCTATTCTGAAAAATTCATTCATCTGTGTCAATATGTATTGTTTTTAAATATATTAATTTCTTCCAAAAGCAAAAAATATCCCTCTTAAAGGGAAATAATGTGTTGAAAATGCTCCTACAAAGAGAACAAAGAAAATGGCTGAGACACTATCCAACAATTTAATCTTAATCATAAACCCCAGCAATAGCTACATCTCTTCAAAATACTATGTGCAAGAAGAGCCATGGTTGTTGCATCATTCAGATGTTGAAATTTTGGGTGAAAAAATTATTCTTGAGCAACAATTAACTGAATTTTTATCTGTGAGAAACTTCTTTCTTTAAAAGAAGGCTACCATACTGACTTATTCTTGATAATCTATCACCCTGTGTCAATAAATGTTAGTTTTACAAGGATTAATTTTCTTGCAAAACAAATGCAATGTTTCCCCTTTAAGTGAATATGAATTGCATGTGCATATTTTAGAAATTGAATTGCATATCAAAAGTATTTTCATTAGTCAATTTGTGTATTTACTGTTTATAAATTTATTTGATTTATAGGGCTATGGTAACAAAAGTATCACACTCTATGACATCAGAGCTGAGCTGAACAGTCGCTACAAGGACTTTCGCGTACAATACAGAGCGCCCTCACCTGAGGAAACTTTCTCACTGCTTACAAAAGAAACTCCAGATACATTTTACAGAGGTGAGAACAACGTAGGGTTCTCTTTCTTATGTACCTTTTAGTTTCTTATCATCGGTGAAGCTTCTTTGCTGATATTCTAGCTTTCTCGGTTTTGTATGCATGGTTCCGGATATTTGCAAACTATTTTCTGGGACTAGTAGAAAGGAACAAAAATTACAGGGTTTGATTCCACATTAAGAGGTGGAATTTTTATGGCTTACATGAAAGAAGTTGATCATAATGGAAAAAAATTATCCCTTAAAGGCTACTAGACTACTATGATAATTGTAGTTTGGGGGTGAGAAGACCGGCCCTTTTAGACTAAACATTAGCATTACAGATGGAGCTTTCTGTATATTTAAGGCATACTGTATATTTGAAGCCAATAAGAAATGACTGATTGATTTATTTTTATCAGGTAAAATGATGGTGGTGAAGGTCCAGAACATTGCCAGACGGAAACCTCGTACAGATCAATTGGAACAGGCTAATCCAATCAGAGATGACGAGACCGGCTATTGGCAGTGTCCATTCTGTCTGCGGGGAGATTTTCCAGAGCTTAGTGAGGTAGGGTAGCAAATAATTCCCAAAGAAGTTTTAGGATGGGTTTTTTAGACTTTATAACTCATATTTCATTTGTGTAATTGGAGGATGATGGTAAGATCCTTTTTCATATGTTTCGTAAAACCTTTTGCATTGAGTTGTAGTTGCGGCTTTTGGTAAAGGGGAGGGGAAGAGCAGATTGGTAAGAATGCTCTTCTGCATATTATGAATGACAGATACTTTGAAAGACAAAGAGAGTCAACTTATATTGTCTTTCACTAATGTGTTTCTTACTTTAAGGTTAGGTAGGTGTGTTGTATGTAAATGCGGTGTCATTTTCAGGCTACATTAAGTAAAGGTTGATCTGCTTTGAACCATTAATTCACTCATGATGATGCACATTTTATCACTAGGTGTGGAGTCATTTTGATGGTGACAAGTGTCCTGGTCAGGCTATGGGGGTCAGAGTTCGTTTGGATAATGGTCTAAGTGGATTTATCCCAACAAAATTCCTTAGTGACAAGAAAGTCAACAATCCAGAGGAGAGGGTACAGGTGAGAGGATATTTTGCAGTAATGGTTTGATTGTTTTTATTCTGAAATGCTTATTTGATGTCTATTCTCTCTTAATATCTCAAAGAAAAGAAGTACAATTTTATTTTCATAGTCACATTCAAAATTTGTGGGTAGTTTGTGTGCTGTGACACTTTGCTGTTTATCTTAAACACTGTTTTGAAGCTAGCTTATTCAATTCACTTCATTATTCAAATAGATCTCCAGAAATTATACACATCAGCAAATTTTAATGGTTTCTCCAAAGTGTCAGTAGTGTGCGTCAGAGATGCATTCTGACGTAGGTTGCATGGGTCATATTGCAGGTGTAGTGAAAGCTATTGGCGGGGGGGGGGGGGTGATGCAGGGGGAAGGGGTGGTGAAGTACTTTGTTTTATTGGTTCCATGGACTGCTTTGACATAGCATTAAAGACAGTTTATTAGGTGAAGGAGGGGAAGGCTGGGGATGTTGAGGGGTACAGCTATTGGTTTGTTGAATACATCCAAATCATATGCTCTATTAGTTTGCTAATTCTTTTCTTTTCTTCTCTTGAGCACCTGTGTTAAATGATAGTCAGTGATTACAATTGTGAGAAATCTTTCTTTTCCCTATTAATGAGGGTAGTTATTTTTTTTCAACACAAAACTTTATTCAGAAAACTTGCACCTGTAATCCTATGGATTGGTTCTATTTCTGTCATTGATATTCATAGCCACAAATGACCCTACATGCTAGAGTTTCCAGAATAGACATTGAGCGATTCCAGGTGGACCTAACTTGCAGGTCATCAGATTTACGGGATGAGAGAGGGGAGTGGACTCCACCAAAAGATACCTATTATGATCATGAAACAGCAGACAGTGAGAAGAGGCAGGATGAAGAACAGAAAGAGAAAATCTCCAAGTCAGGTAAGATGGAGCGCATGATGTCATAGTGACATCACAACTGGAAAAAGGCTGTGGCTGGCTTGAGTTGGACCAATTGGTTGGAAACTAGGCTGTAAAACTCCATATAAGTAATTAAGTAACTAACTAACTCTGGGCGTGGGCGTGTTCAGTTTGATTTAATGCTGTACGCAACAATTATGGATGTTATGCATATGATATCACAGTGCAAAAAGTACACCCTCCTTTGGGGGCAAAACAAATGAACTCTGAACAACGCAGACAGCTGATTTGTCAACCAGTCAAGTTGGTGCATAGTCTGCTACATGTGCAGGGGGAATTCTTATGCATACATCCATGTGTTCAATTGTTTTGTCCTCAAGGATGACATCAGTGTGTTGTGAATGCATAAGGTTTATTGCAGTACTGAAAGCATAATCAGTTAGGCAAAAGCAACACATGCCTTCAAATAAGGCTGACTTTCAAATTGCTTGAACTGGATGTCTAGATGCCATAATATCTATTAAAGTAAAATATGATAAGTCTTGGATGAACAATTTATTATTTGGGGAAACTCACTAGGGAGGAAAGTTTGTGCAACTGGTGTAATATTTTGAGTATTTTGTTTTATCACTTTTGTTTTCCAGCATGTTTCATCTTTGATATAAGTTCCAAAATCATAACAAAACAAGTGATTTTGGTGAATACTTAAATGTTCTTTTTTTTTCTACCAGCTTACCTCAAGAGAGTTATCATCCATCCATCTTTTCATAATATCACCTTCAAACAAGCTGAAGCTATGATGGAAAATGCTGAAGTTGGAGAGGTCATCATAAGACCCAGTAGTAAGGTAAGAAATGTATAGACAGAATGTTTTCTTCAGAAAAGTTTTATCTTCAGCAAACTGAAGCTTTAGGTGTAGGTGTTAACATCGTTTGTAGCAATTTAACTCAGGCCATAGTAACTAAATCAAAGTATAGTGTATCATTTTAAAATTCAGTGGATGTGTAATGATCATTATTTGATTGTAAGCTAACTACTGCAAATACTTCCAATAGTTGTAGTCACCTTTGAGTGCACATAATTAATTGACTAGGCCACCCTGTGATTGTAAAACAGGTTCCAGCTACACATACTGCCTGGCAATTCAGCTGGTACAAAATTGGGTAAAAATTAAATCCATGGAAATATGTATTTTTACAACATAAAACAACCCACATCTGGTTGCTTGATGCAAAAAATGCAATTCATCAGTCCAAACCCATGTAGACGTTATGCATTGACGACTCACTGACATCATTTTTGGGGGCAAAAGTATGGAAAAAAAGTACAGAACATGTGGTCCCATGCATAAGAATTTGCTGCACATGCATGGCAGACTATGTGTGTATTCATCTGGTTGACAAGTAAGCTGTGTTTAGTTGTTGGTGTTGGTTTGTTTGGCCACCAAAGGAGGGCTACTGTTTGCTCTGAGACATATGCATAAGGTCTATTGTCAACACAACTTTCTGAAAGGCTCTTGTTACCATGTCAGTGCTGTAGTTATGAGGATCACCAAGGACAGAAGTGACCCACACTGGTTTTTGCACACTATACAGATACCACTACTCAGAACGCTCTAGCTGGAACTGAGGTTATAAATACATCTTGTCTAGTACTGGCCAACTGTAACAGCTATCTTTTGTACACTATGAATGTTATTTTTGTGCTGTTGTACTCTGTGAGTCTATTTTAGTCGTTTAAAGTAATTGGCAGTTATTCAAGAACAAACTTTTGCATAAGAGTACTCAGTAGATTTTATGTTACAAACAAAAGGTATATATTTAATCTCCCATTTTGACAAGAGCAAGGGTTTTCCATTCTGTGTGTGCAGCTGGCAGGTCTTGAGTTTGACTCCCAGCCGGGTCATAGCAAAAACTTTCTGCCATTTTGCTTGGTGCTCAGCATAAGCAATGCAGTAAGGAAAGCAAGCTAGAGAGCATCAACTGAAAAAAAGGTTTGGCTGGCTCGACTCAAGCCAGTTAGTTGGTTGGAAAGTGAGCAGTAAGACCTCATCCAAGTAACACACCTATAGGCAAAGAAGATCCTATTGGTGGACAGAATTGAACAGTGGGATATGTATTTATGTGTTTGTCCTGGAAGGATAACGCTAGAAAAGTATGCCAAGTTTAAGCCATTCCTAGTTGACCACTATTAATCAAGAATCAATCAGTGAGCTTACTGTTCAGCAATCTTGAGATCAATAAAATTTAAATTGTTTATTGTTGTATTGAGAGAAAAATCTTAGTGATAAACTTGATCACTGAGTAACAGCTCTTCACAAACTCATGGCTTGAAACACAGTTAAATGCATTCCTTTCGGCAATTTGGCCAATTTTCTCCTATTGAATTACATCTGCATGGGTAAATGAGGTGTTTTGTTTTGTGAACAGGGTACTGATCATCTAACTGCCACCTGGAAGATTGATGATGGAATATATCAACATATAGATATCAAGGAAGAAGGCAAAGACAAGGACTTTAATCTGGGGAAATCCCTTCATATCGGTGATGAGGTATGGTGGTATTTCTTTCATGACTTTTTTCAGTGACGGATAAATATTGCTTTCCTTTTTGCTTTATATTGAATAATGGTGTTGAAGCACTCATAATTGATCATGGGTGTCAGGTATTTCATTTTCAATTGACTGATGTTAGAATTTTCAGTTATATGAAGTGATGTTTTTGTCTCGGGCAGTATCTGAAGCCATGGAGATACAGACCTCAACTTCAAATTTTCTTTGAATGCTACATATCGTACTCTTCAGAAAAGTAGTTAGTGTGGGAAGTGTGCTGTTTTATTGGAAATGCACTCCAAATCTTCATCAAGGGGAGCAAAATATCACACTCCTTACAGTGATTTGAGTTGAATGGCAGTATGTGATTACACTCGCACATTTCCAAATTCAAGGTCTAAGATGACTGCATTTTGGATCAAACGTGATGCTGTTTGGAATGTATGAACTCAGTGATAATATTCCTTATATTTTGCGGATGTAAGAAAGGAATATAAATTGAATGAAACAGCTTACCTGCCACACTCCCTAAATTTCTGAGGAGTGTGATTTGTAGCACACCTGGAGAATCTAAAACTCAAAGTCTGTGGTATTGGAGCATTTTTGTATGAAGGCTGATGTTTATAGTATTTTTTTGGTCGATTTTTAGGAATATGAGGATTTAGATGAAATCATTGCCCGTCACATTCAGCCAATGGCAGCCTTTGTTAGAGATGTTCAACAGCACAAATATTACCGAAACACAGAAGGTGGAAACAAGGATATCATGAATAAAGTTCTTCAAGCAGAGAAGAAGAAGAACCCTTCGCGCATTCCATATTTTATGAGCTTTGTGAAGGAGTATCCAGGAAAGTTTCTGCTATCATATCAACCACGGAACAAACCAAAGCATGAATATGTAACAGTCACACCCGATGGGTTTCGATATCGAGGTCAAGTCCAGAATTCAATCAATGCATTACATCGATGGTTTAAAGAACATTTCAGGGACCCAATTCCAGGTGAATACCATTTTGATAAGTTTTGTTTAACTTAAAAACATATAGAACTCAAGTGCTAAACAAGGTGTGACAATATTGTCTAAAGTATAACTTTATACAAGAATTTTTTTTTGTAGATATTGCTGCATGACAGTTGCCAGTGGCTATGGTATCCCTCAAACTTAGCAAAACTGTTTGCTTTTAAGCTTTACCTTCATTGGAATCTTATAGTAGGCATTTTAAAAGACTATGAAATTAGTTAGATGAGGTTTCATGATTCAGTTTCTAACCAAGCAGGTTAAGTTGGACCAGAACCCTTTTCAGTTGTGGCTCCCTGGCTTGTCTTCCCTTGCCTTGCTTATGCTTAGCACCATTCAGTAGGTTCCCTTTTTCAAAGTGTGGCCAGAAGTAGAACTCCATACTATGAAGGACAAACTTTAGGGAAGCAATGAAACCTTACTTACTTGAAATAGATTTTATTCTCAGTTAAGAACACTTCAGAAAGCTGAAATGGAGGGTTACAACCATCACAGATTCAAATCCCAGTGTAGGCCTACACTCATTGAGGACACTCGTAGAAAGAAGTTGCAATCTCAAAAGTTCAGAACATTGGAAATGCACCACCAGGTTTTCTTAACATTCAAGATGTTGTGCTGTAAAGACAAATCTTGTAGAAGTTGTTGCATCAATATGTTGTTTATGTTATTCTGTTGCAGGTGTTTCATACACTCCTACTAGTACACACAGAACACCAATGTCAGTTCTTGCTGATGGTACCCCTGTGGCTTGGGGAAGTAAGTTTATACAGATTTATTTATTTATTTAGTGATTTTTATACATTAAATTAAGACATCAGTTTGAATTCTCTTTTTATTGAGGCATTTGTATTCATTCATATTTCAACTGTCAATGTAACACATGTCCAAGGTAATTTAGGAATTCATTGCCTTAATTGGGATTGCCTCCTAATTACAACTTGAAATGATTACATCAGTCTAAGTGTTTTTCAAATTGCATTTTATGAGTGGTAATAAGTTCTTTATGTTGAGAATTTCACATCTGGATTAACACACCAGTGTGACCATTGGTTGATTAATTGCTGCTCACTTATTGTTTGTTGATAAAATGTTTGGTACAAAGCTAGTAGCAATCAAAGTGGCAATCAGAGTTTGCTTTTACAATTTTTAACAACTTATATTTTGCACCAGTTTGTACATTGACTTAAAATTTGCAGAAGTTAACCATGATCACAGTCTGATGTCGTGATTGGTTACTTTGTAGCGGAGGCTGTCTAGTCATGCATCTGTGTGGATTTTTTTTTACCCCAAAAAGATTCAGAAATTTCATTTGACTGTACCTAACACAAAATAAGTGTTTCTTCTTACCTGAAAGACCTCTTCAATGCTTCCATCTTCTGGTAAACAGTTCAGAAGGGAAAAGGAGGATCTGGAACAAAAGATTAGTATTCTCAAACTCGGATTCCTCCTTATTTACGAAACCTGTTGTTCCCAATGTCATCTCAATATTAAGCAGCAGATATTTTGGCCTGAGGTTGTGTACAACTCTAAAGAACCTGAGAGTTAAAGCCAGAACAGTTAATGCTTGTTTACTTTGCATGACTCTAATGGTGCAGGCAAATTTGACTGGTTTGATCCAGTGAATGCACACAGCTGCATGTTCTGTTTTCAGAAATGACAATGTTGGCTTAACAATTTTGGATAAACTTTACCAAGGATTGGCCAGTTTACAGCAGGATAGGGTGAGGACAGTTTTAGGGAATGTGTGGTGGGCTGAGGGCTCTGATCTTAAGTGTCACCTGTGGCTTCAAGTTTTTTTTTTAATTCTTATATTTCTTTTGTTTCCAGCAACTCCACTTATCCAGAAAACAGGGACAACTTTTACAGGGGTTTATGCAACCCCCAACATGCTATCCCACACCCCCAGACAAACCCCTGGCACTCCTTCCATCAATGCTGCTGCCGCAGCTGCTCGCTACAGCTCATTTGCAGGGGGTAGTTCATACCCTTACACAACCCCTCAGATGATGACTCCACAGTATGGTGTTGGTACGCCACAGACAAATTCCATCAACAGGACACCACAAATCAATCCAACTAGGACACCTACATATTCAAGAACCCCACAGTACCCCACCACTCCAAGACAGAATCAATCTGGCCAGAACTGGAGATCAACACCATCTTCAGCTCAGCAAGCAGTCAATGCCATACAGCAAGTTGGTCAGAGAACTCCTCAAGGGTGAGTAGATTTCTCTGTACTTCTGTTCTTTTTTTTCTTAAAGATGTTATCCTCTCACCCCAAGCAGTTCCAATTCTCCTAACCTTCTTACTTCAGCCCCTCCCACAACTGTCATGAAATTCATCTTCGTCCAGACACAGTTTCACTTTATTGCTTCAGGGTTGGTACAAAAGACCCCAGTGTGTAATCAAAACACCTTCCAAGCAGAACATGCTGTGTAAAAGGTGTACTATGCTTTCTTTGAAGTTTCTGTGAGTCAAAGAGCTGTGCCAATTGAAAATGTCTTTGGACTCGTACAAAAATTGCAGTTTGAGGTGAGAGTTGACTGCCTTTAATATGTACCAATCATTGTGTTTGTGTGTCTATCTAAGACTCCAGTAACGATGTGGATAGACAGTACATTGTTGTAACACTATAATATTGGGAAACTTTATTTTGCTGCAGTTGATACTCATGAGTTTGTCGCAGAACATTTAACCCTTATAATGATGAAAAATGTTGAGGATGCTTTTCATTATTACTTCAACAAAGCCCTGTCCATAGTAACTGCTACATTT
Source organism: Holothuria scabra (assembly GCA_037179385.1). NCBI lineage: Eukaryota > Metazoa > Echinodermata > Holothuroidea > Aspidochirotida > Holothuriidae > Holothuria > Holothuria scabra. The sequence goes on from CM074183.1 coordinate 42,963,723, forward strand.
TTCTCTTGGAAGAAATTCCACCCTTTTCCAAATACTGATAACAAAGAATTGTTTGAAAATTTTTTGGTACACTTGATATTTTTCCATATAGCAATATGCCATTGAAAAAATTGATGCATACCAAATGTCTATCCCACAATCCTTTGTAATTGCTATGATGCTTATTTAGAAAAGGTCTGTTGCAGTCAACAGTCACTACACTGTACAATATGAGCCGAGTCAGCAAAGAAAAAAAACACTCAGTGTTTCATACACTCCTAATAGCACACACAGAACATCAATGTCAGTTCTTGCTAATGGTACCCCTGTTGCTTGTCCTATAGGTGTATAAGGTAATATTTTTGTTTTTAAGTGTCCTCATAGCAAGACATTTCTTTAATAGCATGATTAGGGTGAACATAACTGTGTGGCTGCTCTCATAAATAAACTCATTGTCTACTAGGGGAAGCAGTTTTGGAATACTTGGGGCTCTAGACCTGAACTTCAGGGCTAGAGGTCTGGGACATGGAGACAGAATAATTGGTACTACCCATTAAGCTCTTAATTCATCATTAGTCTTGAATTTTCAAGAGACGCAGGTTCAGCAAGTTGTTCTTTCATTTTACAGAAGTGCACGTGCCACCCCTAATGCTGCTGCAGCTGCCGTAGATTGGGCCAAACAGGCTGCCCAGTGGGCCAAGAGACGGCAAGCTGGCAGGAGTCCATCTGTTGCCCCGAGTCCTGCCTATGGACGTAGCCCACGAGTTGGATCTCGAGGTGGAATGACACCTTCATCAATGGCTGAACCCAGTCCTATGGTCCTAGCAACCCCAGCATCTACCATTCATGGTGATTCCACGCCCCTCTTCGACGAAAGCTAAAGCATTGAAAAAAATTTTGTGAACACAAGCTTGTGAAGTGGTCATTGTTGGTAAATGTTCATAGCAATGTACAGTATCTTGCAAATGTAATGTTTCCATAATGGCTGGCTTTCTTTCAACAGTGAATCTGTGGAGAGGTTAAGTTCATTAAGTGTTACCTTTTTAATTTTCAGGATGTGCTTATGTAAGATACTCCTTTCACTGTGTTCTTCTTTGTGACGTCAGTCTATTCGAGTCACATGTGGAGTCAGAGCTCTCAGAATGCAAATTTTGCCACGAGTGTGTGGATATTGTTTTCTGATTTTGAACAGAATTGTTTGATATGAAAAAAAAAAAAGTGTTTTCAGCCTAGTACTGTAAAAATTGTTCATATTTTTTATGTGATATTTTTATGCAAAGAATTTGTTCTAGAATAAGGCACATTGAATGGAATGGATAAAATGTCAGTAATAAATCATACAGAGCCTGTGCGCTCCTTTATGTTGGTTTAGTGTTTACAGTACATTATGTTGGTGTTACAGAACATAATAAAGGAGTTTAAGTAGCTCATTGAGTTGGTCTTTGAGATTCTCCAGATTTTTGAAAACCTGCAAGTTGTCTTTATGTACTAATGACAAATGGTCAGACTTAGACAATTCTCATATCCTACATCTAAAAAATGTTTCATGAGTGCATAATGGACATTTAAATTCAGTTTTTAAAAATTCATGACCAGACACTTTTCAAATTGTGCAGAAAACTGTTACAAGCCAGGAAATAAACAAATTCAGAATTTTAGCTTTTGGATAGGAAGCTTGGCTGCTTATGCTAATAATATGGTCATGTGACAGTATCCTTCACCACACTCGGTAAACTATCAATGTCAGCTCAGTATACCCCTTCAAGTAAGAAAGAAAAACAGCATAATTAAAGTTTCATGAAAATCTGTTGTTGTAAAATGCCTGAATGCTATCCTTTTGCTCAGTTTTAAAGAGGTGGTATTTTGGAACTGTTGTGGGAGTGAAATGCTTCATTCATAATGTGGTGTGATTCTGTATGCCAGTGTGTCAATCTTTTAGTTTTCTTCTAGGTTAGAGAACATTGGTTTGGATGGTGGAAATGACTGCCTACAAGCTCAAACAATATATTTACTGGAAAAGTTGTTTTCTAAAGAAGTGAAAAATGAAGAAATGATTTTCTTGATACATGTATAATGAGATGAATATGAGAAAGAAATATTTCATTTTCAATTTATTTGACAGATAAGTGACAATTCATTATTGGTTTTAGTGAATCATGTTTTATGAATGAAATTTTAAAATTGAGGTGAAATACAAACATTAGTGAATCTGGAAATGGATCAGCTTCTATAAGAAGCAACTGCTACTGCCAATTAAAAGTTGTTTGCACTCTTCCAGTTGAGTTGAGGAAGGAGAAAGTGGGGTTATTCTTTAAAAAATTAATTAATGTAGCAAAAAGGTAAGTTCTAATTTGCTACTTGTAGTTTTATGTGGGTGTGGTTTGCACTTCTGCAGAGCATATCCAGACATGGTTAACAGGTTTGTGAGGTTTTGTTGATTACTTATGCTAGTGCGTCTCAACAATTGGTCTTCAGAAAACCTCTCCCAGATGGATTTGCAAGAGCACCATAAAAAATAAAGAAAGCTAGTACAAAATAGAAGAAATAGGGTGATGTTGTAATTCACACAGGTGTCGTGTCGAATTGGTACAAGTCCCCTGACAGAGGCAGAGCACGAATATAGACTTTGAATGTGTTTTGAGGGCTGTGCTTCAGTTACAAGAATCTCGCAATTCGTTCTATTTATATTTGTGTAACGGGTAGTAGTCATATCTTCTGCATAAACTGGAAGGTTACAAAGTTTGCAAATTACATATGGTATGTTTTAAATCATGACTACCCTCAAAGTTATTTGTTATTAAGACTTAATACTTAAAAAGGCCGTTATTACCTTAGCCAGAAAGCACTGACTGCAGTATCAGGATTTGCAGACAGAACAATATTCTGGTACAGGGTTTGCATTTATAAGATCATGGCATTTTGCTCATGTCATGCAACTATGGCTAATAATTTGGTTTCCATATTTATTTTAAAATTAGAATTCAATATGAATTACACTGGCACTGAATAAACAAACAAGTTTTTGTATATTTCTTTATAACAACATCTGATCTGCAGTCCATTTGGGGTGGAAAATTGGGCATTGAGGGAAATTTTGGCAATTGAAAGAAAAATTCTCTTTTTTTTGTTCATGAAAATAGAGAAAGGATTGTAGAAGTATTTCCTTCTATTTAAAGGAAACATACTTTCACAAAGGTGGGAAATGTTTGTAAAATTTAAATGCTTCATTGTCATTCATTCAAGGGGTGGTGTAATCTGAATGAAGACTTGAGGAAGCATTAAGATTGCCGCATTGTTCGATTACATTGAGGAGGCAAATGATATTTTTATCTTTTTTCTCCTTAAGTCAGAAATACGAAAGGAAACGTTTACTTTGGTCATGTTCACTAAGTGTTATGTTTTTATAATGATTAATGACAAAGAAATAAACATAAAAACAATTTAACGAATTTAAAATAGTCTTTGTTTCATTGTTTCTTTTTCAGCACCCATTGTCTTACATTACTATACATGAATAGGAATTTTATTTTAATGAATAATTACATCACTTTTTACAAATATCAGTAAAATACTGAGATTGAACATTGCTGTCATTTTTTGTGATAATCTTAATATAATATAGTCCTCAGTTATATGTACATTAATGGATATCTCTACTGGGCTAAAATTTTAGCCAGTCATTACAAAATTCATTCTCATTTCAATTACAATCATCTACTGAAGAATACTTTTGCCTGAAAATATGACCCTAAGTTGATTAGCCAAATAACTTTGGTTTTCAAAAATAAATATTTTATACAATGATGTTGTGGGCATTAGAACATACACTGGAAACCGGGTACACACTGCGACAAGACTTCTCGTCCACCGTGGTGCTGGCTTAGCCAGTTTCACCACTAGAGTTCCCTCTTGCCGTTCAACATGTTCAATCGTAGTTGAATGCAATCGGTGTGTTTTAATTCAGGGTCACACAGCCATGACTACCAAAGAAGTGTCTACGATTTATGCAAATTGTCAACGATGGAGAGTCTTCAGTAGTAGTGTCGGTGTGTACCAGGCTATAGAATCATTAATTATGTAGTTCAAAGAAAGCTTCAATTCCTACCAACTCAATGCCAAAGAGCTATTTAGCAGAACCAAATACACTCGTAAAAAAAAAAATGTTACATGTCCTTAAGGATAACAATACTGAACTGACATGCCCAAGGCCTTCAGTCATGTGTCTGTCATGTATGGCTTCACTCCAGGCTAAAAAAAATAGACCTACACATGATCTTAGCCAACAGGCAGAGTTCAAAGGACTTACATTCTTCATTAAGGTGTGAGAAAAATTGCACCCTTGACAGCAAGTTGAGGTGTGCCATGGTGTGCGCATGCCTCAAAATTCAAATTCTGAAGTAATTACTTGAGGCTCCTTTGAATTAAGTGCATGACTACTTGGTTAGGGACTAGCCCAGACAACACTTATACTTCTTTTCCTTTATCCACAATACTTTACACAAGAAAATACACAAGAAATTAGCCTAAAATCCTGAAACTGAAAATATTTGACCACGGTATAAAAATAACGAGCAGTTTGGAATATATTTGATCTCATTTTACAACGGTTTCACCATTGAAGTACTGGTAGTGACCAAAGTACATTGAATAACTTGCACAAATTGACACTCTATAACATGTAAAGCCTGGTACACACCGCCACGACTACCTACGACGCGACAAGACTTCACCTGTCGTAGACAATCTGCATAAATCGTAGACATTCTGGCGCCTTCCTAAACCCACGAAAATACCATGTCACGCCACTCCGACACTAATTGATGGAGCGACGCTGCACGTGGCGCGCCATCAATCAGACTATTCCAGGTTTGAGATTTAGGCCCTACAATAAATTTGAAATGGTTCATATTTTGGCCTCTGGGTCGCAATTAAGAAATTATTGGCGTGTACAGGCTCTAAAGTAAGCCTTTTACACTGTCCAAAGTTTGCGTATTGTGTCCTTTAAAAGATTGAACTCGGTATATGAATTAGTAAGTTAGATGGGCTTTAACGGCTCAGTTTCTAACCGAATTGTCAAAGTCGGGCTGGCCACGGCCTTTTTTCCAGTTGTGGCTCATTGGCTTGCTTCTCTTAAGGGCTGTGATTTCCCTGGGACGTAGGCTGGAGGAGGGGGTGCGTGCGGACGCACCTCCCCTCACCAGCTGGAGTTCCGCTCAAAATGAGGCAAAAGAATTCTTCAAAAAACATAAGGCGAAAAAAGAAGCTCAAGAAGACTACGGTGCTACTCCCTGACCAGGGAGGTGTTAGGACCTCTAACATCTCCCTGCTCTGACCGCCGTCTCCACCCAGCACGGTTGTGCCTACATGCAAGAGGATGAATACAAGTCGGCTATTGCAGATTTATCTGCCAGCCGTAGGCGAACAAATGTCTTACAAAGGTATTAACACTTGTTATTTTGAAAATAAATATAGAAAGAAAAATAGTCCCCTTAAAAAGGAAGTTATTTCTAATTGGCTCGGTATTCTAGGCCTACGTAAATGCTTGAACATGAACGCACAATGACTGGTTTGAAGTTAACGGACTTGTTCCGTCTTTTTCTGTGCAAAGTATCTTCAAGTGACGCACTTTTATGAGTGCGTTCGTTTTCCGAGCACGCAGAAGTTTGCATCAACTAAAATCCTGATAATACCTGCTCTCTGTGTTGCGCAATAAAAACATGCGGTAACTGGAACTGTGTACCATGGGTGAATGCTGCGCTCTGATTGGACAAACCGCATGAGGCCTGTTTGTCGCGTCGAAGACGAGTTCACACCAACACAACGAGTACCGCCTAGACCCGACTACGATTGAACATGTTTAATCTTGCCGACGGCATACGACCCGATGGAATCGTAGTCGTGGGAGTGTTCACACCGCCCATACCCCAGCCGACGCGTTGGGTGGTCGCCGTCGTGTCTTGGGTCGTCGTGGCGGTGTGAACCGGGCTTAAGAAATAAAACAGATCTCAAAACCTACAAAATTCTAGTTTTGTTTCCCAACAGACTTTTGAGTTTAACGCATTCTATTCCCCCATCTCCTTTTCCTATTTTTTTTTTTCCAGGTGGCTTGGCTTGAAAGATGGGACTAAACACAGAATAAATATGTGGCTGAACACACCTGCTTTGTAAAAAAAATACATTCAAATATAATGGACATGTTGAAACAAGTAATTCGTATCTTCAACCTCTAGCTTTCTGGCAAAAACCTGCAACTGGACCACAACAGAATTACCTTTACATCCAAACTTTGCATACACTCATCACTTGCATCAACAAACATACTCAAATACAATTCCAGCTTACGGCAGCAAATACAGATATACACAAACACGGAATTTGCAATGGTTCCAAAGCGGAATTGTGCAATAGTTACAGGTGAACAACCTTACAATGACAAAATACAACAATCTACCCACTGTCACCAATAGCAGCAAGCTTCCTGAATGTTTTGTGTCATGCCAGTATTATAGCACCGATTTGAAAGGAAGGGATTGCAAGAGCCTCATAACGTGCTTAAAGATTAGGTCTGGAAAATAATGAATGCAACATCTTAACAAAAACATGACATTCTACAAATGCTTCATAGGCAGAGTTGCGAGATGTTTTTTGTCAACTCACACTAGAGCTACAAAGAAACCTCTGAATCTCAAAAATTCTCCCTATTAGCATCAATCAGCTAAAAGATACCACCAAAGCTCTATATAAACTTGCCTAGGCCAAAATTTGCATCTGCTTTAATATTCATTGAAGCAATTGGAATCTTACACTTGGATCTTTCTAGTTTACTTACAACCTTGTAAAAAGCTAAATATCAAGGCTTTATTCATATCCATGTAATCCAATCATTACAACTTAACTATCAGGTTGATTGCTATCTACCATATATCAGATGGCTAGCTATCATGTGTTGTAAACAAACCATGGGGGTGAGTCAGTGGCCAGCAAACTAACACATTAGACACATGAGCTATGAAAACTCATCTCACTAACTGTACACAAACCAAAGAAGGAGCCATGATCTTAATAATAATGCATAGCAAGTACAGTATGTAATATTTGTGTGTTTATGGAAAGGATTAATTTATAAAATCAAAACTCCAAAGGGAAATCTTGTGAAAAATGAATTTTGTCCTTTCAGCCTTCAAAGTTCCCAAACTGTTTTACTAGAAACAACTTAAATTTTCTCAAGGTGATACAAGAAAGACTCTTTTACCAGCAAGATGGATGTTTTATGGGTCTGCATACTTGATAAATACTTGACAAGCAAAGTATAAATAGAAACCACTCCCAAGTAAGAAATGTTGCATGTTCCTGTGGCAAATAATTCTATGCATATATGGCTCTTTGTAACATTAATCTATTCACTTAAAAAAAAAAATTAAAACATGATGAGATAAATGAAACATGAAAGAAAGCAGGAATATATGAAAGGTTTATGAAAGGGTCAAAGTTTCAGAAGATTTACATTTTGCAGTAATAACCTTTCTTTTTATAGAAGAATCAGTGGTCTGAATATAAAACTATCAAATTTTAAATGATCAGGATTAAAAAAAAAAAAAAAAAGAGTTTAAAAATTAATGAAAAATGTGGAATACTTGCAGGATGACTTTGATTAATCTTGAAAATTAATCTATAGTAAACTACTCCTGACTTGACTTACATGCCAACATGGCAAAAGTCAATTCCTTGGAGACAAACTATTGTGCCATATCTTGGCCTGTATACAGACAATCTTATTGAAGGGGACCCGAGGGGGATGGAGGCAGACTCTCAACACCCAGCTTGGAAGTTGCTCCTATTCTTGCAAAATTGATCTAAAATGCATAAATATGGTTTGAAATAACCATTTCTGTACCAAAGACTATTCATCAATGTACCACAAATTTCTGAACCTCTTCAACTTGATTTGTGCTAAAGAAACAATACCTCACAAAAAAAGTTTGCTTTTGGTTACCTTCCTTCTACTTTTGGTACAATGACAGTTATTACTTGGCTGATAAGCCTTAATGACTGTGTTTAGCACAATTGAATGTCCACATCACATAACATGTTCAACACTTACTCACATGAAATGTAGGAAATTGACTTAAAGGCCTAGTCCTCTTACCTCAAACTACAATTTTTGAAGTAGTCCACACAAATTCTAAACTGACACAGCTCTTTGATTGACAGCAAGTTCAAAACAAGCTAAGTATCAAAGTTCGTATTACACACTTCCTACTGCACTGAGTTTTCATTACACTTTGGGGTTTTATACACTCACCCCAAAGCAAGAAACTGAGATTGTGTCTGAATGAGGATGACTTTTAGACAGTGGTGGGAGGCTTCAGTAAGTAGGTTAGCAGAATTGGAACTGTTTGGGGGAGAGGAGTAGGCCTTTAAATATGGAATAAACAAAAGAATACACAGTGCAGTATACCACTTTATAACTTTTGCATAGCTAAATGCATATTCCAGAAAACCTGAAGTGAATTTTGAGATTTATGGTACAAATATGATAATCCCAACATATCTTTCACAGGGGGGGCCTTAATCAAAACAGTCCTTTAAATATACATCCACAAATTGTCTGATATTAAAATGCTTCAACTATAGAAGGGAAAAGGTCTCTTGTGAAATAAATAAATAAATAAAACTTCTTCAATAATTTTAACTTTTCAACAATAGTATGAGATATGTCTTTTGTGCTTTCAAAAAACAAAATTCTGAGGTTCCAAGATACAAATGGTCTGATTGGGACTAACATAATAGAGAATTGAACCTCTTAAAGTATAAATTACAGTGATATAGTCTTTAAAGGGAGAATGCAGTCACCCAGTTTGAACGAACCTACCCTTGCAACTCCCCTGATTCATGATTGTTTCTGCCAAAGTCATGTGACAATATCTTTGTTGCTGAATTGTTCAGTTCATCGTTGGCTTCAAAGTGAATTTATTTTTTTTTTTCATTTGATAATTGAGAGAGATATTTGGAAAGGAAATTAAAGAAATTGGGATGATTTAACTAAGGTTACCAAATTAATTTTGGGCAACTGCTCTTTCCCTTTTAGAAAATGTTTGGAGTTGATACTTATGCTTGAAAGGTACATATAAAATATCAGGCCTCGATTTTCAGAAAAATTTATGGTTGTCCTTAGGGCAACCAATTCAGTATTTTTAGTTGTCCTGAAAAAAATTTGGTTGTCCAAAACATTTTGCCTAAAATATTACAGTACAAAACATTAATTGTGTTTATGTGTAATTGGTCTCGAAGAATAAAAACGATATGATTTTTGCAAGACAAAAACATTTGTATGATGGAAAAGTTGAAAGAGTTGATCAGTCAGCAGTATATACTTCTTCCATCTGATAAAACCAAGCTGTTTGAATATAGTTTACTGTGAGAGAAAGAAACTTTCAACTTTTGGTTGTCCGTATGGAATTTAAGTTGTCCCAGACAATTGGACAACCACGAAAATCGAGCCCTGAGTATTTCTTACATACAGTCAAACATGAAAATCAAGCAAGGTGGAAAGGTCAGCGTGTAACTCTTGAATAAATATTTTTCCTTAGAAATACAAGAATGCAATTAGTACTTATCAAAATACATGCAGACTGAATTTACATGACATGAATGAATAAAATATTGAAAAAAATATATATTGCCTAAAAGGTTACTTATCTACTGTTAGAATACACAACTAATTTGAATGCAACTATGTGAAACAACTGTCTGAATACTAAAGAGATGAAAAAAATGGTAACATAATAATGCATTAGACTTAACTTAGTGCATGATATGACAAGGGTCATTGAATAAGCTTCAGAAAATTAAATAAAATGCATTCCTCTTAAAGACAAAAAAAAAATTAGAACACAGAAATGTAGAATACAGGTTAGGTTGGAAAAGTAAGTTGTAAGTCCAGTTTTAAATTTTAAAATATCTGTAACACTTCTGAGAGCAAGTAGAAGAGAATGCCAGAGTTTGGACACAGCTACTACCATATATGCAAGATCACTATATGATTTGGAAGTCGTGTGTGGATCAACCAATTGCAATGTGTTACTGTTAATAGCAAACACATTAAACTACAAAATGCTACACAACAACTAATTACGTAGTTACGTGTGCAAGGATATGATTGCATAGTCTTTGGTGTCCTCATACTTTGCACCTGAGCCAAGGAAGGCTTTTGGCACTCTTGGCTGGAGTGTAGGACTTGTCTTTTTGTGTCTCATTTTACTTAACTTCAAATAATGTCCGTAGATACGTATGTAAAACACACAGAAACACAATTATACACATATAGGTGATGAAGAACTTAATTGACATTTTTAAAGTATTCCCTGCGACTGTTTATCTCAGTTTTAGGTTATGAAGAATAGTTTCATCCACACAACACTCTCATGATCCTCATATGCATTCAACAATAGAATAAGACTCTTTCATCAGAAATGTTACATAAACTTGAAAATTTGATCAATTTTCTAGAGTTTACAAAAAGGGCATGCATATTAAAAAACTTTCAAGGTTTGTAGAGGGACCCTGATTTGTCCAACCAAATATCTGGCAGCTCTTATCAGATGTCTATCTCATGTCTATTAGCTTTCTCTAAATAATACATTGTTCCCACAAAATGTAAAAGCAAAATGAATATCTCAATAAAAATTTTGAGTGAAACTATGGTTGGAACTTAACAATTTCATGCGGGATGGTACATGGAGGTTCTTAAAACCAGTAAAAAATTTTCCAAAATATTTAAATACTTAAACATTTTTAATCCATGTTACAATATACCACGGATAATTACATGATACTTAAGACTTCCTACTCTCTTTTAATCTGAAAATATACTTTTTCCTTTTGGATATGAACAAGCTGATATCTTTTAAAGCTTCTTTTCTCAACATCTTGGCAAGAATGGACAGTCATGTCTTCAGCTCCTGGTATCAACAAAACTCTTCATCTCCTGAAATTTCGCTAAATTAAAGGAGAAAAACATAAGGTTTCACAAGATGTACTCCCAACTGTCTGTTAAAAACTTATTTCTTTAAAAAACAGCTACAATACTGCCTTATTTCTGATAACTTATCACCCTGTGCCAACGTATAAAAGATGAATTTTCTTGCAAAACAAAGCAATATTTCCCTTTAAAGCCACAGAAATCTCAGCCATTATTCTCTCAAGGCTTCAAAGTAATGTTCAAAATGCCCTTTAAATCATATCAGTGTTTCAGTAATCTAAATTGCATGCAATTTCCTTAATTACTTGACAAACATTTTGTTATCAAATTATTAAAATTCTTCACCTTCCTAAAGAAATAGGTGAACAGGTTTCTGTGCATACAGCTCATTTCCATTCACATAAGGGTTATATACTTTTTCATGTGACCTAACAATTGGTACGCCACTCCCACTAACAGGCAAAACAGTAAGCAAGACAGTTATTGGCTAGCTATGCCTACTATGCTGCAACTTGTGTCCGGCAGTTTAAAAGGTTCAGGGCATGTGCAGAGCTACCAACATGCCAGATTGAAAAAGAGGAACACCACCCGTGTGTATGCCAGGATAAACCTCCAGAGGCTGGGGTCCAGGACCTGTCTTAGGACCTCAGGCAAAGCACTGGATTTTGAGCAGTTAAGGGTTTATCTGGAAGACTTTTTGAGTCCTCAGTAACAGACAGGTTAATTCCATGCCAAAATCTACAATGCCTACATTCAGCCTGTCAGATTTCAAAACCCACCTTAACATTAATATTGTACATGATCATGATTCAAGTGATATTGAAAAGTGGAACATACCATTGGAAAATAGGAACAGAACAAATTTTTATGCAAAAAAGCAGAACTATTCCTCCTAACTAAGAACAGCTGGCAGCTCTGCAAGTAATGTCAGTGAGAGTACTCTACATTATAATAGGTCCAGACCTTTGGAAACTTACATCGTGCAAGACACAAGTGGGACAGAATTAACACAGTGTTTATAAATGAATCTTACCTGGCTTCAAAGTCTTGTTCCATCTCTTCCAACAGCTCTGGTGCCCTCTCTAGCATGAGAGCATACAACTGGTCTAGGTACTGCTTCTGACGGCTGGCTTCTTGAAGTTCTTCCCTGAAAACTTCCAAAATTTCACTCTGTTACAGAGAAAAAATATAACACATATACTGCAGCAAATTAAACAAAACACATAATATTTAAGACTTTTCATTGAGAAGGGTATTAGATAATGATAACACTTTTAAACACAAGTTTCTACACTGGAAATCATCTTCTATTTGTTTTGTTTAATCAAGCAAATTTTATTCTGGTTTCTCCATACACAAGGATGTAGCCAGGATTATTGGAAATGATGGGTACACTGATCTCCGACAAGTGGGAGAAGTCAAATGCTAGATGGTGTCTGCTCTCAACTTCTGAATTCCTAACATCTTACCAGGAGAACAGAGGTTTACCAGATTTCTGAGAGTATATGCAGGTAGATGAGTTAGTTAGTTAGATGTAGTTTTACGGCCCAGTTTCCAACCTATTGGTTCAAGTCGAGCCGGCCACGGCCTTCTTTCCAGTGCAGGTAGATGAGATCAAGTTTTTTTTTCTGCTGATTGCCAGGATTACTAAGAAGAGTACATACCTTCATCCAGTTCTCTACTTTTGAAAACCTTCTCACCACAAAGCTTAATGCTTGCAAAAAGTTAATGAGCCAAAGGCAACTCAAAACACAGCCCTGACACTCAAACAACATGAACAACTCCACTACCAAACAAAAGATCTTTTACAAATTCCAAAACTAGCTTTCTCATACTTCCAAATGGAAGGTAACAACCATACTTTACTGGAATCAAGTAGGTAGTTTACCAGGATACTGAAGGTAAGAATGCACTGAAAAAATAGCTTCTAGGGGAGGATATGTTTGATCTTCTAGGCAAGTCCAAGTCTCCCTTGGGTATCAAATTCATTTGAGAACAACAAGATTTTTGAACTAGAAAATACTCTAGCCAGCAACTTTGGGTACACTCTGCTGGAACCTTTTCAAACATACAAAACATTGACAGCAAATAGAGTAACTATTTCTCTTTCTACCAGATTAGAAAAAAAAGGGAAGAAATGGTCACATTTCATAAAGTGGGTTTAAGTATAATTCTACTATAACCTTATGAAAAAGAATCAAGTTAAGACTGAAAAATATAACCCACAATTTCACACACTAGTCCAAAATTTTCAAATTAGGCTGCATACAAACCCTGCAAATGCCTAACTTGAATGATCTGAACAGAGCCAAAAAATTTCACAATGACCTTACCTTTGTGTTAGATTTAACTGCCTCCCAAAGGGGAACATCATCGTCCAAATTTGCCAGGATACTGCTGATGTCTTTAGGTTGAGAATTCTGCTTCTACAGAAGGGCAAATTATTGGGAAAAATTGTTGAGTCCATGGCTGGACAATTTGTTTGTTTGTTTGTTTGTTAAAGTTTACTACAGTAGTACAAGAAATATGATACGATATGCTTGTTACAAATTTCAACTTTTATACTTTTGAATAGAGTTGTAATCAGTCACTTAATTTTGCAGTCCAGTTAAGTCATTTGCTTTATTTAATGGGACTGGAGTCACATCAGTGACTTCAGTCGATAAAATATCTTGGAGGAAAATTATGAAACGATTCTTAGACACATTCTTCCCCCTTTTGAATATTAGGGCTACTATTCATTCACACTGTTTTTGAGATACCTTACATACACCTATTCACTACATACATGACACTGTCAACATATATTTTTCTCTTGTCTACATACGTTGAAAAGGTGTGATCAGTGAATGCCTTTCAAAAACAGGCATTCTTCAGTATTGGTAAATTTGTAAATCTTAATTCAAGTAAAGTAGTTACTAGTATATAAATCTCCTTACATGCTTCTACTTAACCTTCTGCAAACTTTTCTTGTAAAGTTATCACTGTCTTAAGGGCCATACCATACATATGAATTTAGGGTTGGAGGTTTCCCACCTTGGGCTTTAAGTATTGAGATAAGATTAGGTAAGATAGGGTTCTTCACCTCAGCCTATAACCTTCTCGCCACCTGTGGGCTGGGGGTTGAAAAACATGCCTACTGTATTTCCCCCCTGCAATATGAGGTAACTAAAGGGACACCAAATTTGAACTTAAACCATAACTGAAAATAAATTTAAACTCTAAAATTTTTTCAAGTTGACGGACACTAAATAACAGTACACATTTGTGTTGGTGTGTCGTTAAATCTCATCTAAGTTTAACCTTCTAGTTAAATCTAACTGTGCTCACAGCCTTTTTTCAAGTTGTGGAACACTGGTTTCTTTCTCCATTCACTTGCTTATGTGGAGCATTAAGCACAGTGGCAGTAGGTTCCATTTTTAAAATCTTTGATGTGACTGGATTGAATTTCGGACCTTCTAGTGAGAGTTGCATGCTCTACCAACTAAATCACACACTTGGTCCCTTAAGAATTAAAGTACACATCTTCTCTTCATGTTTACTCTTTTTGTTTTCAATATATTCTGACAATGCTTGTTAATGATCATCTTTCCCATCTTTCTACTTTTTAAATTTTCTCTTTATTTTTTATTAATTCAACACATTAATGACATGCAATTGTCCTACCTCTAAAGGTATAATCCCTTGCAACCGACTGCGAAGGTCACCTAGTGTTGACCTAGCTTTGCCCTGGAATGAACAGATTTCACTTTTTGTGAGAAAATTTTCATTTCTTTAAAACAAGACCCCACACCAGTGTGATAGCAGGTGACCCTAATGTTTTAGCTGACCTTTAGCATGAACAGGTTTGGACAATGCTTTGCATGTGTAAATATCACAACACTGATGATGTACACCCCACCACCACATTTGATGCATATGCAATGTCATTTGATATGTTAGTTAGAAGAGCTTTCAAGACTCAGTTTCAAGCCAAATGGTTTCAGTCAAACCAACCAAAGCTTTTTTCCAGTTGAACTTGTGGCTCACTGGCTTGTTTTCCCTTCTCCATTGTTTGCAATGAGCACCAAGCACAATGGCAGTTGGTTTCATTTTGAAAATCTATGGTATGACCAGGAGTCTATGATACGTTAGTGACTTAGTTAGATGGAGTTTTATGGCCCATTTTCCAACCAATTCGTCCAACTAAAGCCAGCCACAGCCTTTTCCAGTTGTGGCTCTCTGGCTTGTTTTCCCTACTCCATTAATTATGCTGAGCACCAAGCACAATGTCAGTAGGTTCCATTTTTCAAGTCTTCAGTATGGCCCAGCCAGGACTCCCAACCTCCCGCCTGCAGTCCTTTGATATGACACAATTATCTGGCTTCAATAATGTTAAATACAAATAGTACTTTCGTTGCAGGACAGAGCAGCATACAAGGGAAAATGTGTTTGACTTTTGACCCTGAAGTACATTAAGATGAAAGCAAGCATGTAAGATCTATAACAGCCTTATTTGAAAGCAAAGTAGCGTTATATATGTGCTCTTACATTAATGTGTAGAAAACAGAATATTAAAGGCAAATTTTTACCCCATGGTGTACCCCTATAAATGAATCTATTTGCAGCAACACTGTTCTCAAGCATGAATACAAGAGTATGGTTTGATTTGTTGGAGATCAAAGAGCAAGGTCAGTCACCCCAACTTCAAGCAGTTCAGTAGAATGAGCTGTTTCAGGATTGGCTTTCAATATTTTTTCTCCTCAAATATGAAATTTACCACGAGTTCCTGCTTGGTTTACATAGAATATACAGTATTGAAGTCCTAAAATATTATAAAAGATACTTTGAAGAGAAATAAGAAGAAAATTATGAGATTTAAGATTTTAAGTTCCACTTCAGAGCAAGTTTTTTTGGGGGGGCTGCTTTTGCCCTATATTGCCTCAGCTTCTACTATCTAGTTTAATCTAGCTGTGTCCATGAACACAAAGGAATGAATTAATATGTACCAGTCATCCCCCATAGACACATTGATGGTGACAAAATTGTTATCTACTTCCGTGTCTAGTCTTTTCCACTGGTGGATATTTTTACAGTTCTCATTTCAATATTAAACAGACCTCTATTTGGTGAATCCGTGTAACTTCTCCCCCATGTAGAAACCTACCATGGTATTATACCCATGCATCTGGCTAAGTTCTGAGGAAGTAACTTCACAAAGTGACCACTGATGTTGGAGAAAACTATGGCTAGCAAAATTACAACTATAAATATAAATGTCGGGTGGCAATTTAGATCAAATGTGGTTTCTTTTAAAAGGCTGGTTCAGATGGGAAAACAGTGGGTTGCTCTTCGATGAAAAGTACTGCGTTTGCTACAAGGAAATTTCATCCTTTTAAAACCAATATTCATCGGCAAGGAGTGATAATTACAAACAAGGCAGTATGGTAGCCTTCTTTTCAAGAAATATTAAGTTTCCCTCAAATAGAAATTCAGTTGTTTGTTGCTCAAAAATAATTTGTTCACCCAAACTTTCAACATTTCAAAAGATGCACCTTCCATAACTCTTCTTGTGCATAATATTTTTAGGATATGAAGCTATTGCTGAGGTTTATTGCTGAGACCAAATGATTTGAAAAATGACTAGAGCTATTTACTTTTAATGCTATGTTGGAGCATTTTAAATACAATATTTCCCTTTAACGGCCTGTACACATGAGCAACATTCCAAAACATTTCTGCAACACAAAAATTCCTAAAATGCAACAAAAATTTTTTGGCAACTTCTTTTGAGATTGCTGCATACCTGTCCACACAATAAACTGAAAACAATCCTGTTTTGGAGTTTTTGTTGTAAGTGAATGTTTTGGAAGTGTTACTCTTGCAAATGGGCCTTTACTTCTAAGTTGAAAGGTCCAGTAATGGAAACCCTGACCGCATGACAGCTAAGCTTCACTGCTTCAAATAACCCCACCTGCGTCTATTCACCCCATTACCATATGGGTCAAAAATGATGTTTTATTTCACTTGATGGTACAGCAAGAATAAATAAAATAGCAAGAATAAATAAAATGTATCCTTTTTGCCTAAATAAATAAAATGAATTATTTTTGCCTAAATCACCATTCTGAAGGCAGACTTGACTTCAGTACTCAGTGCACTTGACAAAACATAGAGGTATTTGAAATCTCAACCTAAAATGAGAACTACCCTGGGACAATCTCTCTCCATCTCCAGTAAATCACTGCATGATACTCTGTTATAAAACTTCAACTTTGCTTTTACTGAACTTTTCAGAGTTGGCACCAAGTTTCAAGTACCCTTTACATGGCCATGTAATATGAACAGATACCTGACTGTAAATATTTGCTACCCGACTAGTTAGAGGTACACACTATTGTATACATGTGTCATGCACACCACAAACATGCATATTGTTTAAACAATAAGGCATGAGTCTTGGTGCCCAATCGCTGCATGTCTTGCTCCCCTAATTCCAGTGAAGGGCCAGTATGAATTTGTATAAATACAACCTTCTGCCAAGCACCTATTGAAAAAATAGCAGCCTTTGAGCATGTTACCAGAACTGGTTTATGTAAACACATATTATGAGACAGCATTTGTTAATGGTTTTGCAAAATGCAAAAACTTCATTTGACATACAGCAGGCTACCTGAAATATGTCATTAACATGATCTACCACCACAGACAGTATGTTTATTTATGAATGGAAAATGATGAAGAGTTTGATAAAAAAAGCTAATTTTTTCGAAACTTTTTCAAAATTTAGAAGCTACAATTTTATAGACATTAGAAAGTGAAACTGATAAGAGGAAAAAGAAAGCAGCAAGTCTTGAAAATGAATTTGAGGAACAGTCACATTACAAAAAGACATTAAGGTACACTACTGTATCAACAGAAGAATATATAACAAATACTTTGGCCTATGTCCAACCTAGTTCTGCAAAACTTTATGAGCAAGGTGACAAATAAATTAAGAGAAGGTGGATTGGATGGAGTTTTACCACAATGTAACAGCACCCACAGCCTTTTTCCAGCTGTGGGTCAGTGTATTGGTACCATTTTTTACTGTCTTTGGTAAAAATTGACACAGATCCAATTGTGGACCTCCGACGTGAAAGTCAGATTCTCTGCAACAAGACAACACAATCACTTCCACTGCAGGTAGCAGACTCATAAGTAACCGTTGGACTGTAAAGATTGTAAAGTATTTCCATTTGTTTCAAGGTTTTCATTTCAAAGCATTCTTAAAAGCAAAATATACTGTTACAAATACACATGCCGTAAAAGAAGGAATAAAGTTTTAAAGTCACAAATTCTGAATCATTAAGATTTTGAAAAGGTATGTACAATTCAAAAACACATAACATACGGAACATAATATGCATTTGTATGGTACTATCTTGAGCAAATGCTTTGCACATACTTTCAGTAACTTAAACAAACAATCTTATGGATTTGTTCACAGTGAAAACCATGGGTTTGATTTGTTCAAGTTTTGCCCTTCACACTTCTAACCTTCTGGCCTTTTTTTTTTATTTGAAACCCTGGGTCTAGGAGTGTAATTCCTCCCCAAAACAAATGTTATGAACTTAGTCACTGAGCAATCCTAAAATCAAAGAGACTAAATGTTTATAAATCAATTGTGACTACTTACCTCTGATGAGGGTGAACTGGGCTTAGATTTAGCCTCTGTCAGAGCAGATCTACATAAACAGAAACAGACGATTTTATCCATGAATTTTTAAAATCAAAATTGAATTCACCAAGGGATTTCAAGGAACAATCTAATAGGCAGAGCATATTTGGGTTGAATTTGGTTTTCTTAAAGACAAAAATAAGTTGCCAGTGTTAAATATGTTCCATGTGTTGCTTATCATATGAATACATTTGTATTAATATGACTACAAATTCCTTTGAAAGTGAGACTTTAATGTGGTATTTGCCTGGCAGGCTAGGACATTGAACAGCATCCTTGCCTACACAACTTCTTTCACTTAACCTAAGACTGTCTGTTGTGGGATTTGCAATTCTGTTAATACGTGTTTCCATAAACCAATTAATGACTTTTTTGACTTTCCAAGATTTACTGGATCCCTGAAAACCCTCACAATACTTCACTCAGATGGCATATAACCTTTCTCAAATTTCATCTTCATTGAAAGGTTGCATTACGCCATTCTGGCATCCAAAGCATAATCCATTGAACATATTTTAGCAAAGAAATGGCAATACTATGTATTTAATACAACAACAATGGCTTAGGTCTTTTCTGACTTACTTAAGTTTCCCAATCTCTGCTTTCAGTTCTCTTTTCTCCATATCTGCTTTTTCTAGTTTTTTGACATTATTGGACAGCATCTCCTTCAAGCTCTTTGCCTCTCGATGCCACTCCAAGGCATCATCCCCCATCTCACGAAGCAGGACCAATTTAACTCTGGATGTGCTGTTTAACTTGGTGTTGCCTTCGGCAACAGATGATGAGAAAGTACTGTGGTTGTTTATTTCTATGACTCTGATATATGGGGAAAATAAGTTGAAATTTAGTCAATGTATTTGGGTTCCAACAGGACAACATTGTTCATATTTTTCCTCTTTTGTTGAAACATCTAGACTGTCAATATATGAGGATCCAGAAGAAACATGTTGCAGATTGTATGCTTAAACAAGAGCCCAAGGGCACTATGGTTCCTTGTATTTCAGATGATATTGTACTAAGGTAGTCACAAAGTAAGGCATAATTTGCACCTTTAACCCTAATGACTTTTGGCCATCAACCCAAAACAAAGGGAAACATTAAATTTCAAAATTATCCAAACACTTTTAGTTTGAGAGAAAGGGAACACTGAACTTTTCAAATTATCACACTGCACACCGTCCACTTCCATGCGACAAATACATTCATCACCTTTCACTAAAATGTCATTTACTTGAGTTTGGGGTAGTATAGGAGGTTTATAGTTAACTGCCTTTTTGGTCAATCTCAACAATTCAAATCCAGGCCTTAAAAAGAAGTCACAAAGGTCAAATGCAGACAAAGTAGATCAAAACTGAAACAAACACAGTCTCTTAAGCACCAAAGAAATTTAACAGTCATCTGGTCATTCCTGACCACCAAAATTTATGATGGATGACTAGAAATTATGTCATGGTTGTCCTTTAGACTACCCAATGTGTTTGCCTTAAAACCAAAAATAAGGAAAAGCCCACAATTCTGCTACTAAAGGCAGCCGGAGAGTGATTTATTACCACCAATTTCTTCTTCACAATTTGGCTTGAAGACCAAGAAACAAACAAAGCTCTGTAGAATCTAATAAATGACTTTCAACTTGACCTCTTAACCTAAAGAGAGTGTTATAAACAGCATTGTAGTCCCTAGGGTAAAAGCAGAGGTAAAGAAGAGAAACTGCTTTCATATTTTACTATTGAAATTGGAATCTTAGCTTGCACTGTGAACAACTTTATTCAATACTGTATGTGAGGAAAAGATTTTTTTTAATAATAATTGCATTTCTGTCCTGATTGTTAACTAAACTGCTTTTGACTGAGAGGGGGTTATAATTCTTCTTTTCCTTTATACATTGCATTTGTCTAAAGGCATTAAACTTTCAGCTGGACTTTTAAACCAATTGAACAAAGACCCAAAGAGTCTTCATGTGCACTTTACTTAGACGAACACAACTTACCATTATTTCCACTATGTTGGTTGGTTATTGAGTAATTGCACCCGCATACCTGGCATTGCAATAGGCCTACATATGACCTACATGTACACACTAGCCTGCCACTTAAATGTCAGTAACTCAAGTAACGAACATCGTAGGAGGATAGTGTAATAGCCTTTTTGGTTCGTCTGATCAAGACATATCTTGACGTCACAAAAAAGTCACAAAAAGTCACAAAGGCCAAGTGAGGTCAAGTGAGGTCAAGGGGGTTCATCATGTGCATTTCACTTAGAAGAACACAAATCTCCATTACACCACCTCTCTAAAATGTTTCAGTGGCAAGATATCAATAAAACATTACTTTTGACCTTTTGACCCTTTCCAATTATTTTGGTTAATGTACCAACATTTTCACCTCCTACCAATCTAACTTAGCCTAAAATTATGCCACTGCTTGAGCAACGGATACTGAGTTACAGCTACTAACAGAAATTCAGTTTTTGGCCTCTGGTGATCACCAGTGACCTTTGACCTCCACCAAAAATGATAGGGCACATCTACTGAACATCTACATACATACCAAATTTGAAAAAAATTGATCACTCGGTTTATTGAGTTATCGTACCACATGCCTCGCATTCCAATCCGTCACATACACACACACACACCTATACACACACACACACATACATACGCCAAGGTGACTGCATAGGTTCCTTTGTTACACAAGGAACCAAAAATGAAGTAAAGAGACACCAACAGCTTCCAATTCTTTTAAATACTGAAGGAATCTGCAATACCACAATTCTTATTCCACTTAGTGTCTAAATAAATAAGGGGCTCTGTCTAACAGCTCCACCCAATTGCTATCCTCACAAGATGAGTGTTTGGCAACCTATGCCTGTGATCACCACTGGGTCCTAAATGTAAAATACAAGTAACAACCTTGAATGTTTTGGGTTTCATGTAAACTTAAGAAACAGATCCTTGATGAACAGTTATTTCACTTTTCATGCATTTTTTTTTACTAGTTCCTGTCAATGATATGCCAGGACACTCATTTCATGCAAGGTACATGCAATTACAGTGTGGTTTTGTTAGATGGAGTATAACACAACAACTTATAAAATTCTGATTAACAGGCTTTGAATTTTGAGGCATTAGAGTATGATTGCACACCATCACTCATCTCAAATCACTACATGGAAAGTGATTATTTACACAACCTAGATGAAGAATGGGAGCTCATATAATTCTGTTTAATTGAACAAAACAGTAGACCTACCACACTCTTTAATTTGCTGAGGAGTGTGATTTGTAGCACACCTGGAGGATCTAAAACTCAAGGTCTGGATTTAAACTAGCAGCACCAATGGCCACTTTACCAATTGTGGGAAACTAGATGGTGTTCACAAAGGCAAGTTCCATATTTTTAATCTTCTGTGTGATTGGTCTGGGTATTGAACTCAGACCTCCCAGGTGAGAGGGGAATGCTTCACCACTAGCACAACCACCCAAACTGTGTAATTAGCTGTAACAAACATTTGACAAGATGTATATTTGGAACAAAATAAAAGTTAGAATTATTGTAAGAGACCTTTTCGTTGCAAAATAAAAGAATGAAAGTAAAAATAGTGGAACAGCAAGATATATTTCATACCTGTCTCCAGATGACATGGTCTCTCCATCGGCACATTTACCAATGTAGATTCCCTTTTTACCTTCTCGGCTTCCCAATTCAAATTTATAACCCTCAGCCCCGGCGTTGACAATTGCACTGACGATAATGTAGGGTTTATTGGGTGGTAATACTGTTGCAAATGCTCTCGTTTCTGGAAGGTCCTTTTTCTGTGGTGTAAGATAAAACTTGTGATAAGATACTGACTCTGTACTCAAATTAATGGAGTATGTTTGACATATTTGGTTTTCAGCATGCAACTTAAAGGCATACAAATGTAAAGTGCTACCTAATGTTCAAACAAGACCACCTCCTGTTCCCCTCCCCCCTCCTTGCCTCATCATAAGCTGACTGCACATTTTAAAACTTTCACACAAAGCTCACCTTTTCTGTGAGAAAGCCAAGAAAAGTGTTTCGATCTGTCAATGTTCACAAACATAAGAGACGGACTCAAAATTTATCTAAACATAATCAAACACATCCAAGTCATGAACTAATTTCCTTCTTTACATTTATCTTCATATCATGCTTTAAATTTTCTTTGAATTTATAAACAACAAAATTGAATCAGCTAACCCAAATATTGCCATCAGATGACAAAATTAAACAATATTTCCACTCTGAATCATTTCAAAGGGCAAGTGTAGTCATCCTAATATGAATTACTACAGTAATCATATATTCTGTAATGAATATGAATGGCTCCTAAAAGCCACTAACTGGTTTCCAACAGAGTAGTAAAACTCTATGTAACTAACAAACCTAAGAATCACATAACAATATTTTTTTCTCTCCGGCTGAATTGTGACATTCATGGAAGATACTTCGTTTTTCCTCAAGCTATATACAACATTTAAGTCCTGAAATATGACAAAAGTACTTGGAGGTGAAGAGAGAAAAAATTAGAGAGAATTAGTGTGTGTTTCAAAATAAGTTTGGGTGACTGCCCCTGCCCTTTACAGCAAACCATCTAATCTGTGCTTGCAACTAGATACATGAAAGCAAGCCAAATATTTCAAATGAACCCCCCCCCCCCCCGTACCCTCCAAAAAAAAAAAAAAATAAGATAAGAAAAAAAAATGAAAATTAGTTATTCTGACAGAGGTAACTAAACTTCGCAAGGTGTTGTTTTCTCTCCTCAAAAAATTGATGAGAGTTTTTCTTGAGTGACAATCATTCCACTGGAATTTTTTTTTTCAAAATGGACCTTTCGACAAACCTCTGATGTGAAAATTATACCCCAAATGGGTAAAGTATATAACACAAAGATGCAAGTGAAGTGGAGGCCATTTTCCTGAAAATTGAGGGGGCCTAAGTGCAAGGTTGTGCTTTGTGCTTTTCTTTTTTTAACCCCTATCATACCTTAAGCATGTGTGTCTTCATGTAGTTCTTCAGAATACTTTTTATTCAAACTGCTATATTTATACCAAAAGAGTGCCCTATATTTGCCTTCTAAACTCACATTGTTGATTGCAGTTGGGTTTGACTAGAATGGAAGTAATTTTTCTCATGAAGACAACATTACACTACAAGGCTTTGCTGCAGCAAAATTGGAGAGTGCCCTCAACTATATTCAGCATCATAAAGGTTGAGTATTCTTATGCAGTAAATATTGTATTTTATGTAACAAAAATTGCAAAAAGCCAATAAACTCTTTTCCCCATGGCAATTTCAAACACCTACCTCTTGCCTAGCAAAATAAATTTCCTGAGAATTTTGCTCAAGACTCAAAATTTCCTGAAACCAGGAAATTTACTGACCTCTTACCTCTTTGGATGGATTACCATTTCTCATCACTCACCTTGGCACAAGACAGTTGGTAGTCAGCCATTGCAACCTCCATGACACATAGTAGTCTAGCTTGCTCTAGTTTTAGACCAATCAGATTAGCCTCCTCTATCCTAAGCTTACTGCTGATACTTTGATAGCTGCTGTCGCTGTAAGTCAGAATCAAATAACTAGTTTTGATTTCTTAATACATACTAATAATTTAAGAAACTTTTCCGAGATAAAACTAGTTTTCTACAAGTTGTTGTAAACATGAAAGAGGCAATTTCTTTTCTTTTTTTGTGATAAAAAATTACTTGGGAATAATCAAACAGTGTAAAAAAAAAAGGATTTTCAGATCTTTAAAGCCAATTAATTTAGAACACAAAGCTTGAATGACAAATATTAAGAATGACAACTTACGAAAACCCTTGTCTAATCTAGTCCCTTTAAAGTTTACACTACTTCAACGATCTTAGTTTACAAACTGGTCTGATATAGAAAGTTGTTTCAGAAAAACAATTTCAAATAATTCATAGTAGCGACTTTATCTAGAGACAATAATGTGTTCTAAAAGCAAAATTCTGTAGTTTAATGTGATTTTGCATACTAAAACAGCATACAAAATGTATAACTCTTGTTTTAAACTATGTCAGGGTTCTGTATCTTGAACACCCAATGCTAAGTCTCATTATTGTATACCTAACGTCACTTTGACTTGCAACTCAAACACAGTTAATGTTAACACCTATGCTATGAACTTATCCATAGTAAGATCACGGCTCTATTCCCCAGTCAGAGGTGAGCCCAATGTTTGTCACCTTGTCTGATTTGTGATGCAGGGGTACGTAAAAAATTTCCAGATGTTGAGTCAAGGGGTCTTAATGGTTCCATCCTGGTCAGTACATTATATATGAAAGGTGTGTCAAATTGTAGGCAAAGTTGGGTCAATTCTTGTGTGTTATTGCCAATTGATATTTTGACACTCCCCCAACAAACATTGAGCAACCTCTCTCAGAGGACAGAAGGTTTGTCATACAACTGGTAACAGCACTCCTTTTTTCAGTAGGTGACAAAAATAGCATATTAAAGTTAGCAAATATGGCATTTGGGGGGGGGGGGGGAATATAAAACAAAGGTAAAGTTCTACTACTTAATGAAAATAACATAAAAGAAACCATACAAATTTCTTACTTAATCTCCAATGATTCAAGCTCTGTTTTAAGTTTGTCAACTTTTGTTTGTTTTGTCGTAACTTCCTGTGTTACCCCTTCCAGTTGAAACATTGGTACTGCTAAATCTCTAGGCAAAGAATCTATACATGCAATGAAAAACATAAAATTTGCAATCTTAATTACAGAACCAGTAATACCAAGGAAATTAAAAATATGTAGAATAAGAACGGCTACATAGTATAGACATGTGGCATTGATGGATACTATCGGGTTTTAATCTTATTTGAAGAAACTGCATGATAGACTTCAAAATACAAACATAATTTTTTAAGTTACTAAACTATAGTATCAACATTAAAAAATTAATTATTCCAAACATAGATGCAAAGCAGTAGATGACACAATTCTGTTATCATTTAATACATTATTAACAATATGATAATGACTTTGAAATGTTTTTTTGTGTCAGATAGTTCATTGTTTGACAAAAATGTAACAGTCATTAACTGACACCCAGGCCACCATCCCCAGCCTCAACCTCCCCCTCCCTCAACCCCCAACCCCTTCCCTGGCCGCAATTCTCCTCCTGACATCTAACATTTTCATTTCCATGTTGAATTTCATTTCGGTTCTCATTTTCTCTCACCTAAATCTGGACTGGATGCTCTTCTCCTTTCTAAAAGTTTCAGGTTTGTTTCTGTATTCAGACGGTTGAGGGTGGTTTGGAGTTTTCCAAAAACATCCTCCAAATTTTCAAACTGAAAAAAAAGACCACAGAACATTTGAAAATTTAAACTTTAAAGGGAATTTGAAAATGTTACATGAAAAGGTACATTTGGTAATTTTGGAAAAGCCTTGGCCAACAGTAAAAAGAGACTAAACTTTAAAACCTGCTTTACTCATGATAGCAGTGACTGAAAGAATGAATCTTGGCAGCATAATCTGTAAAGCTGAAGTTCTCAAGCAATCTTACATAACCTACACTTTGAGTCCAATGTCTGTAACACAACTTTCATTTACAGGAAAAACAACCACTTCAAAACTATGACTTCAAAAATAAACAGTGTTACCAATTAAAGAGTAGTCAATTTCAAGTGGTAATGGCAAAGTATGACATAATACAAATATTTATGAAGCTCTCCTTACCCTCAACCTGACCTCCCCCCCAAGTCCTTCCACCAACTTCTACCCCATGATTGAGTTCTACAGGATGCGTTCAGAAACACTGCATAATTAGCAAAAAATTCAGACTTATTTGCATCCAAAAAGTTTACACCACACTGCATGAGTTGCTTTGATACAAACAGTTCTCAAGCTTCTCAAACAAACTTATGCTAATTAGGTGGAATGTGTAATAAATTCAGTTTCAAAACCAGTTTGATAGACTTCTGACAGATTTACTCAGTGTTTACAAACAAATGATGACAATGCTATAGGTGTCAAAAGAAATGGTAAGGCACACCCACAATGTCGTCACAATGAAAGGAGTCCAAATTCATCTACTTTCTGGATGCAATTGCGCAAGCGTTAACACGCTCACCACCTTTATAAAAATATGTCTTCTTGAGCATGCTCTATGCCAACCAGTGATGTAAGCATCAACACCCTAATACAAAGACTGTCACTGTTTTCATATTTCATCGCTTGGCTATCATTGCTACATTGTGTAAATATATAAAAAGGAAGCAAAGAACCACCAATCAGCTCACCTCTTTCAATCTCTCCTGAAGTTTTTTGTTTTCACTCTCCAGCTGCTGTAGTCTGTCTTGATTTTCTTTATCTGTCTGCAGAGGTTTCAATGGCAAGGACTCCTAAGGGACCAAAAAACAAATATCATTGTCACTTTCAGGGATCTAGCTATGGAGCATATTTGGTACTCGCAGTTGGTTTACAAAATGCTATCCTGACAGAAAGATCTGTCTCCTTTGAGAAAGTCTGGTACCTTCAAGGGGTCTAACAATGAAACTGGTGCTGGGTAATTTTTCTATTTTTATTTTTTTTTGACCTAGTGATATGGATATGGATACTGCATTCAGCTTTTCAGAAAATGTCCAAACCTTTTTTTCTTTTATTCAAACATATCTTTTTTCCATATTTAAAAATTATAATATGTATTCTTGGAATACAAACATAATAACGCATTTTCTGCAATGTTTCTGAAATCCTGCAAAAATCTTTGCCAGGCAGGCAAAGCAATACATTTGACCATAAGTGCCTAGTGCAAAGCAGTAACCCACCCCCCCCCCCCAACCCCTTCCAGCACTTTCCACTGTAGCTAGAACCCTGATCACTCTGAAGGATTTATCCAAAAATGCTGTAGTATGACCGGTGCTTAAAACTCCGAAGGGCTCCTAGGTCTCATGACATAGTTTGGGGGTTTAACTCCACTGAGCTCACATTAGTTTCAGGCATGAGGTGGAGATAAACAACCCACCCCCCCCCCCCAACCCCTTCCAGCACTTTCCACTGTAGCTAAAACCCTGATCACTCTGAAGGATTTATCCAAAAATGCTGTAGTATGACCGGTGCTTAAAACTCCCAAGGGCTCCTAGGTCTCATGACATAGTTTGGGGGTTTAACTCCACTGAGCTCACATTAGTTTCAGGCATGAGGTGGAGATAAACAGAGTGACCATCTTTACACAAGACAAACACATAACTGAGCTAAAATCATTTGACTAAAGACAGTAAATTCTCCTTTCAAACTATTAGGACACAGAAACCATGAATTATGTCTTGTAAAACTAGGCTTTAATCTGTGAAATCTGTGTAATTTTGAAACATTGAAATTTGCCATGTGGAAATATGTAAGTAATTACTATACTTCTTTTCTCTTTAGAAATATACAACGCCATACAAACCTGAGTTTCTACTCTTTTGCTTTTGACATTTACATTCCATGATACAGATCTTCCTATCCTTGGTTGCAGAGATTTCTCAATGGAAGCCATCTGTTGAATAAAGATAATCCGCAACCTCCATTAATTTGGGTGAGAAAAAGTCACATACCAAATAAATGACAAACAAAATAACTCAAATTAACATACCAAATTAACATACCATATCCCATATCCTACGTACACCATGGGAACAATATGGTGTTTATTTGTGGCATGAAGAGAACAGATACTACACTTTTTTTAATACATGTTGCTGTTTTAACTTAATTTATCACATTCAATGCAGAGCTTCCAACATTTTAGAATCTCAAACAGGGATAATCAGTTTTAGGGAGTGAGAATGAGCCTGAAGTGTACAGTGAACTCAAAGTCCTAAAACCTATGGGGTCAAGGGGCTTACCTCAGCCGCTCTGATGGGGCCAGGAACTAAGTGCAAGGGGTAGGGAGTTACAGTACAGGTGGTGAAGTCTCAAGCTCTCGGCTTGAGGCTTTAGAAGATACTCAGTTAGAATGCATAACTATGGTACAGTTATCTTCAATGTTGACTGGAAATGAGCACAAAAGATTTTATTAGACATAAAGGACATAAAAAGGTCATGGGCAGGAGAATAGCTGGAAAAAGCAGAAAGGTGAAACAAAGGCATAACTTTAGGGAATTTTCCTCTTAAAGAGGGCAACCTGGGAAGTCTATCAATGAAGTTGCCCTAGTGTGTGTAACATTGTATGCACAGCATGGCCCAACAGTGAAGTCAAGCAAATACTGTATAAGAACATTCAGATTCAGATTATAACAGGGCACAACTAGAGATATATACTGCAACTGTTCTGATTGCAACAGTGACCACATTTTTGTCCAGGGGACCACTCTCTTTGTTCCACTCACTACTTAGGTGATATTTTGCACTTTTGTCAGCAGAAGTCATTTCTGGAAAATATTCTTCATTCACAATATAGAGTTGCATCCAGTGTCCCTCTAAATTTTAGTGATTGGATGATGAAGTCTTCAATAAATTTTCTTGGGACAGTTTTTAGCCCTTTGAAGAAATGAGAATTTGTCATAATAAGTATCTGCCAAATTAAAATTTTCACTTCCACAAACCTCCTTTTCCAGCTGACTAAGTTTGGTCTCATCCACTTTTAGAGCAAGAATTTCTGATGCATGTGAGGATGTCTGAAATAAAGACATTTTAAAATAAAGATGGCTAAGAATATTATAAAGTCACTTCAAACCATTTCTTCACAATATCAATGCTTACACAAAAATACTTCACTTGCCAGTCACACAGATGGCATTAAATTTCTGACCATGAAAAACGTTCATCAAATCCTTTTAAGTTACACGTAGACCTATTTCTAAATAGCAATTACAATGTATTGTGAGATAGAGTTTTGGGTGTGCATAAATTTTCACCATATTAAAATGCCATTGACAAAAATGACAAACACCACAACTCTATCCCACAATTCATTGTAATTGCTATTTGGAAATAGGTCTATGTCAGAGCTCAGCAAACTCCAATATAAGTTAAAACCATGTTAAATGTTGCTTTCAAACCCCTTACACTGAGTCAAAAAATATATGTGTCATGATGTGGTTTGATCAGGAATTCAACACTGACTTGATCTAACTTTTAAGGCCTTTCCACATCTAACTTTAAAATGTAACAATTATTCTAACACCAACCTTACCATTCACTACACCTACAATAGACGTTACACACATTTGATGAGCGAGAGCAAAAATTAATACCTGAAACAGAGGCTAGCATGAATCAAAGCAACCTTCACCGACAAGTGAGGATAGCTTTGATTTGTACATTGTTAATATGTATGTTAGTCTTCTCACAACCTGTGCGATTCTATGATGTCACACTGACATAGCCATGGAGGAAAACAATGGATGGCATGCAATGGGATTCACTCTGCACATAAAGTAGACATACACCAGTTTCCGAATGGATGACAGGTTTAGCTGTTGGCATTTGTTTATCATTGCCATGAAACATGTATTCCTCCAGCATGCTTTTTGCTCTGTGCCATCATATGCAAGAACATGTGAGGGATCATTAACATGATTGTCACAGGTACCAAATTTAGGAATATTCTTGGCACAAAGTTACCGCACCGTACATACCGCCCTCACAATCAGGTCTGTTGTTTATTTGTTTGTAGTAGACAAAAGCTTGTCCTACCGTGTGCACTGCACGCTTGACTGAGCTTTTCAAGGCATGCAAGTCTGCAGGAGTTGCGACGTCACATCAGTGATCGTACAGCGGGAAAATTTAATTTGCCTATGTTTAGAAGAATTAAGATTTGATTTACCTATGTAAAGGGTGACAAAGGGTTTGGCTGGAGAGTGATGGGTCTGGAAGAGGAAAGATAGGTGTGACGCGGGGGAGATCTGAAACTAGGACAGAGAGACTCTGGTGGGAAAAGTTGTTGGTACAGTGAGTGCTGCAGAGGAGAGCACAAATGTGAAAATTTCTTGGACTGATTTTGCTGAGGAAAAAACATGTAGCCAACGTTGAATCTGATAGTGTGGACAATTCCTATTTCTCAAAGTTCTGGCAATAATGTGGCTTATTGTGTGAGTCGGTGGAATATATACTCATTTACGTGAACTATGGCCTGCGTACTATCGCTAATGTAGCCGTCATGTGGACTATTAACTGACTGATGACTTGCCGTTTACGAGTCTTCCTGGTGAGAAAGTCTTTATTTATTTTCTAATTCAGTGGTGGCGTGAGAACTTCAGATTTTTAAGATGTCATCGTCACTAAATTAGACCGAAATATTGATATGCTCACACAGTTATGGTCACCGTGTTCACCCGAAGCCAGGGTGCTGAGAACTTAGGCTACCTGAAGTCAGTTGAGGGTGCCGATAATTTCACCTAGGCCTACACATTTAAAGTGAGGAGACAGTGTGCCGATATACCCCACCTTCTATCCTGCCGATAAAGATTTAGATATGTTGGTATAGTCTAAACTGGAGTTCGACCGGGGTTACCGCTACTAACCCCCTTTTAAGCTCTTCCAGACTCTATGACTTTTTGCCGCAACTGTATTGGATCGCTAGTTTAAGGAGGTGATACCTACCGTTCTCCGGAAGGACCGTATACGCACGCGAATTAAACACACTGATAATAAGCGAAGCCATTCCCACTACCAAAGCTAAAAGAGCCGCCTGACAAGAGTGGAAGCCGTTCCTGACCCAGCGTCATTTTTAAGGTAGCCATTGTAACAGTTAGGTTTAATTAGGGTACTTTATGTAAGTAAGTTAAGGTGGTACGGCTTTAGATGGATCCATGCGCTTGCCAAACGTTTGTAAATATAATTTGTAAATAATAACAGATGCCGACTAAACTAAATTTGTGAGTCCCGTAGTCTTGTTGTTGTTTCCGGTGGGATCTGTGGTCTCGAACAGAAACTGGTTCACCTGCCTTTCAAAGAACCTTGTGACAATGATAATTGTCCGTGTTTTTTACAACAGTTCAATCCACATACAGCATCACATTTCAAACTCAACAATTAACTACAGTTCCTCTATCTAAAACAGTTAAGCATATCACTATTAGAGGCAAGTAGAAAGGAAAGTACTGCTACATTTAAACTGAACAAGATTTCATAACGATTCAAAGGGTATTTTTTTTCTCTTTTGAAGACCCTTTATTTAGTGATCTCTAATTTAAGGTTCCCAAACTTTTAGACTAAAATTCAAATCATTTTCCATACATTTTACATTTTGTTTTTTTTGTGAGCATTAAGCGGAAACATTTAGCAGTAAGTAATAAAGCATTTCACACATAATGACCTTTCTTTTTACCTGTTTGTTCAGCAAAGAGAAATACTTGATTTCAAATTTAGCTGAATACCACATAGTTACTTTTCCAGATCAAACACTCAAAGTTCAACAATTTTCAAGACCAGGATGAAGTTCTAGACCTTTCCCAGACATTTCCATTTTTTCCATTACGTGGAAACACCGTTTAATTATACAAGGACAGAATTTTTTATCTTCCCACAGCAGTACCAAATTATGTCAGAATTCCCCAACTCCCTGGTTTGCAAGTCTAAGGGTATGTGACTAACCTTTATTTCCCTGTGTACACCATTTACACCTATATCTTTTTTACTTTTTTACCTGTACTTAACATCTGGCAAATTAAATAGTGCTGTGACTACCATACCAGCAGAGAGCACCCAACACCCTCTAGCTTCCTACTGCATTCACAGATGATAGAAAGTCAAGTGAAGGAAATAGACTTCCCTGGCTGTAAAAAATTCATAAATTGAATATTTTAATGGTACCCACCTGAGACTCATCTGAAGATGATTTTGAGCTAAAAGATCCCGCCCTCTCTGACTTCTCCTCCTCCTTCTCTCTATTGTTTTCTGACGTATTCAAGACAAGCTCCTCCTTAGATTCTTTCTTACATAATACATATGCATGAGATTCCCTTTGGAGAAGGAGGGTATCTTCATCTATGTCATGTAAATCTGAAAATTGGAAAATTTAATTAAGTGTACCTCAAGTCTAAAAATTTTAAAATACATTTTTTAGAGGTTGCAAAATGAATACAACTCCCATTGTGCTAGCTTCTTTCATTGCTGATATGCTAAATGTTGAAATCTACTTTGTCTTGAAATAAAAAAAAAAACCAACATGGTAAGAAACCACTACAACACTAGCATATCAATATAACAAAAATAAAACCAACCTATTTTTTTCTCGGGGGGGGGGGGGGAGGGAGGGGGGATATGAGGATATGACAAATAGAAGTTATTTGTTGGCTGCATTTGCTCCCACTACAGTCATGAATATTCAGCTTCAGCAACTATCCTAGATCACATGACAAGGAAATAGCATGACTGGCAGGTGGGAGCAAACATGGTAACTGTTAAGGTGCATGACTAGAGGATGTTCATAATAGCAAGAGAGCATTCAAAAAGATTCAAAGACCACACATTCAAAAACAGGAAGTAGAAAAACACCCATTACAGAATAATAGAAACACTTCAAATTTCTTTGAAATAATAACAAGCTCTATACAGTAAAGCCCCTTCATTATCGAAGTTTGACAACAGACTACTTTTCCCACGCTTTTTTTCTGAGAACCATTTATTGCACAAAAATCAAACCTTCTTGTAAGAGCTGGTCAATTTGCATCCATAGTCCTCAAAATAACCTGATTCAACAACACTTTGAAAAGGACTTATTAATATAAAACCTACAGCAAATTATGGACAATCAGTTAAGATCATTGTATACTTTGAAGAAACTCAAGCATTCTTGTTTGGAGTACTGCAGGTCTGTACAAGACCATTAAAATGTGTGTCCTTTCATTTCTCAACCTTTTTTTAAGAGCTAAGAAGGATTTTGCCTGAAAAAGAAAACAGACCATTGAACAATTCTTGAAGGTTTTCTCTTACCTAAAAAATAGATAAAAATTTCTGAACTCACCTCCCTTCTTGTCCACTTCAAGGAGACAGAAGTCTTTAGGATCAGCATTAAACAGCTCATACTTGTGAAGGGCCAGTGGGATTAGTTCATTGGCTGGTGTGGACAGTGACAATGCTACCAGTTTACCCTTGGGTGAGTCATCTGGAAGTTTTAGCACCAGCTATTAGAAGGAAGAAGATGTACATTTTTTTTACTTTCCCCTTATCACTCTTTTTTCATTAGGAGCTCCTCTCCCTAGCAATCTCAAAACTTTTACCTATCCTTAAATAGAGAAAGTCAGGAGCAATAAAAACCAACTTATCCAGCTCGTTATACAACAGATAAAGTGTTGATATTTTCAGGCTCCCACTGCACAGCTGAATTTTTTATGGGTGGTAACCACAGAAAGTTCAAGACCAAGGTAAATTGGGTAAGGTAACAGGTAACCAGTTCAAATTAAAGGTTAAAAAAATAGTTTCTTAAATTTTAGGCAGAGATGTTCCCTATGTTACAGCCTGTAAATTTATGTCCCTTCAACTGATACTTACATATGGCAAAAAACACTTATTGAACTGATTTAAAACTGCTTTATACAGTTTTACGAATTTCAAAACGAGGGTTTGAAATGCATCATGTGCATCAAGAATGAGGTGGTGGGGCAATGGGATGAGTAGAAATGTAAAAGTGCATTATTTTGAAAATGTTGAAGACTCTTTCAGATCTCTATTTACATTAACTCTTTATTTACATTCACTCTCTTTTGACAGAGAATAACCTCCAATACACAGTACATTTTTAGTGCAAAAAAGTACCACATCACTCAAAGAAAAAAAAAACATTTTATAGAATAAGAACATATTTTTCTTCAAATCATGGTCAAATACTACTGTGTTTACTCTTGGAACAAACTTGGGCTGCTTAAATGCCACTTTGTCCAATCATGTTGATGATATGTTACAATTGCACATATTAAGATACCTTTATCACACCTCCCTGAGCAGTTCTTTGTCTGAGTTCAAAATGTCCTGAGAGGCTTTCCCGCCAGTTTCGCCGAACTTTGAGGGGACTTTCTTCATCAGCCATTTCTCTGTCTGATACTGAGAAAAAAGAGAAAACAGAAAAACTGGACATGAGTTTAAAATACATAAGAAGGAAGGATATCAATAAATTCTACAACACATCATTTGATTGGAACAAGTTGAACACATCAAATTTCAACATGATACAGAATTTGAGCACACCATTTTCATTTATTTTAAACAACTTTTTTAGAATCACTTCAACTTTTCAATTAAGTAATTATCAGTTTCAACTGCTCCTAAAATTGACAGAACTTAAATTACAAAGAACAAATGTATGCCTAAGGAACTTTGTCAAATGCTAACAGCCGTTCTGCAGTTTAGTCCCATACAGTGCTTTTACAGATTACATCTAACTGAAGAACCTCTCAACCTTAGATGCTGGACAGATAAGCTCTTTTTACTATGGTCGATGTACATTGAGCATGTGTTACATGTATGCTACTTGTAAGTATATTTCGTTAATTTCAATAACATAATCATTGTTGTTTGAAGTGGATGCACAAAATCAAGTCTTGCAAAAATGCTGCATTGCACATGCACACACCTCAGAGAAAGTACACAGAGATGCTATAACAAATCCAGTTCCCAAATGCATGTTTGCAGCAAAAGTAGAGGGTACTGTAGGACACATGTGGGACATAATTAATGCCAGAGCAAAGTTACTATGGAGATGAAATAAGTTAGATAGGGTTTAGCCCCTCAAAATGGTCTGTTTCCAATAAAAGACACTAGATCATTTTCCCTACTCCATGGTTCAAAGCATCAAACACAATGGCATCTTGTCAGTCTTTTTTATGACTCAACCTAAGTGTGGAACCTTGGTCTCATGCATATATTGCAGATGCTTTTACCACAAGAACACACTTGGAGATGGACCTTAACTCACTAAGTACTGTACCATCACTACATATTTACTCACCTGTACTGTGATCCTTATCATCTGCGACACACACTTCTGCGATGCAGTAGAGACGGGGATCCTCCACCATATTCAGAGACTCCAAGCAATAGTTGACCAAATCTTTACAAGAATCATCTTCATCTAAGTCTAGCTTTAACCTGACTGGTCTGTCTTCTGAAAAAAAAAACCAAAAGGAAAAAATGACAATACCCGATACACTAAAAAATCAAAAGAGTGGAATTCACTCCAAATGGAGCTATACTTCATTCCATGTGGGTAAAATATCACTCTATTTGTATTGAATTTTCACTTTACTTTGGGTGAACTATGCTCATACTTAGGAGCAGCCTCTCTGGACACTATTTTTGGAGTGAATTTCATGCTATTGAATTAACCTGTGAAAATATGAGCTAAATGTTTAATGGCCATGTTTTTACAACAGTTCAGAATTAAAGGGGCTTAAAGAGGGGGTTGGAGGAATCCACCACAAGACAAAGCTTATTATTGGCATAATTGGTCAAGTTGGGCATCCCAAAACTAGAAAAATGTAACAATTATAAATGTTTGCTATTCATTTAAAAAAGTGTCTTGCCACAAATTTTAGTAAAAGCTAAATGTAATCCCTAATTAGCCAGTCATGATACATTTAATTGTAGTAGTTGCCATTGTCTAGGTTTAGCCAATTGTCAAGTATATGAGGAAAGTGTTAAGCCTTAGGAAAATTTGACAAATCTCATACGCCAAGTGAATTACAGTACCATTACAAGAAATTATGTACAAAAATGTTAAAAACGAAAGGAAGGAGGTACAAAGCCACATAATAATATTCTCTGCTCTGATAAAGACTGCTCCAACTTATTTAAAGTTAAACTGCAGTAGAGCTTCTTCATACTAGAAAGCATTAAAAGACACATGGAAAAAAGTTTGAAAATGAAACTATGGTCATTTGTTCAAAAATCATTTAAAAATTTAAAAATTTAAACTGAGATGTAAAATGTTGAAACCTTTTATGCAAACTGGAATTAGTGATCTGGAGTGAAAACTGTGTCTTGTATATTACTATGACATTTAGTTACAGTAATAATATCATTCTGAAATTAAGAAATAGGGTTTCCAAGTTTTTTGTCACCTTTAAATCAGTTTTAATACACATCACAGTTCTCCCCCCCTCTATCCACTACCATCCCCCCCCCCAAAAAAAAATGCCAATTCACAACAGCACACCCCTTGAAAGAAAATACAAACGAAATAGAATGAATTAACAAGGAAATCTTACTCACACTTTTTGATACATCTACTGCACTGTATGATTAAAATACTCCAAAGATGAGAAAAAAAAACAGTCAACAGCTGGATGTCGCTTGTTTCAAACAGACTTCTGCATTACACAGGCACAGTTTTACGAATTAAATTATATTTCAACACCATCCTCCAATGACCTAATTAGATGTAGATTTTTGTAGCAGGAGATTGATTGTCCACTCATTGTCCACTGAATCCAACCTGTTCCCAGAGGCCAGACTTATTCCTTTTTTCACACAATTACTTGACAGGTTTTTTGGGGGGTTTTGTTATTTTCTTTACAGCTACTCAAAAATCCTGTACCACACACTTAACTTCCCTCAGGAAAATCAAAAATCCCTGTGAGAATTTAAAACTTTCCCCACAACTTCGAACACTTTCACTGGCAAAACGGAAGAAGTACACATAATTTGTCAAAGGTTCTCTGTTACATAAAGTCAATAGCTTCATGTAAAACAAATGGTATTATCCACTGCTACAACAGACCATTCCAACTTAAAAAGTGTCAATGACTTATCCTGGGCTTAGAATGTGATTTACATTAAAGTTAGTGTTCACAAAATGTCCCACATCAAAAAGCTATGTTGCCAAAGGTTGTTTGCAATGAAAACTCCTGTACTACATACCAATTCAAATCATGGCTTCAACTCTCACCGGGTCTAAATATATTAAGTACATGTGTCCACAAAGGTTTAGTTGGTTATTGTAGCAAGAACCCACTTAAGGGGGGTGTTAAGGAGAGAGAAGAATTGCTGGCTGTCTCATCCCTGGAAGCTATTTCTTAATGACATTCTTCACAAAACCTTATTAAGAATCACAGTACCGGTGGATTGTTTGAGGAGCAAACTCTTCTGCACCTAAACCAAATACAGATGACAAAAAAACCCCCACCTTGTTTTTAATTGTCCTCCAGCAATATTTATCAATTGACTGATTCATTAAGGA
Organism: Holothuria scabra; assembly: GCA_037179385.1. Taxonomy (NCBI): domain Eukaryota; kingdom Metazoa; phylum Echinodermata; class Holothuroidea; order Aspidochirotida; family Holothuriidae; genus Holothuria; species Holothuria scabra. Next base: position 43,001,539 of record CM074183.1, read on the forward strand.
CTGGAGGTTGGGGTTAAATATTTGTTTTTGACAAATCAATAGCGTGCAATTGCCAATCTTAGCCATTTAGTGCATGAATAAACCTCTGTGGAAAGAAATACATTTCCCATGAAAAATATATAAATAAAAATTTAACAATTTTTAGACTTATATACAATTTGTAAGGTTAAACTTCATATCAATTTTATGTGAAGTGTTTCTTCACCAGTATATAATTGGAAAGCACAGTTTGTACAGAATATAGCATACTGTACTGTATCTGTGTGACAAATTTCATTCTTAGAATCAATCTGCTCAGTTATTGGGAGATCGTTCTGCTCCACAGTCAGTCAGTCAGAGTATTCCACTGTTTCCTAAAATGAATTGAAGTTTCAACTTGAGCTAAATATGTTGCATTAAAAGCTACCAGATTGTAGACTATGACTGACTGATGACTTGTTGTTTGAGACAATTTGTTGCCCCCTGATGCTTAAAACTTCATATTATTACAACCAAATTGAAAAATACTGTAGAAGTGCACAAAACGTGAGAAAATCGAACCATGTCAGTAAAGTACAGGTATGTTTTGAAGCCTATAAAATGGCACAAAAAGCCAGGGATCGGGCCTCTTTAGTGTCAGAGAGGTCTATTTTACCTGCTTTGCACCAACGTGTTAAACATATACACTACGGGCTCAAATCCCACTGCACAGGTTCAAATCCCATTCATACCATCTATGAGGGTTTTTTACAGGTACTTTGACCATTCCTCCCACTTGGTGTAAAATTTGCTACTAAAAAGGGTTATGTAATGATAACGAAGTTGGTTGCTAGCACTGACCACTGGAGTGCCTCCCAGCAGAAGCAGTCAACTAGAAACTTTGCTTTTGTAGTCTGAGAGTGCTGCAGAGCAATTTTTACTTATGCTGAGATGTTTACTAGAGGAGCATTACAGCAAACATAATGGCAGGCTCCGAGGTTTAAGTTTCTAGATGTGCTACAACTTGCACTCCTTGGGAAAGTAAGGAGTGTGGTAGGTATGTAGTTTTATGAAACTTAAATTGATTTACACAAGCTTTAATCTCCATTTAAGTGTGCCAAGAATCACAATCCTCAAATTGATTAGAGGAGAGTGACAGTGTTAGATCACACTTGCATATCTTAAAATTCAAGACCAGAAACAACCAGAAAGCCAAAAGGCTTAGTGATTCCTTGCCGCTGAAATTTAAGCCTATCTTTTTCTTTCAAATTGACAGTGCTTCGTAATGTTTTTCAAATTGACACTGCTCCGTAATGTACCCACAAAGTATATATGAAAGGCACCAAAGCTTTCTACAAGAACTAGGGTTCTGCTCATATTACATCCACATACTATGTGTGAAATTTTTCAGTATCAAAGACTCCAACCATGGGAAATTTGTGTAAATATGATATTGATGACTTTGACCCCTTATGAACCACAGTGAGATTTGACCTCCACCAAAAACTATAGGGATCATTTATTCACCATGCATCATCTACATGTCAAGTATGAGGACCCTACATGTTACCTTTCTTGTACAGTAATACTATGCAAGCAAGTTTGTCAGACTTTCACACTGCTAACCCAAAATGACCTTTGACCTTCACGAAAATCAACTGGGATCACCATCTCAATATGGCCAACCCACAAACTAAACATGAACTTAGTGACATGCATTTTTCTTGAGATACCATGTTCACTAGGGTTTGACCTTTTGACCTTTCATGACCCCAAATGACCTTTGACCTCTATGTAAATGAATAGGTATCATCTACTCAATAAAAACAACCCACACAACAAATATGAGCATAGTCACATGTACCGTTCTTGAGATATTGTGTTTACAAGGTTTAGACCTTTTGACCTCTTGTGACCCCAAATGACCTTTGACCTCCACCATAAACAATAGGGATCATCTACTCAATATGGCCAATGCACACATTAAACATGAGATTAGTCACACTTACCCTTCTGGAGATACCGTGTTTACAAGCCAAAGCATCACATACCCAAACACACACACATCACCATCACATAGATTGATTGCCTGCCTTCGGCAAGGTATCAAAAAGGGTACAATAGCATTTTGGCAATGGTACAGTAGGTCCATTTATGTCAGGCGCATATATCTTCCACAAAAAACGTAGTAAAATTTACTACCTGCATGAACAGTAGCTTCACTGCAGAACATTTCAGGCATTGGGATTTATTTACTGTACATAGTAAAATGCTCCACTAGCCCTTATTACTTTTACTGCTATCCTAAAAGCACACATTACCATTCCTCAAGTACCATTGGCAGCTGCAGTGTGTGCCAACGTTCTAATTGTTACATCGACACCATCAATAAATACAGACTTGTCAAACACAGGCAACTGTGAAGCAATAAAGAGGGTGGTGATTGCTCAAAATGAGAAGGATGGGAAGCAGAGGACAAAATAGAGTATGTACAGCACTACCCACAAAGTCTTGATTAATTTTTGTAGGAGAAAGAGCAAATTTTCAAAACTTCAAACAATGCAATTTATCTCTACATCTCTTGCATGCTGTATTAATACAGTAGCACAGTATTTTGTGGAGATAAAACAAGTCATGACTAGTCTACTAAATGATGCAATAAAATTGTTCAAGCTGTTGTATAATTGTAAGGAATTTTGGTGCATTTAAACACAACATATTATTTCCCTTAAGGGTTTTGAATGAATGAATAACTGAAAGTTATAAAGCAGGGATCCATTGAACTTTGAGGCCTGCAAGTGCCATGCCATCACAAGCCTCAAATTACAACGAGAATTGCTACTTTTTGCACACCTTGATGGTTAATGGGAGTTCACAAAAATCTACTCTATTAAAGTTGAATAAAACAGGGCAACTACCACACTTCTTCATTTCCTGAATCCTGAGGAGTGTGATTTGAAACACACCGTGACAATTTAAAACTCCTGACCTGATTGAAAGCTAGCATACTGTATTTTATTCTCACAGCATGTGAACCATAATTATGAATGAACATCAGAAAAAGACACTGCACAAGGAACTTGAAACAGACATATGTGTACAGTGATAATTTCTTGTACTTGCTGAACAGAAGATTAAATATCTGCTCTGATTATATTCATACAAGGTTAATATCAAGCAGAGTACAGCAGAATGTGATGCTTGCACAAGTATGCACCCTGAATCTGATGCTGACTCATGTAACGTGACATTCCCATTCCTCACCCCCACAATTTAGACAAAAGGTTGCAGAAAAGAATAATTTTTATTGCTGCCACCTACCAAGGACAAGTCACCTTTTACTCACACAGAGCCAAACACAGGGCAAGATTGTAGAAGGTTAAAGTACACAACCGACTTGCAAAGAATGCATACAAATATGGGCACATATTTCTATGGTAAAAGCAAGCACACCGGGGATAACTTATAAAGTCATGGGTTAAGAGTTTCATTTTGACACTGATATTAAAGAAATTTGCATTATATCAAAAAGGGCAAATGCAATCATCTCAACTTGAGTTAGTGTAGTAGACTGTTCTGTTTCATGATTGGCTCATGAGGGTCATGTGACAATATTTTTTCACCTCAGTCATTAAATTTACTGGAAGTAACTGCTTGGTTTACCTTGAATGTACAGTATTAAAGTCTTAAATCATTATGAAAGACACTTTAAAGAGATACAGCATAAGAAGAAAGTTTTAAGACTTAGCTTTTGCTTTAAAAAAGTTTCAGTTGACCCTTTAAATACTGTACCTTGTATTAAGTTTGCTTTTAAAGGGAATAATTTATCCGGTATCGCATCGCAATTTGCTACACAAAATGGACAAATTGCTATGCAAATGCAAAATTGTGTAGCAGATTTTCTAAATTATATTTATGAGTTTTTAGTGATTTTGTGACTGAAGAGCCCTGAAACAGCAAAACTGCTCTGCAAAATTTGACCACTAAATTATTCCCTGTTTTAGCTGTTTGGATCTTCAGTTGAGGATAGCTGATGATATGTGAGAAAGCTTTTAAGTAGATGTCTACATGAATATACACCATTAAACACATGTATAGTACATACATACACTACACATGTCACTCAAAAGAATACAAATTTTCTGCACCTGACTATAGTGTGCTACTGTTTGTTCTGGCAAATGCTTACAGAGCCATACTGGCATATATTTAAAATATGAATCAAGCAAACTAAATGATTCGTTAGCAGTTACGGTCTTCATTCATGTTGATGAATAAAGGTAACCATCCATTTAGTTTGCATCCTCATCTAAACTGTACAGTACCATTGAATTATTTAATGGTAACACAGCAGTATTTTACTAATAAAAGGAGCATTCTTCACTCTCACCAGTTTCTGAGGGACATTTACAGTAAATCATGATAGAAGAGTATAAAAATTTAAATTTTATTCAGTGATGTTAAAATTTTATCTCAAATTGATCAATTAGTTCCTATATAGGCTATTGGCAAATTGCTGCTGGCAAAATTGTTAAACTGACAAATTTTGTGTACCTTAAGTAAGTTAGATGATGAAATTTTACAGCTCAGTTTTTAATCAATTGATTCAAGTCAAGCCCACCATGACCTTTTTTTTCAGAACTTTGTGGCTCACTGGCTCATCATTTTCCCTAATACTCCATTGCTTATGCTGAGCACCAAGCACAATGGCAGTAGGTTCCATTTCTATAGCCTTTGGTATGGTCCAGTCATGATTCCAACTCCAAACTTTTTGATTACTCCTTGGATTTCTAATCACTTGACCATGCAGTAAATAACTTTACCATGTGGTCAGCAGCTTGTGTTCTTTAAGTGGTGAAATTTCTCAAAACTGAATGAATGAGAAGGCTTCAATTCCTGATCATGAAAGGAGAATGTGGATTGCCAAACCAAAGATTTCAAAATTTAAAGAAAGCCATGTACTGTATAGTCAATGTCTGTAAATATCGCGCAACCCAGAAATAGGATACCAAACAAATTTCACTATATCCCAGTAGCACCACAAAAACCTAGCCATTTGATGGTTAAATATTAGAAGCGTGACATTTTTTATCAAAATAAATCCATTTTGAGTTAAATTTCACTTTAAGGTCGTTCAGGATTTTGAAATATATTACCTCATTTTCTAGTACGATATTTTTTTGAAAAGCTGTAGAAGCAGTGTCACAAAGCTGTTGTTTTCTTGGTCAGACGATGTTACCGCCACTTGAAACTTTGACTGTCTATTCATTAACATGTTGTGCATGTTAACATGTGTCAGTTTTGTGAAGCAGAGTGATGTTAAGTCTTTTTTTCCCTATGATGGAAAGGGGTCAAAAACATTTGTCTTAAAATTTGAGGTAGTGCTACCAGGTGCCACAACATGCTCTACATTCCAGTCATTTATCCTGTCCTTAGGACATCTATATAAAAAATACTGATGTTGATAAAATATTTCTTGGGCATAAATGATGTTTAAAACTGTTTTCACTGTTACTTGGTGCTATTTTTGGGGTTAAATGAAGAAAAATTTCACCAGGCCTTTAGTTTAAAATGAATGGAAACGAGTCACCAACTTCGTCAACAAAAACCCAGTTTTCATCAGTTTTAACTCATTTAAAGACTGAGAAACTGCCAAAACACAATTTTTGGCAACGTCTGAAAAATGTAGTATCTGATTTTACTCCCACAAAGGACGCCATCACTAAAATTTAGGGTGCGCGAAACTTAGGGACATCAAACAACATGACGTTGTGACAAAATGAACCCAATTTCAATCAACCATTACCTCCTTAATTTCTATCTAACTAAAGCATGTTTCATAACAAAATAGATCGAACCAATGATAGTTTGGCCTGGTTCTATTTTTTTTTACTAAAAGGGTGAGTTGGCAATGATGTTTTCAAAATAGTGTTGGAATGCGCAAAACTTTCATATAACCATGCTACTGTAAATTAAGATTGACTTGTCCAAGGAAAGTGTGACAAATTTGGCTATTAACTTGCATTCTAAGAATGTGATCATAGTTTAAACCTTCCTTAATTGCAAATTAATTAATTCCTCAAAATGGAATTTCTTGCACGCAATGCATGATACATGGACAACTGGTTTCACTAGTTGTACTATGTGCTGAAACATTGAAGAGGTGCACGAATTTTGGCAGTGTGCTAAGTTTGGTGTATTCCATGTACATAACAGAGGTGGTGATTTGTCATGCTGTACATACCACATATTCACCATTAAAGATACTGTAGTCAGTTTACTAATTACAAAGGTAGGTGAGGTCCATGTCCATTCATTCACATACCCTTTTCACTGTACTTGAAACCTACACAGATTTGTAAACTAACAATACAATGACAATCAAAGCAATAGAAGCAACTTCAGTTATGTCACCATGGCAACAGGTATGGTCACCCCCAATACTGCATTGTTTGAAGTGATAAACTTCACAGTTTTTGAGCAGTGTCATCAGCTAAACCCACACCTCCAAGTCCCCTTAAAGAGCGATTAGACTGCCCTTTTGGGTGTCCCATCGTGATTACCGTCACTCCAATTTATTATAGAACTATACTTTGTTACTGCATTTCCTCAACAAATGAAGCTCCTTGAGTTGGTTGACAGTGTAGGCATATAGGCCTAATGCACCTTTGATAGACATGTTTTTATTTTGTGACGCATTAAGAAAGATATTTGTAACAGGAATAGAGAGATTATCAGCACACCTGTTGCAATCTGGAAAACTTCTTCCCTTTAAAACCCCCTCATTCCTTTTAAAGTCAACATCCATTGTTACACATTCAATAGTATGCATGGCATAGTTGAGGTGATTTTGCTGGGTAAATTCCATCTTTTCAATATTGTGGTCTAAATGTATAGAATTTTGGCAGTCATGTATAACAACAATTGTTTGGCAAATATTAAGTGGGTTCCTTTTATTTGCCACTGCATGCTTGCTTCAGCTATCCTGTATTATTTGAAATCATGTCTGTATTAACAGTCAAGTCATTTTCAGCCAGACTCTGGTTTGACTTGGGTGTAATCAAACACTTACTTTCCACACCAAAATGCTGATTAAAGTTTGAATTTAATTTTTCAGCACAGCCAATAGCTGGAATGTTCTTTTTTTTTTTCTGGGTCATCTACCAATCTGGTCGAACTGAAAAATGCAATAACACCATTTTCAAATAAAGTTTGCTACTGTACTTTTGGGGTGACTGCTTTGTATTCTAGTCCCTTACTTGTCCAAAGTCTCTATATTCAAACAAGTCTGCATGAAGGTCTATGTTAGGATAAGAGTTAGATTAGTTTTAGAAGATTAGGGTTATGAGTGATGGAGCACAGAAACATTTTAGCACAAGGGTGCATTAAAACACTGGTGATGTAAGGCTGCATGGTACTGCACAGTATATCTGTGTTGTCATTGTGACACCCCAAAATGCATCCTGTAGGAATTATATCACTTTGAATCTATGGCATGCCAAAAGGCTGACCAAATATGATGATGTTCTAAAAATACACTATCATGTACTAAAATTACACGTTCATGTACCAAAAATATACGATGATGTACTAACTTCATACGATCATGATGTGAATTTACACCATCATGTACTAAAATGTTACGATGTACATGTAAAATCACACGTTGTACATCTAAAAACACACGTAATACATGTAAAAATGTAAGATCATCATGTTATTATTGTCTCTTCTGCAGGCCATACAGAGTGAGCCTTTCGGCGTAGCCAGAAGTCCGCCAAGAGGCTCACCGACATGCGATGTAGTAAAAGTACACGTTCAGGTACTTACTGCTTACGATTATGCACTGATTTCATACGTTCATGTACTGTTTGCTTACGTACATGTCCTGATTTCATACGATCATGTACTAAATTTATACATTCATCAGTACATGTACGTATGAAATCAGTACATGTATGTAAGCAAACAGTACATGAACGTATGAAATCAGTACATAATCGTAAGCAGTTAGTACATGAAGGTGTACTTTTACTACATCGCATGTCGGTGAGCCTTTTGGTGGACTTCTGGTATGCCGAAATGCCCACTCTGTATGGCGTGCGGAAGAGACAATAATAACATGATGATCTTACATATTTACATGTACAACGTGTTTTTAGATGTACAACGTGTGATTTTACATGTACATCGTAACGTTTTAGTACATGATGGTGTAAATTTACATCATGACCCTATGAAGTTAGTACATCATCGTATATTTTTGGTACATGAACGTGTAATTTCAGTACATGAACTTGTATTTTTAGAACATCATCATATTTGGTGAGCCTTTTGGCGTGCCATATGAATCAACTACTTGCAAACCTTTGTTCTATTGTGCAACTTCCTGTGTACTAGGGTTGTAGAATGTGCCCCACTCTTTTGTTCTGCAGGGTCACTGGCTGGGCTCTTTTACCTGAAGCCCTCCACAAAAACTGGTCTATAGCTACAACCCTGTAGTTAATGTCAAGACTTTAGGATTGAACATTATATGGGATATTTTGTTTTAATATTTTTATCTCAGCACATGAAGTATCTATATGTCAACTCATGCACCCATTTTTATGGTGGATGGTAGAAACTTTTAGAAACAGATAAAGGTTGGGATCAGACTTAGGCTTACCTTGTACCTCTGATAGGATCGGGTCTGGAATGGTCTGGTAGGTATTATGTTTAGATTTCGGTTTGAATTTTTTTGTCTCCTGAACCTTCGATCAAATGAACCTTCAACAAAGAGTTAATAAGAGCAACCTATGCTGATTTACTTCACCCAGTCATGGTTTTTTTTTTTTTGGGGGGGGGGAGGGGGGAAGGGGTGGAACAAAACCAGATAAAGAATATTTTTTTTACCATACATGCCATCACCACCAATGCCTTCAAAAAAAAATTCACACTTATATTTTCTTTTTTTTTGGCAAGGGGGGGGGGGGTACTCTCTGTAGAAACTTCCCAGCCTGTGTCTTGTATTATTTTTCTTCCCTAAGGCCTTATTCACTCTTTCTTAAGGAAGAAAAATAATGCAAGATAAAGCCTGGGAAGTTGTGTATTGCTTGAGATTTATGAGGTCACATAAAGACAGAATTTTTTGGTAGGGGTATATCACAATTTCCCATTAGAAACTGCTCTAAGATTGGCACCAAAAAAGATGACTGGTAGCTGACATCTTACACGATACTGAGAGAGTGTTCTGATAACACATTAAGCTCTTATTCACTCACCAGGATATGGTCAATAGGAAATCATATATGATTGTGTATACACACAGACAAGTCTGAGACACTTTGAGGAGGGATTAAAATGGGTTCAGTTGCAGCAATCTGAGGTGATGAATTCATCCTAAAACTTCTGATGTGATTTTTATGAAAGCATGAATAAATGTGCCATGTCGTACCATTACAGATTTAGTAGACAACTTTGTAATCTTGTGCTTGCTGAGGTTCAACCTGTTCCTGGAAAATTTTCTCTTAAAAAAAATTTCCCAGGGACTAGTTACCACCTGAGACAGTTCCAAATTTTCTAGGGGGAAGTTTTTGGAGGGTACATTGTCATGACTGGGAATCCCATCATTATTGTTGTTAAATATTTCAGTGGTATATTCAGTATATTCATCAGTTTGGAAAAACTCCTTAATTTTATAAACTATTTCAAACTCAGCTACAATAAACTCCTAATGATAAAGCTCAATGCAGATTTTCTTCAATTCAAACTTTGGGGTACTTCATTGATGACAGACACTCATCATAGAAACATGTAATTTAACAGTTCGATGAGGCTTTACTGCTCAGTAAAGGATTATGTGAGGCAGGCCTCAGCCTTTTTTCCAATTGGGCATGTTATTTTCCCTGCTCCATTGCTTATGTTGAGCACCAAGCACAATGGCAGCAGGTTCCTTATTTTTGAAGTCTTCTGTATGACCCTGCCAAAAGTTGAGCAGATCTCAGAGCTGCAAAGAAGATGTTCTATCCACTTGAAAACATTTGACAGCCTTTTGAAGATTCCTTCTGGGACTTAGTTGTACATGCAGTGTTACAAAGAAATTGTTGTATTCAATCTACACGTTATAAAAAAAGTTTTAAACATGAAAAATATAATGCACTTACTTGCAGTACCAACATCAGTCCAGACCCTAACCAGGGACGGATTCTTGGACATTCCTGTAAGAGCATCTCTTAGTTTGGTTATACTTCTGTAAAAAGAAATGGAATAAAAAATTTTTTTTAACTTCAACACTTTGGGTTTCTGTGAAAATATGTTGTTAACATAAACTTTTTTTTTTTTTTTTCGCATTTATTGTTTATTTTCTCCCTATAAACAGATAAAGCACAGAACAATTCAAAGAAAAATTCTAGTAAATAAATAACAAAACAGCACAAAACAAGGACCTCGTAGTTTACATAAACTAATAGGAAAAAAAATATTCGTCAAAAGTATTTAACTTAAATAGGAACCAAAAAGCAATCATATAAATTCTAACTGAAGCAAATTAAACCATGGCAGCCAATATCTTTCCCAGATCCCTCTTTTCATCTTTAATGTTAAAATAAATTTCTGAATATCAAAGTACTTTTTGAGGAAATAATTTAAATGAGTTACCGACAATCTTGTTTTATTCAGTTTTTAAAGGAAAATATAATACTTAATATTCATTTTAAACAGCAAAGAATTTGTGGGGAAAAAACGATGTAATATTTTAAATTGGAACCATCTCAGTTTCATATCAGATGTACACCTGAAAGGTACCAAGCAATAAAAATTCCATACCTCCAACAACTCAGTATGAAGCTCAGCTTGCCACTTTAAAAGTGCTTTGTTATTTTGACGGTAATTCTTGACTAAGCAAGAGTACACTGATTTGGAATCGAAATGACCACGTGGGCACAGGACAAAATAAAAATTGTTTATTGGTCTGCAAATTTTTTCAAAACCATTTTTAAAAACATTTCCCCAAGAAGTTTTTATTGCATTAATAACCCCAGCGTACTGAAGAAAGTTAGTCTTGACTTGATAAATTCTACTAAAATCGTCGAAAAAAAAGAAAAGTTCCATCATTGTTGAGTAAGTCATTAACGTTACATACACCTCGATCAATCCACTTTTTGTAAATAATGGGACAATTTGAAATATTGATATGACTAACATTGTTAACATAAACTTGCCTGCCAACTTGCAACAGCCCTAAATAAATGGTGATGCTAAATCAAAAGGGTAAGAAAGGAATAGCAAATGTGAATGTTCCTGGCAACACACTCAAAATTTTTTAAATACCCACTGGAGGTATATATCCCTTTAGTACTACGGCACATTACTGTACATTTCTCTGACTCCTACAGCCAATCTGGTCCTACAAAGTAAAGTTGTGCACTGTACTGTAGGACTCGTGGGCTATCTAGCAAAATGAGATGAAAATAACAATGACACATTTCACTATAATGAGTTGTGTAACTAAATGCATAGATACTTTCCAGTATTTTACACCATATGTAGAGTATAGGCAGGAACATGTACATGTTGATGGAAAGCAACAAGTATACAGAGAAATCCTTCATCTAACTGATAGTCACAATGTACCAGGATCATGATATTACAACTGTCAGTACCTGTAGGCCAACTTTTTCCAACATTTTTACTGGTTAGACACAGAACTCAAACATACTTGAAAGACTGCAGGATTCTTGTAATAAAACTGCAAAAAAGTAAAATTTTGCTTGTGCAATTCTTTCATCCTGTCCTATTTTTACCAGTCCATAATACAACTAGACAATAAAAAAATAAGCCCGTAACTGTACATGATTGCACCCTTAAATAATACAAACCAATCATATTTTAGCAAATTTATGCTTTTCACTAAAACTCTATTATTTTTTTTTTCTTTGCATATAAATTTTTGTGAGTGTGATTTTTTTTCCTGGAGCTAGGTGATAGCCTATGATAACAAGTGTTTTCTTGTTTTCTAGCATCCTTCATAAAGTTTTGCTTTACACATGTTTGTTACAACTTGTTATTTTGGCAAATCACATGAAAACTAAAATTGGAATTGAATTGAATCTGAACACTGGTATCTGAACATATGGTATTTGAAGAAAAAGTGTTTCATGTGTCTGTTTTGAATGACATTGAGAATGTCCTGACAATGCTTCTAAAACAAAACCTAATAATACAAAGCAATAGGCCCTATATGTTTCCAACATATGTTTTCATATGGGACATTTCAATTTCTTAAACATCTCACTGAGTACACTACTGTATAAAATTTAAATGAAATTAATTTAACAAAGTTTCGCGGCTCAGTTTTTAAACAATTGGTTTTTGTCAGGCCAGTCACACCTTTTTTTTTTAGTTGTGGGTCTTTGGCTTGTTTCCCTTACTCCATTGCTACTCCTGAACACCAAGCACAGTAACAGTAGGTTCAATTTTTTTTAAGTCTTTGGTATATATACTGTACAACCCTGCCAGAAGGAAAACTTCAGTCCTCTATGCAAGTCACAACCAATCATATTTTACCAAGTATTCCTTCAGGACTTTTTCCAATAGTGTATATGAAGGAATGTGTTTCACATACATCTGTTTTGAATGACTATTACCAGTAATATGTCCTGACAATAATGGTGCAGATGAAAACTTACAACAAATCTATAGTGCTTTGAACATACAGTGTGTTTTCATAAAGGACAACTCCAGTTGATTAATACTAATACATTTTACTAAGCACATTTCTGTACATAATTTTAATAAAATCTAACATACTTTTATACAGTACATCCAATGGAATTCATTAAATCACATTTTACCAATTTAAAGAATTAAGAATTAGCCAACCAGAGTGTATTAAATATTCACATTAAAGCTACTGCTTGAATTCATTTCAATCCAAATACAGTAAATACACTTATTTCATCATGTGAATGGGTTTTATACAGTTTGTGATGATACACTAACAGATTTTTCCTGAGCTACCAATAAACTGAATTATAAAGGGATTTGTTTTCCAAAATTTTCACTATTTTTTGTTGCCACATGGACATCTGCTTGTCCCAAACATTTTTTTATGATTACAAAATTGTGTTTTTTGAGTACCTATTGTGGTGTTTTGTTGTTGGAATTCAAGGTGTGTTTGTTCATGTATTCCAACTTTATACCTTACAGAATAAGGAGATGTAAAGCTTGAGAGACAAAAACTTTGTAAATATCAAAGCAGAAAGAGTAGATCAGAAAGCATTAGTCTTGAATCAGATAAAAGCAAGTTGAATTTTAAACGCAAATTCTCACCACAAAAGAAATGGTTGTCCATCAGACAACCAACTTTTTACTTTTGGTTGTCCATACGAAAGTTGCCTTGTCCCAAACAACAAAAGAACCAAGAACCAAGAAAATCAAACCGTTTATACTGTACCATCCATACACATGGAAATTTAAAAACATCTACAGTACTGCACTTGTAAATGATCTACCTGAAGTATTTTTCTACCATTCTAGTTATATTTTGAGATGTACCCAAACAGACTCTTGTCAGTTTCCATGGAGTTATACTGCCCAGTCTTCAATTAATTGGTTCAAGTTGAGCCGGCCACAGCCTTTTTCCAGATTGTGGATCACTGGCATGTTTTCCCTACAGTTCTCCATCACTTATGCTGGCATGAAGCACAATGGCAGAAGGTTCCAGTTTTAAAGTCTTCAGTATGACCAGGCCAGGACTCACACTCCCAACCTCCAGACTGCAAGTCTGTTACTCTAACCACTTGACCATGCAGTTGGTCCATGCAGACTCTAATGCTTTGCATCAAGCACATACTGTAATATGAGTTGCACAATAATTGTAACACATCCACACTAATTTTAATATGGTATTTAAATAAGGACACTGAATTAACATAAACAGAATAAAGGAATACATTAATGGCTCTTCACCAACTGCACAAAAGCCAAAAGAATAAACTAAAGTATGAACAGCTATGGTCTATCACATGCCCAATTTTTGGGGGGTGATATTGACCATATTAAATAATACAAGCCACTGACTTGACTGAGTGAAAAATTTAAAAAGAATAAGCCCTTACTTGAGATTCTCAACTGACTGGCTAAGCCCCTGACTGCAAATCAACTTCAGTTCCGAAACATTATACTTATTCTTCAGAGATGTATTCATTTTGCTCTATCCTGATGATGTTAAATCCAGAGTTCCAATCTTAATTCCCTTGACACTCCTCCCAGTATATACAAAACAGGCAACGAACACTCACTGACAAACCCTCAACAATAATTGGCAAATATCTCACTGATCATTGCCAACTGGCCCTCAGACATCAGCTTCCCAAAAGTATGAATTAAACAAACAGTCCCACTCAAAACCATTCATTTAGTCAACCAGTTGCAAACAATTTTCACACTCACAGAACACATATCAAAGCCACAATAGCACTTTGTAACTGACTGGTTCCACCTGATCGGAATGTTAGGCATTGGTTAAATAGGAACGGTACTGAATACAACTTACCACGCGTGACTGCTCATCAATGACATAATTTTGTACAGAATTAAAAAGAAGTGGTATTTTTTGGAATCCTACAGTTTACTGGATATTTGCATGGCCAATGGGAAGATGATTTTGAACAGCACACCTCTCAATTTTATACAATAAAACAGGGTCACGAAAAATTTAACTGCTTTAATCTTGCAAGCTTGTAAAGCCAAGGTCAAAAAGATTTGCTAATGCAAGCGAAAGGGTTTATATCAATTGTTTGGGCCACAGTTTGAATCAAGCAGATACAAGTTGAGTTCCAAGAATAAAATATATAGAGGATATTTAGGTATTGTTCATGGCTTTATAAGTCCCTTTCATAGAGAAAAAAATGAAAAAACTTTCACAAAGGCAATGCAAAACCTTGCATATCATCATGCCATTTCTAAGTGTCATCATTTTAATATTAACCAGCACTTTACAGCAACCCATCAATATGACTTACATGTCAACTATCATTATTTTATTTATTTTATTTAGAGGTACCATCCACAAAATTGATCTGCTGTCTTCAGCTTACAAAATAAAGTTTGTGTGAGCACTACAAATTCAGTTTTGCTAACGGTGCCTGATTCAAGTCAGTGTGGATGGCAAATACTGTATACCTTCTTCTCTTTTGCAGTCAGTTACTAGACAACAAGAGAACAACAACTAAATGGATACATCTTGATCAGAAAAAACTCTTTTGACTATTCAAATTATTTTGTCATCTGGTCTACCTTCCATGATTTTAAAAGAAAAAGTATATTTCCTGTAGTGGTGCTTTTGACATCCCCAAAAAAGGCATGGCCAAAGAGACCAAAAACTTAAACACATGTCCAAAAACCCCACAAGCAAAAACTACTTATAGTATCTACCAACAAATGCTACTACCAAACAGCCATGGCCCAATCTGTCACAGTCCCCATGGCACTCTAAAAAAAAAAAAAGAGTTCAAACATCCTGGAAACAGGTGCCCTAAATGTGCAGCCACACTAAACATGCAATGGACCACCACTAAGGACAACATTGAGGAATACTAGGGTTCACTTGTCTCATTCAAATCAGTATATAAATAGTTTATTTACAGTACACTTTTAACATGCAACTAAACTTAAACATCCCAAAGATATTGAACAAGCTGTGGGGGGGGGGGGGGGGGGGAATATGGAAGGTCCACTTTCTTCAGGAACCTTAAATGAACTGAACAGGGCAAACACAGGTGGACCTTGCCCAAGGGTGTACCAGAGGCAATTGTGGCAAAGGGTGACATCATTATCACCACATTTTAACATTAACTCAATACAGTTTTTCTAAAACCCTCCTGACCCTCTGGCAAAGGGCCAGTACCACTTGATTTCTAGCCTATGCAGGGGAAAAGTATGTGCTAAATAATGCCCTTTATTGTATTTGTACATTGACAAGCTTATGTAGCATAGCTGACTGATTCTACCAACAAAAGGTAAAAATTGCAAACTTGTAATACATATGTAGGACTAAAATAGAGGACTCTAGATAGATAGAGAGACTTTGCAAGCAATAACTTGGTGCAAACATTCAATTTGAAAGGGAATAAGGGGACTTTTCATAAAAGAGGGGTATGCATGGTGGGGAAAATGAACGGAAGGGTACATTTTCAAAGCAGCAAACTGTGTAAAACCACCACCAACCCAATCACAAATGAAAAATTCAACCAAACATAGTCATAAAAAATGCTACAGCACAACAGATAAATTACACTATCCTGATTTGTGGGTGAACTGAAATAGGTTTTTCATGTCATCAAAAAAATTTACCACTTCTCTACATTGGCAAGAAATATTTTGTTTCCCTTTGTTTTTCAGTCTGTTGTGATGACCTTGAAGTTAAAAGAGATGGGATCATAGGACCTTCCGGTGAGGAATGCATATTTTATACAGTTCTCATGCAATTTATGCAATTACATTGTCATATTATAAGCCTGTTGAGGAAAAATTGATATGACCTACACCCTTCTTTTAGGATTTGGATCAGCTCACTGTGTGCTAGGATGATTTTTCTCAGAAAATCAATCACTGTGAACAAGCCTTGTGTAAAAAAAATTTGTAGGGAGTAGCAATGTTTCCTGCACAAATCATTATTTTCCCTAATACAAATTAATAAAAAAAACTGTACTTCAAAGAAAATTCCAGCATCACAAGGATGTTAACTTAATGTCAATAAACAGTGAGGGGCAATGCATTATTGAATTCAGTACAGTATGTTCTTTTTATTTGTTTTTTTTTTTCCACTTGATACTCCAATATTGGTGAGAGGTCATAAATGTTAAATGTAAACACACTTTACACTTTTGTTTTGACTATTCTCTCATCTCCCTTTGAGACAGTCACTCTGTCTTTCATTTTGGCTGTAAAAATGAGTCTGCCAAACAGTACAGATGTGTGGCCTCTTGTTCCTGCCCACATACCAGATATAATTTTATGTTCATACTAGTACTGTGCAGGGTCACATAACAAATATTATTGGGAAGTTCAGAACATACTTATTTTATGAGTGACACTCAATTTAGATGCTTGTTTATTCTCTTGCAAATCTCTTAAAATCATACGATCCTTCAACACAAGCGATCAAAAACACTCGACTGGATCTAAGTACAACATATCTGGAATAGTTAACACATTTGCTAAAAAAAACTTTCTTGAGAAAAGAAGTACATACCATGTCAAATTCAAACTTTCAGTTCTAAAACTTCTTGTTGAATTATTTTGATCTACACATGGAGAATATGCAAAACACTCCAGAACAAGTTTAAAACAGGTTCACAGGGGAAAATACTCCAGGTCCTCAGGGCCTATGTTGAGTTTCTAGTAAATCAAAACTTTTATTCGGGCCTTGAGTTTAAGATTTTCCAGGTGCGCTTCAAATCACACTCTTCAGGAAATTAAAAAGTGTGGTAGGTATCCTATTTTATTAATTAAAATAGATTTATAAAAGCTTCCATTCTTCATGTAAGAGTGCAAGAAATCATACTCATCACACTGATTTGAGGGTGTGCAATCACACTCACAAGCCTCAACTCAAGGCTGGTTTACAGGGATTCCCTTATGTATTTCCAGTACTGCAGCCGACCTACAGTACAATAGACAGTAATTAAGTTTGAAATATGGTAGGACACTAAAATGGTAAGTTTCATTGTGAAGTTTCATCAGGATGTCATGAGCATTCAACGCACTTCTACACAAACAACCAATTCCTGTTTTACAAGGTAGGATGTTACCAGTTAGCAGGAATGAAATTTAGCTCTTTTCCTATCATCAGAGACAGGTGAAAATGGTTTTGGACATCTACTTTGAGGTTGTTCTACACACAAGTTGATTAAATTTGTAACTGACTAGCTTTTCTATAGATGCAAGGGAGAATATTGCAAAATGCTTTTAAGAAGTAGTATTGAGTCAATAGTATGGTCTATCCTTAATCATCAATGCATAGAAAGAAATTAAAAACTACAAAGTAAAAATCTCATGGTTGCTATCTATAGTAGAGACATCAACTACAACTTTTGGTGCATCATTTTTCACTTTCATTTGGACACCCAAATATTTTTTAAAAACAACCTTGATTTGGCTCCTGTTCGTCTGATGCACGATCTGAAAATTTTCTCAAAAATCAGGTCTGATTATGCTAAGGTGTCATCTCCCAAGGACTGTGTTACATATTGGGACCTTGCAGGAAAGGTCATATTTAGTGGATTCGCTAGTTGTTCTCAAGAACACTGCACCATGCACCACATTGCATTAGAACGATCCAGCATCGGCATGTATTTCACGACCTACTGTTAACCAGTCTGCGAATGCCAACTTGGGTGAAATGGATAAGACCACCTTATTGATCTGTGGGGGAAGGCTCTTGCCCTAAGACCCAGTACACAGCTTTCAAGTGTGTTGTGCATGGGTGACTTACATCGATACAAAATTTCACCATTAAAAGCATCTTTCAGAATGAATATATCATTAGGCAAATAGACCTCAAAATTCAATGATTTACATGAACAGACTCCATAGTTATGAAACTAGTACCAACTCGAGTACTTTCATAACAATTTCAGTCAAGAAGGTTCCATTTTTTCCTGTCATGGTCATTTAAAATGAATGACTGTTTCGCTATATCTTCTGGCAAATTCAAAAGTTAAAGTCCTACTGCATCAATACCACAAACTCCAAATTTTACTTGGTCATTAATATTATTATATCAGTCACTATTTACTCCCAAAATGTAAGGTCTACTGACATGCAACCAAAGCAGATGTTCTATTCAACAACCTTAGGTAGAGTTGGATCTCCTGATGAAAAATACTTTGAAATAATTTGAAGAGGATTGTGGGATATGATGGTGTCTGTCATTTTTTCGCTACAGTAATGTCATTGGCAAAAAGGGTATATGTGTATCAAAATCATATCCCAGAATCCTTTATGTCTATTTTTTTTTATATCAAGTTTGAAATCAATTCAAGTTTCCTTCCTTGAGATATTGTGTTGAAAAGTTTTTCAGGATTTGTCCCCCAATGACCTTTGACCTCCACCAAAATCAATAGGGTTTTTCCTCACATCAAAACGCATCAACATAGCAAGTTTGAAATGAATCCAAGTTTCCTACCATGACGTATCATGTAAACAAGGATTTCGGGGTTTGAACCCATGTGATCCCAAATGACCTTTGACCTCTTCCAAAATCAATAGGGTTCTTCCTCACATCATAACACATCAACATAGCAAGTTTGAAATGAATCCAAATTTCCTACCATGACGTATCATGTAAACAAGGATTTTGGGGTTTGACCCCATGTGACCCCAAATGACCTTTGACCTCTACCAAAATTGATTGGGTTCTTCCTCACATCATAACGCATAAACATATCAAGTTTGAAATGAATCCAAGTTTCCTACCTTGAGATACAGTGTAAACAAGGATTTCGGGTTTTGACCGGACGTGACCCAAAATGACCTTTGACCTCCACCAAAGTCGATAGGGTTCTTCCTTACAATATAACCCATCAAGGTATCAAGTTTGAAATTAATCCAAGTTTCTTACAATGAGATATCGTGTAAACAAGGATTTCGGGGTTTGACCCCACGTGACCCCAAATGACCTTTGACTTCTACCAAAATCAATAGGGTTCTTCCTCACATCATAACGAATCAACATAGCAAGTTTGAAATGAATCCAAGTTTCCTACCATGATGAATCATGTAAACAAGGTTTTCCGGGTTTGACCCCATGTGACCCCAAATGACCTTTGACCTCTACTAAAATTGACTGGGTTCTTCCTCACATCATAATGCATCAACATATCAAGTTTGAAATGAATCCAAGTTTCCTACCATGATGAATCATGTAAACAAGGATTTCGGGGTTTGACCCCGTGACCCCAGATGACCTTTGACCTCAACCAAAATATATAGGGTTCTTCCTCTCAGTATGGGGTATCTGTGTACAAGTTCGAGAACTGTCAGATCTTCCCTTCTCAAGATACCATGTAAACAAGCAAAGTGTCACAAACACACACATACATACACACACATACACACACACATACACACGCACATACACACATACATACACACACACGCCATCATGAATGCATAGGTTTCTCTTTTCATTGAAACCAAAAAGAGGGATGAAGAAATAAAACAGAGGAAATTTCCTCTAAAAAGAGGAAATATCTCATGCCTGAATAGTGTCAGTTGTTACTTTAATCCTTTATGAGTTATTTGCTAGGGTTGGACGACTCCAGTATCTTTGAGGGTGGGTGGGTCTTCTAGCCTGAATACTTACCACTACAAAGTCAATTGCAGCTCCTTTTTGGAATTGGTTTCAGGGACAACATAACTTAATTTTGTTTTCCTTTATAATTTAAACTGGTAAAGAATCATTGATTTAAACTGTAAAGTCCACAATATGTACTCCTAATGAATATTTTACAGTCATAAAAGTTCGAAAGAAATTGTAACTGTAAGGAAAGCGGGGTCAAGTTGTGACACCTGGATAAGAGTCCCAACACTGTCCTAAAGTTCAACAGAAACTGTGACTCTAAGAAAGTGGGGTCAAGTTGTGACACCTGGATAAGAGTTGCAACACTGAAGTGAGTCAAGCAACTCAGTCATGCCAGGGTTTCCAGCAAGGGGGGTAAAAGGGGAATTTTTGCCCATTTAACATAAGAAGGAGGGTAAACTTCTCCTCTTTTTGCATTTCCATTAAAGACATGTCAATATCTTGGATTCTTATTTAAAAGAAAATTTAAGAAGAGAGACACCTTTGCAGCAATGTTCTAGCTTATGTAAGTAAATACCCTTTAAAGACCTTCATAGTGCATTTTACAGGGGTTTAAACCTAGCTTTTTTGCCCTGAACCAATGTGTAACTTTTGCCAAAAGCAGCACTAATTTGGACTTGGGGTTTGGTAGTGATAAATGTCCTTTTTTTTGAGTTTCTGGCTGAATCCAAGCAGGTCTGTTAACTTTTAATTACCTACCAGCTTCTTTGCTAAATTCCAGTTTACTTAGTCTTTACATTTTTATGCAGAGCTTTTTTATTTTACTAATAAACAAATTAATTCTAACGTGGTCCCCCAAAGAAATGCTACCAAGACATGTGTCCTTAATAAAAGTGAATTTCAAAAACTAAGGATAATACAGATACAGTGTACCTCATGGGTCCCTCATGGTCCCTCTTTCTAAGTCACCAATTTCAAATGTCCAGCTCAATTTTTAATCATGACATAATAAGTTCAAAAGAAAAAAATTGCATTACAAAAAGGTCAACATTTCAATGATTGTAATGCTTCCTACATGGAATAGATAGGTGTGATATTATACACTTCCACAGATCTTTTAGATGCAAACATCAAAATTATATCAAATTTAAACAGAAGGATAAAACCACTCACCTATTCATAACCATTCAGAAATTCCTCATACCAAAGTTGCCTACATGGTCCTACAACACAATCTGCTTATATTTTACAATAGCTGCAGTATCTTTTGACATTTTTCTCCTAGTGTAGCACAATGACAATGAAACATGACCTTGTTTCATTGCTATAATAGATAGTTCTCATGTGATGTCATAGGAGCTTTTTTTCAGGTGGGGGATTTCAGGCATGTTTGAGGGCAAACCCTGTATGTATAGACACGCCTGACCTAAAGCTAGGGGCACACTTAACGACTTTGCACACCACAACTCAACTCAATCGTCGGATCTTCAACAGTCATTTAATGTGCGTGAGTTTACGACTGCAACTGGCAGTTGCACGACCAGTTTTAAGTTACACCGACTTCAGTTGGTTCTTCCCAACTGAAGTCAGAGTGACTTAAAACTGGTCTTAACATTGCCAATCACAGTTGCAGCAATGATCAAGTTGAGTTGCAGTGTGCAAATTTCTGTTAGTGTGCAGCTAGCTTAAGACATGACAGTTGCTAATGGCTAGTGGTGGCAATGTCACTGTAAACTACCTATAATACAGCACCACTATAATTTTGGTATTCAAATTGCACACTTTTGTGGCTTAAAAAAAGCTTAGGTTGAATTTGGGATTAAGTGGAAGGGCAGTTCTTTCAAAGGATGTTATTACAAATATCTTGCATCACGAATATACACCAAAGGCAAATCTGTCATACATTGACGTTCATGCTACTTTTGGGGACTCTAACCATGGATACAGGGGGGGAGGGAGGAAACATGGCTAGAAATATTTTCTTCCTTTCAAATATCTTGAGTAAGATTTTGGTTAAAGGAAAAAAGAAATGCAACCACTAGATGTAGAAGATTTCGACTAGAATCTTCACAAACTTGAGGGCAGAGCTGTAGCCAAGATCATTTTCTACGTTAAACCAAGTCAACAGGACTGATTTTAGGCTTTTAGCTACAGTACCAGATTTATTTCAAATGGGAAAAATCAACCAAAATTATTCAAGTAAGGCAATCTTGCAATCTGTGGCTCAAATAATGACTTGATTAGAACTTTTCTCCAGGAAACATTGGAAAAAGAGAGTTGGAATAGGGCTTCCACCTAGCAAATACAAAGGCCAGTGACTATCAAATGACTTGTGAAATAGCTAAGTGTTCACCTCATGGGAAGAAATTTTGCATCCATTCCAGTCAGCTATTTTGTGAGGGTATGTCATGAACATGAACAACAAACAAGACTCTTTGCTACTTTTAGGAACAGAAACAGTATTCACAAGGTAGCAAGCCATTTATTCCAATGTTCTTGCACAGAAAAGTATTAATTGACAAATGAAGTCTCTTCAATAGTTTAACGAATGCTGATTCTGACTAGGTTGCTTGCATAAAGTGTCCTATGGTTTTCTAAGGTACTTTTAGGCAGTGTATTCACAGTGCAAACATTGGACAATTTGAACAATTTATGTTAGTATCATTTCTTGATTGATCTATCTTTGTGAGGTGCCATCTTTGAGTAGCAATCAGGGCTGGAAACATTTACTTGACATTCACAGCTTTCTGGCTCAAAATTTCAATGGTCAAAAAAGTTTTAAGTGCCATAAGATCCCACATCATGAACTTTGTCCAAAGGATCTCTTTGTCCACGTTGAAAACTACGATGAGCCCACTGGAGGGAAAGTAGTCTTATTTGGTGTGCAAGTCAATGGGGCCTATAATAAGAGGTGTGCTGCCATAAGGGATGAAAAATTAGAATATTTCTTTTAACTTGGAGCCCGAGAAGTATTTTCAGAATAGATACTTTACCTCCTTTTTTTCTTCTTTCCTTTACCATTGCTTCGTGTACTTCCTCTGCTGTCTGACTCGCTTCCTGTGCTGCAAATGCTGTCCTGACGGTCAGATAGTTCTAATGTAGTGTCCCCTCCTGACTCTGGGGGGAGTAGCTGTACATTAGGGCTAGGGGACTGCATCACTGTTACAGCAGCCATGTACTTCTTCTTATCATATTCACTGGCTTCATCTATTGCACCTTTAGGGAAAAAGTACTTTCAAGATTAAGTGCATGCTCTTAGGGAAATAAAACAGTTGTCCAAGGGTAATCCATTGAACAGGAAATATTTAAAGTCACACTACAAATCCATAAACAGATGTACATTAAACAGCATGGTGATTAAAACTGAAATTAAAGATCAGGGCATTAATATTTCAAAGAGTTGATTACATCTCAACTCTTGAATGAGATTTGTTGCAACTAAAGCATTTGGATATCCACCTTCTATTCAATTCAGACTAGCTTCGCCTCGCTGAATAGAAGGTGGCAATCTTTCAACTCAAGAAATAATTCAAGGCTATCGCACTCATAAACATTCATTATTTGTATAACATCCAATAGTAAATGCCTATAAACACAGTCATTAAACAGGCAAGTAGTCCTTTTATCATCTTAAAGGCAGTCAATTCTCTCCCCAAACTGCATTTTTTGTGGTTATTCAAATGTATTAGACCTCTTAGGCAGAGACTACTGTCCACCAAGGTATAAACAGCCCATAATAAACAACCCCTTGTGAACTATCAGAAAAACAACAAAACATCAACAAAACGCACTAATTTGTAAATACTAGACTCCAGACAAAATCCAGAGTAAAGAATTTCTTGGTCAATAAATTAATGTAGAAAATCTCTGAAAACCTTTCTTAATTAATCTTTCAGGGTGCGATTTATTTGGGTTCGCATTACAGTGAGATTTGCAATGCAAAAACGAGGAAAATTTGATAATTGTGATACATCATTTGATCTTGAATACCAGACTTGCGATGCAAAATTTCAGCAGGTCTTGCATTACTTTAAATGTTCACAGAATGAAATAATGTTAGGGGAAAATAAAAACACAAATTAAAAGTCATGAAAATCATGCAAAATAAAAAAATCAGCCCATTCTTACTCCAAAAACTATGTTTGTTTCTAAATCACACCCTCAAAATTTGCCACTTTCAAAAGTTGTAACAAATGAACTTGCTCTGCAGGAGATGCATTGCTTACTTCTCCTAATTACACAGATTCTGTATTAAGGGCTCTAACAGGGTACAGGAGAAATGATTACCCACGGCATCGACGGTAAAAGCTGTGGAAAGCACCAGGTTTTGCCATTGAGTATAATGGTAATGACAGCAGATTTTTGCCGGCGATCAATCTTTACATTATTCTCAGTCAAACATTCTCTATATTTTCAAATCACTGTGTTTTGAACTCCTAAGAAGGGTGAGTATGTAAGGCCGTAAACATGGTTTGAAATTATATATTACTGCGTAAATATTTCATGCTTTTGTTCATGTTGTCTAACTCAAGATTCTGTGCTGTATGGTTCTAATGCATGCAAAGCAACTTAGCACCAAGCCACACCTCATTCCAATTCGGCAACTGTCGATCAATGCAAGTTTGCCCTTGGGACTAGGATAGGCTCAGAAATCTTTACCCAAAAACTTGTTAAGATAGCAAAGGAGCCACAGTAAGCAACTCTGAAGGAAAATATATTGTACAAGGGAATTGCTGAAGTAAAGTTTTTAAAAAATATTAGACATGCCATTAGACTATTTCATGAAGTGAATGTCATCTACATAATTTTGTATGCCTATCAGGTTTTAAGCTGGCTGCCTTGAGAAAGAAATACCTGTACAGTAGCATGTACTAGTGCACTATCGTGAAGTCAAATTGTAAGAAACACTGAGGAGATTGTAGGTTCATGTTTTAGACAACTTTTTAAAGGCTTTAAGAAGCCACAAAGCTTGCTGATTATCATAAGTTTCAAAAGCTACTAAATTAATGATAGCTGTACCAGGTTAAAGGGGGTGAAATGTTTTGGAACATTTCAGGGTGAATCTCTGTCCTAAAGGCACAGGATGAGCTTGATTCTGCACATCGGCAGCTAGCTACTCTGTTTGGTTGCACATTGCAGGAGATTTGATTCATAAAATATATCAGATGTGGGTAGGCTAACTGGTAGTCATCATGTCATTACAAGTAAGTGGTGCTCCGTATTTCTGTGAGGGAAATCAGCTGCGAAAAGGAGAACCACCTAGGATAACCTGAACAGTGATGATGAGGAGGATTAAGGATGGTTGCATCTGATGAACTTCAATAAAAGATGGCACTGTTCTCAAATTGGTTGCTTTCATATTAATCATACTACTGTTCCTGTTGGTCCTGAGTAAAATGGCACTTGACAGGACTATGAATGAGATAAAGGGAATGCATTTTGTTAGGCTTTCTAAGAGTGGGTACAAACCAATCCAGTGAGGGAATTACATTGCTATTAATGAAATGTCAAAGACAATTTATTTTCAAGGCTTTACTTGTTCATTACATTGACAAAAAAAATTTTCAAATGAAAGGTAACAGGAGAGGAGGAGGAGATCCCATAAAATGTCCTCGAGAGCTGCTGTATCCACAGCACTTTTTTTTTAACAGAAATTGCCTTGGAACATTTAGGGAAATTTTTGGCTTGAGTGTAGTTATACTGCATACATGATACGGTCATATGGATGCATAATGCTTGGTGTTTCATCAACCTGAAATATCAGACCTACCCTTCAGTCTTTGATTTTGTAGTTTTTACAGGCTGCTGTAAAAATACAGGCAGCTCGGAAATGTCAATAGGAAAATTTGCTAATTATTTTGGGGGTATCGTTAATCAATTTTGAACAATGAGTCACAAAACTGCTAATCAAAATTTCAAAAACAAATTGCTCTCTGTCTTTCTTTGTCGATGTTCAGAACTACCAGTGATTTTGAGACATTGGGTCTATGATTTTATGTAGTTTTTAGGAAGCAGGGAGATATCATTAATGCTTTTTGCTACATGTAGAGATGTTGGGTTGTCATATGACAGTTTCTCTTTACTTGCACCTTTCACAATATTTTGTAGTGCAGAGACTATTCCCCACAAACATGGTACTTCAAAGATATCTAAAGACTTCAAGCAGGGGTCTGGCTATAACATTTTGTCATATGTCCACCGTTCAACACGAAATTTTATTGACTTTCCAATTTGTTTCCGTTTTATGCATTTTATCTACTGTTTTTAAATTCCACACAGGGACAGAAGCTTTTAAAAATACCACATTTGAACTGAACTCTAAATTTCCTTCACCCCTTCAATAGACTACATGCAGCTACCTGGGTGGACTTAGTAAATGGTGATACTCTTATGCATAAATCTTATTCATGTTTGTGTTTTTGTTACTGAACTGTAAATAACACGTTTAGATTTGCATTTTAAAATACTGCGAGGAATAATTTCAATAAAACTAAAAGGGTACCTGTGAGATTAAGTTGATATTTTAGACTTTATAAGTGGTGTTTCTTCTTAATCCAAAATAAACAAAACTTACTCATTAGTTTGGAGTTGTCTTTGGGTCCGTTTGTAGGATTACTGACTTCATACAGGCTTGATAGGAGCTTCTCTCTATCTTCCATGCTGTTAATCTTCATTTTATCTGACAAAGTTAAGTTACATAGAAAGAAATATAAAGGTACTAGTAGATACAGAAGTGCAATAAACAATAGAAATGTGGGGTTGGTAACACCTTGACAGGAATCAAATTAAAAAGGACAACTCATGGTAAAGACCCCTTAGAGTTGGGGTTGTAGAATATGCCTTCAGTATTCCCCACCAGTCAATAGAGATGACTTAAAATTGGAGGACTTGGACATATTTGGACTGTATTCAAAACCAAACTTGAACAGGAATGATATCTGAAATTTGCCTTTCTATCTAGCTGTCACCATAATACACATTCATGATGCTGTGTCTTTGAAATCCCATTTTCTTTAACTCCTAGGTATTGCCATGATCCAACAGCCTAACTTTAAAGGCCCAGTTCTCTCACCCCAAACAGTACCAATTCTCCTACCCTTCTTACTGTGGCCCCTCTCCCACAATTGTCTGAAATTCATCCTCATCCAGATACAATCTCAGTTTATTACTGCCTCAAGTTGAGCATGGAAAAACCCAATTTATATAATCAAAACACTCCCAGTACTGCTCATGCTGTGTAATATAAGCTTTGGTACTCTGCATTGTTTGAATTAGCTGTCACTTAAAAGAGCTGAGCCAATTGAGAATTTTGATACCCCTGTACCAAAATTGTTGTTTGAGGTGAGCGGTTTGGCCCTTTTTATCCATACACAATATGTTATTGATAGTACAAAGTACAAATAATGAAAAACTAATTTGGTAGTTGTGCAGAGCAGGCCTTCCATTTTGAGGAGTGTCAGTGCTATCATACACCATCGCTCATGTTGAATCACTGTGAGGAGTGTGCTCGTCTGCACACCTACAATCCTGGCCAAAAATACATGGGACAGTCCCCCGCTCCCCCTTTTCAATGTTGAAACTTTCTAAATTTCGGTTCGGACAACATTGAAGTAGGGGGGAGGGGAAATTGGAAGACCGGCGAAACTATTTGATAGATGTTGCTACATTTGTTGCAAAGTGTCCCATCATTTTTGTCCAGGATTGTCTGAACTTCTGTACACAGTTATAGGAGCGCGGTTGCTGTACCTATGACACAGTAGAATTCGCTCTCTTTCTTTTTTCCTTTTTTTTTTCGTTTTTTGGCGGGGGGGGGGGGGCGCTGGTTTGTGTGCCTTTGACCTGAAACCTGAAAAGGGGAAAGGGTTATATATGGGCTGTCAGAGAATATTAACTTATCGAACCAATCGTTTTCACACTTGAGTAACGTTAGAATATGAACAATCTATGAACAGGTGTAACAGAAACAAAGACTTTGATAATAATGACAATTTAATTAGAAAAGGCAAACTATACTATGCGTACATTTATTCTTATTCTTATTTTGATTAGTGACATGTTTAAATTATTCATATTGTAATTAAAACCATTCGCTACATTCAGGAGATGTTACCTGAGTTAAAAGAATAAATACATTTGACGACAGACATAGCACTAGATATAATCACGAAAAGTAAGATGGCTTCCGAATTAGGAGCACGTCAGGTGCGAATGGTTTACTTAATAACCTACAGTCAAGTCGACACTAATATTTGTAGTTCAAGGGGGGACTTTGCCGAAAAAGTTCTCAATGCATTCCAGTCCTCTGGAATTAAGGTTATGCATTGGGCCTGCAGCAAGGAGAAACACCAAGATGGGGGACATCATTACCACATGTCCATTAAATTAGATCAGGGGAGACGCTGGCTACGGGTAAAACAAACGCTGGAATCTGAGTACAACATTCGTGTGAATTTTTCCGGCACCCATGTGAAGTATTACACGGCATACAAATACGTCGTGAAAGAAGATCCTGACACCCTCCACAGCCCTGGACACCCCGACCTGGGGGACTCTAGTCCCAAATCGACTGCGGCAAGTCAAAAGCGGGCTGGGACTTCTTCTACCAGTTCCCAGTCACCAACTAAACAAAAGAAAAAGAAGAGGCTAAGTGCATTTGACGTGTCCGAGATTGTGGTGCAGCGGAACATCAAGACAAGGACCCAGCTGTTGGTACTAGCCAAACAACAGAAACAGGAGGGCAAAACTGACCTTGCCGAATTTATTGTAAACAGGGGAGCCAAGTGTGTTGATGAAGCCATTCGAGTAAGTGTACTTATTCAGCTTGAAATAACTTAAAATAAGGACATTTGTATAATATTTGTAGAAAATACATGACATAATAATATTGAAGAGAACATGCACATAACATATGAAGTAAATTTTTCCCTTTGCTTTTTTTTTTTTTTGTATTAGGTCGCATGGGAACTCCAAGATGCAGAGACCCGACTTAAGCGTGAGAACTCGTCACGCTTGGAGATTCTTCGCTCTTTTTGTGTTAAAGACTGCGTCAGCGGGTGCGGTGGGGAGTGGCTTAAAATAGCCACCAATATTTTGCAGCGGAACGATATTCCTGTTCGGTTGTTCACGTCCTCCGTTTATGAGCTGCTGCAGAAGGGGCAGGGGAAATATAGAAATATTATGATCACAGGGCCTGCTAATTGTGGAAAAACCTTTATTCTGTCACCTTTAACCGTAGTTTATGACGCATTCTGTAACCCTGCTTCTACAAGTTTTGCATGGGTGGGAGCTGAAAAGGCTGAAATTATTTTCTTAAATGATTTTCGCTGGAGTCCCCAAATTATACCGTGGCATGATTTGTTACTTCTTTTAGAAGGGCAGCCGATTCATTTGCCAGCACCCAAGTCCCACTTTGCGCAGGATATGGTATTATCTGGTACCACTCCCGTTTTTGCGACCGGCAAGCATCCGTTGGTTTTAATTAAAGGGGGGCAAGTTGATGAGGTCGAGACTGAAATGATGGCTGTCCGATGGAAACAGTTTTCATTTCAGTCACAAATCCCGGAACAGGAGCAGCGTGAAATTCCACCCTGTGGTGCTTGTTTTGCGAAGTTTATTATTGAAGCAACAGAGGCAGAGTGAATAACCGAAAGCATTTTAAGTAAATTTTGTAATTTCTAGTAACATTTGATGTAAAAGATTAACTACAGTAACATAGTACAAACACCGAAAGTAAATACATTTTTGATCCAAAAACCGGACTAGATTTGGAAGGGGCGGTTATTTATGAACCCTTTTCGGGAAATAATTGGATAATAGCGACCTCACTTTCGACGGTCTACCATTGACCCGACGACGATCTACCGTTGACCTACACACTATTTTAATGGGACTGACGATCGACCGCACTTTTTGGGGGAAAGAAGCTTTGGACAATATGATATTTGAACAATTTTACGGTTGACCGTGGCAAACAAGGGGGAAAGTGCAATTGAAAGAATTAAAATTATCCTCTAATAAAGTCAAATAACATCATGAACACATACTACACCTTAACATGGTAATGACGTCATCCTTAAAGAAATAAAATCACAAAACAAACGGTAGATCGTGTGGTTTATCTTGGTTCGGAGATAACCATCATAGAGGGCGCCATCGTCTTTGGTCTCTTGCTTATATTCCCTATTCCGAAATTAGTATTTAAGTCTTCCTCCTTTTGACTGAATAATTGAATCGATTCGCTTTGGCATTGATGAAATAATGTTATCAATAATATCACGGGGCATAGCCAGAAGAGTATTAATAACTCGACGACGAAAAGCTCGGAATGTTTCCATTTCGATGTTGTTTTCGAGGGCATCCCTCCGTAGCGTATCTGCCAACAACTTGAACACATTTTCGATCGGGTTTAAGTCGGGACTTCGTGGCGGAATGTTGAAAATTGTGACGTTCATATTACTTAATGCGTTCCTGACTCTTTCTGAGTTCTGAGAGGGGTCTCCATCTTGAAGAAATAATCGTGATTGACCGCTCATTTCGCAACGTTTCAACACGGCTGGAAAATGTTTTTTCACAAACTTAGCGAAAGTTTTCCCCGTCAGCTTGCGGTATGATTTCGCTAAAACTGCTCCCTTTCCATATGATATGGCGGCGTGTATACGTAGGACTTTTCCACCGCTCCCAACCTTACGTCCTTTGGCTGTACAACCAATCCGGAGACCTTCGTTTTTTCTTCTCCAAATACGTCCTCGTACCGCTTGTGCCTGCTGCTTTGGGTTTCTCTTATGTTCAAAACCAGTCGCATCAAAATAAAATGCAATTTCATTTGTCCAAAATGAAGAGTCTTTGCTTCTTTTCACATCACGTGCAAGTAACAAACCCTTTTTCCGGGCTTGCAAATATCGGTAGCCACTTTTATTTAGAAAGCGAGATACAGTTCTCCGCGATACTAAATTTCGATCCAGTTTTGCAGCTGACATGATATTTGACACAGTAATATTTCCCTGATTTTTCCTTAGTTTAAGCAATTCTCTCAAAATAATGCGCTTGTGACGAACAGTTAACTTCTCCGGTCTTCCCTCTCTGCATTTTAATCCCTTGGACGCGTTACTTTCTTTAAGAATACGCCACACCGAACTTTTCGAAATCTGAACAATATCGGCGATTTTTCTCACACTAAGTTTTTCATGTTTCCGTAGCAACTTGATGAAAGCTCTCTGTTCCGGTGAAATGAACTTGTACTTTACCATGACTGTATGTACTGTTGTATATGGTGTCCAGTCTACAACTAAATGAAGCCACATATTCTACAGTATCTTGGGCCCTATTGAGTGAGCAAGTTTATACAAATGCATTGTCGGCCCTCCTAATCCGGCCATTGTCCAACTGCCTGAATAGCTATTGAAGCTTTGTCATTGCCCTCCTTACTTAACCTTAGAGACATTCCACTTTGTGATTGTTTTTAAACCTACATTAATATACAAATCCACCATCTACACTTAAATTCATATTTTCCTCCATTCGGAAATAAATAATTATACGGTATCTTTTAATCACTTCTCCGGTATCTTTTCTCTCACGACTCCCCATGTTGTTCCACCTATTTCGACCGCTTCTTTACTCTACCGTATATCTGGACGTTCCTATACATGTGTACAGCAGTTCAGACAATCCTGGCCAAAAATACATGGGACAGTCCCCCGCTCCCCCTTTTCAATGTTGAAACTTTCTAAATTTCGGTTCGGACAACATTGAAGTAGGGGGGAGGGGAAATTGGAAGACCGGCGAAACTATTTGATAGATGTTGCTACATTTGTTGCAAAGTGTCCCATCATTTTTGTCCAGGATTGTAGATGAAGATTTGGAGCTCATATAAATCATTTAAATTTTAATACTACAGCACACCTCTTACACTTCTTAATTTTCTGTTATTCGTTTTACACCTGGAAAATGACTTTCAAGGACTGGCATAGCATTGCATTTAACAAGCTGCAAAATGCTGCACAGGTGCAAATATTTGTAGCACTTAAATATTTGAGATTGTAAATGCTCTAAGAGCAACTAGTCTATCACAACCAATGAAATGATTAGGTTTTTGGTGAGGAGGACAATAAATTTTGATACTACCAGAATGACTACATTTTGATTTTACAAATGTTTTGTCAGTGAGAACGGAAGAATGTCACATTGTGAAAATTTCCAGTACTTCACACAATTCTTCTGAATTTCAAAACTTTTCAAGGACTTTTTTTTTTCATCATTCCGACTTTTCCCAATGTTCCATGACGGCAGAAACCCTGTTTCTTTTTTTGCTGTGATAAACATGTGCATGTCAAAGAGGTTGGCTGAGGTATTTTATGATTACATGTTGAAAATTGTCCCTCTCCACTTTTCTTTTGGAAACCACATTTATTTCATTTAAAAAGTGACGACATTTTTATTTGCAACTGTGCAACATCTAGTAACTTGCACAGCAGACTAGCCTATTCAGCACATTTGTTGCCATTACAAATAGCTTGTGCAAGACTATTTTATTTTTACTAATATTTCAAGACTAAGAAAACGAAAAACCTCCACAAAGCAATGAAAAAGTTTGACACAGAGGAATGAATGCATCTGAGAAAGATGAAAAATTCTGCTTCTTACCTAAAAAGGACATGTCGATATTCTTGAGCTTAGCACCAGTAATATGATGACCTGATTGAAAGGATAAATCCAAAAGATACACAGATTTAAAGGAATGCATATTCCAGACATTTCCAATGTGAGCCAAGTGAAAGAACAAAATATTCCAGACCATTAGAAAGTACTTTGTGGCAAGCAGATATGTTTAATATTCCATATTCCCGGTTTTTTTTTTCATGTTTAATGTTCCCTTTTCCCTGTTTACATCATAGAAGAAATAGGGTGCTTTTTCAATCAATATGCTGGGATGAAATTGCAGATTTACCACTATGCAGTTCATTTCTAAAGGATTTGTCAAAAACTATTATCCTAAAAACACTAAATGTAACTGAAATATGAATTTTACCTTCACCAGCAAGAATTTCCAATGTTTTTTTTTTTGCTATTGAATATGGTCTACGGTCAACATTGTGTACAAACCTGAAAATAATTATAAATCACAACCCATAACAATTAAAAAAAGAGGGTAGGTCGACATATACATCTTACCCAAAGAAAATGGGTTACATCAGGTTAAATTGGGTTTAATGCCCAACTTACTGTAAAACCATCTGGTTTAATCTAAAGGGGTCCACAGCTTGTTCTCCAGGTGTGGGGCAAAGGGTTATTATCCCTACTCTACAACTTATGATGACAATCACACATAATGGCAGCAGGTTCTGTTTATAACATCTTTGGTATGACAAAACCTGGCAATCAAACCATGGACTCACCATGACGACATACAGCTTTCCTCAAAGAGCAGGACCGTATCATTTGGTCCAGCTTGGTTTGTTCAATGTTCAATTCTTTGATACTTGGTACAAATGGTTTTGGTTAAAGTACATTATATTTTGATAACATCCTACTTGGACTGCAACATCCACTTCTCTTTTTT
Organism: Holothuria scabra; assembly: GCA_037179385.1. Lineage (NCBI taxonomy): Eukaryota > Metazoa > Echinodermata > Holothuroidea > Aspidochirotida > Holothuriidae > Holothuria > Holothuria scabra. The sequence continues at coordinate 43,035,339 of CM074183.1, forward strand.
TCAAAAAATCTTGTGCTTCTATGTTTGTGAAATATGGGGTTTGGGGGGGGTGTACACAGAGCAAAAGAATACTATTTGGCTGTAAAAGATTTGGAGAAATAATTTCAATATTTGGAGAAATATTCTGCTCCCATATGTACACATAAAAAGCATGGCACGAAATGACTACTAAACTAAAATTCCAAGATTTCAAAGACATTGTAGACATGTTTAAAAATGTTCAAAATGACAATAATGTGTGGGCCAAAGAAAAGAAAGGGCATGTTGGAGTAGACCACTTAGGAAGTGCATAGAGCACTATCTAGTACTAGGGTTCATTCAATGTTGCCAAGGGTTATTCTGCGGTAGATGGGCTGTCCAATAGTACTTATAGGGGAGTTTAGTAGGAGTGAAATAGATTTACAGATTTTTAAGAAACATTGCTGACTAGAGACAAGGGAGTTTATTATTAGTGGTAGAAAAATTGGTGAAACAACCAGTGCATAAACCTTCTTGTAAACAAATATCTTCCAAATGAGTTCCTCCTGATTTTATAGGTCTTTTTAATAGATGGACTAGCAGATAAAAATAAAAGTTTTTTCCCACACCCAAGTTTAGTGTGGGTATTGACAAGCCTATGTATACCTGAGTGGACTTAGTCCATACAAAACCTTTTTTCAACGTTTTGAAAATAAATACTTTGTTCTATGTGAGTGAATGTCACCCTCCAATGCCCAATGTATCTCATGGGAACATCACTGAGACCAATCTTGAGTCTCCCATAAACTTACTATAAAAATTCTTTGCGTAGTGTCCTAGTCTAATGGACTGTAACCAGACCACCACATCTTCCTGGGTCCAATCATCTATGCGCTTACCCAACTGGGATTGGTGACCCTCTGAAAAGCCGGTGGGAGGTCGTAATAAATCTGGTAAAGGAGACGAATACTCTCATTATTTTAGTTAGGGGAGAGTCATTAACCTAACTAGGAATTACAAGCACAGGAAAAGTGAAAGTGAATTGGAAATAACAGTCACTTAGATAAATGACTCTGTCCTTACCTGCTTTAAAAATTGACACTCCAAGTAGTTTTTACAAAATCTTACACAAAGCTGTAATTTACAAAGACACTACTTAATCAATATATATTACTTATGGTGCAAAACACAAAATCAAACCAACAAAAACTTAAGTATTAAGCTATCTTTTAGAATCTTTGATCTTACTGTATGAAAACCTTCCTACTGCTCATGAGGAAGGGCAGTGTAGATGTTGTCCCCTTTGAGCATTACTCACAAAATGTTTAGATACACTGAATCAATGTGATTTATAAAATGAGGGGTTCATCATCAAAAACCGAGAAAGATTTCAGGCAGCAGGTATCTTACACAGTTCTACACATTCAAAATGACAAAATTCCATGAAATTTTTCTGACATTCGAGAACCTTGACTGAAATTCCCGGGCCCTTTTAAAAAGTAAGATCCCATATTTCTGTCTTTTCTTCCAGAAAATAATGTATCTGAACATTGAGAAAATTGGAACATCAAGTCCACTTCGTAAAATCACTGACTTTTCCACGACCTTTTAAAAAATTGTTCATTTTCCCTGACTTTCCAGGCCTGGAGATTCAAATCTCAGTTTTAGGTGACTTTGCAGGATTTTCAGGAGCTGTAGTAGCCCCAGATTATCAAAGTATTATTTTGGGATAATTGAGCAACTAATCTGGACAAAGAATGACTCTCAGAATGGATTTGACTTAGCTCTGTTATCTCACCTTCATTTTTATCAGTGCTTGGCAGAACTACTCTGAGATTCTTTTTCTGATGTTTTTCATCTTTTATTTCTTCCTCACTACCCCAGTCTGATCCTGAATCATCTTCTAACCCTGGTAATGACAGGTCCACATCATCATCCTGTTGGTATCAGAAACATATTAAAGCAAAAAAATGACAAGTTTTCCTCTCAAGGACAGGACCAGTCAGTTGCCACAAACTTTTTTGAAACATCTACTGTAATCCTCACTTTCTTCTTTCATTTAAATGATGCTAGCAGCAAATAGCAAGTTTTAGCCATCTCAAGCTGTCAACTAATAATCCAGAATCTATCAGAGAACTTCCTGTTCAGGTATCTTGAGATCAATAAAGTTAAAGGGGTTTGCCCCTTCAAAGACTATTTGTTCAATAAAGCAACAAGGTTGGTTTTAACAGGGTAAACTGCTGCAATTACAGAGACAAGCTGCACCCAGGAAAACACCTTTCTCTCTGGTAACATTGGCTGAAACGTCCTATTCAATTCTAGCAGCATGTTAACATATTCTTTTGAATTTAGGACACTTAAATATGGATATCTACAGTAAGGTAAATAAATACTGTAAATTACTCCTCACAAATTTCACTATTCAGTAAAAAACATGAATACTAACAGTCATCCACAACATAGGGTACATTAATAAACTAATTTGGATTGGACTGACTGCATTTCCCCTTTAAGGTAATAACTTTTTCACAGTATTTTTTGGTTTTGGTTTTGGTTTTTTGGATGACTTCCTCTCACATCATATTGAAATACGTAATGTGATGAAACAAATAAATGAAATGAAATATGCATTAACACCTAAAAGTAAAAGAGCATGTGCAGGTGCCGTTGTACGGTGTAAATGTATTGATGACAATATCACACTGCTGCAGCCTTGCCTGATTAATACAATACATTTTAAAGTGGCTCATTGAGTTGGTTCACGAAATTCAACAAGTTTTTCCAAACCTATTGAGTTTTCTTCACATACCAATAATAAATGGTCAATCTTAGACTATCCCGATACCCTACACACAAATAACTGTTTTACGAGTGAGTGCTAAACCGTTGAAGAAGGTTTTCCAAAATTTGTGACCAGACACTTTTTCAAATTATGTTCAAAACCGTTACAAGTCAGGACACAAGGAAATTCAGGATTTTAGCGTTTTAGGTGAGTTTTGGACTTGAAACTTGACTTGTTATGCTAACTATAAGGATTGTTATGTGATAAAGACCCAGCTTTGAGACTCTCATTAAGTTATCGATATCAACTCAATGAGCCTCTTTAATGAATCAAGACCCCCCATCTGTTTTATTGATTTGCATCTGTACAGTGACATTATCTGACATCATGCTCATCATATGTAGTGTGAAAGAAAGTGCAGGTGGCTGTTGTATGGTACAAAGTTATCACTGGGAACTTCAGGCTGCAGCCATGCTTTTTGCTATTGAAATTATAATAGCAGGGTCAATTTTATCTTGCTTTTGTTATGTGGAAAGCACCAAATCATATGAGAGTGATGAGCAATGGAGCCTAGGTGCTGTCCCTGAAAGGAGTGTTAGGCCTAGTTGTGTGTCCATGGTGGAGTCAAATCTGCTGCATCTGTAATATATAAATATAGTGCCTTCCAGAACAAACCTTCACATTTAGATCTTTAAATGTCCCTAATTTCACTTAGAAGGTAAGTGAACTTTCAACCCCCACTTTTTTTTAGTATTATGCAAAATGGTTCTTTGGGCAAGTTTAAGTCCTTCTGGTTCTTTTACCATCTTTGAGCAAAATGTTTCTTTCACAATATGCCAGATGTTTTTGCTTTCTAAATTTTTTACCTTGCTTAAAATATACCCCATTTTTGTTATAACCATTTAATATGTCATGACATATAGAAATGAGTAAGGTAAGGGAAAAGGAGAAAGGTTGGGGGGAGGGGAAAAAGTAATGGAGGGGTGCTTCCACACATGTACACAATGTATGTACAAAAGGCAATATCCCAACAGATTTTAAATCATCTGCTTATTTTGAAGACAATAGCCTTGCATAGCATTAAATAAAGACATCTCAATGAAAGAAAAGAAATGACACCAAACTTATAAAAGAATCTATGACTGTCGAATGCAGCTGAAAAACTCAACGAAAGGAAAGTATACAGTAATACTATACAAAGAGGTACTCACTGCCTGAGCATTGAGGAGGTCATTCACTGAAAGTAAAAACTTCTTTCTTAACTCTGCATCGTCCACTTCCAGCTCAACTGTAATTTATACGAAAGAAAAGCAGGACTGAATGTTTTAACTCTTATTATGTGGTAGGTGACATGTATGTTGCCATGAAGTATATCAAATATAAAATATTTCACCTCTTTTAATATTTAACATAGACATCTTCACCTAAAGAGTGCCTCTCCATTTGCTTTCTGCGCTCTTGTTGCAGACTTGTGGTAGTGGTCAACTAGAAGGTAGCAAATTTTTTTCAGGTGGGGGTAGGTACCTGTTCATAATTATATAGATGTTTGTTGAAGCAAAATTGGAGAGACCCCTCAACTTCATTCAATTTGATATGGGTGAAAAAATGGCAAACATTAAAACTTTTTCACATTTAACTAGCCTCACAGTGTCAAATTTTCAGTTAGGGCTTGCAGTCGGAGTCCAAATGTAGATGTTTCAGCACCAACTGTTCAATTTGTTTATGGAATTTTACGGCCCAGTTTCCAGTTCAAGGTGAGCTGGCCACGGCCATTTTTTTAGTTGTGGCTCACTGGCTTGTTTTCTTCCAGGGAGCCAACAACACTACTTGTACAAAATATGCACTTCATGGCTTTGTCAATGTTGTTTTCACAACTATTGCAGGGCATTATCATATCTTACATGCACTTTAAGAAAAAGATATAGTACTATACATTTTTTAAACAAGGTATTCTGGTCACAATCATCTAGCTTAGATGGTGCAAATAATGACAGATATTTTCTAATATTGCAAGGAGTAAATATTCACAATATTTACAATCAAATTACATACTTAACAACACATCAACTTTAACTTACTCAAGTCTTCTTCTGTAACCTGCAAAAGGTAGTCACCATCTATGTCGCATCCTGCCAACAAAATTGAATAGTATTCTTTACATCATGCCAAAATCAGGTTCACAATAAGAATGTGCTACTGTACTTATTAAAAAAGATGCTACAAACTTGGGATAGACACTAGTTTTGCTTTTCAAATCTTCAAACAGAATGAACTTTCATGATGTCAAATTTATCAAAGAATAACAATAAGAACAGCAAATTTAATTAATATTGTACCATCATGCCAAAGATTAATTAGCATTTCATCAATTTAGGTTTACATAACTATATAATGACACACCTTGTGCTTTTATTCCTGATCACCTACAGTAACGAGGGCCCGAAATTTTACAACCAAATATATTCACCTCAAAACCAAAAGCACCATAACCTTAAAGTGTGATTATTTAGATGCCTATATGGCATGTATGCAAATGTTGAAACAGACAATAATAGTATCAAGTTTCAAGTTTGGTTCACCGAATGGCCCTTTGCCAGAGGGTCGGGGGGACTTTGGAAATAGTATACACAATAACTTTGTAACAAGGTACATGCTATAGAGGCTTTTTACATGACAACATACTGTACTACCCAGGGAATAATTTAGCATTCAAATTTTGCATAGCAGTTTTGAAGATTTTTTAGATCTTTCACACATTGTTTGTGAAAATACAAGGGTTATGCACATAGAAAATTGCTACACAATTTTTAATTTGTGTAGCAACTTGGCCTGTTTGTGTAGCAAATTGCAATGCTATACTGGATAAATTATTCCCTGCTACCATACTCCCTCGAGGCCACTTTGGAGTACATGTAACTACAGAGTAGCTACAATTGAAGTGCCTGACTAATGTTGACTAATGTTCCACATCCCTTATACCACAAAGCTCACTGTGCAGTGCCTTCAACACAAAGCCATGTGAACTTGGTATGATTGTCTTCCAGCATGGTGGATCCCCTGACATAACTGCAAAGTCTATACATCCATAGTAACTTTATTTACATTATGCAAAGGCTGGTATTGTTAACAATTGATCAAATTTTGATAGATGAACATTGGTGTATTGAAAGGTTTACAAACTGTAAACCAGTTAAAAAATATTGGCACCTTAATTTTTCATTTCAAAGCCAGTGGTTGCTAATCATTTTCTTTTCATATTACCACTGACTGTAACAACAACACACTGTGTACAGTGTAGTAAATTAAAAAAGACATCACAAAACCAGAAATTTTTAAATACCACCTTGCCCTACAGTATAATGTCACAATAATATGTAATCAAAACACCACATTTAAAATTCAGACTATAATGGCATACAGGAATAAATCATCCAAGTATCTATATACACAAAGAAAACATACTGTACCAAGTTACCAACACCAGCTTAACTTTATTCTGCTATATGTGTTCAACACATTGTACACTTACCGTCAAATAATTCTACAAAATAATCCAGACCCTTGTCTCTGAGCCATTCCAAAACTTCATTCTCTGCCCAATCCTCAGGTGACTTCGATTCATATGCTTTCTTTTTCACTGGTGCTTTCACCTGCGTGTCTTTTGATTGACTACTTGCTGAACTAGTTAGTGAGACTTTACCCTCCGATTCCCTTCGCCTCTGAAGAGCTTCCAAGTCGGATGCTAACTGCCCAAGAACCTGAAACCCAGGTGCAAGATTTTGCGATTTAGTCTTCCCATTTGACAGTTCCTGTTGACTGCTCTTATGCTCTTGAACATTGTTTACACTAGCATCTTTCTTGTCCTGCTTAAAAGAAAAGTTTCCTGACACATCTGAACTGGATATACTACCTGTATCATATTTCTTAGACTTAGAAGATTTCCTCCCAAATGGCAGTCGAGAACCTTTACTTGATTTTGTTTCAGTAAATGATGCAGGGGAATTTGAGGTAGATGATAGGTCTTTGTCCCCTCCGCTTTTCTTTTTCTTCTTGAAGCCAAACATCTTGTTGCATTTCTTCCTGCATCTTTTGTTCCTCACATTAGGTCTTGTAAAGTATCTACTGTAAAAGACAAACATAAAACAGGAGAGCCAAATCAATGACAAAATCCAAATCTAAAACAGTAAAAACACACATAGCCTAATGGCATATTCCACTTTACATGGTGATAGGTCAAGCATTCACAGTAGGTACAGATGAACGACAGTTTCTGACAAATTGAATGTTCCTGGCTGTGCCATTGTCACAGAGTTTAGACTTGGCCAGCTTTTGGCTGGTTTAGCTAGCTTTGATGGCACCTGATTCTTAACTTTTTCTTTTGCAAGGTGCAAAACTCTTAAAAATGGTAGCAGCAGATTCCTGAGAGAGTACGTAATTCCCAAGAAATGAAACTAGGGAAGTGAACATTATACTGTACTGCACTTGATGGATGCACCAAAATCGCCCTGAGAAGTTCTCTCCCTTCTGAGATCATATTTTGTTTTTAAGCTGAACAATCTCACTTTTAACCTGGATAATTTAACTCTTAACTGGAAATTTTTTGAGTTTAAAGGTCAGTTTCAGGAAAAGTAAAAAAATTCACAATAAATTTAGGAGAAGCCCTCAGCAATCTGCCATCTGGTTGATCTTGTCAACAGTATTACTGTACATCCAGCTACAGTCCTGTACTTCAGTATGTATGTGTGCATAGTATGCAGTATGCATAGTGTGCTTGGATGGCCTACAGTAAGTTCTCATCGGAAAAACATTGTGCAGTCTGGGAATGTCAATTTGAAGTCTACTTTCCAGAAACAAATGTCATGATTTATTTAGTTTGTCACATTTTCTTGTTTTTCTTCCTCGCTCAGGTGACAATTTCTTACAAACAAAATTCTAGAAAAATTACAGAAGATCAGAAAATTAAATATACCATTTCGTTTCCTCTTTCTCCATTGCTGAACTGTACTCTGCTTTTTTTTTTTTGCTCAGACTTGCCAAATGTCTTTCAGTACAGAAAAGTGCAAAGAACTATACTCAAATTTGGACCTACAGTAAAAGTTTCAGCTACTGTATATGTATGTACAATGACATGAGCTGGAATGTTTTAGTAACGGGACTTTTGTGAAAGGTTTACAGTAGGTGTTGTTATCACAGGGAATTTAAAATCATTTAGGCAGTGTACTTGGCTTGAGCGAGAGAAACTTCAGCAGTTTTCATATTTTGTACCAACAGTTGGTATAGACCCCAGCTTTACTACATCAGGTTTACATTCTATTCTGCAAACAGGACAAGTTTCTACAAGAGCAAGTTCAGAGGAGAGCCACCTGTCACATGCAGTACCTGAGGCCAGGAGTCTACCTCGCCACATTATGCTTGAACTTTTTGGACATACCACCCAGGAGCTGCTAAGGGCTAGTAAGACAGGCTCCAGGTTTAAAAATTTCTTCTGATAAGAATCTGTCCATGGTTTTTGTTGCTTTAAAGCTTTGTAGCATTGTTGAATATCAATACAAAATTAAGAGATAAATGAAGGAATTTATTTTGGTCAGATAGATACCAGCTATCAAAATTTTTGTAGCCCAGAATTCAACCACACCTGTGTTATACATATGTACGGTCGAATACTGGGCACAACTTTTGAAAGTAGAGCCCAGTATTCAACCTCCCCAGATCTGAAAATTTAGCATTTAAATTTTAGATTTTCAAGTTTGTGACTGGTCTGGCTAACCTCACTTCTCAGTTGGTTAAAAAAATATTGCAGAAGAAATATCTTCAATTGGGCAAAAATTAAGTATTTTCATAACAGGATATCCTTAAAGGGCAGGAGCAGTCATCCCAAATTGAAGTAGTGTAGAAGACTGTCCAATTTCATGATTGGCTGTTGGGAGTCATGTGACAATGTTTTTCGTCTTCAAATGTGAAATATACTTGAAATAACTGTTTGATTCACCTTGAATATACAATAGTAAAGTCATAAAATGTAATGTAAAGATACTTGGAAGAGAAATAAGACAAAAATTGTGTTATTTAGCTTTTTCTTCAAACTAACTTGGGGGACTGCTCCTTACCTTTAAAGTACCTTTTAAGGAAAGGAGCTCTTATGAACTTTATCCTGCCATATACAACAATGACTAAAATAGAGTGTCAATTTTGTGGAATTGGGACAGTTTGTTTTCATCAATTGGAAGTAAGCCCAAGCCAGATAAGTTTCCTACATTTCTGTGTTTTTATTGCATAGTGTTGGCCAGCCTATATAGTACAGAGTGCCTGTGGTCCTAGGCTAGTGTAAAGTTAAACTTCCTTAGATGAATGATAGACTAAGGAAGGTTTGTAATAAGAAACACAAATTGTATGATAGGTCTCTTACTGTACATCCTGTGATTTCAAGATGTGGGATAAATTTAAGGAGTTTAGATGCAATTTCACGCAAATTTGATAAAGACTTTACGAAACACTGCAGAATCTTCATATGTGGCATTTGTGATTCTCTGGAACCTAATAACACAAAACCCTTTTGGCATTATCTATTTGCTGTGAGGCTTTCGGTGTAAGTCCTTTCCAGTGTGTTGATCCCATTGTTTCCAGTGCCAAGGAAATGGCTGAAGTTTTGATTTCCCAGTTTTGTTCTGTTTTCACTAAAAGGATCTAGATAAAATTCCTATCCCAAACGGAAGACCATTGCTAATACGCCAGACATTGCCATTACTACCCCTGGCATCGAGAACCTTCTGAGCGAGCTGAAAGTTCACAAAGCCGCTGGCCCGGACAACATCCCAACATCCCCTCAAGAATCTTGAAAAACTGTTCTTCGGCCATTGCACCAATCTTTAATACAGAAGATATTTAAGAAGCCCTTTCCACTGGTACTATCCCACAGGACCTCACTTACAGCAAATGTGTCACCAGTTTTTAAAAAAGGAGATTGATCCATGATACCTTCAAATTACTGTCCTGTTTCTCTCACCAGTATTGTTTGTATTAAAGGCCCAGTTCTCTCGCCCCAAACAGTACCAATTCTCCTTACCTTCTTACTGAAGCCGCTCCCACAATTGTCTGAAATTCATCCTCATCCAGAAACAATCTCAGTTTATTGCTTCAGGGTGAGTATAGAAAAACTCAATTTATATAATCCAAACACTCTCAGTACCATTCACGCCATGTAGTATAAGCTTTGGCAACTCTGCATTGTTTGAATCAGCTGTCAATCAAAGAGCTGAGCCAACTGAGAATTTAGGTACCCGGGTACCAAAATTGTAGTTTGGGGTGAGAGGTTTGGCCCTTAAAGCAACTGGAGCATACCATCGTTGGCAACATCTTTGTGTGATAATTACTCAATATTAAGTGACAGGAAGTATGGATTCAGAGGCACTGTTATGAGTCCTTTACTGTTTTACTGCCTTTTCTATTCAACAGAGGAATATCAAATCCTAAAAAAAATTCATAATCACACTCTGACTACAGAAGACATAGGCCTATTTTTTTGAAAATCTCAAATCTCAGTTGGGGAGGGGGACACACGATTTTTCAGGGTGCCCCCTGGTCCCCACCCCCCTTGGCGATGCCACTGCACGTGAACAGCCCCAATGGGCAATTTGTGTGGATTCACCATCAAGATGAAGTTTATAGTGTCACCGTCAGCTGTTTTGGCCTTAAAGTAAGGCCCAGTTCTCTCACCCCCAACAGTACCAATACAATATTCCTACAGGACTGGAATTACTGTAAGGTTCCAGCAGGGCAAGGCCATTTTCCCATTGGTTTTGAGGGCATGTCATCTGAACTGAGAGGGCACCAAGGCCAAACAAGTGATTTTGTACTGACCACAATGTAATCTCACTGGTAGGGCACAGAGGCTAAATGGCCTTGATGATCATTAAATTTTATAGGGCAGCAAGGCCATTGCCAAAAATACAAAGGCCATGGCCTTCGTGGCCTTCAATTAATTCCAGCCCTGCTCCTAACCTTCTAACTTAAGCTCCTCCCATAATTGTCTGAAATTCATCCTCATCCAGATACAATCTCAGGTTATTGGTTCAATGTGAGAAGGCCTAACGTTATAGAAAACTCCATTTATATAGGCTAGGCTAATCAAAAGACTCTCACAGTCTCAGTGCCATTCACCTGTCTTATAAGATTTGGTACTCTGCATTGTTTGAATTAGCTGCTAATCTAAGAGCTGAGCCAATTGAGAATTTCGGTACCCCCGTACCAAAATTGTAGTTTGATGTGAGAGGTCTGGCGCTGTAATTATGTTTAAAGGCATATTTTCATCATCCCAAACAGTTCCAATTCTCCCAACCTACTCACTTCTAGCCCCTCCCACATTTATCTAAAACCCATCTTTATCCAGACACAATCCTACTTTATTACTTCATGGCTTATCCCAGTGGTCATAGCCTACAAGTCCATAGGCCTAATGTGTAATCAAGACACTCTCAATGTCCATGCTGTGTAACTTAGCTATGATGCATTGTTTGAATGTGATGCCAATCAAAGAGCTGTACCAATTGAGAGTTTTGCATACTGAGACTGTAGTTTGGGGTGACGAATGACTGCCTTTAAGTAACGTTACTAGGCTAGTTAGGCCTAGTCACTGAACGTGACCGTATAATCCGCTCCTTGTAGTCACTCCTTACTACGGTCACTGGCCTACATGTACAAAGGTAACAACGTTTTAAGCCAAAACAACAAACCGAGCTATAATTACAATGGAATGGTTCATAGAACAGATTTGAGTTAATATAATGATTTTGAGCATTCTTAAATACCACTTATACCGTCTGGAATGTCTATTCCAGTAAATTCATAGCAAAAGGCAGGAAAAATGTGGTGCCATCCTTCCCAGTAACATCGACATCTTGATCGTCTGCTACAGTGCTACTGTGTTGCATGATGGGAAGGACTTCCGCTAGACAAGCTGTCGAAGACCAATTAGTAAGCGCGGCTAGTCAATACTTGTACTTCATATAGTAAGCTCTCTGTACATTATGAAATAGTACAGTCAATGCGTAGGTTTCTCTGTTTTAAATGAGATCACATGACAAACACTGACTTCTTCGACTGAAAAAATAATCTGCACAGGCTTAACGTTACTCGCAGCATTATCCAGCCAAAATTTCCCTCTTAAAGGTCTTATTTCGTTAACAGACTTATGTGGAAGGTGAATGTGATGACAAAGATCATCTGTGGAAAGTTTGGTGAGAAAAGGTATCTTTTTGGGGACGTGAGGGATGCCTACTCACGCGTGAGTAGGCAAGTGAGCTGTGTTTTTGTATATACCGGGCAAGGGCCCAGAAATGAAGTGTATAGCATAGGAACGTAATGCTGGGTCCTGTTCAAGGGCTAGTTAGGCCTAACTTAGGCTGAGCCTAACGGTCGTGTGTCCATGTAGGCCTATGTACACTGTACAGCCTACATAAACATAAGCTAACATTAGAAACGTTAGGCCTCCTAACGTTGATCTAAAGTAGCTACTGTTCCTAATGTGAGATTCTCAACTGTAAAAAAGTACCTTGCATCATCATGGCGAGTCACCAAATTCCACAATTTTTCTCATGTATTACGAGCACATCTGGTTTTTCGGCGGAATTTACCTCAAGTAATGGGCTACTTCGAAAAGATGTGCGCTTGACTGCTTCGTTCGCGAAATCGATCTGCGATGTTTGGAATATTCACTTCTTAAACTTACCTCAAGTCGTTTTTGCACGGTCGAGGAAGCAAGTATAAAACGACTCTCCCCTCTTCAGTAAAAAGAAAACACAAAGTGGTGTTGCATTTTACATGTTTTCAAGTTAAAAACTGTAAAACAAACTTTGTCTTGAAAGGATGTAAGTGTCACAAAGTATACTGCATATTGTGTGTATTTTAAAGAATCTGTTTGATTAATATGAGTGACTTAATTGTAAGACTTGTTGAGTGAAATCTCTATAGTTTCATGCTGAGACGAATTCGAGCAACGCAGTCGGTCATTGTAGGGTTGGGTCCATCAGTCTCAAATTAAATTCACCAGACATGGTGGCGGAAATTTCTTTTGGACACTATAGGGTAGGGGTTGTGGATTGTACCAGAGTGCGAAGCGCTCCCCTAATGTCCAAGGGGTTACGCCTCTTCCGGGGTCCAAGGGAAAAAAACCCTGGAAGCGGTACGTGGGGGATGATACCAGGCTAATTCTAGCATAACAGAAGTTATGAACCGTAAAGACAAAAATTCGGACAGCAAGTGATAGTCTGATTTTGTCGGCCATGACTGGGGTCTATAACCTTTTTAATCTTTCGATGTTCTTGCTAACCTGTACCGTGGATGGTTTCATACTAAACCGTACCTTGATTCCTTCAATTTCACTGTGAGGGTTTGAAATACGTGTAGACAAAGACGATTTAAGGCTAATGGACCCACTAATTAATGCTGCCTTCATATACCCTCCAAAAACAAGCGCCGATCGGATTCGTACGGAAGCGTAGAAGGGCCACTCAAAAGAAAAAAGAACTGCCTCGGCAAAGTGACAATTTTCGTAAAATTGACATTTTGACGACTTAATGGACTCCTTAAAAAGGCAAAATTCGGAAAATTGTCATTTTGACAAGATAAAACATCTCCTCAAAATGGCAAAATTCGGAAAATTTATATTTTGCCGACCAAACAACATCTCGTCAAAATGACAAAGTTCCCCAAATTTTTATTTTGCCGAGTAAGAACATGTTGTCAAAATGGCGAAATTCCGAAATTGTCCTTTTGCCGAAATAGAACATCTCGTCAGAATGGCAAAATTCAGAAAACTGTCATTTTGCCGAGTCACAACATATTGTCAAAATGGCAAAATTCCGAAAATTGTCATTTTGCCGAGTTACTACAACTCGTCAGCATGGCAAAATTTGGAATTTTGTCAATTTGCCGAGTTAGAACATCTCGTCGAAATGGCAAAATTCGGAAAATCTGACATTTTGCCCAGAAAAAACATCTAGTCAAAACGGCAAAATTTGGAAGATTGCCATTTCGCCTAGTTAGAACCTTCAGGGCTCAATTGTATGGAAACGTTAAGGTGCCATCAAATTACGAATTTGGTCATCGCATTATCTTAACATTTTGCAACAAAATAATGAAATGAGTCTTATTATCTTAACATTTTGCATATAAATGATAAAATGCAAACGTACAATATTTCAACAGTTCAACATTTTTGCACTGAATTACTCACATATTGCAAGTAAATAATTTAGCATATTGTCAATTGGCAGAAAAATGACGAATTACGAATCTTCTTTTAATTCCTATTTCCACATTTTAAAGGCATATTCTGGAGACAAAATTCGTTAAATTCAAAATAAGGAGAAAAATTTTCTCTTTCAGAAGGTAAAAATGGCATCTCCATAGCTTATACCGTTTGGAAGATACAAATTTTTTAAAGTATTGCCAATTTTTGGGGGGATTTGATGCATCATGGGAAATCTGTGATGTCATCGTGGCACATTAATTTTACATTGCATTCAATTTATTTATAATTATGATGCCGCTGCAGGCAATATTATGCAACATTGTTGGTTGTACTCAATTTATGGTGAAGGGTAATGCTAGATCTACGGGAAAAGATATTCAAATATTCCAGCAGTATCAAATTTCAAGGACAAACAGGATGTTCAATTATAAAGAAAAACAGAAGCAATTTGAAGCAATGTGCCCACACATAACTTTTTGTGGCTTTATTGAAAAGCAGAGGTTTTTCAGCAAAAATAACCAATCTTTAAAGTGAGATATCTTGAGTTAGGGAAATAGTATTATGGTAGGGTTTGAGTGCATGGTGTGGAATATTTTTGTTTTCCTTACAAAACAGAGGAAAAAATCCACAAGAGCATGCCTTTAAAGGGGTAGAATAAAGCGCGTCGTCATTACAACTAATACACATGTTTTCATAACGAAACATTTCTGTTTATCTGTTTGGGGCAATCTGACCTCTTGAGGCAGGAAGCGGGGATAAAACTTTCAGACTTAAGAGAGCCCCTGAAATTCGAATTTCGGGTGGGGGCAATCTCTTTCTTTCATTTTACTGTCTGAACAATTTTACCTTTTACTTTTTCCGGAGGCACTTTGCCCCTTCCCCTCTTGCTATGCTTCTAGTGTGATATGTGTACAAGGTGTAGCAACATATAAGACCCTACAATTAAATCACTTCCTTTCTATTCACTGCTACGTTCTCAAAAGGACCCATATAATAGCTTTTTTTCGTTGTTATTGGGACGTTAATATCAGCAAAGTCTAAACGCCCTTAAAAATGGACACAACAGCTAAGTTTGTCATAATTTCTACCTGAATGCTATACAAGTCCGGGCTTGGTTTAAGACAAAAGCAACAACTGGGATTTAATTACCCTTATAGAAGCAGGGTATCTGAACCAGTGTTTAAGTTGAGACCAGCATATCCAAGACCGAGCCCAAAACGTGTCGAGACCGAGACCAGGGCAGAATTCGAGACCGAGACCGACAAAGTCCAAGACCGAGACTGAGACCGAATGTACATATTGCATTGAAAAATGAACTGTCCAAAATTTTGAATACTTTTTAGCATAATTTTATTACCTAATGATTCCACGGATTACATATTTATTCTTCTTGTTCGTAAAGCGCCTTCACTCATGATTGTACTATAAACTCACCAAATTGGGGAAAGAACATAACTATGATACAAAAAAATTGGTATACATGAGTAATTCATTGTCTGCAAAATGAGGAATAGGTGACATTCGTTGAATGCGTAATTCATCAATTTCCTGTGAAATTTTGAATCGTTGATACATTGTAAGTTTGCATTTCATCATTTTCTGCAAAATGCTAGGAAAATAAGTAAACACTTCATCATTTTGTGACTAAGTTCTTAACTTGATGGCACCTTAATGCTTCCATAGAATTTCGCCGTTTAAACATGATGATCTAACTCGGCAAGATGGCAATTTTCTGAATTTTGCCATATTGACGAAAAGTTCTAACCCGGCAAAATGACATTTCCCTGAATATTGCCGTTTTGACGAGATGATCTAACTCGGCAAGATGACAATTTTTCGAATTTTGCCATTTTGACGAGAAGTTGTAATTCGCCAATATGACATTTTTCTGAATTTTACGATTTTGACGAAATGTTTAAACTCGTTAAAATGTCATTTTTCTGAATTTTGCCATTTTGACGAGATGTTCAAACTCGCCAAAATGACATTCATCTTAATTTTGGCGTTTAGACGAGATGATCTATTTCGGCAAAATGACAATTTCCTGAATTTTGCCATTTTGACGAGATGTTGTTACTCAACAAAGTGACAACTTTCGGAATTTTAACGTTTTGAAAAGTTAATCAAAACGCCAAATTACGGATTTTTGTAATTTTGAAGACATAATTTTAGTCCTCAAAATGTTAATTTTACGAAAATTGTCACTTTGCCGAGACAGTTCTTTTTTCTTTTGAGTGGCCCTTCTACGCTTCCGTAGATTCGTCTATAGAGATTATGTTTGTGACGGCAGCCCATTTCATTGGATGGAAATGATCAAAGGCAGTCGTGTTTCTGAAAAGCTCGCACAAGAACCTTGGTAACCGCAGTTGTCGGTAAAATGGACGCCCGGAGCCTAGTGAAAAACAGAGACTGCGCAACGCAGTGTCGCAGGGTCATAACTCCTATACTAGCAGTATGTGTAATTAAAAGGCCTTATAGTAGAACCAACGTGGAAAATTGCATCTTTTCCAAGTTTTGATCATGTGTGTAACTTAGTAGTATGCACTAGCTGAATGTGGGTGCTCAGTCAGTAACCATGCGGGGACGAAACCATGGAAGCTCTGGGGATATAAGATTATACGAACTTGCCAATAAGTGTAGACCTATGAGAGTAGGCATAGGCGCATGATGACATTTGTACTCGGGATTTGGAAGAAAATTGAGTACGTTCTAACGGATGTCTGAATTCGTCAACTTCCCTAGTTAAGATGAGAGCACGCCGATTGCCCAACGTAATATTTGCAGTGAGACAATTACAACGTCATACCATTTTATTTTACTTAAGTTGCAAAATGCTTCCATCCATGTTCAACGATAGTGTTTCCTGCTTAATTATGTCCTCAGTAAAAAAAAAAAAAACAAAAGAAACGTTATTTTTGCATTGTTACACATGTTTACTGGACTGGTTGACATGTCGTTCGTGATACAAAAGTAAACTGAAGAATTTTTGTATTTCCCATCTATTGGAACGAAAGTCGCGTGACTAATGATTGCCCACCCAGGACGTTTATTACCCTACATTTAACTCTATATGGGTGACCCTATGCAGGGACGTCGATTTGGTTTTCAAAGTGGGGGGGGGGGGGGACATCTGGACTAAATTTTTTCTCCTGTCCTAGCTGGTAAGGTATGTACATCTAGCGGCGTAGCTAGAACGTATTCGAGAAGGGGGGGGGGGAGAGAGGCATACAGAATTTACGATTTTTTAGTGTAAACACTACTGTACCACTGGCGGTCGCCCCCTGACGGACCAAAATCGTCTGGCGGCGCCCTTTGTAGGTTTTTAACATACTTTACTCTTGCACCATTATTGGGAAAAGACATAATTTAATCGCGTTGGTTTAAGGTCCAGATAGCAAAATGTTCAAACAGCCACCAGTTACTGTGTACTATCTGCACTCAGTATCTGCACTATTCTGATGAAAAGGGTCATCTTTTGTAATATAGGGATAGGTTTTGCCGAATCGTATCTTCATGCTTTATACGCACGGATGAATGTTGTGCTTCCACACCAAGCGTGACTGCAAGCTTACAAAATACACGTACAGACTGTCATTAAATTCACCGTCCCTGCCAATAAAAGATGTTGCAAAGGGCGCAACAATAATTGTAGAGCAAATAGCCCTCTTGTGGTCGGGGATAATTGTCAACATAGACAATAAAAAAGAGTTTATAAGATACCAAAATAGCTTCTACAACATTTTTCAAAATCATTTGAAGAGAACATTCTGGTTAAAATAAAATAAACTGTTATTAAAGTGGTAATGGTTTAATAAGCAGTTTCCATTTTGCTTTTCCTCAAGTCACCATTCTCATGATAAATGGCTATTTCTGACACTGCACGATAGTCCAAAGAAAATGCTTGTTTCTGTACCTTCGTGGTCTCAAAAGTCAGAAAATTGCATCTAATATAGGTTTAGGCTACTTTTATTTATTATGAACTCGGTATCTAGAGAGCCAAGCAGACATTTTGTCTTGGATACGATACTTCTTTCAATGTATTTATTTAATGGCTATTTCAGAGTGGTCACATGATGTAAATTACGTCAATCAATGTTTCTTCGTGTACTTATCTCGATTTCCAGATGCCAAAAATGTAAACCTAACGGAGATTAATTTCCATAACTTTTTCCCCCTGTAAGGTTGCTTGCTATTTCAAGTACCAGGAAATTGAAATAGAGGGATAGAAACATGGGTGCAGGTAGGGGAAAGGGGGGAACTTGCCCTCAATTGGAAAATAAAAAAACTGAAAAACCGAAGAAAACAAAGAAAAAGACGAAGAAAAATTAACATCAACATTCCTTAACAGTTCACTCAGTGTTTTCCCCTATTTAAATGCGGTAAATAAGCTTTAGAAATGCCATTTCCAGCGACCTGAGAGGTATTTTGGGTCAAAATTTTCTTGCGCCAACGCAAGGTTGCGCGGAGCTTTTCCCCCACGAAGAACCCCCCCCCAATTTTCTTCAGCGGAGGCCCATAGAGAGAAAATTCAAACATGTTTTAATAGAAAAACTTGATGAGGAGAAATGGAAAAGTAGTCTTCTACCAGGTGCGTAAAATCAAATGGAAGGTCTGAAAAGCCGTTGCTTCGATGGTGCTGAGGCTCAGGAATTTACTTCTTCGAAGCGCCCCTGCAGATCATTTTCGCCCCCTCTTACCAAAATCCCTAGCTCTGCCACTGTACTGTACTAGGAAAGTAATCTGCGGCGCGCGAAGCGCGCTAAAATTTTTGCCATTTTTCAAATATTTGAAAATATGGAGCTAGTAGTGCAGAAAGGTGGGTTATGGGTTCCCTGTAAGAAAATTTGAAAAGTTGGGGGATTACTGAAGAATTTGCAATTCCTCTTTGCAAACCTGAGATTGAACAACGACCAAAGATCGTTGTTGTTGCATTATCTTATCCAACCCATATGCGAAATGAGGCTCTCTGATGAAATCTTTTGAGTCAAGATCTTATAAAGAAGAAAATTTTGGATTTTATGAAAGAAAATTCATACAAATAGCACTGTAGTTACTGAAGTCACTTGCTGATCTGGTGTCACATACAGCAAATTTCCGTTTTTTCACTTACAAATTTCAGAGCTCGGAAAATTTTACTCAAGGTATGAGCGAGCACTCCTGCTTAGGAATCGCAATTTGTGGCGCGCAAAAAGCGCGGAAAATTTTGCTTCTTTAAGACAAATAATGACATATGTGGGGCTTTTAATGGTGAGATTTCGGAATTTTCATGAGTTGTCAAAACCACACAGTAGGCCTATATTGGTTTCACCAGTAGCATATTTCCGAATTCTTCATTTTTCAGAGCCTCCTGTCGCTTGTAGCTAAGCCACTGGGTGTCTAAGAGAAGGGGGCCAGATGCAAAAAGGTGCTAAATGTTTCAATATTTTAAGTCACTAGGAAACTCCAAAGTTTTCAAACCATTATCTTGAGAGTGAAGGTAATTAATTCAAGTGACTATACGGTCAAAATGAATATAAATACAGGGTGTGTCTATAATTAGAACCACAACGAAAATTGTCATAGTTTGCGAAACAGATATGTGCAAAAGTTCTAATAGTAAGCAACCATTTGTAATGGGAAGAAGGTAAAATAAATCCATGACTTGATCAAAAGCACACTTCATTCTACTACGGGAAATTACAGATAAAGCTAGGGTAGGGGGGGGGGTGGTACCCACTGGTACGGTGCTACTTAGAAACCGTTGCATAGGCCCACCGGTGTTAAATTGTTGATACAAAAAACATTAAAATATGTTTTTACGATAGACACCGCGTTATACGCTATCTGCAGACATGGGATGCAGTTGTATCTCTAATTCTTCATTGAAGTCTATTATCTATCAAACGTATCAAACGTCAGTGTGATTTTTTTCTCTGATAAAAGTCTAAATACGAAAAGGTCGAATCGCTATACGAATGAGCGTGTCAAAATTTTGTATTAGAACCATACATTTTTCAAAAAACAGTACTGTTTTTAGAAAAATGTATGGTTCTAATGAAAAATTTGGTGCAACGTTGCATGCAGACTGTGCACCGAGACATTTTCAGTTTCCTTAAAATGTGTTTGCCCATTTCAGCCTGTCAGGTCATTCACTAAAGACCATGGGCTTCCGCAGGTATGGGCAAGGGGGTGGGGGCACTTGCCCCCCCCCCCCCCGGAAAATCAAAAATTTGAAAGAACGTATAAAATTCAAAGCAAAAACCCGAACAAAACGTGTTTTCAAGTTTCTATGCGAAAAATAGGCTTTAGAAATGCCATTTCCGGCGATCTGGGAGGCATTTTGGGCTGAAATTTTCGCATGCCTTGTGTCAATTCATGGTGACTGGGAGGTTTTGCCCCTCCCTAGAAATTTTGCCCCCCGGCTTTTTTTCTGCGGACGCCCATGCTAAAGACTACAGGTTTCATTAAAACATAGTAGGGGACGATTCCTCTACTTCATATTCCTAAATATTGTGCTCCTTCATAACCACACATGTTGCCCTATGCACACGAACAATCGACATAAACATAGAGACATTAATGAGACTGCAATGGCGCGCAACGCGCGAAAATTTTGGGGATTTGCAAAGAAAACATGTGGAGTTATTGATACAGAAGCTAGTCGATCGTAGTCGGTAGAGGACACCTTTCATAACTTTTTGGTGGCACCCAATATTTAAATTTCACGTCACAAAAAGTGGGAGAGGGGCTTTTACGTTAGTGTCCCTTCCACTCAAAAAAAAAAAAATCGGTTCGGACATGTCCCTCTGCCCCCCCAAAAAAATCGACCCCCTGACTCTGTGACCCATTTTGTGACAACTGAACAAAACAGCCGGTTTTCTTAAGTCCTCCCGACTCTCTGGCAAAGAGCCGTTCGGCGAAACCAAACTTTAAACTGCTGCCCAAAGAAGCTATACGTCCACTGAAGTATAACAGACCGTTTACATCATTGGTCTGTCATGTATGCCGAGTCGGGATCCATTCTAGAGTGGGTAAAAAATATACCGGTACTAGGTACACTTGATCTTTGTTGATAGCCATAAGGCCGAGTAGTCAAAATGTAACAACTTGGTCCAAAATGTGAGACCTTTCGGCCCAAAATGTAACAAATATGGAAGCTGGTCCAAAACGTAAACAACTAATTTCTGCCCAAAATTTTACAATCGTCGGATTTCAAGTAAGGGGTTGCGAAGTTGTGTGGCTGGGTCATGGGGATCTCTCATTTCAGTCCGGCAATTTACACGGTTACCACCCAAAAGTTCTGGTTCTGTCATGTTGTCCGCCATCTTGGGATTTTTAGACCTCACCAAATAGACACTGAAAACGATTAGGATAAGGCATGAGACTTCGACTTTTGCCACTCCTAGGTTACTATCCGACATTGTTTGGCAGGAGTTTTGTAAGGCAAGTTAATTAACTTTGTCTGCCATTTTTACCAAGAAATAGACTGCATAGATGTTTTACACCAAGTTCTCAACATGGGGTCCACGGACCCCTGGGGTTCCGTGAAGCTTGTTTGGGGATCCTCGAATGTCAAAGGGGTCCGTGGGGGTGGCCCTTGTTAGGGCTATTCGGCCATTTTTGGCATATTACATAAGCTGCGGTTCTCATTCAAACATCCGCTTATTATATGTAGGGCCCTATGTATCCGCTACGTTATTTTCTGATCTGCAGGCGTCATAGTACTTGGAAAAATTTAGTTATTATGTACAACTAAATATTCACCATGCAAGCTCTATGTAATGTCATCCAATCACAATGTACAAACAATCTCATTTCAATGAAAAGGGCCTACGTTCAATAATGAGAGGCAATGTATGCATTTTGAGTGCGTTTGAACTGAAATCTTCAAATGCTATTGACATATTCACAAGCTATGATAGCGTAACCGATTACACTGAAAAAATAATTGTTTTTAATTTAAGTTTTTATTTGCATTCCCTCTCAAAACAGTATCCCATAATGTTATATTTTGATGGATGAAAGGTTTATATTGATTGACTCTCATTTCTTGATTTTTTTTTTTTTTTTTTTGCTTCTTTAACATGCTATGTCAGTCCAGGACACAAATTCCGCACCAATAAATAACCAAATCAGTGGCCTATAGCCACAAGCGACGGGGGGGGGGGGGGGGGGGGGGGGGGGGTCAATTGCCCCACTAGCTCTAAAAAAAGAAAAAATGGAAATTTGCCATTTGTGACACCAGGCAACTCAACTCTTCTTTTATGAAATTTCTCATTCCTTCGAATTAGAGCCCCATTTTTGTAATTATTTGTTTCAAAAAGGCAGAATTTTCCTCGCGCTTTTCGCGCCACAAATTGCAATTCCTAACACAGCAGTGCTAGTTCATACTTTCAGTTTGATGGACTTTTCCGAGCTCTAGAAATGACAAAGTCGGAAATTTTGCCATATGTAACAACAGATCATCAAGTGACACCGGCAAAACTAGAGTCTATTTTCATAAATTGTCTTTGTTTAAATTCCAATTTTTTTCTCCAGATATGAGCTCTTGACTTTTAAAATGTAGTCGCAGAGCTTCAATTCATAGGCCTTATTTTGTAGCAACAAGCAGGTGTTTGGTTGCAGTGCTATCTCAGATTTTCCAATAGCATGAATAGAATGGAAATTCTTCAGTAATCCCCCAACTTTTCAAATTTCTTTAAGGAAACCCGTAATCCAAAATTTTCCGCAATACAAGCTTCATATTTCCAATTAATTGTTTAAAAGGCCAAATATTTCGGCGCAGCGCGCCACAAATTAAAATTCGGGTGCTTGCCCCCTGGAAAATGTCTAGCTATGTCACTACAGAGGTAAATATAATTTTGCAACAATTTCTATTTTCAATTCAATTACAATTTACATTTGTTATAATTTAAGTAAGATGGTCCGTTTCCCATAATGCGTCAATCAAGAGATTTTCATTTGCCCTGACAGAGATCCCTCAAAAAATATGGAACAGCTATGGGGTTCGCAGATGAAAAAAGGTTGAGCACCTAGGTCTTAGACCAAGCTGAGTCTAACGGAAGCCGTAACCTGTTACCTGCGTAATGACGGCCAATTTGATTTTCATAATCACACAGAAGATATCCCCAAAATATATATTTCAAGTATCGAGTATGTCATGAGAAATTGAATCATTTGGTGCAGCTCGATCCTAGTCCGATCGGTATGTCATGGCACTTTAAAAATTAAAATTATAGCGGCCATCTTGGATTTTTCAGTAGGATTTAATGTGAATCCTCATGATGTTACATTTTGGCAAAAAGTTGTTACAATTTGGTCAGTTATACTGTAGCACAGTCCAGCGTTCTTCTGTTATCATATAAATTATGGCTTTCACCTGTTTTATAAAGGAGTAAGGACAAACATTCAACTGAAATCACTGGCGGAAAATTAGTTGAGACGATGTTGGAGGCAATGTGACATACCGCCCTATGATCAACGATAAGACTAGCTAGTCGAAAAGAAGGGTTTCCTCTAGTATACCCTCGTATGTAAAAGATAAAAGCGTGCCCCTTTTTCAATGTAAGCCGGGCTTATAGCCCCTTGTCAAATCAGCAAAATCCCCTATACATGTAGCCTGGACTAACCGTCACCTAGAGCCCGACAAACCTTTCATCGAACAACAAGTTGCCAGTATTTTACCAGTACTCCACTCAGACTAGAAGGGTTGGCTGTCACTAGGCTTTTTCACAAAAATTAAATTAACGAATTTTAATACCAAACATAAAACGAAAATAGAAAGGAAAGCACCATTTTGCTTTTAAAGGGGCTCATTGAGTCGATATCGATAGGCTAAATCGCTACGCATGCAACCCAACCCCTTACGATGAATATTTACATAACAGCCTCGTATATCTACACTTTGAACGACAAACTATCAAGCATGTGAAGAAAATCAGTGGGCCTGTTGAAGGCGATATTTAATACAGTCCTTATAATCAAATATGGAGGCGGAAAGAAATGTTCGGCCCAGTTCCCCACCCACTAACCCCATATCCCTTCGGCACGTCAACTAACATGCTACACGGCTAGGCTAGAGTTCTAAACTGAGCAAACAGTAACTAATTTCGAAAGGTGTAAGTGGCATGTAAAGGTCCGTTGGTACCAGTGGAGGCCGGTAATCAACTACAGCACAAAAAAGGTGGCGCTCAACTTTAAACGAAAGCCTACGAACACGTCGATTGAAAACATGTTTTCAGTCGAGCATTTGCATTTCATTTCCGAGTCTCATCGAATCTTACTGGTTCGAGCTTATTATTATTGGCTTTCCTGATTATTATTGGCTTACCTGCCTTCTCACTTTTCCTCCTCAAAAAACAGATCTATTTTTGTTGATTGTTCCAAACTGTAATTTTTCAGATCAGTTCAGCGAAAATGCTATAAGCGTAAGTGATCTGGGCGACCACGTCCCACTCTGAGCTTTTTGCTTAAGTTGGTTACAATTGCCATATTTGTAAATGGTTTCCCATTTTGACTTGACACCTACAGCATTCCATGAAAATTAACACATCATTTCAACGGCCCAATAAAAGCAGAAGCCTTACATGTACATAACGAAAACTCCTTTTTAGAAATGGCAGTCACATAGTAAATATACATGACGACTAGTTAGTCACTCAGTCCCGAGTAGTTTCAAATAGGGTTCCAGTTCAAATTTGGCCTCAAATACAGTTTAAATACGGTGCAAATCAGGGCCATAGTCGAATCCGGAATCGAACTCGTGGAATCAGAATTTGAAGGACTCGGCAAGAAAGGTTGATTTTTTCCCCATTGAGAATAGTACAGTAACTCGAGTTGGAGTCCGGACTCGATTTCTTGAAAGTTGAAAATTGCCGGACTCGTGACTCGGACTCTCTGGACTCTACTACAGCATTGGGGTAAATCCGGCCATTAAGACCTCTCTCACGACTGACGCGAAATACCGCGGGTATATCCAGGATCGAGGGACAACCGCCCCAATATACGCAAGAAAATGTGAAAAGAGAAGAAAAAGAAGGAAAATGCACTCAACTTATGCTTTGCCACTCTATCAAAATACCCTGGCACCGCCCCTGGGTATAGGCCTATCTAAAGGGTCAATATCACAGTAACAAAGGTAATGACAGCTTCACTGCAAATTAATTAGCTGAAAAAGTTACTTCTTATTTCTGTGTCAGGGAGTTACTTTTTGTCAAATAGCAAGGTGACGTCATTGCGTTGTAGCTAAAGTCCGCGTCGTGAAATCTAAAGCTCACTAGTAACAGTGAGACTAAACTTCGGGCAAACAATCAATCAGCTCCCGATACAAGTTGTTTCGAAAGTAATATACACTGACTGAGTGCACAAAATCATCATTAGATAAAGAGTACAATACTCGGAATTTAAAAGAAGAAAAAAAAGCAGTGAATCAAACAATCAAAACAAAACAAAACATGCCCACAATAATAACCTTAAAACGTGATAAAACAGTATCTGTACAGACGCCTGAGTAGGCTTCTAAACTTTTCATTTGCTAAAGTTGACCTCTTCACAAGTCAATTCCGATTTTCTTATGTAGAAGATATACTAGATAAATGTACAATATCTGTTTTCAGTTTTTTCTCTCTTACAAACGTCAGTATTAGGCCTACAGAGACAGTGAAAGCAATTTTTCTCCCAGCCGTTTGACACGGAAGGGACGGAAAGAGGAGTTACTCCAACTACAAGGACCTATATGGGTCATGACCGTCGAGATGAATTTGGTCACGGCAAAAAGTGTGCGGCCACAACTTAAGTTGACTGTGTTCAGTAAAATTTTTGCACTGTCAAGTTGTTGACAGTAAATGATGTCCGTCTTTTCTTTTTTTCTTGGTAAATTTTGCTTTCGCCTGGTAATTACCTCCTTCAAATGACATGTAATACATTTGTAAACTTCCAGTTGCATGTCATTGTCAATCACCTCCTTCGAAGATGCATGGGTAATAAAAAACACACGAACAAATAAACAAAACAACTCACATGACTTGATCATCGTGACTTATCATCATCCAAGGGTCACTGGTTGCTCCCCCCCCCCCCCCGGAGTTAAAATAATGGGTACTGTACCTGCAAGGTAACAACGTGCACCCTTTGAGCTGATTCAGTTGCTGCGGTTTAGAGGGAAAGTCTTATAGGATCGGTTACTATTGACCAGAGCCGGGGAGGAAGAGTGAAATTCATGATAACCACTCTAAAAGGGTGAAAATTCGATCTAAGAGGATTGAAATTCACTCCAAAAGAGGAAAGTTTGAATCTTTATGGGGTGTCTCCACCCAGCCAACATGCCCAGCTGGGCCCCACCTGGGTTTCAGCTGGGCTACTTGCTGGGCCCAAGCTGGGGTCCATCCGTGTTTGTCAGGTGTTCCCACGTGGGGCCCAGCTGGGCTAGCCTTTCCCAGCTGAAGCCCAGTTGAAACCCAGCTGTGCCCCGCTTCAATAACTGAAGCCTAGCTGGGCTTCAGCTGGGCTTCAGATGGGAAAGGCTAGCCCAGTTGGGCCCCACGTGGGAACACCTGACAAACACGGACGGGCCCCAGCTGGGGCCCAGCAAGTAGCCCAGCTGAATCCCAGTTGGGACCCAGCTGGGCATGTTGGCTAGGCATGGACACGCCCCAGGAGGGAACACTTTAAAAAGAGTGATCCATGGAGGCACTGGTAAAAGGGTGAATTTTCACTCTTCTCGGAGTAAACTCCACTATTTTGGAGTGGATTTTACTCTCTGTGGAGTGACTTAACACATTAATAGAGTCAATTTACACGTTTCATTTTATTCGAGGGTGACTGCGTTCACCCTTTTGTTTTTAGATTGTTTATACCAATTGCGGATAACTGTTGTAAGATGAAAAAATTGATAATTCCCATGGTAACATAAAAAGGTGCGAAATCAGATTACAGGTACAGACCATGAATAAGTTCACTCAGCGGCCTGCAGTTTGGGGACAAATGAAGAGATATATCATGAAATTGAATCACCAAGTGCTGGTTTGGTCATTTTTAGATTTTACAAAAGGCCCATTGTGACTCCTAAGGACAGTTTAGATACCATTTCGATAAACAAGTTAACAGAGGCAATAGTGTGAATATTTGCATGGGTGGAGGCCTCTCTAATTGATGTCATACCCTCCCAATAAATTCCTTCCTTTACAGAAAATATCCAAGAAGAGAAATAAAAAATTAAGCAATTACACCCATGCATTAGCATAGTTCAAATTAAGTAAAGTTCAGTTACCTTTCTCGAATTAAAAAAGTGTTTTAGTGATACATTTTCAGGTTACGGGAAGTCATTCGTCATTAATACTATATAATTTTATGCGGAGTCTGCCAAATTTCCCAATTGGGTCAGCTCTTTGAATGATATCAAATTAAAAATGCACAAAACAGCTCAGATGAAAGTCACACATCATGCACTGAGAGTGTTCGGATTGCACATCAGTGTCTTGTATACGCTCCTCAAGTTATGTTCTGAAGCAGTACACTAAGGGTCGTTTCTGGACTCAAGGAGGATGCGTTTTAGACAGCTGGTGGAGTGGGATAGAAGTACGTTGGGAGAATAGGAACTGTTATGTGCGACGAATAACTGCGCTTACTAGTATTTCAAACTATTAAACGCATGAATATTTTTCGGACGTATAACTTTGAAAGATTACCTAACAAGCAGAAAGCGTATAATTTAAGTTTCCTGTTGTTAGAAAAAGTTTAATGGACAGATGCTTGCCACAAAATTTACATCTTTGGCCAACTTTACAATCAGTAGCCCATTCACATGTGTGTCAACCTTAACGAGACTCATCCATCGACAAAATTTCAATTGTTTTCACGGGAAGCATGAAAGATGAGAAATAAATATTTTGCAGTTGAACATTTCAATACAGTGACATAATTTTTTACTCCATGGGAGTACTAGGGAGACACTTAACCCATCCAGTCGTTAAACTCGTCTATATTTCTCTCTTTAAAGATAAAGGCTGAGCATTATGGACGTAATTATAATGCATACCGTATAACAGATGAAGCGAATAGTCCTAAAATTCCAACAGGTTTTACTGGCTAAATAATGCAGGCCTTCAAGTGGCGGTTGTTTTAACAGTACCCTAAATAAGCGATACAAATGTGTTAAAAACATATGACTTCTGACTTATATAACAGGTCGTGATGGGCGTCAATCAGCCCAAAATTAAAAAAAGGAAAAAACCTGTTTCTTCTCCAAGACCAGTTCAGATTTTTTAAATAGACCTCAACTGAAATTTGTTTTCCCTTCTGAACTTATAATTTACTAGAATAAAGAAAAAAATGAAGAGGTCTTTGGAAAAACCGTAGTCTTTTGTTAATTGCTTTTGAATGAAGATTTCTGAATATTTGTCGTGTAACGAAGTTCCCCAGAGGTGGAAAACTAGGCAATTTCCACCTAACTGTATCTCAATCAATCAATTATGACCTAGAACGCAGTGCATGGCGTCGGAAGCAATATGAAAGTTGGGGCGGAACAATTTTGGACCAAGCACCTCTCCCTACCCCATGGACAAAAAGGTACGTTTTTCATGCCAATTTTTTCCTTTTTTTTCTAAGATCAAGAACAATTTCTTAAATAGAAAAAAAATCTGATCTTTTCTTAAGTGTGAACACTACTGTACTTGGAACATAATTTGCGGGGCGCGGAGCCCGCCGAAAATTTGAGTCTTTATTATACAAATTTGTAAATATCAAGCTTGTATTCCAACATACAGTTTATATTCAGGGTTTTCTGTAAGGTGTTAGGAAATTGGAATGTTTGGGGGCATATCGAAGAATCTGCGTTTCCTATTAGCATATATCTGAGTTATCATATCGACTAAAGATCGTTGTTGTTACATAATGTTATCTAAGGAGTGCGGATCGAGCTTCTTGTAGACATTCAAAAAGCTCCAAAGACTTTGTTGTCTTTTTTCGACAAAATATTTAAAAATTTAAAAGCCTGCAGAAGTTTAGGCAATCGTCACTGTAGCGACTCGGAAAAGTTCATCACTGACTGCTTCATGACTGCTTCATGGTCCTTCATGAGGGACCACTTACTGCATTAAGGGTTGCAATTTAAGGCGCGCAAAGCGCTTGGAAAAATTTGTCATTTTTGAACTAATAATTACAAATATGAAACTTTTATTAGGGATAATTCGTAATTTTGTGAAGGAAAAGTTGGGAAAACCGCACTGTTTTTGACTGGTGTCTCATACGGCAAATTTCCAATTTTTTCACTTTCCGAGCCAAGGGGCGATTGCCCCTGCCTCCTGTAGCTACGTCACTGCTCTGCAACATTGCACATTGATAACATTTTGACCCTTAAATAACTAAAGAATCCATCTACACACCTGCAGGCTTTCAAGTGACATGTCAGGTATGTGATAATAGGTGTGTATGAGAGCATTTGAGTACGGAAGCCAATGGCCCCCTGCATGCCTGGAATATGAAGTCTTGCTGGAAAGACTATCTTCAGTTGGCACGCTGAGCGTACGGAAATTTTAAAAACTCGCGACCCCTCAGACAGCCGGAAATAGCATATCTCGGGCTTGAAAGTACTAAGTTCCGATTTTTATTTCAAGAGTGAACTCTACTCTATCAGAGACGTATTGGCACACGAAGAGATTTTGAGATTTTTGCCTTTCAAACAAGTATATGTAGATATGAAGCTTGTATTGCAGACAGCTTTGGATTCTGGGTCCTGTAAGGAAATTTAAAGAGTTGGAGGATTACTGAAGACCCTGCACGTCTTTCATATATAGGTGGCAAATCAGAGAATGATTGCACCACGGCTTAATTGTTGTTGCTACATTATGTTATCTAAAGCCTACGAACTGACACTCACCGATGACATTTCGGAATTTCTCGAACTTTGTTGCCCTTTTCAGGCAAAAATATTTCAAAATCAAAAGCTTTCATTAAAGAAAATTTGGAATTCTGTGAAAGACAGTTTACAAATATAGCAATATAGCAACGTTGTCTGTGTCCCTTGATAGTGTGGTTTCACATATGGTAAATACCCAAATTTTGTCAATTCCAGAGTTCGGAAAAGTTTCAGTAGCCTACCAAACTGGTTTATGAGCGAGCACTAGTGTATTCTATATTGCGTTTTTGCGGCACTTGCTCCGGAAATTTTGCTCTTTGGGGGATTTGGAAAAATGAAAAAAAAAAAGAGGTCTTTGAACCCCGGAAATGGGGGGGGGGGGGTGGAAGCATGATTCCGCCCCTCATTTTTTTCACTGGGGCTGTGACCCCAGCCCCCAGCCCTCCCCCTCGCTTTCTACGCCTATGTTAGAATGTGATCACGGAGAAATTTTTACAGTGTTCTGATGTTAGAAAACACGGTGTATATTACAGTGTTTTTAAGCACGAGAGGTCGACTTATGATGTTGAATATTACCCACAATGGGTATACTCCAAGCTAGCCAATTCTTTACCTAAGAGCTAAGACTACATACCGGTTCACTCTGACATAGGTATTTAGGAAGAAAACCCCTTTTTCTACACAATTTTGCCCCTTTACAAACATGTTTACATGCTAAACATACGTGTCTAATTCAAAAGCATTTCCCTTTTAAATAGGTTTAGTCGCTAAACGTTTCGTGTTTAATTGCTAAACATGGTTAGGTATACAACGTGTGTACAAATTGGGGGCAAAATAAGTATTTGATTGGTAAACACTTTTTAAGAGTTGTCGTTAAGAGGAGAGAAAAGAAAAGAAAACAAAAGCGATGGACTGAGTGAAAACGCTCTCAGGCTGGACGCAAATTGGTTGGAAACTGGGCCGTAAAACTCCATCTTACCTAGCCTAATCTAACCTAACACGGGCTGCAGGGTAATTTATCCAAGACGTTTTCAAAAAACTTACTATGATGTTGATATGAACATATATTACCGCGTAGCCTACGTGAGCCGTTGTTCATGATATATATATATATATATATATATATATATATATATATATATATATATATATATATATATATATATATATATATATATACACATATATATATATATTTATATATATATATTTATATATATATATTTATATATATATATATATATAAATATATATATATATATTTATATATATTTTTATATATATATATATATATATATATATATAAATATATATATATATAAATAAATAAGCAAATATCACTTGCCCCCATTTCATGGGTGAGAGTGCCTCCAATACCAACATAATACAAAAGCGTTGTCTAATATTTCGAGGTCCTACCTCTTCCTCGGAGACTTGAGTAATAAAGCAAAGTACACTCTACTACGTAAACTCGTTTAAAATGCCCAAATCTTTGTTCAGACCCCTGGTATGTGTTTTTAAGGATAAAATTAGTTTAATCTCCTCAGCTTTTCGTTGATCGTCGTCCCTAAAGTTGCCTTTCCAGATGATTAGCTTTAGATTGTCTATTGTGTGTTCGGGAGAGGAAAAATGCTCTGCAACAGAAAATCCAGTAAGTCGCTGTGAAATGGTGTGTTTATGATTGTTGAAACGGAGACGGAATTTTGTCTTCGTTTCTCCTACATAATTGCCTTCAGTGCATTTATTGCAAAAGAGTACATATATAACATTGGCAGAATCACAGTTAAAGTTACCTGGATAAAGTTTGTATAAGGTGCCTGGGGGGGGGGGGGGTTATGAGGGATGAAGTACAGACATGCTTACATATTTGGCATCTAGGTTTGCCGCATGGCGAGTTCCCTGTAGGGCTAAAAGGTCGAGGAATTTTGCTGCTTACGAAAATCTTTCTTAGGTTAGGGGGCTGTCTGAAAGACAGGAGAGGTCCATTATTGAAGGCGCCCTCTAATTCGACGTCATTTTGAAGAATTCTCCACAGGGATCTAAAGTTCTGAAAAAGATCCCTCACGATAGGATGGAAATTGGTGGTAAAGGGAATCCGTTCAGGAGGGGTGGCCTTTTTGTATTTCAAAAGGTCTTGCCTTGATACTTTGTTGGCTCTCTCCATATTCGTTCTAATGAATTTAAGAGGGTATCCCCTTAGCATGAATTGCTTTGTAAGATCATTAAGTTTCATGTTCAAATCATCACTGTCAGAACAAATTCTTTTGTAACGAAGAGTCTGGCAGTAAACGATAGATTTCTTGGTATGGTCTGGGTGGAAGCTGGTAAATGGTATGTATGTGTGCCTGTCTGTGGGTTTGGTGAAGACAGATGTTTGTATGCTGTCATTCACCAAGGATACTTGAATATCTAGAAAATGTATACTTGAATTAGAACATTCAAAAGTAAATTTAATCGTAGGGTGGAAAGAGTTGACTTTCTCAACAAATCTAGTGAGGGAACGTTTCCCATGAGGCCATAAGAAAAAGATATCATCTATGTATCTACAATACATTAAAGGCTTAAGTCTACATTCATCTAGAAATTGCTCTTCTAAATACGCCATAAAGAGGTTAGCATACACAGGGGCCATTTTGGTGCCCATGGCCGTACCATGGGTTTGCAAGTAAAACTGGTCATCGAAGGTGAAGTAATTATGATCGAGAATGAATTTGGTAATGTCTTTTACGTCAGAAATAAAATCAGTGGAAGAGCCATTTCTAGTAAGAAATGTTGTACATGCATGTATACCCTCATTATGGGGTATATTTGTATACAAAGCTGATACATCCATGGTAACAAGTAGAGTATCGTTAGGGATTTTGCCAATATTATTCAGTTCCTGCAAAAAATGAGTGGTATCCTGGATGTAGCTCGGTACATAACTGAGTAGAGGCTGGAGGCATTCGTCCACAAACTCTGAAAGATATTCAGTCAAGGTGCCATTGCCCGATACAATAGGTCTGCCCGGGGGG
This sequence comes from Holothuria scabra, assembly GCA_037179385.1. Taxonomy (NCBI): domain Eukaryota; kingdom Metazoa; phylum Echinodermata; class Holothuroidea; order Aspidochirotida; family Holothuriidae; genus Holothuria; species Holothuria scabra. The sequence continues at coordinate 43,068,173 of CM074183.1, forward strand.
ATCCTTCGTTCATTACTGTCATCTTGAACTGACGTCATTTTGTGAATTTTGGGCAATACGTAAAATCGTCCAGGAACCGGAGCGCTGGGAATCAGTGATTCTACGTGTTCCTGCGTGGTGTTTGACAGGTCACTTATCATGGCTTTACATTCCGAAAGAAAATCATTCGTGGGATCCCCTGGGAGCCTGGTGTAGAAACTGGTATCACTTAGTTGGCGAACGGCTTCTAGTTTATAGTCGACGGTGTTAAGGATTACAACCGCGCCCCCCTTATCTGCGGGTTTAATGATTATTCCTGTGTTCGCTTTAAGTTCCTTAATTGCCTGCCCATGCCCATGGTACGGCCATGGGCACCAAAATGGCCCCTGTGTATGCTAACCTCTTTATGGCGTATTTAGAAGAGCAATTTCTAGATGAATGTAGACTTAAGCCTTTAATGTATTGTAGATACATAGATGATATCTTTTTCTTATGGCCTCATGGGAAACGTTCCCTCACTAGATTTGTTGAGAAAGTCAACTCTTTCCACCCTAAGATTAAATTTACTTTTGAATGTTCTAATTCAAGTATACATTTTCTAGATATTCAAGTATCCTTGGTGAATGACAGCATACAAACATCTGTCTTCACCAAACCCACAGACAGGCACACATACATACCATTTACCAGCTTCCACCCAGACCATACCAAGAAATCTATCATTTACTGCCAGACTCTTCGTTACAAAAGAATTTGTTCTGACAGTGATGATTTGAACATGAAACTTAATGATCTTACAAAGCAATTCATGCTAAGGGGATACCCTCTTAAATTCATTAGAACGAATATGGAGAGAGCCAACAAAGTATCAAGGCAAGACCTATTGAAATACAAAAAGGCCACCCCTCCTGAACGGATTCCCTTTACCACCAATTTCCATCCTATCGTGAGGGATCTTTTTCAGAACTTTAGATCCCTGTGGAGAATTCTTCAAAATGACGTCGAATTAGAGGGCGCCTTCAATAATGGACCTCTCCTGTCTTTCAGACAGCCCCTAACCTAAGAAAGATTTTCGTAAGCAGCAAAATTCCTCGACCTTTTAGCCCTACAGGGAACTCGCCATGCGGCAAACCTAGATGCCAAATATGTAAGCATGTCTGTACTTCATCCCTCATAACCCCCCAGGCACCTTATACAAACTTTATCCAGGTAACTTTAACTGTGATTCTGCCAATGTTATATATGTACTCTTTTGCAATAAATGCACTGAAGGCAATTATGTAGGAGAAACGAAGACAAAATTCCGTCTCCGTTTCAACAATCATAAACACACCATTTCACAGCGACTTACTGGATTTTCTGTTGCAGAGCATTTTTCCTCTCCCGAACACACAATAGACAATCTAAAGCTAATCATCTGGAAAGGCAACTTTAGGGACGACGATCAACGAAAAGCTGAGGAGATTAAACTAATTTTATCCTTAAAAACACATACCAGGGGTCTGAACAAAGATTTGGGCATTTTAAACGAGTTTACGTAGTAGTGTGTACTTTGCTTTATTACTCAAGTCTCCGAGGAAGAGGTAGGACCTCGAAATATTAGACAACGCTTTTGTATTATGTTGGTATTGAGGCACTCTCACCCATGAAATGGGGGCAAGTGATATTTGCTTATTTATTTATATTAATATACCAACCCACGGAACTTACTGTCATATATATATATATATATATATATATATATATATATATATATATATATATATATATATATATATATATATATATATATATATATATATATATATATATATATATATATATATATATATATATTGCAATAACTTGACCCTTGAAGATTGAAGTTGAGCCTGAACAGATTGTTATAAGTTTCATCCTTAGGGATTAGTTTAAATTTTGGTACGGGTGTGCCGAAATTCTCAATTAGCTCAGCTCTTTGATTGACAGCTAATTCAAACAATGCAGAGTACCAAAGCTTATATTACACAACTTGAACGGTACTGAGAGTGTTTTGATTATATAAATTGAGTTTTTCTTTACTCACCTTGAAGCAATAAACTGAGATTGTATCTGGGTGAGGATGAATTTCAGACAATTGTGGGAGGGGCTTCAGAAAGAAGGTTAGGAGAATTGGTACTGTTTGGGGTGAGAGAACTTGGCCTTTAAGTGTTGGGTTTATTTTTCCTTTCTTCAGTTCTTAGCATAAACTCCGGAGCTTACGTATTTAAACAAAATTATCTATTTTAAAGCTTGCATCCTTGTTCAAACAAATTAAAGCGTTTGTTATTCTTATGATAATAACATCGACACGTTATGGTAACATCGGACGTAGTTGGGTCAAAACAAAACTTAATTGTACCTGTTTATGTAGTGACTATAGTGAAATATGTACGGTAGTGTTGAGATTTGTACACCAACTTCAAATGTCGGTATCTTCGTCACTGCAGTGGTTGAAAAAGAAATACTCAACACCTTGAGCTGTCGAGTCAGACGGGATCATAGAAACTACGCCATCCCTGTAAGTTTAACTTTCGACTGCCATGGAAGCCCGGCTGGTTCTGAGGACTCGTATCCCAAACCAGAATGGCTGAATAAACACCCGTGAGATTGGCTTTCCCGGTAGTTGGATTAATCCTCAAAGATTCACGTGGCACGAGGCACGTGTGTACTTGTTGTTTCCATGCAAGCCCACTCCCGGGACCGCCAAAAGTTACCATTCCAATCCGAGGGACGTGGTTTAATTTGCCCCGGGTTTAGTAAAACGGAAGACTGCTGAAGAAGAAGAATCCTTTGCAAGAGAATCCCGCCGTTCTTTACAGCCTTCAACTAATTATATGCGATAAAGGCAAATATAAATATGTGACAACATATATCACTTTAAGATGACTTTGTCACTCGTCCGTACAATTTTGTGAATAGGACTGTCAAAGAAGGAAATTTTTAAAGCAGTCCTTGAAAAGGATACGGTTCAATGAGCCTATGGATAACGAACCTTTTAACTGTTGACACATGCAGTGTAAATGCTGTCATTTTATTTCAGACCGACTCAGGACGGTGTAGGTAAGTTTTGTTGTTTGCAATTTGTATCAAGGGGTCCTGTTTGGACACTCTTTCCGTAAGTCACTGAATAACTCATAGTTCAAGTACTCAACTGCCGTCTCGGAGAAAAATTTGAGCCATCTTGAAATCTTTTATTTCATTTCATATTTATTTAGTTTATAGCAACATTAGTTTACAAGCAGCATGTTACGTAAAACAGATAAGTATCACAGTGTGTGATGGGAAAGACATTTAGAAACTTTTAAGGGCTTACCCCTAGCCCCTATAAGGTATTATAGACGGGAAGAGTAACGCGACTTGTGATTTGATACAATTTGTAAAGTTTTGTTTTGTTGAGGAAACTAAAGAACGTTTTGCCTTTAAGTGTTGGAGGTAATGGATTCCAAAGTGTGACGGCCTGGTAGTGAAAATTTTTCTCTATACGTTGTTGTGGTTTTTATTTATATAAACTATACGTAAGAAAGATCGCTGCATTTGAGTATGTTAAGGCCTGTTGAGTTAAATTAATTGACTATGTCGTAGTTGAATTCAACAACAATTCCATAAAATTAAATGACTTCCGGATAACACAATGCCAATATTAGAACCAATTGCAAAGATCATAAGTGTAATACTTTGCTGAAACCCTTAAGCCTTTGTGTCACTAAATGTTTTTCAGGCTAATAAGAGTTTATTCTGTCCAGCACTAGTGGTACTTTGGGGGAAGATGGGTGATATCCGCCTCCTTGATCAGGCGAGCAATAAAGAGTTTTGTTTTTCTTCCTTGCCTGCTAGTTTAACTTGAACGGCCAATTTTAAAATAGCTTCAAGAGCGCTTACTTTTTGAGAAGAAATAAAATTACAAGGCCCACAGAAAATGTACTACGGTGTATTAGTACGTTTGCAAGTGGTCGGGATGTTTTTTTTTTTTCGTCTGAGGGGTACACATTTTCAAAACAGTTCTCCGCGAGGCATTATTCATGTTGCGGCTGCTAAAATCAGCAGGTTTTATACAGCACCTGTTGTCTTCTAGACGAAAGTGACGGTTCCTTAAGTTCCCATCTGCAGGTAACAGTTCCACTTTGGGCTTTTAGGATCCCAACATGTCACGTGCTCAACTGATGTGTAGGTAAAATATATGTGTCTCACGTGGGTGATACTGGTCACACGGGCCCCATGTAGGTTGGCTACCTGCAGGCTTGCCCTACAAAGAAGGTTCCAAAGCGACTTTCACCCAGCAGACCTACACTTAAATGATGATGGCACTTAAATTATCATGGAAGTAGTTTATAATTTACATGAACTCTTCGGACATTACTTCAAAACATTGACTACTGTTCACTGAATTGGCCTCGAGCATATATGTAGGCCTATTGGCTAAAATTAGAAGCCTAAGGCCATGGTTTATCGGTGGTGTTTAAAACATACACGAGTTCCTTGCATATCGAGTTAACTCAATTTGATGATAGACAGACAAATATGTCCCGAGTATAGACGAATGATCCAGCTCAACAAACCCCAGTCACAATATAGACATGTACAGTGCTTGAAGACGAATTTGGCTTACAATAATGCCCAATCGATCGTGTAATTGTTTTCAACCTAATATTTGTTAAAGTGGAATATTAGCTTGGTATAGTGATAATAATAGATCCCAAGCGGTGTGGTTATTTGATATACCGCAATTAGACAATAGTAGAGTGGGGTTTGGAAATAAATATTCTTAGCAGGAGCGATTCAGCAAGTGGACAAGTATAGGCGTACGAGGCGGGGGTTCAGATCGCACTCGCCTTCCCAATTCCGGCAAAAACAGTCGTCCGTTTGGGCAAAATATGATAAAGGGTGCCATTATTCGGGCAAAATTTGCGCTTGCCCTCCCCACGAGAATTATCACCACGCGTCTATGTGTACAAGGTCCAGCCTATGGATTTGTTGCCAAATGTTGTACCTTTGGCAACAAATTACAGACCAATACACGGATCTGGGAGACATCATGCCCAACTTTTTCTTGGTTGGTGTTAGTCACTGAAAAAAGGATGAACCTTAAATCTATCAAGTGGAAGATTTTATCAGAATAAAAGCTTTCAAACCCCAGAATAAACCTTCATGTTTCAAAATCCATTGATTGAAAAGGATAAGCTTACAAAACAAAAATTATACCCCACCATTGGTTTACCTCCTCCATTTGGGACACCACTCCATGTTGACAAATATACACCAAAAATAATGTTTCAATATTTTAAACAGAGTTGAGAAACCGGGTAAAGGTAATCTAAAGAACACGAGACCCTGTTTAAAAAAAGATAACGTAAAAAAATAATGTAGTTATATAACCATACAAAATATAAAATAAAATTAAAAAGTAAAGAGTTAAAAGCACTCAAAAGTATAAAGGCTGACAAAACTTAAAGGGTCAATCAGAGTTTGTTTTTACAAGTTTCCCACGACTTAAAACTAACAAAAAATATTCTGTCATCATGGTCTGACATTTTGATTGGTCACCGTAGCGACGTGTCGGTCGAGTCTTAAATCTGTGTTGAATTTTGTTACCCGAGCAAAATTACAAAATTTCCATTCATTTTTAATTTACACAGAATTAACTTTTCTTCTCTCTTAAAAAAACAGTTAAAACAGGAAAGTCGAAGTGTTTAAAAATGAGGATATTCCCCGACAGGCTCAAGATGACCCCTTTAAAGAACAGTGAAACCGGACAGACAGGACAGACAGACACACAATGTACTCCACATACCTTGTTTGTAAGGTGTAAAAGGGTGCGGTATTGATATCATGGAGGTTCCATTTTCTTCGTTCCTGTAGAAAAGGGATCGTTACTGGCAATTCCATTTATACCCTGCACACAAGGAATTTCATCATAGTGTTCTTCTTACCTTTCTTGACTGAACATTTTTTCGCGCCAGTGTTGGTAGTCTCGTCGTGTCCTGGACCAGCCATAATTACGGACGCTTGGCTGATTTGTGTGTCTCCATACTTCTGTCTGGATTTAAGTTTCAGCTCTAAACTGAGTCGGTTTATGTGCTTGGCACCAACTTCAAGTTTCCCTCACTTAGCCCTCTTATGAAAAATGATCAAACTATATAAGACAATTCTCTTTTATAACGCACATACAACCTACTGGATTATTGTTTTGTATGACTAAGAAATTGAAGATATTCAATTCGGCAGGTCAAAAATAGTGCAGACCAGACAATTTTTCAAATAGTACACACATTTTTTTTTTCAAGCCAAAATTGTCTTTTCGCTAAATTATTATTAGATGTGAAATGAAATCTGACTTATTATGCCAATTACAAGCATTATATCGTGTGGTACTACCCTCTATATCACTCTTGAAATAATCTATATCAATTGACAACACGCCCACTAGTATGATATGAATGATCCTTTGATGTCCCAAAGAACCCACGAAAACATCTTATTTGTTCTAAAAAGGGAAACGTGTTTACGTTTCAAATATTTAAGAGTGAGTATCACCAGGTCTGCCGTACCGTATCAAATATTTATCCGCCTGTATATGACCTAAATTTGTTCAGAGCTGGTATTTCAGACTTTGGTGTCAAATTAAGTGTATTACTGAACCTCACGTCCTTTTAGTATACGTGACAATTCAGCTTCATAATCATGGGGTGGATATTTAATGTTAAAGACTGGTGTGCCAACAAATTGTATTTTTATTTTGCACCATACAGATTTCTGTGAGGTTGGAATGAAAGGATCTGCTCTCATTCGCTTTAAGAGTCAACATGAATCTGACAAACTAGTTTAAGACTCTATTGTGTACATGGTTGAGTGGCCACCAGTAATTTATTTACCAGGGCTCACATAAAGACGCAACTTTTGTGTATTTCAGCAGTTTTAAAATAATTTGTAAACACCACTGTCCCACATCTACTTTCAATAGTCGGGACCATTCACGGGATGAAGACAGCGGTGATGTGTTCTCTTTTGAAATGTATTCTATTATTTGTATGAGTCAAACCCGAAGGATCCGTTTTTGAGCACTCGTGGATAATCTTATAGGCGATTACCTATTCAAAGCTTGGTACTACACATCAAAGACGTTGAAGTCTTAGTCAAGAATCAGTACAAGGAGAGAGCTATTAATTGGAGCTCTCCGGTGTAAGCTATGCCGTCCAGTCAAAACTGAAAGGCGTAATAAAAACCAGGGAGCTTTAAAAACAAACATTACTTATCTGATAAGTAGTATGGGTAGTTCTCAGTCAAGATGCAGCTTGATTGAGAAGCTGCGATATTTGGGGGCCCAGAAAAAATGAGGAGGCGGAAGCATGCCTCCTCCTCCACTTCCCGGATCCGAAAACCCAATTTATCATTTTTCCAAATCCCCAAAAGAGCAAAATTTCCGACGCGCTTCACGCGCCGCAAAATGCAATAGTGCTCACTCATAAATCAGTTTGGTAAACTTTTCCGAGCTCTGGAAATGAGGCAAATTCGGATATTTACCATATGTGACACCACATCACCAAGAGACACCGTCAACTACATTGCTACTTTTGTAAACTGTCTTTCATAGAATTCCAAAATTTAAATTTTCTCCAATGAAATCTCTTGACTTTGAGATCTTTTGTCAGAGGACAACAAAGTTTGAGCCATTTTTGAAATTTCATCGGAGAGTGTCAGTTCGTACGCCTATGTAGCACCAACGATTCAGTCGTCGTACCATCATTCTCAGATTTGTCACCAATATATGAAGTGAGATTTTTCAGTAATCCCCAACTTCTTAAATTTCCTTACAGGAAACCCAGAATCCAACGTTTCTGCAACACAAGCCTATGTCTACATATATTTGTTTAAAGGGGGCTAAAATATCGGCGCGCAAGGCCCGCCGCACTTAGTCCCTGATACAGTGGTGTTCATACTTGGAAGAAAAAAAATGAAAACTTAGCTACTACTTACAAGCACGAGACATGCCATTTCCGGCTGTCTGAGGGGTTGCGATTTTTCAAAAATTTTCTGTACGCTCCGCGCCAACTAAAGATATTCTTTTGAACAAGACTTCATATTTCAGGCAGGGAATCATTGGCCTAAGGTACTCAAATGCTCCCATTCACACCTATAATCAGATACCTTTCAACTCTGTCAGTTGAGTAGTCTGTGTAGATGGGTTCTTTAGTTGTTGAAGGGTCAAAATAAATGTTATCCATGTTCAATGTAGCAGAGCAGTGAAGTAGTTACAGGAAGCAGGGGGCGATCGTCCCCTGGCTCGAAAAGTTAAAAATTCGGGAATTTGCTATTTGAGACACCAAAGTCAAATAGAGTGCGGTTTTCCAAACTTTTCCTTTATAAAATTCCAAATTTTTTCCAGTAAATTCCCCATAGTTGTAATCATTAGTTTTAAAAAGGGCAAAATTTTTCCGCGCGCTTCCCTGCGCCCTCAGTTGCAACCCTTGATGCAGTAGGTGGTCGCTCATGGTGCGGTCAGTGGTAAACTTTTCAGACTCCATTACAATGCCGTTTCCCTAAAATTTTCTGTCACTTATCTTCTAATTTTTCAATATTTTGTCTTAAAAAGGCAACAAAGTTTCTTGGTCTTCCTGAATGTCGCCGAGAAGCCTCAATCTCCACTCCTCAGATAGCATTGTGTAACAACAAGGATATTTAGTAAACATATACTATCTCAGATATATGCTAAAAGAAACGGAGATTCTTCTATAGTCCCCCATGTATTCAAATTTCTTTACAGAAAACCCTCAATCTAAACTATTTCTTGCAGTTCAAACTCCATATTTACAAAGGTATAAAAGGACCCAAGTTTTCAGCGTGCTCCGCGAGCCGCAAATTACGTTCCTAATACAGTAGTGTTCACACTTGAAAAAATCAGATTTTTTTATTTAAAAAAATTGATCTTGCTCGCAGAAAAAAAGAGAAAAGTTTAGCTTAAAAATTTACCTTTTGTTCCTTAAAGTGAAAAGTTTAAATTCACTCCATCAGAGCGTTAATTAACTCCAAGATGTGAAATTAACTCTAAGCGGAAGATTGAAAATTCACTTTTTCAAGAGAGCTTGCAATGATCACTCTCTTTTGAAGAGTGGCCGGCTGTAGGCACTCCATCAAGAGGGAAACTTCGCTCTTATGGAGGGAATTTCACTCTTCTTTGAGTGAATTTACGATCTAATGAAGTAAATTCACACTTTTCACTCTACCCGAGAGTGACTGAGTGAATTGGTCCTTCTTTTGATTTAAGAGTGCCCCCCCCCCCTTTGAAATGTTGGGCCTTTTCAAGGAGCTTAGCTGCAAAATGGTGCAAGATTTTCGACTTTGGTACTGCAGGAACAGTCTTGAAAGTTGAAATTTTGTAATTAATGGGGATAAAACTGGAAATTTCGTGTCTTTATATGCTATCTGGTCCCATGTACGCGCTACCTTTCTAAGTAAAAATTTGTTTCTAAATTTGGGTGTACTTTAATAGGAGTCGAAATAAAAGAGCATCGATGATTGGTATATATACGTACGAGAGAATTTCAGTTTTCCAGGATTTTCCTCCACCCAAAAAACGTTTTCCGTCTGCCATTAAAACTAGCTAATCGGAGCGTCACAGTTGGGGCGGAGCGTACAGAAAGTTTCGAAAACTCGGCCCCTTCGCCTGAAATTCGGTAGTATCGTATTTCCCAGACTTACCGTATGTAAAAGCAGTCACTAATCTTTTTTGTTGTTTGCAATAGAATTCTCACTTCAAAATAAGCAAACGGCAAACTGCCAAGTTATTAGAAAGTTATTAAAAGAATATGTTCACCCGAAAATGTCATTTTGCCTGAAAGACTATCTAAGCGGAGCGCCACCGTTATCTGATTATTTGGCTGGGAGAGAACAGAAAATTTTGAAAAAAAGCGACTCTTCAGATGGCCAAAACTGCTTTTGGACGCTTGTAAAGAGAATCTTCATTGTCTTTATTTTTGGGTTTCCTTTGCAAAAATAAGAAAATCAGCAACTTGCTGTAAGGGATCAGAGTATTACTACATAAAAGTTATACTGATGAAAAGGCCTTAAATCTTTTCAGAGGAACTATAAATCGGAATTGGAAACATGCTAATGTTTCGCTGTTGTGACTCTTGGCTTAATTAAAAATCGGTGAAGTAATGAAGTTGTCTTTGTAAATGCCGAAACTCCCGACTACAAATGATATTACTCCCAACATTCTTTGTAAGAGAAATGAAAAACTATTGCCTACCGCATCTGAACAACCTCCGCTCCCCTGTCCCGTCTCGTACGTCTACGCCGGCCGGGAGAAAAGAGTCTAAGGGATGTGTCCCTCCCTTTGAAATTTTTGAGAATGTAGTTGTCCTTACGTTGAAACTTGTGCCACATATGCTACCATTTGAATCAAAATTTGTGTAACTAAGTACGTTTTCTTAGGATCTAAAACTGGCATCCGGGGGGGGGGGCATGTCCACTGGCCCCTGCGTACGGAATAGGGCTACTGTGGTTCGAACTATCCCCAAAAGGTCGCCGGGTATTTATTAAGTTAGTGTTGTTTTAAGATACGTAAAGCGCCGAGAGAATCGTTTTTCCCAACAGACAATCAGTAAACGTAGCCTACACATGGAACACTCCAGATCTTTGTGCAGCAGGACATGACGTCCCCATATTTTGACAATCTGCCAGTTATATTCAGGAGAATGGTTTCCGTCTAAGGAAATGTATCGCTGGATCTTACTCAATTGCTGAGCTATCTATGTGGCGGGTATTTGTACTCAACTTTGAAAAATTCTGCTACGTCGCTTCGAGCGCTTTGATGTTGAATCCGTCAATTTACTCGCAAATACAAACTTAAAACATGTTTACCCATAAGCCTTGGGAAGCCCCATTTATGTCAATCTGGGCAGGCCTTTTTGTGAAAAAATGCTGTTTAACTATGATAAAATATTAGTTAGGGTGGAATGGATGAGGAAAAGAACTGAATAAGAGAGTATTCTGATCATTGTCATCAAACATCACCGCTCATCTCTGAGTGGAGTGATCCATTTTGATATGGAACAGTCGTTACTTTTCTGACTAGCGTGGCTGTTGTGTTGGAATGCTTACACTATTTTGAATATAGATAAAATTGAAGCAGTTCAAAGACCTGCAGCAAGGTTTTTCAATTATTGTGATTATAGCTCAAGCGTAGATCTTTCCACAAAACCTCTCAAACCGTTCTAAAATGGAAGTACTTGCCCCCTAGCTGATCTTTGTATGTAGTTTTACAAAATTAGGAACAAACTTGTGAACGCTCCATTCCCTCCTATTATTATACCTGCTGTCAGGTATGCAAACTGTGATAATCATATGCAGACCCTGTATTCTGAGGCGTTCAAATTCCAGTCTTCGCTATAGAAGTGCTCGCCTTTGGAATACTATCCCTATGTAATCAAAATTAAACCGTCTGTTTCGTCCTTTCGAGACCCATCGACAGTTTTTTTTTTATTTTTTTTTGTTTGTTTTTTTTTTTGTTTTTTTTTTTGCTGTGTCGCCCTCGTTGGTGGTGGCTTCTCTGTTACTCATACGCTCAGCGATGTCTCTCTAATTAAGCTTGCTCTTTTTTGAGATTTGACCGAAGATCGAAGTGCTAGTTCCCGTTGTATGCAGCTATACACATTATAAAAATACATGCAGTCTATACACTTATATTTCAAAAAATTATAACTTTCTTACAGGTCACTTGACCTTGGCCCGCGCTAACCAAAAGTGTGGTTGCCTTCGTTGTCGCAGGGATCGTCGTTGGTCGGGATCACATTTAACAAAGGAGGTGTCAGAACGTATACCCTCCATGGGAGGGTTGTAGCTTCTTTATTCATAATATTAATAGTCAGGTTGCATCTTGTGGCAACTCCAGGCTGATCACAAGTTCATGCCGCATGATTGCGCGCGTTGGGTTAGTGGTACCATTTTATGACTAAACAAAAAGGATCAAATGTGATATGTAAGTGTGAAAGTTCGTGAACTATCGTCTCTCATGTCAGTATGTTTCCTGTCACAAAGAACTTTCTACGGCAACTAAGTGTTTTGACTGGTAACTAATGGTGGCGCTACGGTAGGAAAAGTGATATTCCCCACCCAGATTTTGTTCTTGCCCTCCCCCTCAATTGTCCCCAAGTAAAGTCAGTCAGAAGTTGGGTTAAAATCAAAAATACACCTCTCCAAAGACTTAACTTTACATCCATGCAGATCTGAGACATTTTAAAACCTCAAAGCTTCCAGGGCTACGCCCGCCTCGGCATCACCCCCAGGAACTGGCGCTTAGTGGGTTCAGTTTTGCGCTACGCCTCAAATTACCCCCAGAGTTATCCTTTGCTCTAAGTAGTCCCCTCCCAGTTTCGACATTCTGGGGCCACCAACTGACCAATATACTCTGTAAGCAACACGTAACTAGGCGCCATGGACTTTTTGATTGAATGTATAGCAAGGAAGGACGGTTATTATAGCCCCACTTAGTTCGAATGAAACATTTTGGGGCGAATTCGTGGAAACTGTTTGTACTTAAGTCGGGCAAATTGGTTCCTTTAATTACCGCCACACCCTTTCAGTTCTCAGTTTCGGAAAATTTTCGTTCACTACGTAGTGTATCAAATCACTAGCCACTGTACGCTCTGGTATCACAAAGTCAAATACCAGTATATAGCTCACGATTTTTGCTGATGTAGGGCTAGGTCCGGAAATATCGAGGAGTAGCGGGGCATGGGACCTAATAGAAGGCTGAGAATATTTCTGTTCCTTGAAATAAGTCGGTGTCAGCCTGTGACTTTTGTCGTAAAAAGAAAGGAAAAGGGGATAATTTCCTGTCACTGAATAATTTTGGGAAATGGGGGTCTACAGGGGTCGCTGTAGTCTAATAACATTCTAAAGCTGGGGATGGGTGGGTATTGTCACATTTCTATGATAATAAATGCTTGAATTGAATTAAGTCTTTAGGTCATGTCTGTGGCTAGTATTCATCCGCCTTTACATTGTTACATGTTAAAAATGGGTTGGCAGGGTACGGAGTGCAGATGAAATAATTCCACCAATCACATATGAAAGTAGTTCAAGTAAAATGCTTGATGGCATGTTTGTTATATTTGGTCATATTTGGCGGCAAAATGTAGTAACAATTGAAACATGGCATGCAAAACTGAAGTCAACCTTCAGTTGCTTTCAAGTTTGTAATAATTCAATTGATTTAGGGATAATATTGTCCTACAAATTCAAGCAGTGCAAGCGTCGTTAATTGTTTCGTCGGAAGTACGAGCGAGGCACAACCATGCAGAGGAGTTTATCCCCAGGGACCGTATGGAGGAAGGGAGATGTTGACAACGCTTAAGTAGGGTCATATACTCTGTCCGAGTGGTGAGCCATTATAGTTGCTACCGGAGAGATGGAATCGTGGGTAATTTCAAACCGAAATCACCTCCCAATGACGGATGACAGGATGGTTTCCGAGAACATTGAAACTGACTTTTTGTGTAGACCTAAACGTAAATTTAAAAGTCAACTTCATTTTTGGGATTTCAAAATTTGATATGGACAGGCACCTCGTGCCCCTGTGGTGGCTTCACTGCAAGGCCGAGCTCACCTTTGGTCATAAAATTTATTTTTGGCCTCACTGTTTTTTTTTTACTCAGGATTGTTTTCCTTTAGATAGAAACTGATTTCTAAACTAAGCAGGGGTGGCACCAGGATTTGCCCGACAGGGGGACCAAGCTCCCCGACAGGGGGGGACAGCAGTTCAAGACCCCGACAAAGGCGATGTGTTAGTCCCGGTGGGACGTAACCTGACAGAATTTGAGGCGCGCGCAGCGCGCCGAAATTTTTGACCTTTTTTAAACAAACACTTAAAAATCTGAGGTTCATTTTTTTAAAGAAATTTGGCTTTTGTAAATACCGGTGGGGTTATGCATTTAATCGTTCTTGTCCTACGTACTAAGGTCTCAAGACGACACTTAAAGTTTGCCCGAAAAGTTTTTTATCCTTTTTTGAACCAAGATTTGAAAATTAAGAGCTTATTTTGTTGCAGAATTTTGGAATTTAATATTAGAAAATGTGGTTTTTAATAAGGTTATATTAAAAAATTTGGGTTACTTATTAACTGTTATGCCTTTCAAGAGCAAAATTAGGTAGAATGTAGGGGTGATTAACAGAGTTTTCTGGTGATTTGTTGTACTGAGTATCCATCAAAATTGGAAAATTTTGCCACTTTTAACAATCTAAAAATTTATGACAGATTTTGGTGTTTTTATGGAAGAATTTGACCTTCTTATCAGAAAAATCAATTGAGACTAGGGAGTAATCTGTAGTTTTGTACAGCTTTGTTGGGGTTACTGAATATCATCAGGTAGATAAATGCCCTCGGACCATATTGGTAAATGTTCCGTGGAAAATGTTTGGTTTCCCATATATTTGAAGTTCTGACATAGGCCGACGGGAGTGTTTCAGTTTGGGAGGGGACAGAATTGTTTTGTTTTTCTTTTGTCCGAAAAATATAATATTGCCCTTGAAACTACAAATAGGCGTAAAGATATTTTTTAAAAATTAAGAACCTCCAGGAAGCAGGAGAAGGCATTTCCGCGACCGGACTGGTAACTAGAAACAAAGTACCGATATAGTCATTATTTTGAGCTTTCTTTCGCAATGAAATTTTCACTTTGTAATACTGCCCCAATACGAAGTTTAATATGCAAGTATGCATTGTTCTGAAAAAGAATTTTTTCGACCAAAACACTATCTAAGCGGAGCGCCACCCATCAGTTGGCGCGGAACGTAAAGAAAATTGTTAAAAAAAAACTAACACCACAGACACCCGAAAATGGCATTTCCCAGACTTGAGCAGTCTTTATTTTGAGCTCTCCTTTGAAATATATAGAAATTTTACTTTAATAGAAAAAACAACTTGGTAAGTGATCAGAAAACTACCAGAAAAAAAGGTACGGTACCGGTACTGCTACAATTAGATGTAATGGACTTGTCTCTTTTCGGGGGGAAACTTTACTCTACCAGAATTCTTTGTTATATTCAATTGCAATATCCACTAAAAAGAAGAAATTTTCTTCGTGCTTGCCCGAACTCCAGACAAAATGATCTTACTTCCAACGTATTTGAAAAAATGTCACGTTACAAGGTGGCTTCAAATGAATTTTCAGTCAGACTTAAGGGGAGACATATTCAAGCCACTGTTTATCATTATGTGTAGCCCAAAATGGCCTGGCCGATTTTCGTTACCGTTTCTAGAATCCGGTTGTCGGGACAGGCCAGATGGCAGACCATTGGGCAATGCCGGACGAACCTTTGCTAGAGGGTCGGGAGGACTTAAGAAAGAGACCATTGGGTAATGCCTGCGCTTGAAAAACCACTTGTCCGTCTTTGTAAGGAAAATTTGGAATTGTCAGTTTCCTTGAAGAATATGGTCTTTTAGTAAGAAAAATCAAGAAGATTGTCGGGGGTAACTGAAGTTATCAGGCCCAAATTTTTTATCGAGGGCCTGTATATGAAAGATCCCCTTTGAAATTGGATTTCCACCCAAAAACAGGGGGAGGGAAGTCTTCCCCAACGGGGGCATGACCTTGCGCGCACGGACTGAAGATGGGAGGAGGGATAGCAGAACTAGTAAGAAGTGATTAAAAACGATGAAAGGCCAGGTCACACTACAACGATATCGGATCGGATTTCGCTCCGATTTTTGTGAGGGTTAATTCATATCTCCTTCATCTTTGTTCGGAAAGAAACAAAAATTTGCCAACCAGTGTAGATATATGAATTATATCGACTATGAAATTCTAAGTAACTTAGAGGCCTGCCAATTGTTCCGTGACGCCACATCCACAGACAACTTTTATCGGATGCGGGTAGTTCGATAAAAGCTATTTGACAAAGTGACGTCGCGAAATAAGTAGTATATATTTGACTTCCGTATTCCGCTCATACCGATCGTATATTTACACAGGATGGCAATTTTTTGGTTCTTTCCGAAAATGGATGGAGGAGATTTTAACTCAAACTGACAGAAATCGGATAGTAATCCGATCCGATACCGCTGTAGTGTGTACTGAGCTTAAAATCGATGCATCAAAAATAGGGTTACAAACGAAAAACAAAAAAACCATAAAGAAAAAAGTTCACAATCATCCATCCAGTAACTTCAGTCCTTTACGTTCTTCATTTTTATGCCTTCCGCAAAAAATGCCGCACTTCCCCGACGGGGGATTAGATAGGACAATTAAGGTACATGGAATGAGGTATCAGAGCTAAGAAGAAGTGATCGAAATTCGATTCCCAATATGCTTTAAAATAGCATTGCAAAACAAAAAAACATGTTCAAGATCACCTGCAACTGGTAACTTCAGTCCTTTTAGGTTTAGGCCTCCCCGACGAAATCGCCGACCTTCCCCGACGGGGGGCCAGTGTTCCTCGACGGGGGGGGGGGGGCTGGCCCCGGCCCCCCACCCCCCGCTCGCGCCACCCCTGAAACTAAGATATAATCATCTCAAACAACAAAATTTTCAAAGTATCTCTCACAGTCATGTATTTTATGACTCCAATATTGCATATTCAAGTTAAAAAGCAGTTACTTTTAGTACATTTTACATTTTTAGTAGAAAATGTTGAAACATTACTCACACCGACAGTCATGAAACAGGCCTGGCTGACAGCCTACAACAGGCTACTTTAAGTAGGGGCGGTTTCTGACCTTGTAGTAAGCCTCAGTGAATTGGAAATGTTTGGGTGAGAGTATTGGTGTCGGGTCTCCAAAATATTTACATTACTTTAATTTTTCTAAATTTATAACACAATTTTCAATAATTAACTTTTCATTTAACAGTTTTGCCCTGCGAAATATATATTTTTACCCTGCCAGATTAGCATTTTGCCAGTTACTAGTTAGTGCAGGGAGTTGCAACTCCCTGGTTAGTGGTGGTGTCACACCGCTCCCACCTGCGGTATACCAGGAAGTTGCAACCCCTGTAGTTTACCGTTAATCTAACTAGCTAGTTGGATTCAAGGAAGAATTGAAAGTCATGACTCCATCTGTTGCAACTCCCTGGGTATACCTACCTGGCCTGTGCCCGCCTTAGAAAGAACCGTTCAGTTATAGCACTCTACTATACACAAGCGCAGATTAAGGAATTCCACAGTGGGAGGGGCTGAAAGATAAGAGAAAACATGGGTGTGAGGGAGTTGCACTGCTAATTCCCCGCGGTAAGTTTTATTGTTGATGTGGCGACTTGAAAAAGGCCGTAAAATCCCCCTCCTGATCCGCGCCTAATTACACAAAGTCTTCAGTCTTCGGTCAAAAGCCCTAAAGAGCCATCACAGATCGTACAGAAAGAGTCAAAATAGAAAGCGGATTACGGCGAAAAGTGCATATCAAGACATTTGACATGCTGGGGTTGCACAGTGTATGTGTGCACCTTGCTGGCAAGAAAGAGCTGCCTTGAGTTTTTATGCGGGTCATGGCGCGAGGAAATTCTTTTACCATCGTGCACCCAACTTTTGGAACCGATACTAATTTTGGTATGAACTAGTTGCGAGAGACTAGCTACACCCATAACCTTATTTTCACAATAAGTTTATTTATCCCCTAATTGTAATGTATAATTTACAGATGTTCGCAGTGAACTCCCGTGTGGTGACAAAGACGTTATTGAAGCTTGAAGTTGCATTTTCCAGGGGAAATTGCTCACTACCGCCGAGATTGTCAACACCACTAATTCACCAAGAACCGATATCCTTACGCCATTCGTCAACTTGGCTACACTGCGTACGATATGTTCGAACTTTGACTTGCAGATCAGTCGTGTGCCTGACCTCTGGAGGGCGCAGACGCACATCAGAACTGTGCCATTTCAAAGACAAACTTCCTGATAAAAGTATTTTCCGTGGAATCAAAACGTGCTGCACTCGTAGCGTAACCAATACTAGGCCTATGTATTCCAGTATCTCAAACTTAGCAAAAGTCGGCCGCAAAAAATCCATCAAAATGAGCACAGCTGCCTCTGACACCAAATCACCTTCAGGGCCAGAAATTACAGAGGAGAACAATCCAAGTGTAGCAAGTAATCCGTCATTATCACTTGGCAAGATCATCGACAAGTTGGAAGAATTTGCACCTTCCAGTTTAGCAGAAGAATGGGACAACGTAGGCCTGCTTGTAGAACCATCTCCACCACATGAGGTGCACAAAATTTTCTTAACCAATGACTTGACAGAAGAAATTCTGGAGGAGGCAATTAAACAAGAATGTGACCTTATTATTTCGTACCATCCTCCAATATTTGCACCATTGAAGCGGCTAACGATGAAGACGGAGAAACAGAGGATCATTGTTCGTGCAATTGAGAAAGGGGTTGCAATTTACTCACCCCATACAGCTCATGATGCTGTGAGGGGTGGTGTCAATGATTGGCTACTGTCTGCATTTGGTAAGGTTTAGGCCTAGTTCTTAAAATTGTCACAATATAGTTCCATTTTGCAATGCACATCTAATGGTTAACGTATAATGGTTGTTTCAAAGTTCTAACTGGTTCTAAATTTGAACACCCGTGCTTTAAAATGCTTAGGCTATAGGGCCTACAGGTATTACTGATCAATGCAAAATAACTGTCAGGTTGACCATACCATGTGGAGCCAAAATTTTTTCTTAATGGTGTTTTAGTTAATTCAGGTTGAAGAAAATACTATCATAACTGAAGTGAATGATTGAAATAAGTGCTATTTAAAATCTTGGTGTTTGAAATTTGATCCTATCACCATATGAAGAAGAAGTTGAAGGAAACCATGTGCATGGTATACTGTCAAATGTGCACCTGCGGTAATTAGAGTTCTGTCATTTCAAGATTTTTCCACATTGATTATGTTAATGCAGATCCACACTTAATGGGCCTGCACACTTGATGGTTAACCCATCATACTACTGTACTGTATGTTCAGTACAGTATCTAACAAACTGCTTAACTTAAGACTTAAAAGCTATCATTGCCTGTAAAACAAGCAAGCACCATTGCATCACAATGAGCCTACAGTAGTAATTTTAAACCTTTGTTTCTGTGTTTTCATCTTACTGTTAGATGATGCTTAATGGCTCAGTTTTTCCAAATTTTGGTTTAAGTCAGCTTGCATGGTTGCAGCCTTTTTCCATTTTTGTACTGTATCACTGGTTTGAAGTGGAAAAAATGTTATTTAGTCCCATTTTGTATCATGCTGCTAGAATTGAAACGGGCGTTTCAGCTAGGGCTGCACCGGAACTTGGATCCGGCCGGAACTATCCGGCGGGAAGAAAGATTTTGCTAGGTTCCGGTTCCGGCCGGATCCATTTAAAAGTACCAGGCCGGAACTTTATACTTGCTTCAAGTCACATACTTTCACAGTTTGAGTTAAATCATTAAGAGGCAAATGAAAAAAAGATCTAAGAGTTTTCTTCCCAATTCTTTTTGTTATATGAAGGCCTGTAATCCTCTTCCTCTAAATAGTTCCAGTTCTCCTAGCCTACTGTACTGTGCTTACTCTAAACCTCCTCTTAGAAGTTTCTACCGTAAAACTTATTCTCATCCACACACAATCTCAGTTTACTGCTTCAGGGAAATTGAAACGATCTCGGTACAGTAGATACTGTGTAATTCAAAAAAGTTAAACTGAAGTACTGTACATTCTTGAATTTGCTGTCAATCAAAGCAGTGGCTTTGTCAAGGGAAAGGGTACAAGGGGCATGTGCCCCCCTGTAAAACCTTGTGTCCCCACGACCCCACCCCGAATAATAATATTTGGTAAATTTTTGCAAATCAATTTACTTCGATATTAAATCACCCAAAGAACCTGGAAAATGCCATTTTTGGCTGCCTTAGGAATTGAGTTTTTCAAAATTTTCTGTACAATCCAGTCAGCACCAACTGAAGGTGGTGCTCAGCTCAGGTAACCTGTCAGACAGGATTGCATCTTTGATCGAGAGAGAATCACATAAAACTGTCCATCATTTGCTTTCTCAGCTCCTCTGCCTCCTTTATCAAAATGTCAGCAAGTTCGGCTTTTTGGTATACAGTAGTTTCACCAATAGTCTTTCTTATGTTAGCCATTATTTGCAAAACATTCTAGAGGAAAATGACAGATTTCCTGTCTTTAGGTAATTTTATGTCAACGTTGCAACTTTTTTCTTGGTTACACAATTTAACACGTGTTGTTAAATCCCGTCAAACTAACTGACCCACCAGGGGCCCTACGGTGTAGGTTGGCCTCCTGGACCACAACCAAAACAGCCTTGCACTTCATACTTGGCGGTGCCTCCAACATTATAAGTGGTGTCTAGCAGTGCCCCTCTCCCCCTCCCCGGCAAAATCATTGTACTGTATGCCCCCTGTGATGTCTAGAACAAAACATCTGTGGATGCCACTGAATCAAATAGCTGTTCTAATTGGGTATTTCTGTGGACTCATGTAAAAATTGTAGTTTGGGGTGAGAGGATTGAGCCTTAACTAACAGTCAACTGTTAAATGTGTCAAAAACTTGTAGCCCTATGTATGATAGTGGATAAATCAGTTGCTATATCAAAAACATACTGCAATAATAAAAAGGTAGCAACTCTCACCCAAACTACAATTTTTGTAACATCTAGTCTAAAGAATTTCTCTATTGGCACAGCTCTGTCATTAACAGCAAGTTCAAAAATTGCAGAGCACTGTATAGACGAATCCGGTTAGCGCTTGTTTTTAGTGACTGTAGGCAGTCATTAGTGGTGTCCATCAGCCTAAAACCGTCTTTATTTATTGTTTACATGAATTTCAAACCCTTGTATTTAGTGAACTTGGAGAATTTAAGATAGAAATTAGTGTACAACCATCTGTGATAGAGGCAAGCAAGGAAATCGAAAGATTTAAAGCTGATGGACCCCAGTTATGGCTGACTGAAATCAGACCATCATGTCACTTGCTGTCCAGATTCGTGTATACTGTAGCTCATTTGTGTACTGTACTGAGAGTGTTACACATTGGGGTCTTTTATACTGTACTTACCATGAAGCAATACACTAAAGTTGTGTCTGGATGAGGATGAGTTTTAGACAGACATGGGGGGGGGGGGGGGGAGGCTTCCGTTAGTAGGTTGGGAAAATTAGAACTGTCTGGGGTGAGATAATTAGGCATTTCATATATATATTTGGAATTGTTGTTCAGTTGTTCTTTATATACAGTAGTTTCGGTTTTTTCTTTCCAGTAAGTATGAAGGAAAACCATACTGTGGAGAACTCCCATAAAACTGTAAGCTCTGTCCTGTAAAGTCGTGAGGGTTCCTTAAAAAGTATTAACATGAGGAACAAGCAGAAAAAAAGCCAAATTTTAGTCTATTTATCAGAGAGGAAAGATGAAATCCATACTAGATAAGAAAAGCTCTAGACTACCCATGGACTGAGAACAAATTCTGTTATTGCAGTGTACAAAATGGTTATTTCCTTCATTTAATATCAAAAGTACATTCTTACTAACTTTTTAAAGCGTCAACCAGCTACAAGTCAGCTTCATACAGTGTAGGCATTAGTAATGGGGGCTGTTTTTTCCTCGTTAGTGACGTTATCTTACTGCAGGCATTAAAATGCACTCAAAATACTCAGTCCCAGCCGGAACTATCCGGCCGGAACTTCAAAAAAAGTTCCGGTTTCGGCCGGATCCAAAATTTCAGTTCTGGTGCAGCCCTAGTTTCAGCCAATCTTACTGGAATAAAAAGCCTTTTCTTGGGTGAAGCTTGTCTCTGTAGCCCAGTTAAACCAACCTTGTTGCTCTATTGAGCAGAATAGTCTTTGAAGGGGACAAACGCCTTTAACTTTATTGATCTACCTAAAGAGGAATAAATTCTGTGATAAATTCTGAAGACAAACTCCTTGTATAAAGGCCCAATTCTCTCTCCCCAAACAATTCCAATTCTCCTAACTGTAACTTCTCGTAGTACAGTACTTATGCTCCTCCCTTGTACGAAATTCATCCTCATCCAGACACAATCTCAGTTTATTGCTTAAGGGTGAGCATAGAGAAGCTCAATGCTTTTAATGGAAACACTCTCAACACAGTTCATGCTGTGTAATATAAGCTTTGGTACTTTGCATTGTTTGAATTAGCAGTCAATCAAAGAGCTGAGCCAGTTGAGAGTTTCTGTTACCCCATACAAGAAGTGTAGTTTGGGGTGAGGGGATTGGCCCTTTAACTTTGTTGATCTCAAGATACCTAAACAGGAAGTTACAGGATCTGATAGTGATAGAGATATATCTGGTACAGATGTATACTGTATCCCAGGTTTTCCTGTCATTCAGTACTGTACAAAACATTAGAGTTCACATGATCAAACATTTTCATTTTACAGTATACAGTAGCTTATGGTACTCACAGCATCATGTCTATTCATAATTATAGACATCAAGTACTCTATGCAGAATGACTTGAGCTCAGTGTGCATGTTTAAAAATACAAATCAATTTTAATATTTCAGGTGACCAGAATGGAAGTGCTATCTTCTGCAGTAGTGGAGAGAAGAAGTACAAAGTAGAGATTGTTGTCACAAAGCAGTTCAAGCAGAAAGCCCAGGAAGTTTTTAATACTGAAAATGGAGGCCACTCCAAGTTTGAGAAGAAGGCAGATGGGTAAAACATCTCCCAAAATTGACAGAAATTATGTCACTCAGTTTGTCAGGATCAAGGAGGGGAACTGTGAGCAATTTCCCTCTAACTTGCATCCCCCCTCCTCTGTACACGAAAAATGTGCCCTTTCCTTACTATAAGAAACTATGTGAGAGCTTATTTTTCAGACACATTGGAACTTCTTTTTAACCCCTCCTTGAGCTACTGTAGAATTTGGATCCATTCTTGTTTCATATCCAAAATAAATCAAAATCCTGTACTGTAGAGAGGTTTCTTGACACAGAGCATTTAGTCAATCATCATGCCAGGCCCTCCTCTCTGCTCTGTCTGCTACTCTCAGACTGTAAACAACTCATTACTGTAGTACAGGTCTTTAGGGATGGTTGCCAGTGATGCAGTACTTTACTCTCGCAGTGATCATGTGACAACTTTATGAGGAAAATGCATTCAGCACTGTCTAATGTACGTACAGTATATGGGAGGTTTGCTGAAGAGAGTTAAGTGGAGGTAACAACCTTTTAGTGGAGGAAAGTGCAAATGCCAAAAAATTTATCCAGGGGCATATCTACAGTAAGAAGTTGGAATAAGGGGGTGGGGATGCAAGATTTGATTAATCACTTTCCCTGGTGTGGGATTTAAAGAGAGGGAACAGATGCAAAGTGATGCTATCTTTGACATGTTTTTTTAAAAGTGTATTTAAACACATGCAAAGGCCAAGGGCTGTTTGCAGCTGTTGCCAACCCATCCCCACTCAGATCCATGTTTGTAATGTATGGCCGATGGTCCTGCTAGGAAAATGTTAACTTGCAGTATGCATGTTAGTTAATTTTAAATACAGTAAGTAGGCTCATGCCTTATTTTCATTTGGAAATCCTTGAAAAAGTTTCAACACCTTTTCATCCAGTATCTCCACAACTGGAAGAAGGGCGGTAAGGAACACTACTGTAGATTTAGCTATAAGCTGGTTAGAAATCGAGGGCTAAAACCCCATCTCACTCACTCCATCCAGTATAACCATTTCCCCACATGGCAGCATCAATTGTGTTGGGCTCCACTCTCTCCCCAGTCAGACAAATCTGGACAAATACTTTGCAATTACAGCATAAACACAAGAAATTCATGCAAGGCCCATGTGATAATTAAAGAGGCAATTGGAGTTCGTTTTTAAAAGTTTTCCATGACTATAATTCTGCACCATAATTTTACTTTGAGTTGAGTACATTGATTACATTGAATTTGTCAAATTTCTGGTATCAGGGTATTTGAAAAGGAGGCAAGAGAGACAACTACTGCAATAAGGGAACGAAAAGACTGAAATTTGCTACCTAAATTCAGTGGTTGAAAACACCTCATGATATGCATTTTCTTTTTGCATAAATTTGAATTCTGGAAGTTTATGACCCTTTCACTCATATAAGGTTTTGATTCATTCATAGTTAAATTAATATTGAAGTTTGAACCAGTTGTAATACCATACTGTATAAAGCCTTTTTGTCTTCACAGATCATACCACTGGAACATCATCTGTGACAAAGAAACACTCAAGAAACTGTCAGCCGCTCTCTCTGCAAAAAAGGTGGAGAGGAACACACAAATTACCAAGTTGTATCCTGTGAGTTGGCCATTTTGGAATTTGTTACTTCTTTACAGACTCAGAAGAATTAGAAGAATATTTGAATAGTGTTCCTTGGGGTGTAAACCACCAATGATCTCAGGGATTTATGCAGCTGTTTTTAAAATCCACCCAAAAATAAAATGCAAGTAGGAATTCTTTTTTCAAAAAAGAAAATATGTGCAGGCTGCCTCTGCTCTGTTCCATAGAAAACTCTGGACAAATAAAGAGTGAACATCCATGTGCAAGGATGCAGCTATAGTGGGCATTGCTGGGTGGTGAAACCCCTGGACTCGATACCCCCCCGCATCTCAGACAAACACACATCTCCCCACCTACCAAAATCTGCCTACCTAGATCTAAACTACTGTAATTATCCCTTAATTTGCTCCCTAAATTATGGCTGAAAAATGGGGTAGATGCCATGGGGTAGGGAGGTGATTTCCCCCATATCATACACGTACCCAACACTCAAATTTGGCTAGCTACAATACATCCCTGTCCATGTGATTACTCCTGAAATGAACAATTAATTAAAATATTATCCAATATACCAGCTATTGTGCTTCTGCCATAATTTTATTAAAGTAGAAGATGACACTTCATTGTACTTCATTCAGTAGCAATAGACAACTATGTCCTTTTTGCACAGAATTGAAGTAAGGAAATCCCCCTGAATATGAATGAAGAGGCCACCCCCTACCCATGAGCTCCCCTCCTCCACCCCTGAGTCAACTCCTTACTGTGAACACTGTCTGGCTGTGTGTGTGTGGGGGGGCTATGTGTACCTGTGCTATATTAAAGAAAAGGTTGAATATGTCATGGTATTAAACATGTATGGTAGTGTTATGTTATGTAATATTATCCTTCAGGAAATTTTCTACCAGAAAGATTTAGTCATGAGTTCTAATTCTACCAACTTAACTACCAAGCACTCCCCATTGTAGACAATACATAAATGGTAGATACTTCTTTGAAGGTAGTGATTGTATGGCTTTAAGGGAAAATGCAGGTATCCAAGTTTGGATAAGTGTAGTATTCTGTTGGATTTCATGATTTGCTCTTGAGAATCATGTGTCAATATATTTCCTTCAAAGTTAAAAATTTTTGAAGGGTGACTCATTGGTTAACCTTGAAGGAACAATGTGTGACCATCCTGAAATATAATAAAATATATTCTTGGAAGTATAATAATAAGAAAAGTGTGAAGTTTAACTGTTTTTGATTCCTTGCCGAAGGCAGGCAAGGAATCTATGCGATGGTGATGTCGTGTGTGTGTGTGTGGGTTTGTCTTTGTGTAAAACAGAGGACCTAAACAATAGACTTCCAGGTCCTCGGTAGTAAATTCAAAAGATTTCTCAAGTCCTCGGTTGTCTAACAATAGACAGTCTATTGTGAAGGTTAGGGTTAAGTAAGCAGACACAATGGAGATAACAATGAAGTCCTCAGTTGTGTGTAAAAACACGACTGTATGTATGTGTGTGTGTGTGACGCCTGCTTGTAAACACGATATCTCAAGAAGGGTAACTCTGAGAGATCTCAAACTTGGCAGGTAGATTGCCCACATTGAGTAGAAGGTCCCTATTATTTTTGGTGGAGGTCAAAGGTCATTTGGGGTCACCAGGGGTCAAATGGTAAATACCTTGGAAATTGCTTGTAAACACGATATCTCCAGAAGGAAAAATGTGAGTGATCTCATACTTGCCATGCAGATTGCCCATATTGAGTAGATGATCCCTATTGTTTTTGGTGGAGGTCAAAGGTCATTTGGGGTCACCAGAGGTAAAAAGGTCAAAACCTTGTAAACACTGTATCTCAAGAAGGGTAACTGTGAGGGCTCTTATACATAGCATGTGGATTGTCCATGTTAAGTAGATGACCCCTATTGTTTTTGGTGGAGGTCAAAGGTCATCTGGGGTCACCAGAGGTCAAAACATCAAAACTTTGTAAACAGTATATCTCAAGAAGGGTAACTGTGAGGGATCTCATACTTAGCATGTGGATTGTCCATATTGAGTAGATGATCCCTATTGTTTTTACTGGAGGTCAAAGGTCATTTAGGGTCATCAGAGGTTAAACCTTGCACACACTTTATCTCAAAAGGGTAACTGTTAGGGTTAATATTCATTAGTGCATAGGGTGAAGAGTTTTGAATGGCATGGGTAATGTAAGAAAGCTTTTGGAATCCACTTCATTATGTAAATGATCAAGTTAGGTAATTTCAAAATATGTACTGAAGCAATCTCACTGTATTAAGAATGTCTAAAGTGCATAAAAGTGCATTTGGTACAGTATTTATGTTGATTTTGGTGTAGAGTTTTGCCCTATAACATTTAGTGCCAGTATTAATATGCATAAGAGTAAGTGGGTAGAACAAAATCTGAAAAAGTTAAAAAGGAAAAAACTGTTCATCAGGCTGACATGTTAGTTAATTTATCTTTGTCATAGGTATGCTGATTTTGCCATAAGTATCTCGGCCTATAGATTTTCATGAAATATGTGAGTTAAACAAAGGCTGTATGAGGGTTATTTGGGGACATAGTCTGAACATATTGGAGAAAGCTTCTATGCCCACAAAGCAGAGGAATTGTTCAGTGGGGAACTTCATAAGTGTAAACTTTGAACAGATCAAGTGCTCTGTATGATGCCCAACATTTCTTTTAGAACATACAAGCATTGTTTCTTCCATAACCCTAAAGAAAATATGAAGATAACATTAAATTTAGTATCAAAGATTGTTAAAAGTTACAGACAAACCTTGTGCCACTGTCCTCATAAGGACATGGAAGTGGGAACTAGATAATTAAATACACCACGGGTAATTAGTTTTATAAAAAGAACTAAATAACTGATTATTTGGATCAAATACCCCTGAGCATGCTTGAACTGAGATTGCCTAATTGAATGAATCAAATTGTAACTGACCCACCAGAGTCTGTGAAAATTGCTGGTCACTGTTATCTTTAATACCTAATTCATCACAATTGACTGCCAGTGTCCTGAGGGGTTTTCTCATCGAATCATACAGCTCAATGGCTTCAACCATTTCCTCCCTGTCTGGAGATAGTGTCTGACACTTATTTAGCCCTCTCAGTAAGGCTTGTTTTTCAGAAAGTACTGTAGTTCAGGTTATCAAAACTAGCATAATAGTATCTACTGTGTATCAAACAAAGGACACTTGACTTGTTCTCCGTTATGTGGTGTTCCTACCAGCAGACAATTTAAGGCAAATTACAAATCTTGTTAATTTCTGGGTTATTAGGGTTCCCATTTTTTGTTAATTTTCAAGGATATCATAGTCATTGGGAAGGGCATTACACCAAAAAACAAATACAAAAGGACCACCACTAACAGCCAAGGTTACACCTTTCTATTGAGATGTCTCTACTGTATGTTCCAATTTATGGATGACTGTTAGGATAAGGGCTTGTTGTAAAAATAACCTCAATGCAGTCAACTTTTTGGATCATAGAGACATCATTATATAGAGAGCTTATCCTCAATACCCAAAATTTTGATATAAAGGAGCATGCTTCAAATATATCTATTTATCAAGTTAATATACAACATAGTTGACCAGCATCATAACTGCGTGGGAGATTTCTCTTCTTTGTGGAGGTCAAAGGTTGGGGTCACAAAAGGGCAAAACCTTGAAGACATGACATTTTATGTGGTTATTGAACTGTGGATGGATCTCATACTCAGGTTGTGAATTGCTCATATTTAGCTTGTTGATGGTCTTTTTAGGTAGTTGCTCCCTATTGTTTTAAGTGAGTGTGAAAGTTCATTTTGGGTCACATGATCTCAAAAGGTTTTGACCTTACTAGTATACCTCAGTATTTGTGCGGATCTCATGCTTGTCATGTGGGCATCCATGTTCATTATTACAATATATCATATGGCAAGGAATCGCTAAGCCTCTACAGTAGGCTTTCTAGTTATTTAAATCTGTTGGGGTGACTACTGTACTTTTACCCTTTAAAATGCATGGAGTGATGGAACATGGATCAAGCATGTTCAATTATGCCAATGTCTTACAACACAATTGAACTCTTATCATGGAAAGAGCCACACCACTAGTACTGCAGCTGACACAACATCTTGTTGCTTGATGTCATTGGTAGGCATGGCAGAGCGGGACAAATACTGGAAGGGTTGGGTGCCAGCAAGACTATTCAAGTGAAGGGCCACTATCAGTTGGCCAGAGCATACATGAAAAGTTTTGACTTAAAGACCCCCACCCCCATGGCCAGAAAGGGCACTTCCTGAATGTTTTGAGGTTCATGTACTTACTTCTGAAAGCCACACTTTGCAAACATTAGAGGCTGTACATACCTTAAGATCCCAAGACCCTCCAGTTCCACTTCCATTGTTCATTGGTTATCCTGGCATTGCTATCCAAGCTTTTGGTGAAAGCTTCAACTGTGCCAAAACTGCTCTGTATGTCATTTTTTACCTTAACCTTGAAATATCATTTCTTTTCTCAAAGTATAAATCAATGAGTCTCAGCTTTCTGTTGTAGTTCATGAACATGTTTCCTTGCCTTAACCTTCAAATCATCCTGTATTCTTCATATTTTCAGGAGCCATGCTCGGAAACTGGCGCTGGTCGTTTCGTGGAACTTGCTGAATCTTTAACAGTTAAGGATTGTGTTCAGAAGATTAAAGGTCACTTGGAACAGGAGCATTTGCAACTAGCTTTGGGCAAAGGGAAAACTATGGGTAAGTAGAGGCCAATTTTGTGTTCTGAGACTTTTGTATTAATTTGGGCCTTCACTGGAAAAATTGAGTAGCATTTTCACCATGGAATTTTATTGCAAAACCTCTTCTGAAAAAGCTGTAGTTGGTCAAAATTTTCTCAAAAAAGAATTACGGAAAGAAATTCTTTTAAAAGAACCTAGTAATACTTATGCTCTTCAGTTTAATGGCAAAAGATTGGGCTGTTGTATTATTTTCATGACAGAATTAATTAGTCTACAGGCATGTTTGCAGGACATACATCTATCTTATTGTCATGTTGCAATCTTCATTTGAAAGACTTTCAAAACTCTCCAATGCCCATGGGAAGATTCATACTAATTGACAGTAAAGCAATATCTTTTACATGTTCCCACAGTGAGGACTTGTAAAGTAGATTGGCCCAGTGGCTGCCAATTTTACTTCTGGTGCAAATTTATAATTTACATTTCTCAGTCCTGAGTATTCCTAATTATCATCCCAGACTTCATAATGGTTTTTCTGCTTCCTTACATCCAACCTGGTTTGTCTTGTCACAGATTTTACTTTGATCATAATAATTGGCACTGACAAATAATGATGATAACTTCATGATTTCCTGTCATCATTTAAATAAGATATTACATTAACTAGTATATGTGTGCTACTGCTTCATGGGTGCAGGTCAACCATTGTAAATGCATGAACATCTGTGGTTGTAAACTGGAGCGGCACCAGTTTGTTTTGTATTTGGGGGGGGGGGCTGGGTGGGGCAAAGCATGGGTTGAGTGCTTCTTTTTCTTCTTTTTCCTTCTTTTCCCTCTCTTTTCACATTTTCTTGTAAACACATGGGGTCCTGACTGTGCCCCTCATTATAAGTAGTGACATGCACTGAAAAGACTGAAACTTCTCAGGAGATTAACCTAAGAGAACTGTAAAACCTCAGAGTCCCCAGTAGCTCTGAGGCTCTACAGTAGCATGCAGTATATTTGGTTGAAAAGTCCACAGGGGAGGTACATTATTTATTTTTGCAATTATCCTAACTCCCAATCGACATAACTTGGTGGGCAATGTTTTGGGGGTGAGGAAGGATTAAATCTGCCCCCACACGACCCCCTGTAGTGCTTCCTTAAATTGTTGGGGTTAGCAGTTCACTTCATAACTTATATTGGTCATAAGGAAGGCAAGTCCTTGATGTTTTCAAACCATGCTTTATCTGATTTTCAAACTAAAATTTCCTGCAAACTGAACCATGTTTCAACAAGTCCATACTAACCACAAGACATCTAATTGACATTTTTCTTTACTTCAAACGGTAGTCATATCGAGTGGTAGAACAGATACTACAGTACCGTTCTTCCAGTCCAATTTCTCATTTCCTTTATACTGCTTGTGGTGAGAAAGAACAGAAGTAGAAGGTAACTAGATTGAAATTCAGTTGATATGAGCAGGAAATAGTCGTTTATGCTTAACTGTATTATAGAAAGTTACCGTTAACCATCTACTGTATGCATGCTTACCCTGTAGATTATATTACCTGGCAAAGAGATCCATTGCACAGGAAGTTGTGATTGGAAGTTGATGAATCAACCTTTATGAGCCTTACTGATAGGTTTCATAGCAGGAAAGGTTGTTGCAAAAATCCTAGCTATGCCATTGTGACATTGTAATGTTGATTTCTTTTCCCTAGAGTCTTCCATTCAGTGTGTAGCTGTCTGTGCTGGTTCTTGTGGTCAAGACAGCCAACTTGTGCGACATATTAATATTTGAATTCTTTTCCCTAAGAGTCTTGCATTCAGATTGTAGCTCACTGTGTTGGTGCTGTTGGTAAAGTTGTGGCTATGTCAGTGTGACATGTACATGTTTGAATTCTTTTTCCTCAGTCTTCCATTCAGAATTAAGCTGTCTGTGCAGGTTCTGGTGGCAAAGTCCTGGCTGTGCCAGTGTGACATAATGTTTGAATTCTTTTTCGTCACAGTCTTCCATGCAGAATGTACAGTAGCTGTCTTTACAGGTTCTGCTTGCAAACTCCTTGCTATGCCAGTGTGACATAATGTTTGAATTATTTTTTTCCTCAGAGTCTTCCATTCAGAGTGTAGCTGTCTGTGCAGGTTCTGGTGGCAAAGTCCTGGCTGGTGTTAAAGCTGACCTTTATTTGACTGGAGAGATGTCCCATCATGAAGTACTGGCTGCAGTTGCCAATGGAACCAGTGTCATCACATGTAACCACAGCAACACAGAGAGAGGATTCCTGAAGAGCTTCAAGACCACTGTGGAAAATTTGGTGGGAGAAAATGTGACTGTGCTCCTTTCAGAGGTTGATGCAGATCCTTTGAAAGTTGTTTAGTTTCCATGACAACAGTCCAAAAATTGAGTTCAATAATAGGCCAGTTTGACAATTTGTTGTCAGATGGAATTGTGAGGCAAGGCATGGAGTCTACAAACTGAGCTGAGCACAAGGTGTACGTAGCTCTTTTTTTTTTTTGCAGTATGCACATACAACACTAAGCATAAATCTGTCTAGCCAACCTGAATGAAAATAGGGCCTTAGTCTTACTTTAGGCAGATTAAAATGCATATTTTTACATCAAAAATGCAATTTAGACACTGTGTGTTGCATAGAACCACACTTAAGTTTCCTTCTTATGTTATCCATGGATGAAGAAAGAATGACTTCACTAAATTTTAATGTAAACTCAAATTTGAAACATGTGTTGTAGATGCTTGATTGGTTTGCTTATCCCACAATTTGAAGGATATGCCCATGTGCATAGTCACCAAAATGAATTATTGAACTTGCTTATCATAGAAGTGCTGTTCTGGAAAGTCTGTGTCAGCTGTTCACCTTAAGCTTGTACATAAGTTTTATTCCTAGAACGTTCAATACAACCTCAATTTTTTTTCTTCTCATAAAACTGCTTTGTACTATTTTAAATGATGCTACTGTACTTTCTTTAGATGCCATCTGTTTTTTAAAAAACTTTCCTTTGCTTGGTTCAATCCTTGAAGTGGGAAGGTTGAACGCAAAAAAAAATGCAAGAAATATGGTTCATACCTCTCAGCTTCACTGAAGGAAGAGTAGGGGGAAACATAGCTGAACTGAACAGTGTGGACATGCAGTGCTCTGCACACCATTGTCCAAGGAGGGCATGCAGAAGACCGTCCCTGTAGCTCATGGAATTTACTGTATTTTTTTCTGTGTTAAGATGTTTGTAGTCCACACACAAAGGTCTGTTATTGTTAAAATTCCACACATGTGCACAAGTGTCCCCCTTGGTACTTACCGTCTGTACACTTTATGGTGAGAGCTCAATGGAAAAATGGCTCTTGGAAGTTGAAAAAGGGGCGGTGGGGAAAAGAAGGGCATCGTGCTTGACCACCAATTCTACAACACCCAGCCCACAAGGTTTTTTACTTGTAAATATGCATATTCAATTTAAAATTGCTCTTTCCCTCTTAGGCATATATTTGCCCATGTCATTCCTGTCTGTCATTAGAGGTGATGTAAGGTTAGGACTTGCACTCTGTTTCAACTGTATGAGGAATTGGACTTGTACTTGTACCATAACAATTCGAAACTGTATTTAACCCTTACTTTTTTATGTAGTTCACAATACGTAACACATTTGTTTTAGTGTGACGTTTAGCCTCATCTAAATAATTTACTAACAGTCATGATTAGTAGATGCAATTGACTCTCGTTGAATAGCTCTAAAATCAGTATGAAGATAAAATGCAATTGTAATGCAGGGTGGGCTTATATGATACGAAATGTTTTAATTATATTTTTTGTAAAAATATGTTATAGATGTATGGTGCAAGATTAACTGATTTGAAATGTATTTGGACCTCTTGGGAGATCTTGTGATTTGTTTTAGCTAGATATCTGGACCAAGACCATCACTTATGTAATAGCAGACAGTCTGATCATGATATGCTTTAATATGAGAATGGCCTCAATATGATCAGAAGCCCTGGCTACGAGTAGCCAGGGGCCTGGGCCGGGGGCCGGGGCTTCTGATCATATTGAAGCCCTTAATTGCCTAAACAGGATTGTATGAGGAAAAATTTCCTTTGCAAATGTTGTTTATCAACACAGATTTTCAAAAAAAAATCATTTGATACCTTAGAACAGAATCTTTCCATTTTTCGTTTTGTATCTGCAGAAATTTGTCATAGCTGTCACAGTTTTTAAGAAATACCTGGTTTGACCACTGGTTCATGACACCAACTATATGATGATATGTTTCAGAGAATCCCAATAACTAAGGCAATTTACCCATTTGATCCCCTGATGCTGATCACCCAAAGTTGGATCAACTTGAAAATTCTGTGACCAGCCACAAGACTGTTCTAATGTGATTGCCTACACAAGACCTAATTGCCTCCTCCAGTTCAAGTGACAGGAAGTTGCATCATTGAAATTATGTATGCAGGTTACATGTTTACACAAATTTACAGAAATACATCATTGATCTTGGGTCACCTTGATCCCCTGTTTTTCCCACTTGTGGGGATCAAACTCTAGGGATCTGATCCTGGGAATGAAAGGGTTCCCATTTACAAATTGATCCCTGTCATGGGGTCAGATTCAAATCTGATCCCTTGCTTGTACTCTTACCCCTTGTAGGCGGGTATACACTCGAAGGGTTTTAATAAGATTGTAACTAAGAACAATTGTAGTAGGTGCTGACAAAAATGGGATAAAATTATTTGTGGTGTACTGAAAGGCAAAATCACTTCTCAGTTTTATAGGAGATAAACTATCATCAAATGTCAACCTTCAGGACTATTGGCACATGGTCAGTTAATCTGTATTGTGGTAAGACATTTTGACAACTTTGGGACAATTTACGAAATAGAGGTTTTTTTATTAAAAATAAAATTATAATAGACAGTGGCATTTTGCATGTGAGAATCATGGAATGACATGTGGTCACCAATGTATTCTGGTTCTGTTCTTTTAGAGTTAGGCAGGATTTTATGCCTCGACTAGTAATCATAATCCAGCGGCTCCCACATCCCTATTTTTGAGCAGATGGGGGAAGGGGGGTGGGGATTGTCTTCCCTACTTAATTGCTTACACAGAGAATCATGCCTAATGCCAGTAGTTTCCCTTTTTTAAAGCCTTTGGTATGACACGACATGGGAACTAGAGCCGAAGCAGTGGCAGCACTAGAATGTGAAAAGTTGGGGGGGGGGGGGAACTTTGGCCAAAGGATCTCATTGGGGATAGCAAAGATTTTTGGGCAAAACCAAGTCCAAAATCCCTGCTTCAGGAGGTCCAGAGGGCCAAGCCCCTGACAACCTTGAGATTTTAGGATATCTCTGGATGAAAAATCAAGTCTCAGGAGAAGTGTATTACTTTTTAAGTTAACCCAACTACTTACTGACCTTACTTGAGGGGGGGGGGGAGCAAGAACAAAATCGAGGGGACAAATTCCACCTCTTCTCCCACTGCATTGCTGCCACTGAGCCCATGGTTCCCGCTGGTAAGAGCCGAGGATGTTCTGCTCTTACGAAATCAACCACTTAACCTTTATTGGCAAAGTGGACTCTTCGACTAGTACTGTGAGGTCATAGGTAAGTTTATGGGCTTTTTAATTAATACTAAGCTAATAGGCTTTCATTTAATAATTCACATATATATATTTATTTATATTTATCATGTGAAGGAAATATCAACAATTAGCCAACGTAAGATACATTAAGTTCCAGAAGTGTTATTGTGCAGTTTGTATGTCTTGTTTGGTGTGGACTAAAATTATCAGACACATACCTTCCCCTTGGAACTCTAGCTGCAAGGGTTGTGCACCATTTTGGTGGGCAATACAGGCACTTTGGAGCTATTCACTTGCACACATACCGGTTCAGCAATTCCCTAGGTTCGATGTTCTCCCTTTTTTATCCCGATGATTTGGCGATGATTACAAGGTTCGTTATTTCCTGGGTTCGATGTTCCCAGAAGTGCGGATGTTCATAAGATTCGGGAAGAGTTAACTTTGGAAACATGATTGACATAGCCCCCTTCCGAAGAGTGCTCCAAAATTTCAGTTAACATGAAAATTTAGAGAACTTATTCTTCCTTCATCTTTATCTTGGGAGTATAACAAAAAATACATTTTAAACTGCCACAAGGTCGGACAGAGACCCATTTTTTCGTTTGTGTAGGATATACTCATAGAATTATGATTTGTGTTGTATTATGTACGTACTTCGCAAAAAGAAGGAAATGCCGAACATCATGTGCTTAGATCGGGCCAAATTACTCGCTGTCAGAATTGATAGACAAGCAATAAGTGTCAGTGAAGGGTGTTGTAACAGTTTATGGGGCAAATACCAGTGAACATCGGAGGGTAAGGACTAATATAAGGAAAGTCCTAAGGTTCAGGCACACTAAAAGGTAGACCTAGAGTTCTTCCATGGGAAGTTTAAATGTGGCACAATGTTTAGAACACAAGAGAGAAAAAAGTGGAAAGTTTTACATGTACATTAAGAAAAGGCTTGAGGTTACCATTTTTGTTGAAAACACCAGTTGTGTGGAAAACTATCATTTTGACCTTTATCTGAAAACATAAAAGATGTGGATAAAAATGGGGTGTATCTTTTCCAAAGTAGTTGATTGCTTCTCACAGTCCTCTGCTACATGGTCACCAGGTCCACATTTATTTATTTTTACTCTTCTTGGGAGAGAATAGACATACGGGAGAATTTCAGTTTGGGAAGGGACTAAAGATTCTTTGCTTGAAAAATGTAACCCTACACGAAAGACTAAGTCAATTTGGGCAACCATTACTATTTGGGCGAAGCGAAGAGACATGCATCTCAAAGTCGCAAAGTACTCTATTACATTTTGTTAACAGTTCCACACCCATAGCGAAGTAGTTCTAGAAGCTAAAAGGAAAAAACACCTTCACAAAACTATCGATTGAAGGCGTATTTAGTTATATATGACTCGGTTGTACTGAATTATTAAATACGCTCTCACCGAATAAGCAAAACACGCTCACCATTGAAGTAAATCTCGCCAACAAATCTTAAAGCAGCATTCATAGTTTGTCTTTGTACAATATTTTCACAACCTTGATTCCGCACCACATTTGCACATTGACATGAAACATGATCCGTAATGGCGGTTTAACGTCTTGATTGGTTACAGAGAGTGGGCAAAAGATAATGTTGGCGGATGTTTTCGGACGCAGCGCGAAACTGAGCTAAAAGCGCGCATGGGGTGCAAGTCCAGAGAGCTCTGAGCATTTAGCAAATCTCTGGATGAAAAAATTACATCTATGGAAAGGTATATTATTTTTTCGGCTTACCCAACTCCTTACTGACTTAAGTTGGAACTAGTAGGGGGGGGGGGGGGCAGTCTAGGGGAAAATGCCCCTGTTGCGCCGCAGCGCCGCCACTGGTCACAGAATAGTGGATGCTGTCTAGTCTTAACATCTCTATGGAATTCCAGACAAATGTTCAGAAATTTTCATTGAACAGTACGGTAATTAATATAAAATTAACGTCCTATTCCGGTAAACTATCAGATCAGAAGGGAAGATGATCGAGGTGCTGAAATGAAAGGTTTATGACTCTCTCTGTCAAACTCTGATTACGCCTTTAATTTCTGCTCGCTCCTAAAGCAAGGGCGTCGCTTCTAAAGTAACATACTCTTAAATATTGAATGTGCACCTAGATGGGAGGAAATCCTTACTGCTTTCCCATAGATTAGTGCCACAGTAGGGAGTTGATAGAGACGACTCCGATGGTCAAAGTCGGCCAAACAAGAATTTGAACTAATCCATTTGATATCCACGAGCTTAGCAGCTCCCACACAAAAATCTTCTAAGTCTGCAAAAGAACGTCCAGGACTCATGAACTGAATTCCAGATTGCTTAATAAAATGTATATCGCTTTTCCTACGAGCTCTGTAGGCTATGTTCCCAGAATCGGAACGGAACGGAAAAAGTCTCCCGGCCGAGAAAAAACCGGAACTGACGATGAACAGAAAGGCGAAAACTATTTACAGTGACAATAAACAACTTACAACATACAATAACAGTAAACTATCGAAACGGGTAGGGCGACTAGTGACAGTGACGATGGCAGCCTGGTCAATATTTCGACGTCCTTATCCGAAAGTCCTTTTTACATTCTGACATGGGTTGCTCCAGTCGGATTAGCCAAAAAGTGTCAAATCATTTGGCATTATTTGGCTAATCCGACTGGAACAACGCATGTCAGAATGTAGAACTCAAATCTGTTACAAGCTCGGTGCTAATCCTATTAACACATCTCTATGTTCTATCGATCAATCAAGTTCCTCCACTCGTACCGCGTCGGAGCGTCGTCCATGCATAAGGTCTACCCCTGTAGACCAAGGAATTACATACATGGGCAGAGCATGTAACGTGTACGTCCTATCCGTATGTCGTCGCCACCGACTGGGACAAAAAAGGCGCACCAAGATGGCCGCCGTAAAGCTACAATTTGTGTGATTTAACAACGACTCTGAAATATTTTAAACAAAATTTAAACTTAAATGGGAAACAATATCATATTCCTGCAATAAGTGAAGTGATTGTGACCTTACCTTGCCATATTTCATAAGTATTTCAACTTCATTGTAAAAAGCTGGGGGTTGACATGAGCAAGTTCAAAGTCTCACACAAAAACATGCTGACAGACGGCCATCTTGGTGTGCTTTTCACACGACCGGTAGCGACAATCCACCGTGCAGTATGCTATGTCCAGGAAGTCTGTGCTGTGGACCTTTAAAGTAGTTAGATCATTCCGTTTGTACAATGTTGGCACTCCGGGGGTTGGACATTTGCTCCTCAGATTGTGTCCTCTCTGCAAATTACGTCAGTTAGGAGTTAGGGTAACCGAAAAAATAAATAAAATACCTCTCCTGAGACTGAATGTTTAATCCAGAGATATGGTAAAAACTATACTTTCAGTGGCTTTGCCCCCTGGAACCTCACATACAGGATCGCTGGCTTCGGGCGCGGTATCGCGCTGCGTCGAAAATTTTTGCACCTCAACATTTTTGCTTTGTCTTCCTTCCAATTTTGGCATTCTGGCTCCACCACTGCGTGTATAAAATATATTACAACAGCTTTTACCCTGGAGCACTGAAGACGTTTTGGTTTGGTTAGGAGTTGAAAGGCGAACCGAAAGTGTGCCACAAAGCCACTGCACTCACAAGAAACAAAGTCCTTTGAGTTAGGCTAATTTGTCCAACTTCCCACTTGCCCATGTTTTTGTGTCAAACAGAAAATTTAACCCATAGTATCGTATGTGCCACTTGAATTGTCGGCTGTTAACATCTCCGTAAGAAAATGATGCCGTAATACCACAATTCTTTGCATCTCAGTTATCGTCAACTCGTATTCCTCGTATTGAGGGGATGTTTTTGTTAAACTTCACACAATTTAAATTCAAAATGCTTCTATCTTTGGGAAAATTAAACTGATAATAATGGTCAAGCCTGTGTAATGGTAATAAAGACAGGGCTATTTGAGATGGATGGCACTATATGTGGTCACGAAGCTTTTATACGGGGACATTTTGGCCTTATGAATTGACCACAGTATAAAACCTTCTCCATACCCCCGTTAGTCGCGCAAGTGCAGAGAAAATCGAAGTGCTCCGAAATGTACGTGTTCCCGTTAAATATCATTGCCATAGACCCCTTTCCGAATAGCTATTACAAAGAATTGTGGGATCGAAAATCTTGGTGTATGTCTTTTTTTGTCAAAATGTCATAAAAAACCGAAACGTAGGCCTACCAAAACCCTATCCCACAAATCGTTTGTTAATGCTGTTTGTCCTAAACATGGACAGAGGATACTGCAGGGTACATTGGGGCTACCGTAGTGTGAATAAAATCGCACCAAAATGGCCGTCTGCTATGTTTTTGTGTGAGAGCTTGGACTTGCTCAAGTATATTTCCATATTTTGCAAGAAAGCTGAAATATTTTTAAAACATGGTAAGGTAAGGTCAAAATCATTCCACGTATTGCAGGAATATGATATTGTTTCACATTCAAGTTAATTTTTTGCTTCAAATATCACAGAGTCGTTGCCAAATCAGACGATTTATAGGTTGACGACGACCATCTTGGTGCGCCTTTTTTGTCCAGTCCCTCAGGCTGGCGACCATCTACGGATAGGACGTACACGTTACATGCTCTGTCCATGCATATAAGTCCGTGCAAAATTTACATAGCGCTCTACACTGACAGTTTCAATTGTACCAATCAGAAGGCATTTGGGTGGTTTGTGGAATTTTGCAAGCGGCAATTTTGCCACTGCGCTTTTCAGGGAGTTGTCAACATTTAGGAAAGGTCTGACGTGGCGTGCGGAAATTTTGGTCCATTTGCCTACTGGCTAAAATTATTATTTTTTCTCAAAAATTGGCAGAACATTTTCCGTTTCCTCTTTGTATTCTTTAATTTTGTTGTGTAATCTGCGACAGTCTGTTAACATTTTGTCTAGTACAGTGCAAGTCGAAAGGAGGGCGGGCTTTATAAATATTTTAGTACTACTTATTTGCTAAAATTTCCTTTTTTGTGTCTATATAAATAACATCAAGATAGGTCAAAAATGTCCAAAATGTCTCCAAGATTTTCGAAAATGACTCTTACTAGAGATCTAAGCATCTTTTGAATGCGAATATGAATTCATGATTTTGAAACGAAAACTTTTAGATCCAAAGTTATCCTAAGAAAACTGCTTCAGTAAAGTCACTCACTCGTAGGAGGAAAATGGGACCAGAGAGCTGGAAGCACATAAGGAGATGCTTTAAATGTATGGATATATCCTTTTGGAGTTAACATTGTGTTAAAATACTTTACCTAATGTTAGGAGCTAAAATAAGTATAAATTAAAATCAGCAAATGTATAGCTTGGAATCGAGAAACTATTAACTACTGTTCATTGAACCATTAATGTATTTTTGTGTATAATGTGCAACTATCTGGATCTGGGAGTTTATTAACCTTTCATAGACTATTTTGTTCGTGGAAAAGACTCATGTTTCATCATGAATAAAGCATTCTTAAGCAAATATCTAACCAATTTAACTATATAGCTCTCAAATGTTACGCAGACACGGTGGTTCAAAGATTACACACTCAGACAGAGAATATGCTGCTTCTTGAATTTCTTGATTGTATTCTTTATGTTGTCTTCTGAGTGGAGTACTGTAATTACTTTCCCGAAACAGTCGTTTCCCACTCAAGATACAATTTGCCGAGAAGTATGGTTAACGTTTTATGCTGTCCGGTTAAACAAAAATTTATGTACATACTACACACATACTACATAGCAACCGACTGTTGAATTATATATATGAAAGTAAACCGATAAATCTCTTAAATTGGAAAATGACATTAGCAAAATGATATGGGTGAACGGCTGAGTGTGAATAATTTCTTTTTCACGAATATGCATTGCATGATACGGTTTAACAAGTGAGGACCCTTTGTGTGCGATATTCATCGCATTCGAATACTTCCCTAAACTTCGAAAATGTCCCACTAATCACAGCAAACTATCCACGATTTGTCAATGAATGACCTAAATTTAGAATACACTACTTAGGGGCCGGTGATAACGAAAAATGTGAAATCCGATCAAGAATTTTTCTACGTTGATCAATATTTTTTATTCAGACTTTGTTTTGGGCCTCGCCACTCCAATTCAAGCTAGTCACATGAAGTTTTTAGTCTCCGTTTTTAACCAGTCGGCAGCTGGTTTAAGTCGGGTCCCCCAAGACGTTTTTCCAGTTGTGACTCATTGGCGCGTTTTCCCTAGTCCACCGCGTGTGCTCAGCGCCATGTAAAATGACAGTAGTTTTAATTTTTAAAGTCTTTGGCAAAGGTTCGAACTCCAGACTCCCGGCTGCAAGTCGGATGTTCTAACGGTTTACGGTCAATTCGGCCCCTGGGACAACTCGGCCCGGTCCTTTCAGTCCCTGGACAACTCGGCCACGGAGACATCTCGGTCCCTGGACAACTCGGCAACCGAGACATCTCGACCCCTGGACAACTTCGGCCCCTAAGACAACCAGGCTACCATTGAATAAGCACTACCCTTGTTAATATTAGTACTAACCTTAAGAAATACAAGTACTGTCTGGCTAAGTTGTACTTAACTGTTGTATATTCAAGGTACTGTAACTTGAAACCAAACAGTTTTTCTCTTGTAAACTATTTCACATTTGAAGGGGAAAAATGTTGTCACATGACTCTCAACAGCCAATCAAGTAAAAGAAGGGTAGAAGGTGCACCATCTGACATTATCATAGTCAATGAACCTTGCACATTTTTAGGAAAGGTCCGAAATCAACTTGCGGATTTCATGTCAAAGATATTAGGCTTTTTCGTAAAGGAAGCAGGGTTTGAATTTAACAAGATTGGCCATTATGACCAAGCTTCCCGCCTGCTATTACGTCCATTGAAGGACAGAGAGTACGTGACCAACGTCAGGGCCCTTAGACCATTTACATTATTGTACTGTTATATATGGCTCTACTCTAGACTGGATGAAAAGAACAAATACTACGCATGAACTTAGCCAAAAGGCCGAGAAGCAATTAGGACTGTACATACTGAGTACCACGCGCTCCGGCCCCTTTAAAGAGACTGTTTCGAATGACATTGAATAAATCGATGTTGTCAAATTAAAAAAAAATTATCAGAGTAAGAAATATGAGTCAAATTAGGTTTACTTTGAGCAATGTCTTCAAGCTGAAGATTAGGCTGTGCAAATTTCCTCAAGAATACAATCTCCCAATTCACTTAATACAGCATGTCAATAGTGGCCGAGATGTATCGGTGGCCGAGTTGTCCAGGGGCCAAGATGTCTCAGGGGCCGAGTTGTCCAGGGGCCGAGATGTCCGGGCCGAGTTGACCGGACACCGTTCTAACTACTTCATCACGCAGTCGAGAACTGATTTTTAATTGTCCCAAGACAAACTGTTCTACTGTCTTTCGAGAAGAAATCCATTTTTTTTTGTGAAAATGATAAACGCTGCCTGTCGATGTGGCGACACGAAATAATAATACTTTTTCATTGCATTTACTTAGTCCTCTAATTAATATTCTTAATTCACAGAAGTTGGCAAATTTTTGGCTCTTCTGAATAGAGATATGATAGAGATATAAATTCCCACGGGTCAGTTAAACCTCAGTCTTGGGGTTGGGTAGCGCGTTTCAATCACTTACTTACTGGTGTATTTTTTGGAAATCTCATAGGGACTTTCTCCCTATCGTCTGTCTTCTTCCCCCTCCCCCTCCCCATCCCGCATGCACGGCTCTGTATATTTCAATGTTTCCAGTCTTTGCCACACTTCATAAATCTAGTCATCCCTGATAAGTCTGTAAATCAAAGCAGTGGTGATTAGGGAAGAACAAATGTCGCAAGGGCCAAATCGTTACGCATAATTTGCCTGTTCATTGGCAACATCTATTGTCCTACGACCGTGTTGCAGTCGGGAGGTCGTGAGTTCGAGTCCTGGCCGGATCAAACCGAAGACTTTAAAAACGGAAACTACTGCCAAAGTGCTATGTGCTCAGCATAAGAATTGGGAATACAAGCCAGTGAGCTACAACTGGAAACGAGGCCGTCACGGTGACCGGCTTGAGCATGGACCAATCGGTTAAAAACTGAGTCGTATAACTCCATCTAACCTATAACCGTCTGTTCTGCAGAAACCTCTTCAAACAAATAAATAGATAATTCTACCGTGTTATCTTGAGCAGATATTTGGTATTTTAATGATGGCTTTTTATAACAGTGTTATATGCATACCTTACTTTGTCACATCATTGATTAAATTGTACCCGTAATATGCCCCCCCCCCCCCCAGAGTTTGGTGATTACAGTGTCGCTACACGATAAAGATATCCCATGCAATAAAAAAACAAAACACGTGAATAATTCGTTCAATAAAATTTGGCAAGACCATGTCTTTTAGATTTTGTTTTTAATTTTGTATACCGTACATACAAGTAAGTAGTAAATATGGCTTAATGTATAAGGTACCGCTCTTTTTGAAGGGCGTATTTAGTTGATATCGCTAATGTAATGAGAATGTTGGATGGTACTTCCATGCACGTAACAGATATCGTGTTTGGTCTAATGGTAGAGCATTCGCCTCTCACCCGGGAGGCTTGGGTTCGATTCCAGGTGAAGTACCAAAGACTCTAAAAATGTGATGTAAGTTAGTTGAATCATGATGTTATGGAATAATATTGTAAGTTGAATTAATTAGGTCGTAAATATTTGTAAGTATTATATTTATTTTCCAACCTATGTTTTATACATATGTACATATGTATATATTTTCAAGATGGGAATAAAGTTCTTCCTTAAAAAAAAAAAAAAATGGGTGGTGTTCTGAATAAGCAATGGAGTAGGGAAAACATGCCAGTGAGCCTCACCTGGAAAAAAGGCCGTGGCAGGCTCAACTTGAACCAATAGGTTGGGAACTGGGCCTTCTATCTTACTCCATCTAACCAACTAACTCCATGCACGTAACCATGCATATTGTCAGCTTAAGTAATAAAGTTTCAAATTAAAAAGTTGAGTAGAACTTAAAATTTGAATTCTACGTGCGTCCTGGATCGTAACGTTTTTTTGGTTAATTTCAAAAAATGTCTGGTCCCTTTTAAAAAGTGAATTGCATCGTTGAAGAGTAACTCATGAAACATTTATTTGTGTACAACTTTTTACATTTTGGACGGTTGGGGGCACTGGATTGTTTTCCCAATTCCATTGCTTATTCGGAGCATCTCGCGCAAAATAGGTTCAATTTTTCAAGTTTGGTGTGACTCGACCTGGAAATCGAGTCCTGCCTCTCGCGTGAGAAGCGGATGTTCCACCATTAGATAAACCAGGTTTGGACAAGTTTCAAGAACACATGTACATCGCCTTAAGTGTGCAGATAAATTTAATGTGACCACAATGTGTTCAAACGCTACTGTAAACCACATCTATAGCCTATATGATTCAGAAGTTAATGACTGTTACATCATTTTGTAATTGCATAGAAGGATAAGTGCTAAAAAGCTTTTCAATGAGCTGTGGCAGTGGTGGTTTGAATATTACAAAAGGTACATCTTGAGTTGACTTTCTTGGCATTAAAGCTA
This sequence comes from Holothuria scabra, assembly GCA_037179385.1. NCBI lineage: Eukaryota > Metazoa > Echinodermata > Holothuroidea > Aspidochirotida > Holothuriidae > Holothuria > Holothuria scabra. The sequence continues at coordinate 43,112,282 of CM074183.1, forward strand.
TTTACATTCAGACAACAAATATAAGACGTATATTAACATCAATATTTATTTTTTCTACATAAAAATGGAACATGATGAATTATGGCAATAAATATATCGACTAAGCATACAAGGAATGTTTCTATCAATAAATATTTAATAAAGAACACATATATCTATGTATTTAAGCATGTTCCCAAATTTTCATGAAAATACCACATTGTAAAATCGTTCCCTGCGACTGCTTTGAAGTGACCGACCAAACGTAATTGAAAAATAACCATAAATCAAATAGCGTTGGTACTAACGAAGTAACGGTAAAACAAAACTCAGTGTTTCATATTCCATTGGGAGAACGCAACGATTCAAAATGTAAAATTTTCTTTATCTGTGGGTGATTTACTCGGATCAAAACTATACTTGGGACAATGCTTCTATGGGACCCTATACAGGTAAAGGAAACCATTAAAACTTCAAAGTTCTGGCATTTTCTGTGAAATTTACAAGGGTAAGTAGATCCTTATTAACATTTTCTTACATTTTTTGGAAATAATATGCAAAGAGCTGATAGGAATATTATTATTATTATTGAAATGAAACTACTCGCAATTATTACCAAATCATGACAGGGACCGTGGGGTCAATTTTGAAGTTTATTGTTTATTGTTTATTTTTTCAACTGTACTACATGCAAACGTACATTCATTATCATTATTATTATGATACAATACGTAATAATATTTACAAGAAACGTGAGTATGAAGACAGTAGAAAAGGAACCAGATGAAGCTTGCAAGCTTTTCTAGTCTGGCCCTAATAACTGAGATGTTCTTAATTGCTTACACAACTAGAATATATAAATACGAATATGACTCCTATAACATTTACATGATTGTATAAAAAGAATTGCTGCTAGTTTGATGCTTACTTTTAGCCAGATTTTTAATTATTTATTTATTTGATTATTTATTTATTTATTTTTTTTTTTTGCCAGGTAAAATTAATTATCCACATACAATAACAAGAAGGATTTCTTTAAGTACTTCTTGAATAGATTAAGGTTCATTTCTTATGCTAATGTCAAGAGAGTTCCAGAGAGATACCCCGCTACTCTCACGTGAGAGTGCGCAAACATTGTCCTAGTATATGACTGGAGAAGATTGTTTTCCCTGCTCCATTCCTTTTGCGGAGCATCACGCACAACGGCAGTACCTTCCTTTATTAAGTCTCTGGTATGACTCGACATGGGATTCGAACAAGGGCCTTCCGCGCGAGAGGCAGATGCTCGACCCATAAAAGATTTGGGAATGTGTTACTTGGAATTAATAGTTGGTGCTCGAAAAAGTCGGTGAAAAATTTCATTTTTCAGACATGTATATTGTTTATTGTTTATTGTTTATTTATTGAAGTACAGGGGTGCTAAAATAATCGAAGTAATCTAATTTATTTTCAAGGAAATAAAAGTCCGAGTTCCTAGTTTGAGGCGGCCCAAATATGAGTGACTACAGTAAATAGTCAATTCAGGCATCACTTGACTAATTTTTGTTTACAGTGCACGGAACTCCCCGTCTTGCGGAATCCATGCATGCTTGAAGGCTTCCTTTCACATGTCAAAAAGATTGGTACAAGATTGGCCGATTTTCTTTTTACTCCATCCCAAATTTAATTTATTGCAAGGTTAGTCAACTGAACTGGTTTTTCATTTAGAAAACGTAGTAAGAGATTTTTTTCATTTAAGCAGAACGAAACGTATTGAAATAATAAATATAAGGGTGTTGGCTGGATTTTATTTAAGGAGTGAATGAAATTGTAGGATTATTCGGCTAGTTTTGTATATTTCACTTTATTCGTTTTCTTTACGATTACTGATCTGCAGACCAGCAGATTAGTGATATGGTGGAACACATCTAAAGTGAGTATCACTGTGCTATGAAGGCTATATGTTGATTTCACTCTACACATTGCTGCAAAGGTGTCCATTTTTCAAATAAGAAACCAATATACTGACTTTTTCATTTATATGGAAATGAAAAGGGGGAGATTTTTCAAGGGGTGGGGGAAGGGTGGGTCCTTTTACCCCCTCTTGTGTGTTCTTTACAACTCCCTGCTGGACGTAAAACTGCATGGTTTAAGGGAAAATGCAGCGATCCCAGTTTGAATTAGTCTATCACGACGGTTCTTGAAGAACATGTGACAGTACTTTTCTCCTTGAGCTGGAGAATTAATGAGGAATGAACTCATTGCTTAACGTTGGATATGTGATATTTATTTTTTTAAAATATAAAGAAAGTTAGAAGAAAGAGGAAAAAATGGTGAGATTTAACTGTTGCTTAAAAAAGTTTGGGTCGAGTGGGCGACTAATCTTGCCCTTCAAGCATTTCATAAAGCCATGACGCATTCGTTAAAATTAGAGCAGATTTCATTGCTGCATTCACAGAAATACACTCAAAATTTAATCATTCAAAGGCGATAAATAATGTCCATAAGTGTTTTATCTACCTGAATCTGTTTTTTTTATTTTTAATTTAATTTTGTTTGAAAATTTAATGTCGTGTACGTGTACTTTTCATTATAAGCAACCCACTTTAAAACGTACTTTTTGCCCTCGTGGATGAAGAAAGACGTACAACCTTCGGGCAGTTGACATAGATATTAAAGTAATAATGTCGTAGTTTGTCGAATTTCACCAGTCCTTTTTATAATGGAATTTTGGTAAGCTAGCACCCTAATTTTAATGGATAATAGGCATTTTATAATCTTTCTTGGTGGAGATCCAAAGTAATAAGATTTGGAGTTAGTATTTCAAGAAAAAATTTGTAACTTACGAGGATTATTAACAAATTATAATGAATTTACTTGAAGACCAGTTCATCAATACAGATACAATATTATAACAGATTTGTCTTGTTTTCATATGTATAGGACCCGGTTTGCAAATTCATTTCACATACTTCGGTCAATGTGTTGTTATTATGGATCGCATTTAAAAATAGGTGCGTTTCTACAAAAGAGAAATAAAAAAGAAACACTTAAATAACTTTTATCTTCAACTTAAACTTCAATGTCATCAGCTTTTAATCAATGATATACAGTTTTGTACGAATGTGGGTAAGTTTGCATAAGAATCGAAACTGTTTATTGCATCTAAATTCTCAAAGGAAATTTCTGTGTAGGGCACAAATGGACACCATTACATTATTCACAAAATTACTTCTTTGTTGAACTAACTGAATGTAGACACACATCTACCCATTTTAAAAATGGAGCTCTTTGTGACATAATTCCACTAATGTTTGTTAAAAAAATCACAGTCTTTATAGTGTTTGGAAATATGCAGCACTTTTGGAGGACTTAAAGCGGCTCATTGATTTGATTTGTGAAATTCCAACATTTTTTTCAAAACCTGTTAAGTTTTATTCACATATCAATGTCAAATGGTCAAACTTAGACAATCCCCATACCCTACATTCAAATAACTGTTTTATGAGTAAGTAATTAATGATTCAATTCGGTTTTCTAAAATTTGTGACCAGACACTCTTTTTCAAATTATGCGCAAAACCGTTACAAGTCCAGACACAACAAAACTCAAAATTTTAACTTTTTCCATGACTATTGGATATGGAAATTGACTTGTTATGCTAACTGTAAGCATTGTCATGTGGTAGTGACCCTTTGAGACTGTCATTAAGGTATCGATATCAACTCAATGAGCCTCTTTAAAGCAATTAAATATTTTACAAACTCACCTACAAGCGGTTAACTGAAATAAGTCCAAACCTCGTGCCCACGTACAGCTCCAATAGTACCGTGCTATTTCAAATAAATTATACAATGGAGCCAATTATCTTCCTTTTTTATGTTCCTCAATGACTTTTCGAGTCACATTTACATACTTTTAGATATTGAAACTGTGCCAGTGTTTTTTATTAGATGCACCACATCTGAACAAGCTTTGCACACCCTAACAAAGAATACAATCGATACAATACAATTGCAACAACCAATCAAAAAACACCTTGCACCAACGCAGTGAGATCAAGGCCCTCCTTTGGGGCAAAACAAACCAACAACGACAAATGCAGACAGCCGATTTGTCAACCAGTCAAATACGTATATAGTCAGCTACACGTGCAGGGCAGGGAGTTGACATCTCAAACACCCTTACCTGGAATAGACATGTTAACCGTATCACTTTGTCAGTAAAATAGGTCTCTGGCCTTTATCAAAAGAAATTTATACTCCTGCCCCAGAGGTGTTAAAGCTACATGCCTATCTTACGCTTGTCAGGCCTTTATTGGAGTACTCATCTTCTGTTTGGGATCCCTAAACCGTCTCCCTATCCAATAAGGTTGAGCAAATCCAGCGTAGGGCTGCTAGGTTTGATTTTAATGACTATTCCCCCATAGAAGCATGGCTAAAATGTTGAAAGACCTAGGGTGGGATAGTCTCCAAGACAGGCGTACTTTCAACAGGCTAGGATTTCTTCACAAAGCCAGATTGGACCTCCTAGCCTTGCCGATCAACGACCTACAACGGGTCCAGCGGCCTTCTAGGCATCATAACTCAAATACTTTTAGAAATTACCAACCAACAAGCACTGCTACATAAATAGATTGTTTCCTCTGACCGTCGGAGAGTGAAAATTACTCCCCCAGAATATATATAACAGATCTCAAGGACACCAAGCAGTCAAAGAACGCAGACTTAAGGATCCTCAGACGGTACGACTACCCACATGCGCACACTCAACCCTGTACGTTTTACTCCACTCGGAGTGTTGGGCAGTATTCATCCAGATCCAGGGCGAATTCTTATGCGTCCGGCCACGTATTCCAATGTTTGGTAACAAAGGATGACGTCAGTGTGTCGTCACTGCACAAAGTCTGTATGCACTGAAGGGAAGCTTTAATTTGAAATTTTACTGCTCAGTATCTAACCAATTGATTTAAATCGGGCCTGTCACAGCCTTTATTCCAGATGTGGCTCACTTGCCTGTTTTTCCTAGTCCATGCATTGCTTATGCTGGGCACTGAGTACAATTGCAGTAGGTTCCATTTTGTACGTCTTTGGTATGACCCGGCCATGAGTCGAACCGCAGAATTTCCGGCAGAAGTTTGGATGCTCTGAACACTTAACCACGATGTGGCCGTAGAGATCAATGACCTACGACGTAGCCAGCTGAGATTGGGTCGATGGGGAAGAAGAGGTAATATAGAGGGAGAAAATATAGCACCAAATGTAGCACCATTTTGCATCCAAACCACCATCAGCAAGCCAAAAATGATCAAGGGGGAAGGGGAACGCCCCTCCGCTTAAGTCCTACCCGCAGGACGTAGTTCAGTCATTTCCTTTCGTCCGCCGCTCCCTCCTTAAGATGCAATACTGGCTACGCCCTTGGTATGAATAGGTTAAATGCGACAGTAATGAACGAAGGTCCTATATATATATCCAGAATTATTCATTCTGGCCTAGGGACATATATCTGAGTTCAGGAAGTTAACTCTTGGGATAGTTCGAGAGATTCTCCCGAGAGGAATTGCCCTTTCCCCTATTCGAGTGAAATATTGATTCTGGGCGCGCCAGTGCATATTTCACCCACAATTCCACGCGTTCTTTATTTATATTGTCGATAGACCCTTTTCCAAACAACAATTACAACGGATTGTTGGACAGCGGTGTGGTGTGGGTCGTTTTGGCCACGGTTAAATGAAAATGACAAAAATGAGGTGTCAAACATCCGTCCCACAATCCTTTGCAATGGCTATTTGGAAAGTGGTCTATGGAGAAGTAATGTAGTGGAATATAATGTAAATTCGTTAGATTTATTGTCATACTGAGCAATTGAAAGCATAACACGTTTTTATAAGACGTCATCTTAAAATAGCAACTTTTTGAGTGGTCTAAGTATTTGCTAAACATTACCTTTGGAGTTGAACTGTTAAGCCTTTAGCCCTTTACAATGTGTTACACAAGGTATCACCCCATTCGAGAGAATTTTGTTTTTCTTCCACACAGGGAAAATTTCCGGACTGTTAAACGATTGCAAAATATTTATAATGGAAATTAAGGATGCCAGGATTTACCTTAGTGGCGGATGAAGGCTGGTCACTGCCTTGTAGGGTATAAGTTACTTTGTTAGATAGAGTTTTACGGCCCAGTTTCCAACCTATTGGTTCAAGTCGAGCCGGTCACGGTCTTTTTTCCAGTTGTGGCTCACCGGCTTGTTTTCCCTACTCCACTGCTTATGCGGAGCATCATGCACAATGGCAGTAGGTTCCTTTTTTAGAATATAAGCGGGTATAAGGGGATTCCCCCACCCCTATGGAAAATTTGAGCTTACTCGGCGAGTGAGCTACATGCAAAATTGTGCGACACTTGTTATTAGATTCGAATCCCTTCTTCTGTCTCATCTTTCCAGTGTTTTTCCGAATCTTTTATAACTTCTTCCCCTCATTTCTTTTACTGAGGGGAGATCGATCCCGCTGTATTCCCCTGGATACGCCGTTGATGGGAAGTATCTTACCAGATTTCAGATCATTTTGTCGACATCCATTCTGTGTAATCTTTATAGGATGCACAATTGTAGGTGCCTCACTGAATTTTCGAAACGTCGAGCTTTTTGAGTTGCAGGAAGGAACATAACGTAAACATATATACAGGCACTCAGTCAGGATTTTGAGTGTAATTTAAAAGAGGAATCTAAATAGAGGATGTCCCCTCCATTATGTAGAAAATGTCGGTGCCAGAAGTCTCAACATGCAAAATGATGCAAAATTTGTGCCTTAAATGTTATTGCAGGAGTTGTCTTTTCACAATTTTTGCCATTATTTTTATCAAACTTGGGGGTCATGGCCAAGTTCGCAATCCCAACTCCTCCCTTGACTGCGTACCTGCTTGCATCACTAAAAGAAATATTAAATCTGAACACAAAAGCTACTTCTTACACGGCATGCTTTGTCATGAACCAACTATGTCGAAATTTTTTAAAATTTTCACCGTCTTCGAATATGTACCGAGGAGAATGATAATCAAAAAAATAATTTGCTTGGTTCACGGAGTCGTTGTGCGTCATTAAAAAGATTAATGCAATAGTTAATTGCTTTGTGTGTGAATAATAAGAATTGTTAAGCAGATTTCAGTGTGTCTGAAACCGAAAACACATTAGCTCTAGTAAGTTTAGTCAAACCGCCTGTCCCTTCTGTATTTGAAGTTTCACTATGTGGGCCCCTTTCACTTTTAAAGCGGGGATTTCTTTGACAAATTCCTGGCAGGTAGGGTCGCAAAATGCGCGTGGTAAATATGAGAGGATTAACAGTATAGTTGGAAACCTGTAAAGTATAAAACAAATTTGCCAGCATAGCATTTATATGAATGTTAAATTGTTTATCTTCAGGTTGAATAGCAACATAGGTTAAGAAAACGTAATGGGGCACAGAAAAAATCACATTGGTTAGTATAATGGTAAAGAAAGTAACCATTATCTTACGCGTCTGACGCAGTCTCCGCATCTTAGTCTCAGATGTCAGATGTAGTCTAGTTTGAGACTTGGAAAGATAAAATCCAAGTGTTATGTAAATAATCACAGTGGCGAATGTAAAAAGTACATTTATAACAAATGCACTCATAGATAACACTGGATGAGTGTAAGGAAAAAGAAAAGCAATTATGCCACCATACAGCAATGCGAACGTGATGATGAAGAACGCCGTCATTACGTATTTCTTCACAGATATTAACTGCTTGTATTGTAGAGGGATAGCATGGAGAGCTAAATATCTGTCGACGGCTACAGCAGTTGTTGACGAACATGACAAAACTGAGGCTGATGAAATTAGTACGCTGACGTATCTTGGTACATCGTTTCGAGAAACCCATTCGCCAGCAAGACCACAAGAGGTAGCCAAATCAGCTGTAGTAAGGGTTACCCCAAATATATAACTGGTTTTGAGGTAGAGTTTGTGCCTTATTTCCAAGTATAATGTGCACGTGTTGGCCAATACATTCATTATAATTATACCTAGACGGATCCAGGAAAATATTTTCAAAATGTTAATCTGGCGGGTAGTCCAAGGAAAGAAGAAGTCCTGACCCGTCTCGTTATTTTGAAAATAACTTAAGCTGTCCAAAGTTTCAGTGGTGATGACTGCTGATGAAGAAGTGTCCATTGTGGTAGCCCACAGAAGTCCTGTAACAGAATTCATCAGAAAATTACATAAGTTTTAGCTTGGGGAAAGTGTTACCGCTTTAACTGTTTATTTGTGTATAATTAGGGTGTTTACGCAAACGTCACGAGTTGGCATTGGTCTGCATAGAACACGCGCAAGAACAAATGCATGTATGTTGGGTGTTGAACGTGCTAACGCTTGTGTGCCATTGCAAGCATGTAAACCAGCTGGAATCTACCTTAATAATTTTCGCGACAGTGCATGAGCGTCCTATCAATGCTCTTGACGCACACCTGTTTTGTAAACTCTGAATGAGTCTATAAGCCCATAGGCTAAGTTGAGGCCAAACGGACCTGCGGCTTAACACAAAGGGGTTATAACATACACGTGTACGTGCACGTGCACGTACCACAAAATTTACCCTGACCGTAGAACATGGCCAACATCCGTGCTAACATTTATATCATTGACATAACTCGATGTTGGCTTAGTGTTGGGGTTGGTTCAGTCTTAGCCTACTATTGCCGTTTGGTAATCTTTCTCTCAAGGAGGGGACAGTGAATTTTTTCCGACTACAGATCCCACTCCAGGCATGTCATGGGCGTCCGCAGAAAAAAGTCAGGGGGGGGGGGCGGCAAAATTTCTAGGGAGGGGCAAAACCTCCAAGTGACCATGAATTGACACAAAGCATGCAAAAATTTCAGCCCAAAATGCCTCACAGATCGCCGGAAATGGCCTTTCTAAAGCCTGTTTTTCGCATAGAAACTTGGAAAACACGTTTTATTTGGATTTTTGCTTTGATTTTTATGTTTTTTTAAATTTTTGATTTTCCAGGGGGGCATGTGCCCCCCTTGCCCATACCTGCGGACGCCCATGATTCCAGGTCATAACCACTGCCAAATTGAGGCACCGAAGTTTGTCCGATTCAGCAGGAATATGTGGTGAATGGGGAACGCATCCCCCAACCTCCCATCCCGTACGGCTATGTGTTGTACCGACCTTCTCTATCCTAAATCATGGTCAAATCTTAATCTTCGTTCGAAATCAGGTCATCCGCCCTTATTTGTCTAAGTTTCTTCATAACCTTAAGGCATTCCTATCGTAAGAAGGCCTTCACCTTTGCACTTATATTTCTTTTTTCGTTTAAGGGTTTAAGGGTTACTGCATAAGGGAGGGGTAAGGATGAGACACATTCTTATACTTTTTCAGAGTTTTATATAGAAATAAGGCTTACATTTAAATTGAAATTAAACATCAGGAAAAGGAGTGGAGACGAGGGAATTTAAACGAGAACTGTCTTGTTTAATAAGCAATCCATCCATCCATCCATCCATCCATCCATCCATCCATCCGTCCATCCGTCCATCCGTCCATCCGTCCATCCGTCCATCCGTCCATCCGTCCATCCGTCCATCCGTCCATCCGTCTGTCCGTCCGTCCGTCCGTCCGTCCGTCCGTCCGTCCATCCATATCTACACTATCTACCTACCTGCCTGCCTGCCTGCCTGCCTGCCTGTCTGTCTGTCTGTCTGTCTGTCTGTCTGTCTATCTGTCTGCCTATCTGTCTATCCGTCCGCCGTCCGTCCGTCCATCCATCCATCCATCCGTCCGTCCGTCTGTCCACTCGCCCGCCCGCCTGTCTGTCTGTCTGTCTGTCTGTCTGTATGCCTTCCTTTGGTCAGAATAAAGAAAAATGATCAAACTGTGAAAAAATATTTACTGTCAGTGAGCCACAGAATCAATTAAAAAATTTTGGCGACTTTTTTTAGTCATTTCCGAAGCCCAACGTAGGCAACATGGGGTTAAGGTTAGGATGAAGGAATTTCCTCTTAAAATGGTACTAAATTTTTATTTTTGACAGATTTCGATTTGTTGTAATCCTCTCCTACAGTTTATCGAGAAGATTGTGTTCATTTAATGCCCAACAAACCCGGTTGATACCGTAAATCTGGGGACTTTGGCAGGTTTTGTGACGTTTTTCTGTAATAACAACTTATATAAGAGGAAAATGACTTAAACTTTAGTGCTATTACCAATTAGCTTCCAGTCAATAAATAACAGGCCTAGGTCTGTCAATTCCATGTCTATATCCCCTGGGCTATAGTAATCTATGGAAAACTGCTCAATGAACCCGGGCTGTTCGGGGTATTAACATTGGCTGGCTTGTAATATATCAACTTACCCTGTCCCTGCCCCTTCCCCTTCCCCTCCCACCTGACAACATCATTTCTCTAGCAATTTATCAATCTCAAACCCTCTTCTCATATTTTGATGGGTATTCCGGCAGTTACTCCCTGCCAGCAGTGTATTAAAGACAATGCAGTTTGATTGGTTGCATCACGTGATGACACTGGTAAAACAGCATAGACCCAACACATTGGCCATTGAAATTACTTAGAAGTCCACTCATCCCTGATTTATATGGACCTAACCTAGCTCAGATGCCACACAGATGTAACCTATAAGGTGTTGCTTTATACCAACAGTTTAACAGCACTTTCCCCGATTTTGATCAATATATACAACACAAAACTGCCTCGCATATGCAATGGTTACCATGGCAACCAAGTGACTTAAGTAGCTTATTATCATCAAACTGATACTGTCTCCTCAAGTGCTGATATCATAAGTGAGTGCTGAACGGTTCAAGTTGGTTTTCAAAAATTCGTGACCAGACACTTTTTTAAATTATGTACAAAACCTTTTCAAGTCAGGACACAAGAAAATTCAAAATTTTAGCGTTTTCTGTGACTTTATGACCTGAAACTTGACTTGTTATGCTAACTATTAGCATTGCTATGTGATAGTGACCCTTTGAGACTCTCATTAAGTTATCGATATCAACTCAATGAGCCTCTTTGAAATATGGTGCAATTGATCAACTGGTCAAGGAGGGCTCCCCTGAAACACTGACTCTTAAAGACGCCATTTCTCACCAAAAGCGAGTAAAAATTAGCTCAAAAATTGTCAAAAATGTCGCAAAGTAATAAAAATCCTTCAGGTGATGAGGTTAAGGTTATTCTCTAACAAATAATACCAAAAACATGCCAGAGTATGATCTGATGTGGATACTACATTTGTCACTGTGAAATTTGAGTTAACCGAGCTGCCAAATGTTACCAAGGAAGCCAAAGTTCCCCCATTTTACGGTACTTTTTATAGGCAGTGACCGCCTCATGATACTGGCCGAGTCAAGATGATTCCACAGACAGAACCGTATTCTAACATACGGCTCTGGCCACAGAGCGAAATGTACGTCCTACTATGGGGGAAAAACACACCAACACCGATAAACACATATAGCTGATTTGTCAACCAGTCGAACACGCACATAGTCTGTTACATACGTAGGGCAAATTCTTTTGCGTGCGACCACGTGTACCCCTAGAACAAGTACACGCTCCGAAAACTCTGAAATAAGTGTCACTGAAAAATACTAAATTGCTTGTAATATTCAACATTAAACGCCAGTGCTGTAGTCGAGTCCAAAGAGTCAGAGTCACGAGTCCGGCAAGGACTCGAGTCCTAGTACTTTCTCAATGGGGAAAAATTAACTCTCTGGTCGAGTCCTTCAGGTCCTTCAACCACGAGTCCTTGTTCGGACTTGACTACAGCCCTGTTTATTGTATCATGGTCTTGCAAACAAAATAAAAACAAGTCATCCATCTACAGACGATTGCTAGCAATTTTGGGAAAAAATTTGCAGCCGATGCTTACTGTTAAACAAGGGTTTTCTCGATCGGCGATTGCATTCTTTGTTAGGGTTAGGGATTAGGTTAGGGATTAGCTTAATCGTTAGCTAGTTAGGATTTTTTTGTTTAATTGTACATTTCATCCCCAAATTTCTGCGTGGTACAGTTACACTTTATGTCAAATCAAGGAGGTGTAAATGGATTTGCCCCATTAGCGTTGCACGTTTCAGTGCAATTCTTTAGTGGCAAGACACTTTAATGTATTTGCAGGAGGCTCATGGACAGTCTTGTCGATTTTGCAGGTACTGAAACTTTTGTGATCAATGCATTTGTTTCTCGTGGTAGACCAGACGCGGTCTTCGCGCGAGCATATGCTTAAGCTAGCGTGTTAGTACTTTTAGCGTAAGTAATCAAAGGTCAAAAGCTTCCAGACTTAAAATAGTCTTATAGTCAAATACATAGATTACGAGAATGTTCTAATTTACCCCCTTCCTCATCACACTTTTCCGAAACTTGCCATCGAAATGAATGGGACTGGCCCAAGTGTTTTAGGTGACTTCCCAATGATACCCGTATTTTTGGGTAAACAAGCATTTCCAACGCACACGTTTAATTTTTGGTAGTTGTAAAGTGATGGTTTTAGCCTGCTTCAAATTTTGACCTTTCAAGAGACATCAAGTGATGAAAAATACCTGCTAAACTTGTGTTCGGTCGGAGAAGGGGACGTCACGAAAACCTATCAGTGGCAGCAGCAGGATATCAAAAGTCTGGGAGAGGGAAAATTAAAGGCAAATGAAAATGTTTAGGGCAAAATTTTTCATCCGAAGCGACAGCTTTTCCAGCAGGGTCTAGGGGACGGCCTTAGAGCTCTGGTGGAGTTTAAAGGCAAAGTCCCCGGTGTGATACAGTGGGGGCCAGGCTACGTATGTCCTGAGGTTTCAGTACATATGCAGGTGAGAAATTACGCATATATATTTTTACTGTAGCAGATGGGTTTATGAACCGTCAAGGACCCTGTTCCATGGAAAAAGTCTTGATGGGCTCGGAGGTCTAGGGGCAATGTCCCTGGCCAGAAGCCTTGAATTTGTAACATAGTGCAAATCTCTAGGTGAAAAACACAAACGTCAGGGTTTGTATATTTTGCTCAGTAGCCTGTTTAGGCCCGGCCCCCAAAGGACTCATTATTAGGATTCCATGGGACAATTAGCCCTGTTGGTACTAGCATACAGGGAGAGGACTGCCGGGAGAACAGAAGTCTCCATAAGAACCGTGAAGTTTCAGTAGGCTTTATCAGGCTAATAAATAAAGCCTCAGATTAAATCCTTCCGTTGGCTCACATGGGACTACAAGTCCTCAGTGTGGAGTACAGGGAGCCGGGAAGCTTTGAGGTCAGAATTCTCGGAGCCACAGTGAAAAAGTGGCAAGTCTCAGAAAAAGTAAATCTAACGTTAGGCTTACTCAGTTAATGTAGGCCCACGTCTGAGTGACATGGCCGTCGTGGTTCGACTCTGGGTTATCTTTCTAAGCTCCCAAGTAACCAATAAAGCATAGCATACATAAACTCTGGTTCCAATCATTTACGCGTTACTCTAAATGAAACAGAAACTTCTCCGGAATACGCAAAAGACAAAAAAGATATGCAACAACCCTTTCTGGTATTTCGTTGTTATGTATGGCATGCAGAAAATATATATCTTACGGTTGTATCCAAAATTTTGAGTTGCAGAAAATTCAAACTTACCTCAAGAGAAATACCGGTACGACGATAATTAAATTCGTGAAATCAGCAGAAAGAACCAACTTAAGGTACCTAAGGAATATATTTATGAAGAGGCAAATGTCCATGAACATGAAAAATAACACAAAGAGTAACACATTATTATTTATTTGCTCTTTATAAAGGATTTTGAGCGATCCGTTACGTCGGACACCTCTGTTTTGATGTTTAAATATTCTTTTGACTTTTAGAATGAAAACTTTCATAATTTGTTTAATTAACATGTCTTTACATTTTCAGGTTTCAACCCTGCTTTAGCAGATTACCATTAAAGGTTATTTAGTAACGATATCCCTGATAGATTGGTGGCAATCCATTAAATCTATCACTTTTGAATATTATTATGAATACAAAAACCTTTTATGTTGGAAACAAATCGTCGCACTCTCTTTGATGTCACAGTTCACTTTTCAGACTGAGTGATTTTAATTGTTACAACTCCTCAGAGTATTTCACAATCAGCCAGGTGGGACTAGCCTGCTACGAAGTCTAAGGTCTTGTACTGTTAGCAATATTGTTTAGGATTGTAAGACAACCAACCGAATGGAGACTACAAGCAGGTGACACAACAAAAGGAGCTCCATAGTATGGCACGCCAAAAGGCTCACCAAATATGATGATGTTCTAAAAATACACGTTCATGTACTAAAATTACACGTTCATGTACCAAAAATACACGATGATGTACTAACTTCATATGATCATGATGTAAATTTACACCATCATGTACTAAAACCATAAGTTCATCATGTTAAATGTTACGTTGTACATGTAAAATCACACGTTGTACATCTTAAAACACACGTTGTACTGTAAAAACGTAAGATCATCATGTTATATTGGTATCTTCCGCACGCCATACAGAGTGAGCCTTTCGACGTACCAGAAGTCCCCCAAAAGGCTCGCCGAAATTGATGTACTAAAAGTACACTTTCATGTACTAACTGCTTACGATCATGTACTGATTTCATACGTTCATGTACATGAAATCAGTACATGATCGTATAAAATCAGTACATGAACGTAAGCAAACAGTACATGAACGTATGAACGTATATAACATGATGATCTTACGTTTTTACATGTACAATGTGTGTTTTAAGATGTACAACGTGTGATTTTACATGTACAACGTAACATTTAACATGATGAACTTATGGTTTTAGTACATGATGGTGTAAATTTACATCATGATCATATGAAGTTAGTACATCATCGTATATTTTTGGTACATGAACGTGTAATTTTAGTACATGAACGTGTATTTTTAGAACATCATCATGTTTGGTGAGTCTTTTGGCGTGCCATACCATAGTGTCAAAGTGACCAACCGTGTTCATACCAAAAAAGATAGATAGAGAGAAGAAACCCTCTAACATAAACTAAAGCAAAATATAAAACTTTATTTGATTTTTTAACTGATTGTTAAACCGTGATATGGCATACTGAACACCATGTCCCAGCAATCTAATCCAGTTTCCACTGTTCAAAAATAACGTTGTTTTACATTAATCCTGGCAGCAAAGACTCCGGTGCTCGACCTATTATTTTGCAGTTGAGCGTAAATTCAATGTTAACGGTACCTATACGAAGCCACTTTTATTTCTTAACACTAAAATGGCCTTTGTAGTATTCAGTAAGAAAATTTTCGCACACGTGAAGTTTGTATAAAATCTGGTTGTCCGATGCAAAGCGGTCAAGCAATGTTGTCTACCCGGAATCCTAGCTGCCAGACTTTTCACTGTAAAATCACATTTTCTTTATAAAGTGTGTCGCTTCAGTGGAGACACCGGCACCAACCCATTACTCTCACCCTACTCCCATCCGACCCATACCCCTTCTGCTTCGCCCCTACCATACCCTTTTCACACAATAACTCAGCATCTCCCAGTGCCTGTCTTTCACCAACCCCAGCCTTTACCCTGCCCAACCCTAACGCCTGCCCTCTCCTACTCCTTTCCCTATCTTACCCGTGTAAACGCTATTAATAAACCATTCAAATCCAGAATACATTAAACATATGTAGTTATTGCATATGAAAATCAAACACCCACGGCCAAGTTATGGTCAAGTGGTTAGAGCATCAGACTTGCAGTGAATAGGCTTGGAGTCGCCAGTTACATATTTGAATATATCTCTGCGTGGGGTCATTGGAAAATTCATACAAAAATATCACCATAGAATTTAACACCGCCCGCATCAATATGTGGTATTTTCAAAATGTGAAACATATGCACAAGGTGTTATGAAATTAAATATATAATTTATTCAAAGGTATTGCGCAATAATTTTGTGTCAACTTAAAATATAGTTTTAAGAGCACGCTGATATAACACGCAATTTTCCATGGCTAAAGATACCTACCATGCGTACACAGTACGATGCCCATATGCAGGCGCAATAGAGGAGGTGCAGTAAGGATACTATACATAGCATTACTTTACTTTATATATGTTCGGAAATGGGTGTAACAGGTCGACAAATATTGAGTCAACACGAATTTGTCGACCTATTGTAAATGTCGACCCAAAATGCATTTTTATCGCACTTACCGAAGCCCAGGTTAACGCATACTGTACCACAACCTATATTTTATACTGTACACTATTGATTTTTCGTCCGCAAATTGTTGGCACTGGATACAGACGAATACGTGCAGTCAAGTGATTGTCTGATAAAGTCGGCCATAACTGAGTTTAACACCTTTCAATCTTTCAGTTTACTTCCTTACCTGTACCATGGAAGGTTGTACACTAAATGCCTCAGTTTATTTGTATAGGGCTTATGCGCCTACGTCACTGCGTTGCATATCTCTGTTTTTCCATCCACGCGTCTGTTTAACAACAATTGTTACTAAGGTGTTGTTGTACGTGCGTTTCGGGAACACCACGACTACCTTTGATCTTTTCCATCCAGTGGAACGGGCTGAAGTCACGTGCATAAATTCTGTATGAGGGGTTGAAGTTACATTTAGACAATAAATGAAGACGATTTAAGTCTACTGGACCCCACTAATAGCTGACTACACTCAATAGACACTAGTTCTGCTCGGATTCGTCTTTACTAGTGCTTCTCAACCTTTATGATTCACTTCCCTGCGTGGGAAATTTTTTTCCACCATTCACCCCTAGTACTATAAAACATCATATTACTGTAAACTTCAATCTAGAACATGCTAGTTAGGTTGGGTTTCAAACTTGTTCTTACAATGGCTACCTGTCAGATAAAGCTATAAATTTTCAAGTCTGAGTATGAAAAGCTCAGTTCATGCAAATTTTCCCCTATTCACAAAATTCACCCTTTTGTGAATAATTCATCCCCATTCCCCAATTTCCAAATTTCACCCCGATCATTTTGAATTCCCCCTGGGGGTGCACTTGACCCCGGTTGAGAAACACTGGTCTATACCCATATACCCTCTCATCTGTCCATGAAACGCGACAATTGACAAAATCCCAAAACTTACTTTGACTATGACAGTAGCGTAAGCAGTTTTTCTCAGGGGGAGTCTCCCTTCCATTTGAAAATTGTTGGGTTTTTAGATGCAAAATGGTGCACTTTTTTACTTTGTTAGGAATAGTCTTGAACGTTAAATTGTGGTGGTTAACGCCTCGCTCCCTGCACCCCACCGCCAGTAACGGGTGCTTTGAGCTCGAGTCCTCACTGTGCTCGAAAAGTGTTTCCCCGAAAAATTATCCTTCACCCTTAGTTTGCACTACAATTTTAAAATCCGGCGCAGCCACTGAAGACAGCATAAGTGGCACCAATTAGCACAAAGTACACCTCATTTCTCAAAGATTTCAAAGCCAATGAGCCCTCCTCTTAGGTTCATCTCTAATCCAGATGTCGATGAAGCCCTTTTTTGGTTTCTAAAAATACAACAAAACTAGCTTTAAAATGTAGCATACCTGGCACCAGATTCCGTGTAAAATATCCGGTCTTTTTTTTTGAAATATCAGCATTTTCGCCATTAATCAGGAACACTTCTATATAAAGGAGGGGCACCGGCAAAGGGTTACGTTTTTATTCAGCAATGGAACCCTATGGTAACCGATGTTTACTAGAATTACATTATATCTGTGCATATGCTCGTATTTTTCTCTCATAAGAACTTCCATCTCCTTTTGCGATACAGCATGGAGCTTTGAGCAGGGCTTTAATTGGCAGGGTCAGTCATCGGTAATGATGGTTATTATATTGTTATCACTTTGAACCATTTTGCGTGATAACGAGAAACATAACCCACCAACGTGAAGTAAGTTATTCGAGTACTCAACGAGGCTGTAACATGAGCCCAATATCTTCAGTAGTTCTCCAGCAAACCCTCTTTCGTTCCGGTGACGTTGTTTTGGAATACCGTCACTCCTGATGCAGCTTCGGGATGATGGATCCTTAAAGAGATAGACCTCCCCACCCCATTATCGTGTATATCCACATGTTTTTCTCTCGTTCCGTGCCTTCACATACAATAGAATTTCTACTGACGTAAAAGTGGGGGATATCCATGGTTTGTTTTCGGTGCTAGCACATAGAGATTCTGCTAAACGGTGATATTACTTTCAGCTCAAAATTTAATGTTGCAGATACCAAAACACAAACCTGGGTTTTAGGATGGCCTTACTTCTTTCTTTTATATCAGTTATTTCCATGTGGGAGGGGGGTGGAGCTGGGAAATGTGATTGGAGGGAAATGACCCAATGGTCTCAACCCTTCTTTTCCTACACTGGACTATGTTGACTTTTTCGGGGAGTTATTTTTTTAAAGAATCCTCCAATCTACCATTTAGAAAATTGTTTGGGCACGGTTGTGATGAGAGGCCGAGAAAATGTTTTTTTTTTATAAGCTGTCCGAATGGGTCGCGAGTTTTAGTACCCTCCTTGATTGTTCATGTAAATGTTACCCTGAATATAAGATTTGATTTATTATTTCAAGCAAATGTTTAAATGAATTAGTACATTCGGCTTTATATCGGGCATGATTGTGTTACGTACGTCTATGGAATTAGGGCCAGGAAAATTGTTTTGCCTTAGATACACGATTATATTGTGTCGCGAATTTTAAAAATTATATTTCATTTTTGATGAAAATGTCACCCTGACTGAAACATTTTTTTTTATTTTTTGGCAATCTATTTAGACATTTTTGTCACGCTTCAGAGTTTCCAAGTTTCCAAGGCATGCCAGATTTTTTAACAATCAAATGACTACAAGAATATTATAGACACCTGTCTGCACTTTCTATTTTGCCAAAATTTTTGGAGCTTTCTCCTGTCCCCGTCTCGAACGTTTGTAGCTCAAACCATGATAAAACGTGGATTCATAGGTTCAGATGAATACATAACAATTTTACTCACCTTGTAGTCTAGAAAAGAAAAGCCCAAATGAGCCACTTTAACATCTCTGACAATTCCTTTAAGACTTAGACTAAGCTTTGATTATTTGACTAAAATTTTTACGCCATCAGACAACACCCTTCTCTCCATTAGGTTCGGCGAGATAGTGCGGGTTATGTATTCCGTGGAGGCAAGATTTCTATGCCTCACTCAGTGAAGAGTGATACAAACAAAATATACACAAAACATCCTCGAAATCCTTCTAGGTAAAATAGTGAAGATATGCGACATATGCAGACAAGCTCACCTCAAATGAAGTCGAAACTTTCATAAATATCTCTGACTAACTCTGGGAGTTTTTTTAAATGATCTTCATACACTTAATAGATAGAAGCTTACAAGCAACCTTTCATTTCAGGTGAGTTTTATAACTGCCACTCTTCTGACGTGTGGAATTTTACTCATTTTTTAATTTTAGAGTAATACATCCAACACTTCCTCCTGTTCGTGTATATCATTCAAATATAATCTGGGACTCAGACAAGGGTGGCACTAGCGGGAAGGGGGAATGGTAGGGGAAGGTCGTCGGTTTTGTCGGGGAGGCTTAAAAATGATAAAAAATTAAAACAAAAGTCAAAATGCCCACAAGGACTGAAGTAACTGGATGGGTGATCTTGAACATTTTTTTGAAACCTATTTTAATACATTTCGGAAAAAGTTTGTATCAATCCTTCATAGCTCTGATATACCTCATTCCCATGATGTACCTTATATCATCTCCTCTACCGTCGAGAAAGGACGGAGATTTTCGGGGAGGCCCACAATAAATGGATGGATGATCCTGATTTTTCTTTTTTAATGCTGTTTTCTTCATAGTTTTGATATTTCTTGTTCTCTGTACCTCGACCCATCTCCTCCCCGTCTGGGAAGAACGACGATTTTTCTTCGGGGCGGCCGAAAATCAAAACTCTAAAGGACTGAAGTTACTGGATTGGATGAATGATCAAGAACTTTCTTTCTATATTTTTTCAACACGCATCGGAATCGGTGTTGGTCACTTATCCTTCATTCCATGTAGTATTGTCCCATCCTCAGTCGTGCTTGCGAGGTCACCCGTAACTAAAACTTGTGTTTCAGACCAGGGAGCTGGAAATTCCATGTGTAGACGTAGCCAAGGGTGGCACCAGCAAAGAACCGGGGCCATTGTCACCGTCGGGAAAGGCTGCCTTCCCCCATCATAGAGAAGATACAATTCCGCGCAGCCTTCATGTATATAGGCCTACTATAACAGATTAAGTCCCATAAACATCAGACTCCCGGCGATCTTCTTGATTTTGCTTACTTGTGGAACATATCTTTTAAGAAAACTCTTACAATTTCCATTTTTCCTCACAAAAACTGGTGGCAGTTTGTTCAGGTACATCCAGTGCCCAGTGGTTTGCCATCTCTCCGGCACAGACAGCCAAATTCGAGCAACGGTAATGAAAATCGGCCAGGCCTTTTAAGGTACACTTAGTCATAAACATTACCACAGTGTGAGAAAGTTTCCCAGGAAGTCTGACTTGAAATTCATTTGAAACTACTTTGTAACCTGACACGCTTTTAAAACAGTGGCGGAGCTAGGGATTTCGGTCAGAGGGGGCGAAAATGGTCTGCAGGGGCGCTTCGAAGGAGTAAATACCCTGAGTCTCAGTACGATCGAAGCCATGGCTTTTCAGACTTTCCATTAAATTTTTCGCACCTTGTAGAAGACTACTTTGACATTTTTCCTAAGCAATTTTTTCTATTAAAAATGTTGAAATCTCCTGTCCATGTGCCTCCACGGGGGGGGGATAATGCTTTTAGGGTAAAAAGCTCCGCGCCACCATGAGTTGGCGTGGAACGCAAGAAAATTTTGGCCTATTTACCGCATATAAATAGGGAAAACACTGAGTGAACTGTTAAGAAATATTGATTTTAATTTTTTTTCGTATTTTTCTTTCTGTTTTCTTCGTTTTTTTCAGGTATTTTATTTTCCAGGGGAGGGCAACCCTTCCCCCTACCTGCGGACGCTCATGTTTCTATCCCTCTCTTTCATATTCTAGTATAAAGGCAGTCATTATATTTTGTGTGTTATTGTCAGGTCTCGATTTAAGATTTTAATCTAATAATGGGCTACCGTACTTTGTGAAGATAAAGATTAAACCCGCTAGAGCTAAATAGCAAGCAATCTTACAGCGGGAAAAGATCACCGTTAGGTGTACATTTATTGGCACCTGGAAATCAAGATAAGTACACGAAGAAACATTAATTGACGTAATTTACATCATGTGACCACTCTAAAATAGCCATTAATCAAGTACATTTAAAGAAATAGCCAAGACAAGAGGTCTCCTTGCAAGGGCTCTCTATAGATACAGAATTCATAATAAATAAAAGTAGCATAAACTTAAGCTTATTTGATGCAATTTTCTGGCTTTTGGTTCCACGGAAGTACAAAAATAAGCATTTTCATGGGATTATGGTGCAGTGTCAGAAATAACCATTTATCATGAGAATGGTCACTTGAAGAAAAGCAAAATGGAAACTGCTCATTAAAACTCTTAAACCATTACCACAATGATGACAGTTTTATTTTATTTTAACCTGAATGTTCTCTTCAAATGATTTTGAAAAATGTTGTAGAAGCTATTTTGGTATCGTATAAACTCTTTTCATTGTCTTTGTTGACAATTATCCCCGACAACAAGAGGGACATTTGCGTTACAATTATTGTCGCGCCCTTTTCAACATCTTTTATTGGCCGGGAAGGTTAATTTAATGTCAGTCTGTGTATTTTGTAGGCTTGTAATCACGCTTGATTTGCAGGGGTGGCGCCAGCGAGGGGCCGGGGGCCACGTCGGGGACTACCCCCGTCGGGGAAGGTCGGCGATTTCGTCGGGGAGGCCTAAAAAACATAAAAATAATTAAAAAAAAAAGAAAAAGAAAAAAAAAACGTACAAGGAATGAAATTACTGGATGAGTGAACATATTTTTGTTTTGAAATGCTATTTGAAATACATATCGGAATCGATTTTCAAATGTTTCTTCTTTGCTCGGTTAATCCTCATTTCATGTACCTTGTCCTATCTCCTCCCACGTCGTGGAAGGACGGCAATTTCCTTCGGGGAGGCCTAAAAGGGAACGTAAAGGACTGAAGTTACTGAAAGGATGATAATAAACTTTTTTTCTTTTTCAACTATTTTATTCTTTTGTTACGGTATTTTAATGCCTATCTGAATCTATTTTAATCACTTCTTACTAGCTCTGTTATCCTTCATCCCATCTTCAATCCTCAAGGTCATGTCCCCGTCGGGGGCATGCCCTCAAAATTCTTAATTTTCCTGACAAAAACAGAAGAGAGGTTGTTCAAGTGCATGCAGTGCCCAATTTTCTGTCACCTGGCCTGCCCCTACAGCCGAATTCTAGTAACGGTAATGAAAATCAGCTACACATAGGCTGATGATAAACAGTAGTGTGAAAATGTCTCCCAATAAGTCAGACTAAAAATTCATTTGAAGCCACCTTGTAGCGTGACATATTTTCAAAAATTCAAATACATTGGAAGAAAAATCATTTATAGTCAGGAGTTCGGGAGGTTACGTGGAAAATCTCATCTTTTTAGCGGGCCTTGCAATGGACTCCAACGACGATTCCTTTACAGAGTTTTCCCCCGAAAAGAACATTACATCTAATTAATTGCAGCATGCCCTTTTATCTGGTAATTTTCTGATCACTTAGCAAGTTCTTTTTTTTTTCTATCGAAGTGAAACTTTCATTTTAAAGGAAAGCTCAAAGTAACGACTGCTTTATTTCTTGTTACAAGTCTGGGAAATGCCTGTTCCGGCTGCCTGAGTGGTTAGATTTTTCAACAATTTTCTGTACGCTCCGCGCCAACTGATGATGGCGCTCCGCTTAGATAAAGTATTTAGGACGAACAGATTACTAAACAGAACATTGCAAGCTTGCAAATTGTTCTTCGTTTTGGGACAATGTTATGAAGTGAAAATTTTATTGCGAAAGAAAGCTCAAAATGATGACTCATTTTTTTTAGGTACGAGCCCGGGAAATGCTATTTCCTGCTGTCTGGAGGTTCTTAATTTTTAAAAAACTTCCGTGCCCTGCACTTTGATAGTCGTTCGGGCAAAATTACATTTTTCGGACAAAAGAGACAACTACACCTCCGAAACTGAAACTGAAACGTCTATCCCGTACGTCTATGTCAATATATAAAATATAAAACTTCAAATGTGTGGGAAGCCAAACTGTTTCCGCGGGGGAATTTTCCCAATATGGTCCGAGGATCTTAATCTACATGATGATATTCAGTAACCCCAACATTCTACCTAATTTTGTTTTTGAAAGTCATATCACTCAATAAAAAACCCAAATATTTCATAATAACTGTACCCCAAACCAAATTTTCTACAATTAAATTCCAAAATTTCTCCAATATAATAAGCTCTTAATTTTCAAATCTTCGTTCAAAAAAGGAAAAACCTTTTCGGCAATCTATTCTCGTGTTGACGCATTAGTACGTAGGCCAGTACGATTAAATGCCTAACCCCGAAATATTTACAGCTGTCGCCTATATAACGTTTATTATTTTTCTCATACTGGTGACAGATCCTTCAATAAACACCCCAACTTTTTAATGGTCCCCACAAAAGCAATTTTTAAATTTTGTCTTCAAAATAAACTCCAGATTTTCAAGTTTTTGTTGAAAAGAAGACCAAAAATCTCGCGCGCTACGCGGGCCTCAAAATGTTAAGTCAAGTCCCCCTTTGACTAACTCAAAGTCTTTGTTGGGGCCTTGAAATGCTGACCCCCCCCCTGTCGGGGAGCTTGGCCCCCCTGTCGGGGAAATCCTGGCGACACCCCTGTTGGTGTGGAGGCAATGAACTTAGCACAGCGACAACATTCATTAGTGCGTATGAAGCATGAAGATACGCTGAGGCGAAACCTATCCCTATATTACAGAAGGTGACTCTTTTCATCAGAATAAAGTGCAGATAGTACAGTTATTGGTGGCTGTTTAAGCATTTTGTTATCTGGGCCTTAAAAAACGCTATTAAAGTATGCATCTTTTGCCAAGAGAAAAGTGTGTTAAAATAAAAAAGAGCGCCTACAGACGATTTTGGTCCGTCGGGGGGGGGGGGGCGCCTGACCATGTGGCAGCTCCGCCACTGTTTCAAAGACGTTGGAAGTAAATGATTTGTAGCCAATAATTAGGGCAGTCATTTACAAAAATTTCATCATTCATTTAATAGACTTTGCAATTGAATGCATCGAAGTGTCTAAATAGAGTAAAAACACTGGCATGCTTTCAACTCCGTTGCATGTATGTTTTTTCCTGAAAAGAGACTCGATCATTTGGAACCTTTTATCTGCTTCTTTTCATCACTTACCAAGTTGTCTTTTTCAATTAAGGTGAGAATTTTATTGCAAAGAAAATCTCAAAATGACAACTGTTTCTAGGTACAAGTCTGGGAAATGCCATTTCCATCTCTCTGAGGAGTTTTGATTTTTAGATTTCTGTACGCTTCGCTTCATCTAATGGTGGCTCTCCGCTTTGATAAAGTGTTTTGGTCGAACAGATTGTTGAACAGAACAATGCATGCTTGCATATTATTTTTCGTTTGTGGCAATAACGACTGCTTTTAGGAGCGGGATTTGGTCTCTGAAAGTAGGGGGCAAATTCGGGCAGACTACAAAACTACCAAAGGCGCCGCGGGGCGCGAAGCGCTCCCCCTAACGGCGTAGGGTCCAAGGGCCCGTCTTAGAGCCCCTGATGGGGTTCAGGGGCAAACCCCCGGTGGGGGCCCAGCGGAAGAAGCTCCCGAAACTCCTGGATATTTACGAAATTGTAGGCATTTAAATGATGCATTTCATCTCGAAATAACATAAGATGGGCACTTAACGGAACACAAATATCACAATTTGACTTTCTTCAATTATATCCTTACTCCGCATGATTAAAATCGGCCGGAATCGATAATGCAGAGGGTGCGGAGAGGGAGAATGGGTTACTTAAAATTGAGGTTCTTCAGGGGCTCCCTCCTTGGTGCCCCAGATCTTTCAGAAAGTTAGGGAGCTTTTCACGTGATATGAATTAAGCCGTTGGCTATGATGGGGCGCGTGAAGCGCGACGAAAATTGAACGTTTAAGTAAGTTTAAGTTCAGTAATAAAACTGAATGAAAATTTGAGAAAGGATGGGCCCCTTTTAACCTTAGCTGAATAACGGTGGCCCTCTGAAGACATTCTCACTAAGCACAAACATACTCTGGTTCCCTTTATAGTCTTAGGGGACTTTCACGGAGCCGTTACCTGTGAAGGGGCGCGCGGAATGCGCCGAAAAAATGATTTTTTGTACTTCAGCTCAATAGTCTTTATACTTCATCTCAATTGGTGAGAGAATGGGACCAGAATTCGATCGTCTCCCTGCCTCCCCATTTCACTAGTTACTGTAGAGCTTCAGCTGTGTACGGCCAGGGTACTGATAATAAGTTTCAGTGACAGTGGAAGAGTTGTTCTACAAGAAGTAACCCCGAATCCTGAATAATTTAAAACGGGTGCACGCGAAGAGTGTCAAAAAAAAAAAAAAAAAAAAAAAACAGCGTTGAGACATTAATTGTAAGATACATTTTTTAAACAGTTTTCAATGCAGTATATGACCTGTTTAAACATTATACAACTTAATTAAGTATCACGCGCATAGCTTTGCCAGTTCCAGTTTGTACTTTTGTAGCAAAAGCAATCAAACTAAGTTCTGGAAAAGGGGAGGGGGGAAGTGCTCCCCTCCCGTAATCCCGCATATGACTGCTTTATATCTAGTTATGAGCCTGCCAAATGCCATTTCTGGCTGTTTTCGTAAATATCTCAGTTTACCTTGTAAATAGTCTTCCGGGTAAAAACTACATTTTGGGGGGATAAAATGCCAGCCCCCCCCCCCCGGCCCCGCAAATTAAACACTCCAGTACACCTATGTCAATATATAAACAATACAACTTCAAATATATAGGAAGCCAAAATTTTCCCAAGGGGAAATTTTTCAATATGGTCCGATTGTCTAAATCTGCATGACAACCCGCACCATAATATTCAGTAACCCCAACAAAACTAAAAAAAATATATATATAGAACTGTCGATTTTTTTACACCTGCTTTTTTTTTCTCTTTTATTCCTTCTATATTTTATCGAATCCTTCCCATTTCGACTATCCATTTGCTTTTCGTTCTCTTCACGAGGCTTTCTTTTCTTAATTTTTACCTACTGTATTTTTTTAAATCATGTTAAAATGGACGTTATCATATATAACTCACATGATAAGGTCGATCAACGTCACTCCCTCCCCCCACAAAGTGTTTTCTGACTATTATAAATGATTTTTTTTTAAAGAACTTTCCATTTTAAGGTAAATACTATTCCATTTTAACTAAAATTAACATTTGATTCGAAAGGTCCTAAGATGATCAGAAGCCCCGACTACGAATGTAGCCGGGGCTTCGGATCATATTGAGGCCAAATTTGTATATCTCTTTTTTGTGACTCTTGGTTTTAGTGAAAAGCGCTCTGAAATGAATATTCATAACTCGTCGATGCAAATAAGCTTTTTTCTACGGTAACTATGGTAACTATTCTTTAAGACTGTTAGGGGTTAGGCTTAAGCACCCTGGTGTCCATTGTCCATTGGTATGGATTGCTGATTTGTAACAGAAACAGAGACTAAGTCTTACTTTGTGTACTTATTGCCGTCTCAATGAAATATACGCCGTCATCCTACCAAACTATTTTCAAAAGGGAACATAAGGACAACTTTTGCAATATATTTCTAAATTATATCGTCAATTTAATATCAAAGTTTAAAGCTTAAATGTAGGTCACCTAAAGCAATTTTGAGGAAATTGTGGGACTGAAAACTGGCGAGCATATATCAGCCTAGCGTTTGATGAATGAGTAAAATAGGGGTGGATAAGCGCACAGAAGCTAAGTTGAGCTCTACTAGCTATTAAAACTTCTCTGGGGACATGGTTGTAATAAATCGAATTGGTATCAAAGGATAACCTGACAGCTTTTTTGTGCCGGGTGACGTAGACCTTGTGAAACTTCGACGAGTGTTTTAGAGGTCATTTTACTCGTTCAAATTAGAGTGTAAGTGATTGAATATTTTATTGCAAGTTCACTACCTTGAACATTCGGGGAAATCTTTCGAAAGAAACTTTAGGTAGACCATTAAGAAGCCATCACCCCCCCCCCCCTGTTAAGTGACGTTCTTGGATTTGGTCCTTGTAAATGATTTTTGAAATTTGTGGCAGTGGTAAAGTCAGAAATGAAGTATTTATAAAGCAAGAGATATCGTAACACTAATTATATTTCTCTTGGACTTACCCACAAAATCAGGCCCCTTCCCGGCCCAGTTAGTTTCTTGTAAAGTTTTCACACCTGGGAATACCAACCCTCTGGTTAAAACTCAAACTGTGGGCTCCGCTTTTTTATTTTATGACCATTGAGATTTTGAGCTCAATAGAAAACCTGGAACGATCGGTACGTGTTACACCATCCTGGTCGATGCTCAAAGGTACATCATTACACAGCGCAGTTATACAATCGACAAACGACACTGAATTTCGTCAAATTTTCCTGAATTTTGTACAGTCTGTATTTCAGTTCATTATGTACGATCTACGTTGAGAAAAAATGATCCTTTTCCATGAGTAACACAGTCAGAAACAACTTCCAAAATTATTTTGAAGCACTGTTTTGTTCACAATATTTTTCGGTACAGCACTGTATATATTTTAAGTACTCGCTAGGTTGTCGAAATTTTGTCTAAAGCGACATTAAATTGGGGCGTAAACTTCATATAAGTGTAACCCTAGGTTCGTCTTACCGAACACTGCCCTCAGTGCTGAACAATACCCAAAACTCAAAATGACGTCGCAAGACACTTTGATCTAAAATTTCATCCCAACTGGGAAACCTGGTTTATTTTCACTTGTACACATAACTCAAGTAACTTCTCTCTCTCTCTGTATAGCAAAACCAACCAAAGTGAATCTGAGATAATCTACTGTACCCAACTTTGAATAGTACGTACCTTAACTTAGGCCCTTGCACACTCAAGACTAAATACAGGAAATACAGGTGAGCCTGCCTAAGTATCTTACCCCCCTGGTAAGTACTATACTAAAGAAAACTACAGTCTTGCATGACTTTGATCAAACTTTGACCTGTCTAAAAAAAATAAAAAAAAACTGTAGGAGGCTCTTAAGCTAAAAGTCAATTACAAAACTACCTTAGCAGAATTCAGTTACTACAAAAAAAACCCAGTGCACTCGCGAATTACTGATCAGTTACGAAATCCTGACAGGTAGTTCCTACTATGGCAATCCTCATGCACTAAATCCTCAAACCTGGGATAGAGTTCATTCGATTGAGCAACCAGCAGCTGGACAAGAACGATGGTGGAACGTTAACCCCACCGTTGTGAAGACCAGACTGTTACCTCACTTGAATGTCCACTGGAGAGTAGGCAAAAAGTTATTGGAATAGTATATAACACAACACTTGAGGATATGATATTTCATTTATACCAACATTTCAAACAGACAACTCATTGCACCCCTGCTATCAGCAGTGAAGCTTAACCATGTCAAAGTACCCATTGTCAACATTTTCACAATTACTCAACAAGACATCCTTGACAATATAACTACTTCCAAATCCTTCCTAGCAATTTCCTACACAACAGAGAAGTTTCATTACATCATTTTCCAGGACTACATTATGCACTCCAATTCAATATACAGCTATCTCTTCCCAAGCTAACCATACTTAGGCCCTAACAAAATTCACCACTAATCTTTCTGGAATAGCGCCCCCATTTTTCAGCACCAACACGCGGTTCCTGGCCTGAAGACGACAACATCACCCATTCTACTGTACACAATTCTACGTACATTCATAATATATCCAGCGATCCACAAAATCGCTTCACAAAATCTCCCTTACGCTGCCTTATGGTTTGACAAACTGATCTTACGGTACATACTCTAAATGAAATTCTACAGATTACCACTTAAATAGCTTTTCATGGTTAACCAACCATTTTACAGAAATAAGTCGAAACTTTTAGCGAATCAAGGAGAAACAGGTGAAAAACTTTGTCATTGGCCTACTTACAGTATATCACATACAGTATGCATTACAGCAAACCACCTACAGCTACACAGTAGTAGTGCAGACGACACTAACTATACACTAAGTAACACGAGAGAGAGGTTTCATTTCGACATAGCTTTTCATAACATCAAAATTTATCTTGACAACTCACCTGGAGAGCCATCGAGCAATACAAAATAGACAGCAGTCTTCTGGATTATCAATTAGACCTGGCTGTCACCATAAAGATAACAAATGGCAGCTAAATCAAGCGTTTAATTTGTGGTCACTCAAAGACCTGACATGCGAGCAGACATCTTGACCACATGTGTGGTATGCACATCGTAGGCGCAATAGACGAAAAACAAAACGATTAGCCCGACCTCAACCGGGCCAACATACAGGGGCTACATCCTCCCCTTTCTAAAAATTGCCACGCCCCGGGGCAAACCAACATTTCAGCTAAGGTTGCCCAACCCCAACTTTTCCTCTACTTACACAGTTGTCTCCCACTGAACTTTTACAGAATAGCTGGGTACACCAAAATTTGGATAGGTAAATCTCTCAATCTTTTTAGGAACCCTTTTTGAGGCCCTCGGGATACAAGACTCTTCTTCTCCTCCCTCATTCAACTCCACTTCAGAGTCAGTTCTAGCTTCTCCTATGAGAGATGGTTCAGTTACTGCCCTTGGCGACTTGTTTTCTGGCCCATTCAGTTCAGGGCTCTCTTTAGTCACACTGGATTCATCTTCCTGTATGTGGGGTTCTGGTTCTGGCTCCCCTTCAGGAACTCTGGAGTTCAACTCCTCTGAAGGTTCCTCAATTTGTGTCCTAATCAGAGGGTCCTGGACGACTACCTCAGAAGCAGTTTCAATTTCATCATTATTTACAATGTCATCTTTACTTTCAAGTCCAGGCATAGACTCATTACTTTGGAGGTCATCTTGCCTTTCCTCTTTTCCCTCCTGCTGGGCAGACTCTTCTTCTAGTCTAGTACCAGGCATGAACGGCTCGACCTCTGGATTTAAAGTGGGGGCACTGTCACGAATAGGTTTACTTCTTCCTCTAGGCATTTCTTGAATAGTATCAAGTACTTCTGGACTCTTTATGATAAGTAAGTTATCATTTTCAGCATCTGACTCTACATCTTCACTAGTTTCAACCATAGGTTCTGTCACTTCATTTGGTTTACGGCCAGTAATTCCTTTCCGATTCTTATTTACCTTTGAAATGGGGATCTCATCAGCATTATCACTTGCATCACCGACAGGAAGTAGATGATTCCAGTGAATAGTCTTCATCTTTCCTCCTTCTTTTGACCGAATGGGATAAACAGGTATCCCTGGTAGTTGACTGATAATAACATATGGACTTGAAACCCACCTATCTTTAAGCTTTCCAGTTCCACCTCCTAAATTTCTGAGTAGCACTACGTCCCCAATTTCTAAAGCATTTTCTCGTTCTTTGGCATCATATCTACGTTTGTTATAGTCACCAGACTTCTGGGAATTTCTAGCAGCTATCTCATAGGCTTGGCTCAGTTGGTCTCTCAGACTGGCTACATACTTAGTGTGATCCTTCTGTGAAAGAGAACTGGATGGTTGTATTCTAAATTTAACATCAGCAGCCAATAGAGCTTCTCTTCCAAACATAAGCCTGTAGGGGGAGAATCCAGTGCTGTCGTGGGTAGAACAATTGTACGCATGCACCAACCCTGCTAGATGTTGGCTCCATTTTTCTTTCTGGTCCAGCTTTAATGTTCCCAACATGTCCAATAATGTCCTATTAAATCTCTCTGGTTGGGGATCCCCGTTGGGAATGATACGGTGATGTGCGAGACTTTTTCACTCCCAATAATTTTGTAAGTTCCCTGTTGACCTTTGACTCAAAATCTCTCCCTTGATCCGAGTGCAATCTCTCAGGAATCCCATAATGCACAAAATAGTTCTCCCATAACACTTTTGCCACAGTAACCGCTTTCTGATTCTTGGTCGGAAACGCCTGCGCGTACCGAGTGTAGTGATCTGTGATTACCAGTATTGAGTGATACCCTAAATTGTCTTCTTCTAATGAGAGAAAATCCATACAACAAAGTTCCATTGGTCTGGTAGTGTTAATGTTCATCAGTGGAGCTGCCACCCTTGGGTGGGTCTTCCTGGCAACGCATCGTCTGCATCAGTTACCCACGCATGTACATCTGAAGCCATTCTGGGCCAATAAAATCTATCTCTTACAAATGAAAGTGTTCTTTCAATGCCCAAATGACCTTGTTCATTATGCAGAGCTCTTAACACATGTTTTCTATACATTTTAGGCAGCACTAACTGGTTAACCTCCGTCTTCAGTTTCGGAGTTAATGTCTTCCTGTACAGGATATTATCTTTGAAATACAGCTGTGTGAAATTTCGCATCATACATTTTACTTCTCCAGTCTCATCTGCCATATTCCTTGGCTTCTCTCCCTTTCTTACATAACCCCGTACTCTAAAAATGTCGCTGTCATCTCTCTGTGCTTTTTCCCAGTCTGCTTCGTGGCCTGCATTTCTCCCAAAACAAGGGTCTTCATAACACTCTGGATTAACATCAGCTGTCATGGCCACTGGAGATACGAACGCATCATTGTAGTTTCTTGGTGAAATAGTGTTCTGAGGGACATCCACTCTAAGACCTTGACAAATGGCCTGTAAAGACTCTGATGACAACTTACCCTCAGTTTCTGGTGTAACTTCTTTCATTCCAGCCCCCATTTTGAGCTTCATTTTTTCTTGTTCCTTCACATCCTGCTGGTTCAAATTCTCCTCTGTGGGCCTTCGAGACAGAGCATCTGCCGAAACGTTCGTCTTTCCTGATCTGTAATTAATAGTAATGTCATAATTCGAAAAGTTAGCAAGCCATCTTTGCCCTGTAGCATCCAACTTGGCTGAGGTAAGAGCATAAGTCAAGGGGTTATTATCTGTCATTATTTGGACGTCCTTGGCTCCATACAGGTAATCTCTAAATTTGTCACACACCACCTATTTTAAACAAAGAAACTCTAATTTGTGCCTGGATAGTTTCGTTCAGAGGGGAATAAGCTTCTGCTTGCATAAGCTACTGGATGCAACTTTCCATCTAGCTCCTGATACAAAACTCCTCCCAAACCTTCTCTTCTTGCATCTGTGTGTACCACAAAAGGTTTCGTCAGATCAGCGAACACCAGCACCGGTGCTGAGCACAGCTTTGTCTTTCAGAGTCTCAAATGCTGACTCACATTCTGGGTTCCATTCTGATCCAAATGCCTTATTCTGATGATAGCTCACCTTGGAACTTTCTGATCTAGTCTTCTTCTTTTTCTTAAAGTTCCCTCCAGCCGTAAGACGTCGTAAGAGATAGGCAGTCTTGGAATAGCTAGGAACAAATCTTCGATAGAATCCCGCAAAACCCAGGAAGGATCGCAACCCTGTTACATTTCGTGGCCGTGTCCAGGTTCTTATTGCCCTCACTTTCTCAGGATCTGTTTGTACTCCCTTTTCTGACACAATGTGACCCAGGTATTTTACACTCTTGCAGCATATTTGACACTTGTCCGGAGACACCTTTAATCCAAACTCAGCTAATCGACTCATCACCTTTTCCATTCGTAACTCCATCTCCTCCAGGGACCTGGCAAACACAATATTATCGTTCATATAAAGCAAGGCTTCTACTAGGTTTAAACCAGTCATACAGCGTTCCACCAATCTTTGAAACGTAGCCGGTGCTCCCTTAATTCCTTGAGGTAATCTTTTAAATTCATAGAATCCTAGAGGACAAATGAATGCTGTCTTCTCCTGGTCTTCTTTCTTCATAGGAATCTGATAGTATCGTGACTTTAGGTCAATCACACTGAACCAAGTGCATCCATTCAAACAGTCAAGGGCCTCCTGTACCAAAGATACAGCATACTGATCTGGGAGGGTTCGAGAATTTAATTTGCGGTAGTTCACACACAATCGCAGTTCCCCATTTTTCTTTCGCACAATGACAATGGGGGAAGCATAATGGCTTCTAGACTCCTCAATGATGTTATTGTCACATAGCTACTGCAGATGATCCTTTAAGTCATCCAAATCGGCCAAGGCTACTCGTCTGGATCTCTCTCGGAAAGGTCGGTCATCAGTAAGTTTAATTCCATGTTCAATTTTGTCAGTTAGCCCAATATCCCATTTTCCAGAGGAAAAAACTTGCCTATTTTTCATCATAGTCTGTAGCAACCTCTTCTTCCACTCTGGACTTATCGGTCCCCATTTGAAGGGTAAACTGGCAAATTGGTCAAATTCTGATCTTGTCCATTTCTTGTCTTCTTGCTCCTCAGTTGCTGCATTCTGACTTTCACGAAGAGTTTTACTTGAGGTGTTTCTACACCACTCTGGCACACCCACTTCTGCTACAATAGATCTAGGTCTCAGAGTACCATCTTCATGTCCAGGGTTGGTAAGGGTCACCTTCATCTTACCAAAAGTGGCACCAGGCAAATATCCCACCTGGGAATGTACATATAAGGGTGAGGGTAGATCTGTATCGGGTGTATCAATCAACACGAGCTGTTCAGCAGTGCAGAGATGGTGGTAAACAACCGTTGTCTCTTTAGTTGAACCCGCAGGAACACATAAATTGTCATCTCTTCTCAGTAGTGCAAATCCCACGTGACCATTGGGTCCCAACTTGTCAACATCATCCAACCGGATATAAGCAGCACGACATTCAGCAGAAATATCTAAAGCACTTAAGTATCTCTTACCACCCACTCTCTTACATGCACCATGACATTGTTTAAAAATACCTGTATTAGTTCCCACTATAAGAGGGCATCGGGCTGAGTCCCTTCCATCTGGCACCACTAACACCACTGTTTCAAAAGCCTCATCAGTTCCTGAAAAATGAGCAGAGAAACCCAAGTTAATGTAGGTCCAACCTCGGTATGGGAGAGAACCTCCTCCTCCATGTCTAACTATTAAATCTGTGAGTGGGTGAAGTTCCCGATTCAGAGTCTGGAAAAAACTGTCAGCTAACAACGTCACTTGGGACCCGCTATCTAGAAGGCACACTGTGGATTTCCCATCTACTTGACAAGTTATAGTACTCTCTTCTCCAACTAACCCATAAGGTAATTTTGAAACGGCTTGTCCCTGCTGACTCCGAGAGGTGAGGCAGTCCGCTACTGGTCGGACCCTTGAGTGCCTCCCCTCATGGGTCCCCTTACGTTTTCCTGGTATATTTTACCCAGCACAAACTGAATCAGCTTGCGATTTACTTCCTGTACATCTGCCTCTTGGTTGCAATTCCTGCTAATGTGTCCTGTTCGGCCACAGCTGAAACAAAAGTTTGGGCTGGGATGACGGGCGGGACCAGCTGCTGTCCACTGACGGTATTCTGGTGTTACATTCGGGGTTGGTTCTGCCACTGTAGTACTTTTGGGGTCTCCCATAAGCCGTAAGGCTCTTCCTTCCCCTTCCAGCTTCACCAACCGCTCAACAAGTCTCCCTTCATCATTCATTCCAGGGGCAGCAGGTTGCTGAGGTTCCTCTGAACTGGTGGCTCTGAACTATTTGCCAGGACTGTCCTGGGTTTGTTCTGGGAATGGTTTTGAGATTTTCTCTGCTGCAACTTGATTTCCTGCTCCTCTTCATACCTCCTTACCATTTTTGAAAGGGAAATATATCCTGGAGCATCCTTTTCCACATCCCTTAGGTGAAGACTTGTGATCAGCATTTCGTCAAACAGTAGGCCCCTTACAAACTGTCGCAGGCGGGCGCTGTTCACATTCTCTGGGCGTATACCCCCCTTCCTAGTCACCTGCCTCAACTTAAACTGGAGCCTTGATAGGTATGTGGAAGGTTTTTCACCGTCTTTCTGCTTCATGCAGTGGTACTGGATGAGAAGTTCCTCCCCACTCTCAGTTATCCCAAATGCCCCTTCCAGAGCTGCAAAGTAGTCCTCAGCAGTTGCCCTAGGAAGGTCCTGTTTTAAGTCTGTAATCACTCTCGAGGCTGGGGGTCGCAGGGCTTCCCTTATTCTCTTGCGCTTCTCAGCCTCAGAAATTTGGGTCCACTCCTCTATTTGTCCTTCTGCTGCCTCAGTCCAGGAGTACCATTCCTCCTCATCTTTGTTTGGAACATCCTTTCCCGAGAAAAAATTTAATCGGCGATAACTGGGGGTCAGATGGTACGCACCGTATTGTTGATCAGTAATTGAAGGAGTGGAGTCACTTTTCAGGTCACGCGCTGTCATTCGTTCTGTGGTTCCTCTTGCTGGGCCACGGTTCTCTGTCAGGGGTACTACATTAAACCAAATAGTACCCTCATCAATCTCAATAGTAGCACTGTGGCCTATATCTATCTGTGAGACATCCCCTTCAAACTCGCACAATATGATCGTCTCAGTGTGGCCAAGTCTTGTTACTTCTTTCCTACAAATACCTTTTAATCCCGGGGGTAGGCCCTTTGACAACCCCACTTATACTGATCGGGTGGTCGCTCTGACCATGCTACAAGAAAACAATATGCAGTGATGCTCAAGAATATCTTCCTTCTTACACCACTCTTTCCCTAAGTCTTTCAGAGAACTAGTAACTTCGGCACTAGCCTCGTCTTCAAAGTATGCTCGATGGCTCTCCATGTTCCCCAATTAAGCATTACCTTTAACAAACAGCAGTTTCCCAGAGAGACAGAGAGAGAACATACAATATTCAGTTACAAAATTCCCAGCGACGCTTTCTGTTTCCCGGATAGGCCCCCAAATGTAACCCTAGGTTCGTCTTACCGAACACTGCCCTTAGTGCTGAACAATACCCAAAACTCAAAAAGACGTCGCAAGAAACTTTGATCTAAAATTTCATCCCAACTGGGAAAACTGGTTTATTTTCACTTGTACACATAACTCAAGTAACTTCTCTCTCTCTCTCTCTCTCTGTATATCAAAACCAACCAAAGTGAATCTGAGATAATCTACTGTACCCAACTTTGAATAGGTCGTTCCTTAACTTAGGCCCTTGCACACTCAAGACTAAATACAGGAAATACAGGTGAGCCTGCCTAAGTATCTTACTCCCCTGGTAAGTACTGTACTAAAGAAAACTACAGTCTTGCATGACTTTGATCAAACTTTGACCTGTCTAAAAAAAAAACAGTAGGAGGCTCTTAAGCTAAAAGTCAATTACAAAACTACCTTAGCAGAATTCAGTTACTGAAAAAACCCAGTGCACTCGCGAATAACTGATCAGTTACGAAATCCTGACAGGTAGTTCCTACTATGGCAATCCTCATGCACTAAACCTCAAACCTGGGATAGAGTTCATTCGATTGAGCAACCAGCAGCTGGACAAGAACGATGGTGAAACGTTAACCCCACCGTTGTGAAGACCAGACTGTTACCTCACTTGAATGTCCACTGGAGAGTAGGCAAAAAGTTATTGGAATAGTATATAACACAACACTTGAGGATATGATATTTCATTTATACCAACATTTCAAACAGACAACTCATTGCACCCCTGCTATCAGCAGTGAAGCTTAACCATGTC
Organism: Holothuria scabra; assembly: GCA_037179385.1. Classification (NCBI taxonomy): domain Eukaryota; kingdom Metazoa; phylum Echinodermata; class Holothuroidea; order Aspidochirotida; family Holothuriidae; genus Holothuria; species Holothuria scabra. Next base: position 43,148,950 of record CM074183.1, read on the forward strand.
AAAGTACCCATTGTCAACATTTTCACAATTACACAACAAGACATCCTTGACAATATAACTACTTCCAAATCCTTCCCAGCAATTTCCTACACAACAGAGAAGTTTCATTACATCATTTTCCAGGACTACATTATGCACTCCAATTCAATATACAGCTATCTCTTCCCAAGCTAACCATACTTAGGCCCTAACAAAATTCACCACTAATCTTTCTGGAATAGCGCCCTCATTTTTCAGCACCAACATGCCGTTCCTGGCCTGAAGACGACAACATCACCCAGGCTACTTACACAATTCTACGTACATTCATAATATATCCAGCGATCCACAAAATCGCTTCACAAAATCTCCCTTATGCAGGTTTGACAAACTGATCTTACGGTACATACTCTAAATAAAATTCTACAGATTACCGCTTAAATAGCTTTTCATGGTTAACAAACCATTTTACAGAAATAAGTCGAATCTTTTAGCGAATCAAGGAGGAACAGGTGAAAAACTTTGGCCTACTTACAGTATATCACATACAGTATGCATTACAGCAAACCACCTACAGCTACACAGTAGTAGTGCAGACGACACTAACTATACACTAAGTAACACGAGAGAGAGGTTTCATTTCGACAACAACCCCTCATAGCTTTTCATAACATCAAAATTTATCTTGACAACTCACCTGGAGAGCCATCGAACAATACAAAATAGACAGCAGTCTTCTGGATTAACAGTTAAACCCGGCTGTCACCATAAAGATAACAAATGACAGCTAAATCAAGCGTTTAATTTGTGGTCACTCAAAGACCTGACATGCGAGCAGACATCTTGACCACATGTGTCGTATGCACATCGTAGGCGCAATAGACGAATAACAAAACGATTAGCCTGCCCTTAACCGGGCCAACATACAGGGGGCTACATAAGATTCAATTATAGCAAGTTTAGCAGACCATGCGGAATCCTCAAACGGTCGTCATCTCTGTTACGTATCACGATGGTCAGGTTTTCTCCAGGTTTTGCCTTTTTATTGGTTTCAAAACAGAGCACAAATAGTCAAATAAGGACACAATACAAATACAGACGCTCTTGTTTCGCCGTTCCATGCGGCATCATTCGGACTTTGAAGAGCTTGACAACACGTGGCGCAAATCTTCGCGCTTTCCCGGTGTTGAGGTTACATACTTTACAGTACATACTTATTAAGTAACAAGAAGAAACGGAAAAGTTATAGCCTACAAAACCACGGTTTCCTTGGTTTGCTTCGCTTCTGCGCTCCATTTGATATTATTAATATAACAAACCAACGTTCAATGACTGACAAAAAATTGCAAAATTATTCGGGCATGTTTCAAACAGTGTGGGATACGGTACCAATATTTTAGGATGCGGAAGAAAGGGAGCGTGCGTTTCAGTTGCTGTGAATCCCTGTCTCCAAAACTTTCAGTTGAACGTCGTGAAGCTGTATAGACTTAGGGTGCAAGTTAAACATATTTATAGTAATAAACAACTTAGGAAAAGTAATCAAAAAATGCTGTGGGTCAAAGGTAAAGTTGCACCCACACCATCGGGGCAGAAGTCCACTCAGCCAATCATTCGAATTTGCACGCTGTTATTCCCAGTGGAGGAATAATGCTCTTCGGCGAGTAGACTAGTGTGATTATGCTCATGCGCATGTACACAGTTGACACAGTTTTTATGGTAAAATTGACATGACCCAGTTGGAAGTGCCGAATTTCTCAACTCGTCCATTAAGATGGCCAGGGGCCTGTTCCACAAAGAGTTACGCACGATCTTAAGTATGATTTACTGTTGGCTTAAGTATGGTAAATCAAACTTAAGATTGTGCGTAACTCTTTGTGGAACGGCCCTCCTGAACATCAGAGCTAGTGCTAATGAACTTAGTTCAATCCCTTCGCCCTCTGTTAAAATTGTCCTCACTACAGAGTTCGCTTTTCAGAACATTTCAGGGTTAAAGAAGTTTGCCCGGCAATGGTTTCTCTCGAATTGATATTGAACCAGCGTATATATGTATTAAACTCAATGATACGATATTGCAGCTCCGCCAGCTCGAATGTCATGTGTATATATCCTTGTTGGCCTAGGTTTTGAAAAACGTGTTTTCAAATATTGATACGTTATGGCATTTCTTAAGAGCAACAATGTTTAAGTTCACGAATTTAGGCACTTCATTCCGTTGATATAGTCCTTGACCCCATCGAAAAGGGTTGGAGCAGATTTTTGAGGTCAAATCAAAATATTTTAATTCGTTACAACAATTTGATGGGAAGAAAAAGAGAATAAAGGTCATTTCTTATCTACATCTCATAATACCAAGAATGTCATGGAACTCGTACATTTTCACCTTTGTCTAAAAAAATATTTCCAGATTCTTGTAACTGGTAAAATGTCATTTTGACTGATTTGTACTGATTTGGTTAAATGGGTCATTAAGTCTTCATAATAAAGAATTATCTTTCAGAATCGAAAACTTGAAACTTGAAAGGATTTTTGATTTCAGACCAATAGGTCTGTATTTGGGGGTGGGGGTGGGGATGTGGGTATATATATATATATATATATATATATATATATATATATATATATATATATATATATATATATATATATATATATATATATATATAACACTTTATTGTGCACTTGGGGGACAAAGCGGAAAATCCTACAACTTTGGGAGACAAAAACGTATATCTAGTGTATTTACTATATTTCCATATATGGGAATACAAAAAATTTAATAAATTTACCAGTAAAATACCAGTAACTATTGATGATGCCCTTTAACCTCTGATTGTGTATATTTTGCAATATCTTTATCACACAAGTTGTAATAAAGAAACAAAAAATTTAAATGAAATAAAGGATATGCGAGTCCGCCAAATATGCATATAAATACAACACACCATACAAGAAACCTGTATTTCAATGGTAAATAACATCGCCACTGGTGTATACTTGCACACATAGTGGCTGAGTAAAGAAGAAGCAAAAGCGCTACCATAGAGATAGGAAACTGTTAGGTAGAATGTAGAGAAGAAGCTTAAAAATGTTGAGAAACTTAGGAGACATCGAAATGTCTCCTAAGACGGAATATGTCTCCCAAATATACCGACTATAACGACACTTGTCTCCCAAATGCGCACAATTTAGGTAAATATATATATACATATACATATATATATATATAAACACACAGCCATATATATATACATATATATATGTATATATATATATATATATATATATATATATATATATACATATATATATGTATATATATATATATATATAAATCAACTGTCACTGTCAACTGTCACTAAACGGGGGGTTGAACCAGGTTATGTTCCTATTTCGTCTTCGTTTCGGGGCTCCCTTGGAATGACTGGTGCTAGGGGGTTGGGTCTCGTACTTTAGGTTGTACCCATAGCCACTTCTTTGTAATGCTTCCTGGTATACGGGTGATGATGCGAAAACGAAGACGAAATAGGAACATAACCTGGTTCAACCCCCCGTTTAGTGACAGTGTCACAACCAACATTGGCAAGAAATTCTTTAACCTCTTGGACAGCTGCTTCCCACCTGGGCACACACTACATACTTTACTCAACAGGAACACGGTGAAACTCAGTTACAGCTGCATGGCAAACATAGACCAAATTATATCAGCGCACAACAAATACATACTGGCGAAACAGGAAGTACAACCAGCAACGCGAAGCCACTGCAATTGCAGAAAGCAAAGTGAGTGCCCATTGGAAGGCAACTGCCTCACGAACAACATTGTGTACCAAGCAACTGTAACACGCCACGAAAACAACAACGAAGAAACATACATTGCTCTAACAGAGAACACATTCAAAACAAGATACACCGCCCACAAGTCTAGCTTTAAACACAAAGACAAAAGACACGCAACTGCACTCAGTGAATGCATCTGGAAACTAAAGGATACACATGTAGAACACTCCGTAAAATAGAAACTAATGAACGAAGCTCGAGCATACTCCACTTCATCTAAAACTTGTAATCTCTGTCTGGAAGAAAAGTTCTTCATTATACTCAAACCTTCCTTAGCAACTCTAAATAAAAGAAACGAACTGGTAAGCTCTTGTAGACACACGAACAAACATCTACTGTGTAATTATTCTAATAGATAATGTATCTTGGCTCGCTGTACACCATTCGTGCCTGTTCACATCGAACACGGAACCAACACATGCTTAAAAACGGACACGTTCAAAAGCAGCGAACATATACGTATTTAACGTTATTGACATCATTCTACTTCAGGCCTCTGAGGAGTGAGGACCTACATTATTGGCCCTTACGAAACAGTTCTGTAAAGCTATGTTGTAAGAACTTATTGCAACCTTTTCAATATTACAGCTCCCTTCACAGGGTTGAGCACTTTACCATTGCCTGGTTGACATTACTAATTAATTTTTAGTATTACGGTTATATTTATATATATATATATATATATATATATATATATATATATATATATATATATATATATATATATATATATATATATATATATATATATATATATATATATATATATATATATATATATATATATATATATATGTATATATATATATATTTCTGTATATGTATATGTATATATACATTGGAACTTAAAACCATTAATAGTTTGAAATTCGGGCAGTCACTTCAAAAAATTCATTTATTTAGTTAACCTTACAATTATAGTTATTCGTTGCATATAGTCCCCCTACCCCCGAAAAGAGACAAGACCATTACATTTACTTCTAGTATTACCTTTTATCTGGTACTCTTCTGATGATCATTTTGCCATTTGCGTTTTTTCTATTGAAGTGAAACTTTCATTTCAAAGGAAAGCTCAAAATAACGGCTGCTTCATTTCTATTTTAGATTTTTTATCAATTTTCTGTACGCTCCGCGCCAACTGATGGTGGCACTTTGCATAGATAGTATTTTGGTCGAACAGATTACTTAACAGAGCAAAACATGCTTGTTAATTATTCTTCGTTTTGGGGCAGTATTATGAGGTGAAAATTTTATTGCGAAAGAAAGCTCGAAAGCTCACTTCTTAAATTCTAGGTTTGAACACAGAAAGTGCCATTCCTGCTGTTTGGTGGTTCTCAATTTTTCAAAAAATTCTGTGCGATCGACTTAGATGGTCTTTCGGGGAGGTTTACACTTTTTGGACAAAAACAATTCTGCTCCTTTCCAAACTGAAACGCTCCAGTACGCCTATGACAATGAAGTAAAATATGAAACTTCGAATATATGCGAAGCTAAACTTTTTCCTCGGGAGAATGTTCCAATATGGTCTGAGGGCCTGAATATGCATGATGATATTCTGTAACCCCAACAAAACTACAGATCACAATTTTTTCTCCCATATAAGCTTCATATTGATAAAAGTGGCAAAATTTGCCAATTCCGATGGATGCTCCATGCAATAAATAACCAAAGCCAACTCTGTAAATCACCCGGCATACTACCTAATTTTGCTCTTGAAAGGCATATTACTTAAAAAGCCAAATATTCATTATAACCTTACCAAAAAACATTTTTTCTTCATTAAATTCCCAAATTTTTCTAATACAATAACCCCTTCATTTTCAAATCTTCGTTTAAAAAGGGAAAAACTTTTCGGGCAAACTTGTAGTCTCGTCTCAATTTAACCCTTAACCTCAAAAGAATTTCAGCTGTCGCCTAAATAACGTTTTTTATTTTTGCCACATGAAGGACAGATTCTTCAATAGAGACCCAAAATTTTTCATGGTACTAACAAAAGTCAAATTTCTTTTAAAAAACTCCAGATTTTTTTTAAGTATTTGTTAAAAAGAAAGTCAAAAATTTCGACGCGCTTCTCTCGATTCAAATTCTGCCAAGTCACATCCCACCGGGATATAACATCACCTTTGTCTGTTTGTTGCGGCCTTAAAATTCTGGCCCCCCTGTCGGGGAGCTTGACCCGCTGTCGGGCAAATCCTAGCGCCATCCCTGGTCGGAAAAAATATCTTCACTCATAAGAAAATGTTTAGCTATTTAACACTTATTAGCCCCCAAACTGTAACACGTTTAAACTCTAAATATGAACGTTCAGTCTTTAACACTGCATGTTTAGCATTTAAACGTGATCTAAAAATGAAATATTTTGGAAGTAGACACATGTTTAGCATCTAAACATATGCTTACAAAGTGGGCGATAATTTCTAAGAAACGCGTGGGTTTTAAAAGGAAGATCTATGGTAGCTATTCATTATATGCTAGCATTTGTATTGCTGTAGCTTAATGCATCTTCGGAAATTGTCTATTTATAATATCGATCTTGTATATACGTGGCACGTACTTCTATACATGGACAGAGCATGCAACGTGAACTTCCTATCCTTTGATTGTCACCACCGACTGGGACAAAAATGGCGCACCAAGATGGCCGCCGTGATGCTATTAATCGTCTGATTTGACGATGACTCTGTTATATTTAAAAAAAAAATTAAACTTGAATGGGAAACAATATCATATTTCTGCAATACGTAATTTTGACCCTGCCCTGCCATATTTCAAAATAATTTCAACTTTCTTGCAAAATCTAAGAATTGATTAGCATAAGCAAGTCCAAACTTTTACACAAAATTATAGCAGACAGCCATCTTGGTGCGCATTTTCTCACACGTCCAGTTGCCACAATGTACCGTGCAGTATGCTCTGTCCATGTATAGGAAATCCGTAATACGTGGTTGAACTTTTTAACAAAGTAACATTTCTTTTCAATTTAATTGCAGGGGTTGTGTTTTCAAAATTTTGGCCATTATTATATTTACAACTTGGGTCATGGCCGGGTGCGCAATCCCAACTCCTCCATGGCTGCGTACCTGCTTGTATTATTTAAAAAAAATTAAACCTTAACACAAAGTTTACTTTTAACACGGCATGCTTTATCATGAAACAACTATCGCAAAATTTTCTAAAATTTACACCGTCTTCGAATATGTACGCAAGAGAATGATAATCAAAAAAATAATTTGCTTGGTACACGGAGTCGTTGTGCGTCATTAAAAAGATTAATACAATAGGGAATTGGATTTTGTGTGAATAATAAGAATTTTTAAGCAGATTTCAGTGTGTCTGAAACCGAAAACACATTAGCTCCAGTAGGTTTAGTCAAACCACCTCTCTCGTCTGTATTTGAAGTTTCACTCTGTGGGCCCCTTTCACTTTTAAAGCGCGGATTCCCTTGACAAATTCCTGGCAGGTAGGGCCGCAAAATGCGCGTGGTAAATATGAGGGGATTAACGGTATAGTTGGAAACCTGTAAAGTATAAAACACATTTGCCAGCATAGCATTTATATAAATGTTAAATTGTTTATCTTCAGGTTGAATCGCAACATAGGTTAAGAAAACGTAATGGGGCACGAAAAAAATCAAGTTAGTCAATATGATGGTAAAGAACGTAATCATTATCTTTCGGGTCTGACGCAGTCTTCGCAACTTTGTCCCAGATGTCAGATGTAGTCTAGTTTGAGACTTGGAAAGATAAAATCCAAGTGCGATGTAAATAATCACAGTGGAGGATGTAAAAATTACATTTATAACAACCAAACTCAAAGATAGCACTGGATGAGTGTAAGGAAAGAGAAAAGCAATTATACCACCATACAGTAATGCAAACGTGATGATGAAGAACGCCGTCACAGCGTATTTCTTCACAGATATTAACTGCTTGTATTGTAGAGGGATAGCATGGAGAGCTAAATATCTGTCGACGGCCACAGCAGTTGTTGACGAACATGACAAAACTGAGGCTGATGAGATAAGTAGACCGACGTATCTTGGTACATCATTTCGAGAGACCCATTCGCCAGCAAGACCACAAGAGGTAGCCAAATCAGCTGTAGTAAGAGTTACACCAAATATATAACTTGTTTTGAGGTAGAGTTTGTGCCTTATTTCCAAGTATAATGTGGACGTGTTGGCCAATACATTCATTATAATTATACCTAGACGGATCCAAGACAATATTTTCAAAATGTTAATCTGGTGGGTAGTCCAAGGAAAGAGGAAGTCCTGACCCGTCTCGTTATTTTTAAAATAACTTGGGCTGTCCAAAGTTTCAGTGGTGATGACTGCTGATGAAAAAGTGTCCATTGTGGCAGCCCACAGAAGTCCTGCAATAGAAGTAATCAGAAAATTACATTACTTTCAGCTTGGGAAAGTGTTACCGCTTAAATTGTTATTTGTGTGTAATTAGGGTGTTCACCCTTACGTCACGAGTCGGCGTTGGTTGGCACAGAACATGCGCAAGAACACATGCGTGTGTGTTAGGTGTTGGGCGTGCTAACGCTCGTTCGCAAGCATGTAGACCACGCGCTTATATACATGGACAGAGCATGTAACATGTAACGTGTACGTCAAGGGTAGGTCGTCGCCACTGACTGAGACAAAAATGGGGGCACCAAGATGGCGGCGATGAAGCTATAAATCGTCTGATTTGACGACGACTCTTGTTACATTTCAAACAAAAGTTAAACTTGAATGGGAAAAAAATCATATCCCTGCAATAAGTGAAGTGATTTTGACCTAACCTTGCAATTTTTAAAAAATATTTTAACTTTCTTGCAAAATCCGGCAATTGTCTTGATCAAGTCTTGACTTTTCACAAAACCATAACAGACAGCCATCTCGGTGCGCTTTTTTCTCATAGGTACGGCAGCGACAGCCTACCGTTCAGTATACACTGTCCATGTATATAGGAAGTCCGTGTGGTAAACCAATTGGAATTTACCTTAAAGTGGGCATGACACGGTCACAAAAAAACTGTTGTGCATTGCAAGAAGCGATACAGTATTCAACAAATATCATCTCACACCCCATTAAAAACCTGTACAATTCGGCATACCGGTAAATGACATTTGAAGGAAAACGTTCAAAATTCAATTCCGAAAAATGTCGCAACAGGTCACCTGACCTTATGACGCAATTGGCGGCATAAACCCCATCCTATTTAAGAACGCGCACCTAGATGTGGACCTAATGTAACGCTCGGTAAAAGTAAACGATTGCATCACAATACTCGTCCAAAATACTGAGCGAAAGGCGCGGACCATAGTGGGGATTCGGAGCAAATCATTGGCGTGCATATGAGGGGGTGTAAAAACAGTTTTGTTTTTGTGCAAGAAAGACGCGGTTCGAGCGCTATACAAAACAGCTATTAACATGTACGGACAATCCACAACAATCGCGTCCCCTCTACGAGCGCGTCTTTACTGTATGAGCTGTTTGGTACGGAAGCGTAGAAGGGACATGCGAAAGAAAAAGAGCTCTCTCAGCAAAATGACAATTTTCGTAGAATTGACATTTTGAGGACTAAAATTATGTCTTCAAAATGACAACAAGAGGGCAATCCACGGAGTTGCATATCTCATCGCTAACATGTGCGCAAGTTGGTTACATAACTTGAACTATGTATGAGCTAAAAGTTTTATCTGTGCTGAATTTTATGCTACAGTAGAATGTCATTGACAAAAATTACCGTACTAAAACATGCCACAATCTTGAAGTCCAAGGGAAGTGATTTTTTTCCGTTCCAAGGGACGGGAGTTTTTTTTGTAAGATAGCGAGGGGAAAGAATATGGCACGGACCGATCAAGTTCTTGGAACAGGCGCACCCTTATTCCGAAAAACATCATTTGGATATTTAAATTCTGACACCGGATTATATAAGAACTGGAGAAATAGGCTACCCAACCTTTGTAACGCCTGCCCTTTTAATCCAGTAGGCCTATCTAAGATTTTGGAACAAATTTATTTTTTTAGATGCTGTTATCCCCTTGCAACACTATGAAAAAAAACAATGAGCTTGATGAGTGAGTTACACTAAACTGATACGATTAGATATGGACCCAACGATTATAAAAGTAAGACGCTTTCGGGGACGCTTTAGACAAGTGCGTAATTGTTATTATTCATGCGCTGCCTGAGCGTATTCTCCATTTTGACGGAAGGGCAAACTTCATGTGTGTCGAGCTGATATGCACATCAAGTGCGTCTCAATTAAAAAACTGGGCGTGTGCGCGATGTTGAACGTGTGGCGTTAGAAGATTTCCGGGCGCGGCACAAACCTTTTCTGCGTACTGGTCTGTGGCCAATCCTAGCCCGTGGCAAGGAAATTGCCACGTAAATTTTTTTGGCGATGCTTCAGAACCGACAAGTTTTAAGGGCACTAATATGTAAGATAGGTAGGCCCTATGCCTAACCTAATGTTAGTCACCCACAGTTTCATATCTTGGGTTATAACTTGAGCCTGTGAATGGCGTAGGTTTAGCCCCAGACCTAGCCTACATACTGTTAACCAGCTTGAGATTTCAAGTCTAGGCCTAGGTTTGACTTTAACTTTCATAGTACTAGGCCTAACAGTTACAGCAACTTTGGAGTGAAAACAATTGTCTGCATAGACCATATGAGAACACTCTAGATATAAGGGCCATCAAAGTGAAGTGCGAGCAAGAACTTAAAAATCTCACTGCAGCATACAAGCTAGTGAAAAAAGAATTTGAGACTGTTACTACGAAGTACCAACCTAGGAGTCTAACTTAATTATATTAATTGATGAAAAATAGGCTAGTTACAAAACATTAAAGTGGGGATGACACGGCCAAAGTAAGTTCCTCGGTAACTGTTCTTTGGGTACACCTTGACATAAAGTGAATGATTTCCCTACTAAATTATGTCCATAAATACCGAAATACGACGTTTTGGATTCCCAATTACAGGCCAGGTTCAGATCATTTGAAATTCGAAAGCGAAAAAACGTATGTGAACGCGTCTCAAAATGGTGACGTCATTGGAGGCACGATTAACAACACTGTACCAGAGAGCTCACAATCATCGAATCATGTGCATGGTAACGCGTGTTAGCGCATACATTATTGCAAACACCGGTGCTCCGATAGCAGTGAGCGTGGCCACTGACTACATTGTGAATTGTGCATTGCGCGGTGACTGCTTAGTATTCGCAATAGCATCTTCATCAAACAGCTCATACGGTAAACACGCGCTCGTAGTGGGGAAGCGCTTGTTTTGGTCTGCCCACACATATTCATTGCTGTTCTTTATAACGACCGAACCGCGTCTTTCTTGCAATAAAACAGAACTATTTTTACCCGCGCGCATAAACACACGAACATATTGGCCAATGATTTGCTCCGAATCCCCACCATGGTCTGCGCCTTCCACTCTGTATGTTGGACTCTGTATTGTGATGCAATCGTTTTCATAAACTTTACCGAACGTTACATTAGTTCCACATCTAGATGCGCGCCGTAGGGCGGGGTTTGTGCCGCCAATTGCGTCATAAAAGTCAGGCGAGGTGTTGCGGCATTTTTCGAAATTGTATTTTGAACGCAGTTTTCCTTCGAATATCATTTATGCCGAATTGAACGGGTTTTTTAATGGGGTGTGAGATGATCTTTGTAAAATACTGTATCTAATCTTGCAATGCACAAAAATTTTTGTGGCCATATCATGCCCACTTTAACCGTTGACAATCTGTAACGTGAACTATGTCCCTGGTTGCCATGACAACCACACATATCGGTACAACTTACAGTATCATGCCTAGGCTATTACACTTAAACTTTCAGATTTGTGGGATGCGTCCGTTAAGAGTTAAAGTGAATACAATAAAAAGTATGTGACCCCCTGTCACGTGACCTTTGCCACTGGTTGCCATGGAAACTACATATTTTGGTAGAACTAGTCTACCCTATTATACTTGTGAAGTTTCATGTAAAATGAAGGTTTTCTTTTGAAGTTTTAGTACAAAATAGGAAAAAAAGTGTTTTTTTTACAAAATGTGACCTTTGACCTCTGACCTTTGACCTTTTCTTCCGAGGGTCTGGGAGACACAAGTTCCCACCCTGGGGTACCCACCTATCAATTTTGAAAAGAATCGGTCCAGCCCACTAGGGACAAAAACGGTTTTTTAAGAACAAATTATCACTTGAAAATTTTTTGTTCCACTCTACCACTTGACCTTTGACCTCTGTTGCTATGGCAACCACATATTTTGGTAGGTCTAGATGCAATCATCGTATGTGTAGAGTTTCGTGTCAGGAGAACGTTTCCTTTTTGAAATATAGCAGAAAATGTGTTTTTCACCGAATTTGACCATTAACCTGTAACCTTTGACCTTCACTTCGGGTTGTGTATCAAAATGCAATTGTTCTACCTGAGGTACCATCCTACCAAGTTTGAAGAAAATCGGCCCAGCCGTTTACAAGATATTAAGAAAACAAAATTGGACACACACACACACACACTCACCCACCAACACACACACACACACGGACAGGTTTTGACCCCTCTCTCAGCCATGGACCTTCAGTCACCCCGGGGTACCTCACCCTGGGTTAGACCTCGAGACTAGTAACCTGGGAAAATTTACCGTTACCATGGTACCCATTGCGATTTAAGCTGGCATTGCTATATATAGCCCCATAGGCAAAGTGACTACAATATCTCATCCTCCTCACGGAGCGATGAGATAATAAATAGCATTCGTTAAATGCGTAATTTATCAGTTTTCTGTGAAATTTTGAATCGTTGATATATTGTAAGTTTGCATTTCATCATTTTCTGCAAAATGCTAGGAAAATAAGTAAACATTTCATCATTTTGTGATTAAGTTCATAACTTGATGGCATCTTAATGCTTCCATAGAATTTCGCCGTTTAAACAAGATGATCTAACTCGACATGATGGCAACTTTCTGAATTTTGCCATTTTGACGAAAAGTTCCTACCCGGCAAAATGACATTTCCCTGAATATTGCCGTTTTGACGAGATGATCTAACTCGGCAAGATGAAAATTTTTCGAATTTTGCCATTTTGACGAGAAGTTGAAATTCGCCAAAATGCCATTCTTCTGAATTTTGGCATTTAGACGAGATGATCAATTTCGGCAAAATGACAATTTTCTGAATTTTGCTATTTTGACGAGATGTTCTAACTCAGCAAAGCGACAACTTTCTAAATGTTGTCATTTTATCGAGATTTTTAAGTCGGCAAAGTGACAACTTTCGGAATTTTAACGTTTTGACAAGTTAATTAATTTACAGATTTTTATCTCATCGCTCCGTGAGGAGGATGAGATATTGTAGTCACTTTGCCTATTGGGCTATATATTTTTATCTCATCGCTCCGTGAGGAGGATGAGATATTGTAGTCACTTTGCCTATGGGCTATATATGGCAATGCCAGCTTAAATCGCAATGGTTACCATGGTAACGGTAAATTTTCCCAGGTTACTAGTCTCGAGGTCTAACCCATGGTGAGGTACCCCGGGGTGACTGAAGGTCCATGGCTGAGAGAGGGGTCAAAACCTGTCCGTGTGTGTGTGTGTGTTGGTGGGTGTGTGTGTGTGTGTGTGTGTGTGAGTGTGTGTGTTCTCCAATTTTGTTTTCCTAATATCTTGTAAACGGCTGGGCCGATTTTCTTCAAACTTGGTAAGATGGTACCTCAAGTGGACCAATTGCATTTTTAATACACAACCGGAAGTGAAGGTCAAAGGGTACAGGTCAAAGGTCAAATTTAGTGAAATCACATTTTCTGCTATATTTCCAAAAGGAAACGTTCTCCTGACACGAAACTTTACACATATGATGATTGCATCTAGACCTACTAAATTATGTGGTTGCCATAGCAACAGAGGTCAAAGGTCAAGTGGTAGAGTGGAACAAAAAATTTTCAAGTGATAATTTGTTCTTAAAAAACCGTTTTTGTCCCTAGTGGGCTGGACCGATTCTTTTCAAAATTGATAGGTGGGTACCCCAGGGTGGGAACTTGTGTCTCCCAGACCCTCGGAAGAAAAGGTCAAAGGTCAGAGGTCAAAGGTCACATTTTGTAAAAAAAACACTTTTTTTCCTATTTTGTACTAAAACTTCAAAAGAAAACCTTCATTTTACACGAAACTTCACAAGTTTAATAGGGTAGACTAGTTCTACCAAAATATGTAGTTTCCATGGCAACCAAGGTCAAAGGTCACGTGACAGGGGGTCAAATACTTTTTTTTTTGTATTTACTTTAACACTTAACGGACGCATCCCACAAATCTGAAAGTTTAAGTGTAATAGCCTAGGCATGATACTGTAAGTTGTACCGATATGTGTGGTTGTCATGAAAACCAAGGACATAGTTCACGTTACAGATTGTCAAAGGTTAAAGTGGGCATGACACGGCCACAAAAACTTTTGTGTAGGCTATTGCAAGATTAGAAAAAGTATTTTACAAATATCATCTCACACCCATTAAAAACCCGTACAAATTCGGCATAAATGATATTCGAAGGAAAACTGCGTTCGAAATCCAATTTCGAAAAATGCCGCAACAGCTCGCCTAACTTTTATGACGCAATTTGCGGCACAAACCCTGCCCTACGGCGCGCATCTAGATGTGGAACTAATGTAACGCTCGGTAAAGTTATCTTATCTTAGCAACCTCATGAAAACGATTACATCACAATACAGAGTCCAACATACAGAGCGAAAAGCGCCGACCATGGTGGGGATTCGGAGCAAATCATTCTCCAATGTGTTCGCGTGTGCATGCACGCGGGTAAAAATAGTTCTGTTTTGTGCAAGGAAGACGCGGTTCGGTTGCTATAAAGAACAGCTATGAATATGTATGAGCAGACCACACTTAAGCGCGTCCCCACTACGAGCGCGTCTTTACTGTATGAGCTGTTTGATGAAGATGCTATTGCGAATACTTAACAGTCACCGCGCAATGCACAATTCACCGGAGCACCGGTGTTTGCAATTATGTTTGCGCTAACACACGTTACCATGCACATGATTCGATGATTGTGAGCTCTCTGGTACATTGTTGCTAACCGTGCCTCCAATGACGTCACCATTTTGAGACGCGTTCACATACGTTTTTTCGCTTTCGAATTTCAAATGGTCTGAGTCTGGCCTGTAATTGGGAATTCAAAACGTCGTATTTCGGTATTTATGGACATAATTTATTAGGGAAATCATTCACTTTATGTCAAGGTGTACCCAAAGAACAGTTACCTAGGAACTTACTTTGGCCGTGTCATCCCCACTTTAATGTTTTGTAACTAGCCTATTTTTCATCAATTAATATAAATAAGCTAAACTCCTAGGTTAGTACTTCGTAGTAACAGTCTCAAATTCTTTTTTTACTAGCTTGTATGCTGCAGTGAGATTTTTAAGTTCCTACTCGCACTTCACTTTGATGGCCCTTATATCTAGAGTGTTCTCATATAGTGTATGCAGACAGTTGTTTTCACTCCAAAGTTGCTGTGACTGTTAGGCCTAGTAGTATGAAAGTTGAAGTCAAACCTAGGCCTAGACTTGAAATCTCAAGCTGGTTAACAGTATGTAGGCTAGGTCTGGGGCTAAACGTACGCCATTCATACGCTTGAGTTATAACCCAAGATATGAAACTGTGAGTGACTAACATTAGGTTAGGCATAGGGCCTCTATCTTACATATTGGTGCCCTTAAAACTTGGCGGTTCTGGAGCATCGCCAAAAAAAAAAAAAAACCGTACGTGACAATTTCCTTGCCACGGGCAATCCTTGCTTGGATTGGTCACAGGCCAGTACGCAAAAAAGGTTTGTGCCGCGCCCGGAAATCTTCAAACGCCACACGTTCAACATCGCGCACACGCCCAGTTTTTTAATTGAGACGCACTTGATGTGCATATCAGCTCGACACACATGAAGTTTGCCGTCGCGTCAAAATGGAGAATACGCCCAGCTAGCGAGTGAATAATTACGCACTTATCTAAAGCGTCCCCAAAAGCGTCTTACTTTTATTATCGTTGCCATATCTAATCGTATCAGTTTAGTGTAACAGCCAAGCTCGTTGTTTTTTTTTTCATAGTTTTGCAAGGGGATAACAGCATCTTAAAAAATAAATTTGTTCCAAAATCTTAGATAGGCCTACTGGATTAAAAGGGCAAGCATTACAAAGATTGGGTAGCCTATCTCTCCAGTTCTTATATAATCCAGTGTCAGAATTCAAATATCCAAATGATGTTTTTTGAATAAGGTGCGCCTGTTCAAGAACTTGATTTGTCTGTGCCATATTCTTTCCCCTCGCTATCTTACGAAAAAAAAAACTTCCGTCCCCTGGAACGAAAAAAATGGCTTCCCTTGGACTTCAAGATTGTGGCATGGAGTTTTAGTAGGTAATATTTGTCAATGACATTCTACTGTAGCATAAAATTCCGCACAGATAAAACTTCTAGCTCATACATAGTTCAAGTTCTGTAACCAACTTGCGCACATGTTAGCGATGAGATATGCAACTCCGTGGATTGCCCTCTTGTTCCTCGTTTTGCAGAAAAATAATGAATTACTCATGTATACCAAATTTTTTGTATCATAGTTATGTTCTTTCCCCAATTTGGTGAGTTTATAGTACAATCACAAATGATCAAGGCGCTTTACGAACAAGAAGAAGAAATATGTAAACCGCGGAATCATTAGGTATTAAAATTATGCTAAAAAGTATTCAAAATTTTGGACAGTTCATTTTTCAATGCAATATGTACATTCGGTCTCAGTCTCGGTCTTGGACTTTGTCGGTCTCGGTCTCGAATTCTGCCCTGGTCCCGGTCTCGACACGTTTTGGGCTCGGTCTTGGATATGCTTGTCTCGACTAAAACACTGGTTCAGATACCCTGCTTCTATAAGGGTAATTAAATCCCAGTTGTTGCTTTTGTCTTAAACCAAGCCCGGACTTATATAGCATTCAGGTAGAAATTATAACAAACTTAGCTGTTGTGTCCATTTCTAAGGGCGATTAGACTTTGCTGATATTAACGTCCCAACAACAACGAAAAAATCTATTATAGGGGTCCTTTTGAGAAGGTAGCAGTGAATAGAAAGGAAGTGATTTAATTGTAGTGTGTGATATTTTGCTACACCTAGTACACATATCACATTAGAAGCATAGCAAGAGGGGAAGGGGCAAAGTTCCCCCGGGAAAAAGTAAAAGGTAAAATTGTTGAGACAGTAAAATGAAAGAAAGAGATTGCCCCGACCCCAAATTCGAATTTGAGGGGCTCTCTGAAGTCTGGAAGTTTTATCCCCGCCTTCTGCCTCAAGAGGTCAGATTGCCCCAAACAGATAAACAGAAATGTTTCGTTATGAAAACATGTGTATTAGTTTTAATGACGGCGCGCTTTATTCTACCCCTTTAAAATGTGAAAATAGGAATGTAAAGCAGATACGTAATTCGTCATTTTCTGCAAACTGTATGACAATATGCTAAATTTATCACTTGCAATATGTGAGTAATTCAGTGAAAAGATGTTGAACTGTTGAAATATTGTACGTTTGCATTTTATCATTTACATGCTAAATGTTAAGATAATAAGACTCATTTCATTATTTTGTTGCAAAAATAATTTGATGGCACCTTAACGTTTCCATACAATTGCGCCCTGAAGGTTCTAACTAGGCGAAATGGCAATCTTCCATATTTTCAGCCAGTCTGCACAGCCACCGAAAGTCGCTTCTTTTCTAATTTGAGTATGCATGACCTCACAGCTTTGCATATATAATTAGCAAAAACTAACTGTTTTCAAATCCAAATTTCGACATGAAAAACACATAATCTTACAAAATCATCATTAAAATTAATAGAGAACACATTTTCCGATAGTTTTGCAACATTTTTGAAGTATTTTATACACAAAGCAATGAATTTGAGACGATTTTTTGAACTCGTAAAAACAGTTTTCATTCTGTTCGGAAAATTTGGTTTTTTCTCGAAACAAGTTTTTTGGCACGGTATGCCAGAAAGAGTGTACATCAGAAATTTCCTTATACACCTAAAAAATCTAACATTACCATGAAATATTTCTGAATACGGTCAGGTATTCGCAAAGTTTAGAGCAGGTATTGACACTGCCTTGCACCGTATGTAAAAAGCCCAATTTCCCGTACTGAGGTGTTTGCATTAGTTGCGCGAAAATGGAACTACACCGAGCGAGAAAATATCCTCCACATAAGTATTAATCATGTTAACCTCGTCGAGTCTTCCTTTACGTTTGATTTACATATATATAGCAGGAAAATTACATTGAGAGTCAATTTTTGAAAACCATGTAAGGATTAAGTGGCTACCGATGCGAGGGTTAAAGTGATTGTATCTTAAGTACATCAGTACCTTGAGTCGATCACCACAGTGTTATACAACGTACGGCACGATGTACAACACCTATTAATTGACCGACTCATGGTAACCTTTTGACATACATGGCCATTCACTTTGCACGTTACCACATTATACAATCAGTAAATCACAGTTATTGTACTAAACTCATAAATTATTACAAACAATAACATGACAGAAAAACTGTGGCATTAAACTAGACAATAAAGAGGTAAAATGGAGGGATATTGGAATGTATAGTTCTCTTGTAAGGCTTGTTAGTGAACTCTGGGGTAATAAACGCTATACAGTCAGTCCTTATCCTTGGTGAGGTCGAAGAGATCAATTAGCCTCGGATCAGAAACACTTTGCTTAGAAATACAAGTTGTGAACAGCATGTGGAACTGGGTGGGTCTTAAGTTTTTTTTAGGGAACTGGGTACTCAGTACACAACCCCCACCCCCATGCACAACTGGAGACATATTAACTGAGAGTCCAAGGTAACAACAGGCCATCAAGTTAATTCAAGTTAGTGACAAAAACTTTGACTGTAATATGCCATTACTATATGATGGGGCAATTGCTACATTATTCATCTCTCCTCTGCTCAGTTAGTGGTGTAAAATGACAACAGGTTATACTTCAAATGAGAAGGCAGTCTCAGAAGAACATATGAGATTTCATCCATCAGAATTAACAGCTGATGACACAGGACACAAGTGCACAACCAAAATTCTTAAGTCAGTAAATTGGCATTTTGCTTGTGTAGAGAAAAATTGTCCTCTAGGATACACTGACTCAGAATCCCATTTGTGCCATTATACAAGAAAAGGGTATATAGCAATGCAAGCTCTAATCTTGACCTTAACCCCCAAATGGGCCTAGAGCGTTAGTAGGTGTAGGCTTTAACTAGCAATTACATTTCAACAGGAACAGGCTGAGAACTAAGGCACAATTAATTCATTTGTGTAGAAATATGATTCAGCACAACAGTGCAAAAATACGGTAAGTAAGAAAAGTGGGAACAATGGCCCAGGCAAAATAATAAAAAAAAAATCCTGAAACTGATGGAGCTCTTATAGGTGCGCATTCCATATACTCTAAGTATATTCCTCAAGTCACTTCCCTTTTGAAAATTCTTGACTTTGTCTCATGCCGCTAGAATTCAATAGGGTCGTTTAGCCAAACTTCCCCGGGAAAAGGCAATTTTCTCGGGCGAAATATATAGATGTCTTATGTCGCCTGATGGCTAAAACCTCCTATTGAATTCTAGCCTCATGCTGGTAAAACCATATGAAAGAACCGACAGGCTGGTAAAGTGTATGTGTAAATAAATGGCTATAGGGCCTATATCAATTGTTTCATGTAGCCTGCAATACCTGTAAGTGTAACACTAATTTGCTTATTTTGGTTTTTCTTCTTCATCGTTGGTACTGTACATTGCTCCCGATTCAACTCACAAGGTGCATATGACACAATAATTTTGTGCTACAGGCCTCTTAAAAATTTTTTCCAAGCTTTTTTCTAAAATGAAAACTCACTCATACAGCAAGCAAGGACTAGTAAAGTAATATCTGTATGATGATCACAGATCATCAGTACACATTCATACATTCTCTATGTACCATAGTGTGCAGTTTTAGCATGCATAGGCCAAGGCCTAGTATAGACTAGGCCTGTCTGTAAAATTTTAATGTTATTTGTTAGTGGTTTAAAACCTTAAAAGGGCCTGTCAGTCGTATTAAAATTTACTTTATTACTTGACATAATGACTAAAATAGTATCCTAGTTAGCAGCCTAGAATCAAAAGACAATGACAATAGCTTACCATATGTTACCATATGTTAACCATAACGTTACCGCCTTGTGCGATGCTCTACGTGGCCAAAAAGTGCAAAATTCCAACTTGCAAAAACGTTTATTGCGACTATTTTGTTGTTTTGCTCGTATTGTAATAGGTATCAGTAGTTAGCTTTATGTCTCAAACACTCGATTTTGGAAGTTTTACACCCCAATGATCCTGAATACGGTCAGGTATTCGCAAAATTTGAGGCCAGTCAAAAAACCCCACCAAAAGTTGACCTGTTTTTGATGGAAAATTTCTCTGTGAAATTGAGAAAGAAACAATACCTCACGATATTTTTAGTAAAGAAAGACTTTAAGATTTCAAATGACCAAGGATACAGCAACAAGGAACGCCTTTTTATGCATAATCCAGAAGCTTGAAGTTCCCCCAGCATGTTAGGTACCTATTCTGCGAAACTCATGATTTTCTCTTGTGGGCGGAGTTCCCATTTTAGATGATGACGTCACAAGCCTCATTAACGCTTACAGCGAGGCTTGACTGTTTTGCCGTTTTGACAAGATGTTTTTTCTGGGCAAAATGTCATTATTTTCCGAATTTTGCCATTTCGACGAGATGTTCTAACTCGGCAAAATGGCAATTGTCCGAATTTTGCCATTTTGACAATATGTTGTGACTCGGCAAAATGACAGTTTTCTGAATTTTGCCATTCTGACGAGATGTTCTATTTCGGCAATAGGACAATTTTCGGAATATCGCCATTTTGACAACATGTTCTTACTCGGCAAAATAACAATTTTGGGAAATTTGTCATTTTGACGACATGTTGTATGGTCGGCAAAATATAAATTTTCCGAATTTTGCCATTTTGACGAGATGTTTTATCTTGTCAAAACGACAATTTTCAGAATTTTGCCTTCTTAAGGAGTCCCTTAAGTCGTTAAAATGTCAATTTTACGAAAATTGTCACTTTGCCGAGACACTTCTTTTTTCGTAGTTTGGTGGTGCTATTTACGGAAGCGTAGAAGGGCCATTCAAAAGAAAAAAGAACTGTCTCAGCAAAGTGACAATTTTCGTAAAATCCTAAAATTAAACGATTGAAATGAAGTTTGATTGGGATTCCATCGAGTCATATGACTGCATGAAGGGATTAAGTGAGAGCGTGCTGTGAAACGAAGCCTCATTTTTCAAAGAGTTCATTGGGTGGGCACGTAATCCCTTCATGCAGTCATATGACTCGATGGAATCCCAATCAAACTTCATTTCAATCGTTTAATTTTAGGATTCCATCTCGTCACATGACTTGCCTTCCGAGATTCCGTGAGACTTCAAAGCCACAGATGTGAACAATCACCCAAATGTAACATATCAAATCTATAATTACAACACTAAAAACACGAAAAACTTTTATTTCGCCTCAATTGTTTCGATTATTTTCCATTACCATCAATTTTTAAGAATGGACTCCACAAATTTATTATCGGTTTCTTTTAAATCCACAATTGGTTTTTGATAAAACCTAGCAAAAGAAAGTTCGTTGCTCCAGCCAGCTGTTTGCAGGATATCTTCAACTGGTACACCTTTAGCAAGAGCACCCGATGTTGCTGCTGACCTGGTGCTATGGGGTTTAAACAAATCGGTATTCAGTCCAGATTCCTTTTAAACATGTTTTATCCATCTACTAATGGTTTCTCTGCTAACCGTAGCGTGAGGTCTGGCAAAACTAATGAATAATACGGAGTCCTTTCTCAAGCTTTTGGTTAAGTGTAAATACCTTTCTAAGGCAGAAAAGGCACATAACTCATTCCCAATAAACTTGGGTACTTTTACAACAACCCCGACGTTCCCTGGCCGAGATTGTTTGACCTTATCATTTACATAGAAAGTAAACATTTCAGACTTCTTTTCCATTGAATTTAAATTTAGCAAACTCAAAGTTTTACATCTTTGTGCCGAAATTAAAGCCATTAACGTCACCACCTTGTAAGTTAACAATTTCAATGATAAAGTGTCAGTTTCTCCTAGAAGTCTTAAGTAATCCAACACAATCGACACGTCCCATATTGTTTTGTATCTAGGAACTGGTGTCCGCAACTCAAAAATGCCCTTCATGAACTTTTTTATCAAGTAATTTTTACCAACCTGTTGAGGGCATATTAAAAAAGAAGACAGCATACGTCTTGCTGTTTTAATGTTACTATATCCATTTCCTGCATTGTACAGACTAGTCAAAAAATCTAAAATTAAAGGTACAGTTGCGATAAGCGGACTACTGTCCCTTTCACGGCAAAACAAGAACCATTTTGCAAAGGAAGATGCATATTGGCGTTGCGTACTTGGTCTCCAAGCGGATACAATGATTTCAATTGCTTGTTCCGAAACGCCTTGCGCCTTGCTGTCGCAGCGCTTCCCTGTAATGAGACATGCCATGAGCTTTAGGCTGTGACGGAGAGGGTGTCGTACTTCCTTGTTTCGTGGCAATGTTAGCAAATTCTCCCACATTGGTGAAGCACAGGCTGATCTACTAGAAGTTCCAACAGTTTTACGAACCAAGTTTGCGTTGGCCAAACTGGAGCTATGAAAATTCCGGTTGCCTGGTCTAGTTCCACCTTTTGCAGGCATTTCCCGATCAGACTAAATGGAGGAAAGGCGTAAAAGAAATGAGAGCCCCACATCAAGCTAAATGCATCGATGGCAATTGCGAAGGGGTCTGGACCCCATGATACAAATTTCTCTACTTGAGCATTATTTCTGGAGGCAAACAAGTCAATTTGTGGCAACCCCCAAATTTTAACCAGTTCACAAAACACAAGGTCATTTAACTTCGATTCAATATTCGACTGAACATTTCTAGATAGAAAATCAGCAAAACAATTAGTTTTGCCTGGTATATGGGCGGCAGAAATCCAAATATCATTCTCTAAGCACCACAACCATATTTTCTTGGCTAGAGCATCACAAGACCTTGATTTTATGCCGTCCATTTTGTTCAAATACGCTACAGCTGTTGAACTGTCACACAAAATTTGTATGTGTGAGTTTTGGAAATCTTGACATAAAGATTTCAAACCAAACTCTACAGCAAGTAACTCGAGGTAGTTAATGTGTTGCATTTTTTCGTTAGCATTCCAAGAACCAGAAGCTTTACGGTTCCGAACGTAAGCACCCCAACCTTCCATTGAGGCATCACAGGATAGTAGTTCATGGACTTGACCATGGCCTATATAATTGAAAGCCTTATTAACATTGGCATACCACCACTCCAGTTCCAGCTTACTTTGCTGTGATAAAATGGTTGTACTGTCAAAATTGCCGTGTGATTTCTTCAGAGCAGTAATTTTGTCTCTTTCAAGGGACCTATAGAATAGGGGTCCATATTCAGTACCAGGGAAATTAGCAACTAATATACCAATAATTTCAGCCAATTTACGAATACTTATGAAAGGCAAATTTATCATTTCTAATATTTTACTTTTAGTCTTGGCTCTCTTTTCCTCAGAAAGCGAAATTGTCATATTTTGTGAATTTAATATGAAGCCCAAAAATCTAAGCTGTTTTCATGGTGTCAGCTCTGACTTTTCATTATGAACGAGAAACCCCAAATCCGAGAAAAGTTTTGCCGTAGCGGACACTGCCACTAAACATTCTTCTTCGGTGTCACCTTGGATGTACAAGTCGTCAATGTAGGCAACCACATTGTGCCCCAATTTACGCAAATAAGCAAGAGCAGGCTTTAACAGTTTGGTGAATACCCTTGGTGCCGAAGCTAACCCGTTGGGTAAACATGTATACTCATAGCAAACATCCTTATAATAAAATCTTAAGTACTTTCGAAATTCATCGTGAATGGGAACAGAATAATAAGCGTCTTTTAAATCAATTGACGCCATAAAACAGTTGGGCCGCATCAAACTCTTAACCGCCGGTAAACCATCCATTTTAAAATGTTGATAAACAACATATTCGTTGAATCTTTTTAAATTTAAAATCATTCTATTTGATCCGTCTTTTTTAGGAACGAAGAAAATCGGTGAAATAAAATCACTGGTAGATCCAACCGTTTCTGATATTACTCCTTTATCCAACAACTTTCGAATTTCACAATCGTAAGAATTCATCTCAGATGAGTGTTTCAAATTTGACGTTGTAAGTGGTAATACATTACCATAAAACTCAATTTTTAGGCCTTTTACTGTTTGTAACACTTCGAAATCATCAGTTATACCAGCCCAAGCTTGGTAAAAGTGTTTCAAGCGGCCTGCAACTATATCTTTATTATCATGTATAAGTTTGAATTTACATATATCAGAACATACCTCACCTGTATGGCAATTGAGAATTTCCTTTAAGTCTTCTTCACATTTAGCCCCTTTTGCTTGTACACGTGGCCCCATGACTTTCCTCTCTGGGACAAAAAAGAACTGGCAGATGCTCTTCCCCTGCCTCTATAATATCTTCCACGTTGGTTATAGGGGCGGTAACGCAATCCGCTACCACGAGACATTTTTGATCCAAGTTTACTTGTCTCTGACAAATCTTTGAGGTGTTTAGATACATCATCACCAAATAACATTGATGTAATAGGTACATCGCTAGAGCACAAGTTTTGAAAATCCTTGTGGAGGTCTGGTTTGATCAATTCTCTCCTGGTCAGATTAAGTTCCAAGTTGCCCTGAGCCATTAAGGCCATGGCATCAAAAATTTTGTGCACCGTACTCTTATCAATTCCTGGAGCGAACATGCAGAATGTGTTGAGCCCCTTGACTCAAAGCAATCATACTCTTGGTCAGCAACAACTGAACTTTCTGCAACTTCACATCCCTATTTCTTGTTGCTGGTCTAAGTTTATTCCAAATGATTTGGTTCACTCGGGTGCACTGTAGAAACTCGCAATTTTCTGGGCGTAAATATTTCTGAACTTTTTCTTTAATTTTTTCTTCGGACATTTTGTTTTTGAGAATTTTACCAATGACCTCTGCAATTTTATCAGATAAGCCTGGGCCCTTTCGATCAATTTCTGAATCCTGAACAACTCCATCTAAAATATCATCAAATCTATTCTCTTCGGGTTTGTGTTCCCTGAAAATATTGGAAACAATTTCGTCAAAATCACTTTGTGGAGAGCCAACGAATTCTCCTTCTTCTACCACCGAATACCCCCCTGGTAAATTCGGCTGTTCAGCTAGATCAATGTCAGGATTAGGCTTTTTGGTACTGACTGAAGGACTCTCAAAAAATTCAGATCCTTGTTTGCTTGTACCGGGAAGAGATTGATTTGCCTCCAAAATTGCTCTTTTTATAAATTTTGAAATTTCAGGGGTTACCCCTGGAGGGAAAGTCTGCTCTTCATTGTAAGTTATCTGTTGACCTTCAAGTTCCTCCGAATAATCTAGTTCCTCGTCCGCCATTTTAACTCGGATAGTTAATACACCTACAACGTCAAAGAGGGGCTATGTAAGTAGAAAGCAGACGGAAACTCGGATATAAAACTAGTAACTCCTAGTAAAGACGTTATCAAAAGTGCAACTTGGCAACAAAAGTAATTAGGCTCAGTTATTTGGAAAGGTTGTAATTAGGACTTTAAGGCATGGGAAATTACAACAGTCACAAACTTATGACTTGAAAGAAAAGGTCAACATCTTATTCTAGCCTTTAAGGCATGGGAACGAACGACCATCTCCTCAAAAGGAGGCTAAGACTTGGAATAAAATTCAATGTCTTAGAATAGCCTTGCAGTTAGTTGCAATTAGGTCCAGTGGACATGGTAAATTGCGAAATGTGAGATCAAGAAAAAAGTTCAAGCCGTATAAACTGCACTAAGGGTTCTAATAATTGTTAGTACAAGTCTGAACATTCATCTGTCAGCTATGAATTCTGAAACAACCCTGTACAGGAATCAGTTTCCTGGATAATCGGCTGACACGCTGTAATTAGGCCAAGAAGGCATGGTAAATTACAGTCAAGAAATAGGAAAATGTTAAAAGAGGTGTCTTCACACTATAATTGCCGTTGTAAATCGAAAGGCAGGCTGTAATTAGGCCAGATAGGCATGGTAAATTACAGGAAAGTGCCTAGAAGGCAAGATATAACACAAGGGCAGTAAAACGAAAGAACATTACTTTAAGCAGCTGCTATACACAAGAACAATAACTTACATGGAGCTGCGTGAATCGGAGGCCTTCTCCAAAGAGAACCAACAGCACAATGAGGCTTCGTTTCACAGCACGCTCTCACGGAATCTCGGAATGCAAGTCATGTGACGAGATGGAATTGACATTTTGACGACTTAATGGACTCCTTAAATTGGCAAAATTGGGAAAATTGTCATTTTGACAAGATAAAACATCTCGTCAAAATGGCAAAATTGGCCGAGTAAGAACATGTTGTCAAAATGCCTAAATTCCGAAAATTGTCCTTTTTCCGAAATACACGATCTCGTCAGAATGGCAAAATTCAGAAAATTGTCATTTTGCCAAGTAACAACATGTTGTCAAAGTGGCAAAAATTTGGAATTTTGTTATTTTGTCGTGTTAGAACATCTCGTCAAAATGACAAAATTCGGAAAATATGACATTTTGCCTAGAAAAAACATCTTGTCAAAACGGCAAAATTTGGAAAATTGCAATTTCGCATAGTTAGGAACTTCAGGTCGAAATTCTATGGAAACGTTAAGGTGCCATCAAATTACGAACTTAGTCATCGCATTATCTTAACATTTTGCAACACAATGATTAAATGAGTCTTATTATCTTAACATTTCGGAGAAAAATGATAAAATGAAAACGTGCAGTATTTTAACAGGTCAACATTTTTGCACTGAATTACTCAATTACTTTGTCCAAAGTCCTCCCGACCCCCTTGAAAAGGGCCGTTCGGCGAAACCAAACTTGAAACTGCTTCCCGAAGAAGCTATACGTTGACTTAAACACAACACTTGACCAACCTCAAGTCCTTCAGGCCTTTTACATTATTGGTCTGTCAAGCATGGCTCAATTCTAGACTGAATTACTCATTTATACTTTTTTCCAAAGTCCTCCAGACCCTTTGGCAAAGGGCCGTTCTGCGAAACCAAACTTGAAACTGCTCATTACTCACTTATTGCAAGTGATAAATTTAGCATGTTGTCAATTTGCAGAAAAATGACGGATTACGGGTCTTCTTTAGATTCCTTTTCCACATTTTATAGAGGTAGAATAAAGTGCGCCGTCATTAATACTTATACGCGTATTTTCATAACGAAAAATTTCTGTATATCTGTGTGTTTGGGGCAATCTGAACTCTTGGGGCAGGAGGCGAGGGTAAAACTACAAGACTTCAGAGAGCCCCTCAAATTCGAATTTGGGGTTGGGGCAATCTCTTTCTTTCATTTTACTGTCTCACCGGTTTTACCTTTGACTTTTTTCCGGGGGCACCTTCCCCCTTTCCCTTGTCAGACTCTACAATTAAATCTCTTTCTATAATCATTTTTTCGTTGTTATTGGGACGTTAATGTCAGCTAAGTCTTAGCCTGTGTAGCGCCTCTAGGGCTACAGCCCCCTTTAGATTTTTTTCGTAGCGATGAGCGGGACGGAAAAAGTCGTCAGCCCCGCGGGCTAGCAAAGTCTAAACGCCCTTAAAATTGAACACAACAGCTACAGATCTAAAGTTTGTCTTAGTTTTTACTTGAACCCTATACAAATCCGGGCTTGGTTTAAGACGAAAACAACAACTGGGATTTAATTATCCTTTCAGAAACAGGGTATCTGAACCAGTGTTTTAGTCGAGACCAGCATATCCAAGACAGAGACCAGAAGGTGTCGAGACCGAGACCAGGGCAGAATTCGAGACCGACACCGACAAAGTCCAAGACCGAGACGGGACCGAATGTACATATTACATAGAAAAATAAATTGTCCAAAATTTTGAATACGTTTTAGCATTATTTGATTACCTAATGCTCCAGAAGTAACATGTAGCACCAAAAGTGCTTCTTCATTGATTTGGACATATTTTATTTTATCCTATGCATGACCGTATGGGATGGGACCGGGGGCTGCAGTCTCCCAAATTGGCCAAAACCTTGCTAAATTGGGCAGACATTGGTTCCTCAGCAGGGCAGAGATTATACCGTGGTTGGGGATTTGGAATAGGGCAAAAAAGTCACCCCTGAGAAAAGAGTCCCATACGGCCATCACCATATGCCAAACAAAATTAATGACTTAACTTAATCCAAGTATTTTTCTCATGTGGCTCACATGACCGTTCCCGACTCTTTCTCCTCGGGAGTGGTGCTTTTTCCCGACTCCAGATGCCCAACCAGAGGATAATCTCTGCCTGACTGAGGCACCAAAGCCTGCCCTATTCAGCAAGGTAATGGCCATTTGCGGGTGGCAGTCCCCTTACCTGCCCCGTCCCGCACGGCCCAGGTGGCCCTACTCCTCAAATTGGAGTCAGGCAGTGCTACAGACGTTTAGTGTTGTGAATTTGATTGATGCATGAAATGAGTTTTTCCAACCCACAGAAATATAAGTCGCAGAACTCTATATAGTTATTGTCAAGTTTTCCGTTGGGCCAAACATGAACATGGACTACTTGCACCCTCACAGAATGCCTTCATTGCAGTTGAAGATCATGAGCGTTGAAAGAATGCCTGCAGAGAGGCGTGCTCAATGAGGGACAACTTGAGAAATTTTGATATAGAACCAGTGGCGTCACCACACTGGGGGCATTGCTAGGCTCCACTCAAGACGTCCTAGGCGCCATCTAGCGCAAAGCGCGAGGCTCTTCGGGTGGAGTCAAAGGGCCCTCATGAGGTTCCACGGGCCCTTGGAGCCCGTGGTGGGGTCCAGCCGATCCAGGAGGCGAACCCCCTGACGCTCTGGGTTTGAGGGTGTTAATGAGGTAGTAAAATCGGTATGTAAGGGTTATTCTATTGACCTTTTTTCAACTTAGACGGGTAAAAAAAAACTAGTGAAACTACTACCAAGAGGGAATCGGGCTAACATTTTTTGAAAAACGCAACCCATCAGACAGACGAAATTTCCAGATGTTTTTGCGATAACATCATTTGATGAACATGAAAATTACTGTCAAAAGAAGAATCAAATCTTAAAAAAATTCGCAGTCACACTCTGACTACAGATGAAATATTGCTTTTGGCACACGGGGACACAAGATTTTCCAGGGGGGCAGGTGTACCCCCCACCTCCTGGGTCCGTCACTGATAGGAGTCAGATTACACTGTTTACATATTTCTTCTTGTTGGTAAAGCGCCTGCAGTCCTGATCGTACCATAAACTCACCTAATTGGGAAAAGAACATAACTATGATACAAAAAATTTTGGTTTACATGAGTAATTCATTAATTTTCTGCAAAAGGAGGAATTAATAACATTCGTTAAATGCGTCATTCATCAATTTTCTGTGAAATTTAGATTTGTTGTTATATTGTAAATTTGCATTTCATCATTTTCTGCAAAATGCTAGGAAAATAAGTAAACATTTCATCATTTTGTGACTAAATTCTTAACTTGATGGCACCTTAATGCTTCCATAGAATTTCGCCGCATAAACAGGATGATCTAACTCGGTAAGATGGCAATTTTCTGAATTTTGCCATTTTGACAAAAAGTTCTAACCCGGCAAAATAACATTTCCCTGAATATTGCCGTTTTGACGAGATGATCTAACTCGGCAAGATACCAATATTATGAATTTTCCGATTTTGACGAAATGTTTAAACTCGTCAAAATGTCATTTTTCTGAATTTTGCCATTTTGACGAGATGTTCAAACTCGCCAAAATGACATTCTTCTTAATTTTGGCATTTAGACGAGATGATCTATTTCGGCAAAATGACAATTTTCTGAATTTTGCTATTTTGACGAGATGTTCTAACTCAGCAAAGTGACAACTTTCTGAATTTTGTCATTTTGTCGAGATTTTTAAGTCGGTAAAATGACAATTTTCGGAATTTTAACGTTTTGACAAGTTAATTAAAACGCCAAATTACGGATTTTTGTCATTTTGAAGACATAATTTTAGTCCTCAAAATGTCAATTCTACGAAAATTGTCATTTTGTATGGAAACGTTAAGATGCCGTCAAATTGCAAACATAGTCCCTATATTATCTTATTATTTTGCAACAAAATGATGAAGTGTTCACTTATTATCTTAACAATTTGAAAATAAATGGTGAACTACAAGCTTACCATTTTTCAACATTTCAACATTTTGCAGAAAATTGATGAATTAACTACTTATCACAAGTATTGAATTCAACATTTTGCAGAAAAATGATGAATCACAGACTTAACGGATTTGGACAATTCACCATTATGCAGATAAATGTTAAATTACACATTTAATATATCTCACCAATTCTACATTTTGCAGAAAGTTGATGAATTATCGTATCTTAACAATTTAACAATTCGCAGAAAAATGACGAATTACGAACCTGCTTAAGATTCTATTTCCACATTTTAAAGAGGTAGAATAAAGTGTGCTGTCATTGAAACTTATCAATTACACGTTTTCATACCAAAACATTTTTGTGTATCTGTGTGTTTGGGGCACTTCGACCTCTTGAGGCGGGGGGGGGGGGCGTAAAACTTGCAAAGAGCCCATTTGGGGTTGTGGCAATCCCCTCTTGTAATGCTACTGGTTTGATATGTGTAAAAGGTGTAGTAGCATACCAGACTCTACAATTAAATCACTTTCTTTAAATTCTCTGCTATCTTCTCAAAAGGACTGCTATAATTACTTGTTTTCGTTGTTATTGGGACGTTAATGTCAGCAAGGTCTAAACACCCTAAAAATTCAACACAACAGCTACAAATCTAAAGTTTGTTATAGTTTTCACTTAGGGACTGTACTAATCTGGGCTTGGTTTAAGACAAAAACAACAACTGGCAGTTAATTATCCTTTTTGAAGCAGGATTCCTGAACCTACTTGTACCCCATTAATTCTTTAAGGCCGAACCATCGAGCAAAATTTCGTTTACAAATTGCAGTCAACGATTATCATCTCATTTAAAGGGCAGGAGCAGTCATCCCGAAATGAAGTAGTGTAGGAGACTGTCCAGTTTCATGATTGGCTGTTGAGGGTCACGTGACAATGTTTTTTTCTTCAAATGTGAAATTTACTGGAAATAACTGCTTGGTTTACCTTGAATATGCAATAGTTAAATCATAAAATGTAATGAAAGATGCTTTGAAGAGAAATATGACGAAAATTGTGCTATTTAGCTTTTTCTTCAAAATAAGTTTGGGGGGACTGCTCTTTACTTTTAATTCGGACTAGTTTCAAGGAAGAACTAAAAGATAACAACCTTTAAACACGTAAAGCGTACAGGTATGAAGCTGTTTTCGACTGAAGGGTGGAGAGGGAAGCTGAAAGATTTTCTTCGGACAACCGTTATTGCCACGGGTCTAAAGAAAGAGGGGTAGAGAGCAGGGCGTCAATTTGATTTCCATGGTGGGGGGGGGGGGACATCTGGCCTACATTTTTCTCCTTTCCTGGTAAGGTATCAACATGTTCATAGCTAGACATTTTTGCTGGAAGGAGGATGGGCAAGCATCCATATTTTACGATTTTTTAAGTGTGAACACCACTGTACTAGGACGTTTTTGCCCTTTTTCCAATATATGAAAACAAAAGCTTGCGTTGCAGAAAAGTTCGTCGGAGAGCCTCATTTCGTAGGCTTTGGATACCATTATGTAGCAACAACGATCTTTGGCCGCCGTTCAATCCCAGATTTTCCAATAGGAAATGCAAATTCTTCAGTAATCCCCCAAATTAATTTTTCATGTTAAGGGCTTGAATTGGGGAAAATTTGGAATTTTAATGAAAGAAAATTTATGAAACTTATGAAAAGCAATGTAGTTACCGTTTGTCAGTTGATGATCTGGTGCAGTAGCGTAGCTATGATTTTTTCGTGGGGAGGCTATGGGGAGGCGGGATACTTTTGTAGGGGGAAGTCTGGAGTTTACTATCTAAGCGTAGCGCCACCATCAGTTGGCGCGGAGCGTACAAAGAAAATTTTAGATTTTAACACCTCCCAGATGGCTGGGAATAGCATTTGCCAGGTTTAAATGTCTTTAATTCTGGTGAGAAAAATTTGTGATTTTTCTCAGTTTCAAACACACTTTTGAGATACTGATTAGCTCAGTTCATTACTCCACTGGACTATGTAACCTAGGATCGCAAATCCAAAATCCTGCTGTGTATTGCAAGCAGCTGTTCCAGTGCACCCATGAGTAAGGTATTTCCATAGGCGTAGGGGAGCATTTCAGTATGGGGACAGAAGATTTTTGCCCGAAAAGTGTAATTTTGCCCGTAAGACAGTCAAAACTGAGTGCCACCACTGGTTGGCGCGGAGCGTCCAGAAAATTTGAAAATTCATACCTCTCAGACAGTCGAAAATGGCGTTTCCAAGGCTTATAGAGGGGATCCAAGCAGTCGCTATTGTAAGTTTCAATTGCAGATAAACGTTCACTCCAAACTAAAATTCAGCCGGAAAGACTAAGCGGAGCGCCACCATTGGTTGGCGCGAAGCGTACAGAAAATTTTGAAATATCCGACCCCTCAGACAGTTGAAAATGGCATTTCCCAGGCTTATAGGGGATCTAAGCAGTTGTTATTTTAAGTTTTCTTTTGCAAAAAATGTTCACTTGGAACTTAAATTCTGTAATGAAGCGGTCTAAGTGGAGCACCACCATAAGTTAGGGCGAAACGTACAGGAAATTTTGAAAAATCTGACCCCTCAGACAGTCAAAAATGGCATTTCCTATACTTATATTGGGTCTAAGCAGTCGCTACTTCGAGGTTACGTTTGAAAATAATGTCCAGTTCAAACTAAAATTCTGCTGGGAAGACTATCTACCCGGAGCGCCACCATTAGTTGGCGCGGAGCGAACAGAAAATTTTGAAAAATCGTACCCCTGAGACAGTCGAAAATGACATTTCCCAGGCTTATAAGGGGAGATCTAAGCAGTCGCTATTTGATCAGAAAATTACCAGATAAAATGTATCACTACCAATCGATGAAATGGTCCCGCATATTTTCTGGGGAAACCATAAAATGGAATTGAAAACATGCTAATGAATTTTACTCTATTACGTCTCTTGGCTAATTTAATATATATTGATAAAATTGTGTGACTGCAAGAAATTCCGACTTTATATGATTTTACTTTTGAAAAATGTAATATTAAAAGGTTTGTTTAAAGAATTTTCAAGCAGACTTATGGGAAGACATTATCACACTGCGTCATTAAAGTATCGAAAAACAAATTACCCGATTTTCATAACTATTGCCCGTATTCGACTCTAGAGCAGGATAGATGGCAAACTTTTGGGCACTGCACCTAAACACCCTTCTGTCCGTTCGTTGAATTAATTTGGCATTTGAAAACGTCTCAGCATCTTTTTTAACCTGTGCCCAAATATTTGACCCTTTCGGGCAATTTTTGCAAGACTGCAGTATGAAGTGGGGATGGTGAAAACTTTTTTTCACATTCTACCCAAATGTGTCGCAGATCTTTGTTAATTTCAATGAAAATGTCACTTTAAAAATAGCTTTTTTGTTTTGCGGTAAAGATTTGAAGCTATTAAAATAATCGGCCATTTCGAGTACCGTATTGTGTTGCACAACATTTAAAAACATGCTCAAGAACGATTGTTTCCTTTACGCCACAGGCTTCCCAAATGCGCCATGATTTTTTGATATGTTTGAGTTTTCGTAACTATGTTATCCTTACTTATGGTACTTTTCCATTTTCGCGAATTTGCTTGAAAGAATTTGGGTATTCGACAATTTCGGGCATTGTGTTGTGATTATAAGTGAAGTAAAAGTCACTAATAAAAGCTATTTGTACTGCCCGAAGGTGTAGCGATTTTTTGAACCCCAGAGCTTCCGGGGGCTTTGCCCCCTGGGCCCCACCGGGACATTGCCACTGGACCCTACCAGGGGCCCTAAGGCGGGCCCCTGGACCCCACCCGCAAGACCTCGTGCTTTGCGCTCGGTTTCGCCCTGGGCGCGAAAATCTTTGCTCCCCGGCATTTTCCTTTGCCCTCATTCCCCCCCCCCTCAATTTGACATTCTGGCGCCGCCGCTGGCTACGCCACTGGGTGCCTGAGAGAAGGGGTCCAAATGCAAAATGGTGCTAAATATTTCAATATTTTGAGTTACTAGGAAACTCCAAAGTCTTAAAAACATGATCTTGATGGTGTGGGTAATTACTTCAACGGACTATACAGTCGATGTGAATTTACCGGGTGTACTACAAGTGAATAGAATCACAACGAAAATTGTGATAGTTTGCGAAGGATTTTTGCAAAAGTTTAATAGTAAAGAAAAACTTTTAAAAGAAGGTTAGATAAATCCATGAACTGATGAAAAGCACACTTCAGTCTACTGCGGGAAAATCACAGATCGATGGGGGAGGGGGTGGTACCCACTGGTGCTACTGAGACACCGTTGCATAGGCCTACCGGTGTAAGATTGCTGATACAAAAAAAAATTAAAATATGTCCTTTCGAACGACACCTCATCATACACTATCTACAGACAGAGGATGGAGGTGTACCTCTAATTCCAGATTGACTTCTCTAATATAGCAAACATCAGTGTGATTTTTCTTCTCTGATAATGATCTAAATACGAAATGGTCGAATCGTTATACGAATGTTTGATGTGCACGTGTCGAAATTAATTTGCATTAGAAATCATTTATTTTTTGAAAAAGTTGCATGCAGACTGTGCACCGAGGCATTTTCAGTTTCCCTAAAATGTGTTTGCCAATTTCAGCCTGCCAGGCTGGTTATTCACTAAAGGTTACGGATTTCATTAAAACATAGAAGTGGACGATTCCTCTTCTTCAAATTCCTAAATGTCGTGCTCCTTCATAACCACATCTGCTGCCCTATGCACACAATCAATCGACATATTCATTGAGATCGATGAATAATGTATGTTTGATATGCAAGTGAAAAAGGAACATCAATGAGACTGCAAGCGCCCGAAAATTTTGGGGATTTGTAAAGTAAACATGTGGAATTATTGATACAGAAAATCGATCGTAATCGGCAGAGCACACCTTTCATAACCTACATGTATATATTTTTGGGTTGTATCTAACTTTTAAGTTCCAGGTCACAAAAGAAGCGGGGGGAGGGGGACTTTAACGTTAGTGTCCCCTCCACTCCAAAAAGTGGGGGGACGTGTCCCCCTGTTCCCCACAAATCGACGCCCATGGTAGCGAGAGGGAGTATCCGGTTTCTTTTTTGAAAAAATTAATAATATTTGATTGTCCCCAAATGTAATGTAGTGAAATATATTATTAGGTAATATTTATAAGGAAATTACAGTAATTTATTTTTACATTTTTTCAAAAAGGAAATATTAACGGGTATTCAATCTTAAATAGTGCGAAAGCATACTTCCGCCACAACATTTCGACTAAGGGATTTTAACAATAATTTAAAAATATAAATTTTACAGTAAATAATGTCATATGACGTCCCGGATTTTACAGTGAATAATCACTTTTACTCTAAGT
Organism: Holothuria scabra; assembly: GCA_037179385.1. Lineage (NCBI taxonomy): Eukaryota > Metazoa > Echinodermata > Holothuroidea > Aspidochirotida > Holothuriidae > Holothuria > Holothuria scabra. Next base: position 43,184,511 of record CM074183.1, read on the forward strand.
AAAAATTGTAAGTGCTAGTTTCAAAATGTGACATTTCTATTTAGATGCATGTAGTCATTTCATTTGCACTATTTTTCATATTATTCTCACTCGAGAGGTGCCGTTTCCGACCATCTGAAGGATTTGTGAAGTCAAAAATTTTCTTGTACCCTGCGCGCCAACTAATGGTGGCGCTCCTCTTAGATAGTCGTGCTGCCTGCTTGGAGTTTCCCAGTAACTGAAAATATTGAAACATTTACAACCATTTTGCATTTGCCCCCCCCTCTTAGACACCCAGTGGCGTACAGCTACAGGAGGCATGTGGCTCTGAAAAATGAAGAATTCGGAAACTTGCTATTTGTGAAACCAGTCTACTGTGTGGTTTGACAACTCATGCAGTTACGAAACTCCAAAATCTCTCCAATAAAAGCTCCTTATTCGTTATCATTTGTTTCAAAAGGCAAAATTTTCCAGGCACTTCGCATGCCGCAAATCGCAATTCCTAAGCAGAATGGCTCACTCATACCTTCAGTTTGGTCAAATTTTCCGAGTTCTTGAAGTGAAAAAACCGGAAATTTGCTATATGTGGCACCAGATCATCAACTAACAAAGGTAACTACAGTGCTTTTCATAAATTTTCTTCCATAGAATTCCAAATTTTCCCCAATATAAGCCCTTGACATGAAAAATTAATTTGGGGTATTACTGAAGAATTTGTATTTCCTGTTGGCAAATCTGAGATTGAGGGGCGACCAAAGATCGTTGTTGCTACATAATGTTATCCAAAGCCTACGAAATGAGGCTCTCCAACGAACTTTTCTGCAGCGCAAGCTCCATATTTTTTATTGAAAAATGGGTAAAAATTTCAGCGCGCTTCGCGCGTCACAAAGTACGTCCCTATTACAGTCGTGTTCACACTTAAAAAATCGTAAAATTTGGATGTTTGCCCATCCCCCTTTTCGTAAAAATGTCTAGCTACGAACATGTTGATACCATACCAGGGAAGGAGAAAAATGTAGGCCAGATTCCCCCCTCCCCCACCTTTGAGGATCAAATCGACGCCCCTCTTTCTTTAGACCCGTGGCAATAAATGTTGTCCGAAGAAAACCTTTCAACTTCCCTCTCAACCCTTCTGTCGAAAACAGCTTCATACCTGTACGCTTTACGTGTTTAAAGGTTGTTATCTTTCAGTTATTCCTTTAAACTAGTCCGAATTAAATGAGGTGATAATCGTTGACTGCACTTTGTAAACGAAATTTTGCTCGATGGTTCGGCCTTAAAGAATTAATGGGGTACAAGTAGGTTCAGGAATCCTGCTTCAAAAAGGATAATTAAATGCCAGTTGTTGTTTTTGTCTTAAACCAAGCCCGGATTAGTACAGGCCCTAAGTGAAAACTATATCAAACTTTAGATTTGTAGCTGTTGTGTTGAATTTTTAGGGTGTTTAGACCTTGCTGACATTAACGTCCCAATAACAACGAAAACAAGTAATTATAGGAGTCCTTTTGAGAAGATAGCAGAGAATTTAAAGAAAGTGATTTAATTGTAGAGTCTGGTATGCTACTACACCTTTTACACATATCAAACCAGTAGCATTACAAGAGGGGATTGCCACAACCCCAAATGGGCTCTTTGCAAGTTTTACGCCCCCCCCCCCCCCGCCTCAAGAGGTCGAAGTGCCCCAAACACACAGATACACAAAAATGTTTTGGTATGAAAACGTGTAATTGATAAGTTTCAATGACAGCACACTTTATTCTACCTCTTTAAAATGTGGAAATAGAATCTTAAGCAGGTTCGTAATTCGTCATTTTTCTGCGAAATGTTAAATTGTTAAGATACGATAATTCATCAACTTTCTGCAAAATGTAGAATTGGTGAGATATTTTAAATGTGTAATTTCATATTTTTCTGCAAAATGTTGAATTGCTTAGATCCAATAACTGAGTAATTCATCAGTATTCTGCAAAATGTTGATTTGCTAACATCTGGTAAGTGTGGGAATAGTGATTTTTCTGCACATTGGTTAATTGTTGAGATCCGATAAATGAGTAATTAAACATTAATCTGAATAATGGTGAATTGTCGAAATCCGTTAGGTCTATAATTCATCAATTTTCTGCGAAATTTAGAATTGTTAAGATCCATTAACTGTGTAATTCATCAATTTTCTGCAAAATGTAGAATTGGTGAGATCTTTAATATGTGTAATTTAATATTTTTCTGCAAAATGTTGGATTGCCCTGATCCAATAACTGAGTAATTCATCAGTATTCTGCAAAATGTTGATTTGCTAACATCTGGTAAGTGTGGAATTCGTGATTTTTCTGCAAATTGGTTAATTGTTGAGATCCGATAAATGTGCAATTAAACACTTATCTGCAAAATGGCGAATTGTCGAAATCCGTTAAGTCTGTGATTCATCATTTTTTGCAAAATGTTGAATTGATTACTTGTGATAAGTAGTTAATTCATCAATTTTCTGCAAAATGTTGAATTGTTGAAATATGGTAAGTTTGTAATTCATCACTTAACTGCAAAATGTAACGATAATAAGTGAATATTTCATCATTTTGTTGCAAAATACTAAGATAATATAGGATCTAAGTTTGTAATTTGACGGCACCTTAACGTTTCCATAATTTTGGGAACTTTGTCATTTTGACGAGATGTTGTATGGTCGGCAAAATATAAATTTTCCGAATTTTGCCATTTTGACGAGATGTTTTATCTTGTCAAAACGACAATTTTCAGAATTTTGCCTTCTTAAGGAGTCCCTTAAGTCGTTAAAATGTCAATTTTACGAAAATTGTCACTTTGCCGAGACAGTTCTTTTTTCTTCTGAGTGGCCCTTCTACGCTTCCGTTATTATATTGCAGTCACCGCACAATGCACAATTCATAATGTAGTCAGTGACCACGCTCACTGCTATCGTCGCACCGGTATGTGCAACACGCGTTACCATGAACATGATTCGATGATTGTAAGCTCCCTGGTACAGTGTTACTAACCGTGCACAGTGAACTATAGACGAATCCGGGCAGATTATGATGGTGTGATTTTAGTCGGCCATTACTGGGGTCCATCACCTTCAATTTTTAAATTTCCTTCCTTACCTGTTCCATGGATGGTTGTACACCAAAGTGTATCTTGATTTCCTCAACTTCACCGAATACGAGGATTTGAAATTCACGTAGACAATAAATGAAGACGATTAAAGACTGATGGACCCCACTAATGGCTGCCTACAGTCACTTAAAACAGGCGCTAATCGGATTCGTCTATATGCTCACTGGCAAAACCAGACGTGACGAAACGAAGTCTTCGGGTTGATAAACTTGCCTATCCTCAAAGTTATTTTACCTAGCTTTCATTTATTTATATCGCTAGAAAGTATAATATTCGATTTTGTCAGTGTCTTTCTGGCGAATTCACTCCCTTATTCTTAAAAATTAAAGCAGGCCTTGTGCATTGACGACAATTTGACGTCATCCTTTGAACAAAACAATGGAACACGCCACACGCGCAAGAATTCGCCCTGCGAACTTTATGCGCGTATTCGACCTGTTGACAAATCAGTGTCTACATTTGCCTGTGTTGGTTTGTTTTGCCCCAAAGGGAGGGCGTACTTGAGGCTCTGTGACAAAGATATTATAAACATAGATACCAAACTTAAAATGGCGCGGTGACTCCTCACGGAGGCAGAATCGGAGGGGCGGAACTGCTGATCACTGATCAGTCGTTTTGAAAGCTAACAGTTAATTGATATCTTCCAGTAGAATAAATACGTGTGATTTTAAAATATAGCAATTCTTGCAAACACCGTTCTTCAATAAATTCCACTTACAAGAAACAGTTTTAGTCTTCTTCGAGGTTTTCTACTGAAGAACATTTGAACACTAACGCACAACGACTGGTTCGGAGTTCACTGACTTACTGATTGGTCAGTTTCTATGGTATCTTCAGAAAACAACACAAAATCAACTATTGCGTTCTTTTTCCAAACACGCGGAAGTACCCGTCAATTACTCCGGACTACACACGGGAAAATGCCTTGTGCGCGTGCAGAACTTGCTTTGAAAATGCACGCACGCTGACATTTCGTCGCAATGGAATTTTCTGTTACGCATGCGAAATTGTGCACGCAGATAACCGAATAGAACTGTGAGCATGTCAAATGAACAATCCGCCCCTCCGATTGAGCCTCCGTGAGGAGTTAGTGCGTCTAACAGTGTAGGGATAGGAGTTTGGTATCTACGTTTAAAACATCTTTGCTCTGTGATATCATATTCACAAGATCTATTGTTCTAAACAATCTCAGGGAACCCTGAGGCTCAAAGCAATCCATTTCAAAACATAATGCACATCGATCCCGATCGACCCTTAATTTCTTATTAACTTTAAGTTATCCGGAGGAAGAACATATTAACCGGAAAATTTTACAAGACACCCAATCTCATTTAAAAACTGTTGAAACCAAAATGTATCGTTTTCCAATTTTATGGTTATCAAGAGGTTTTCGGGGCTTTAGGTCTACCTCGGGATCTTGACAGGGATTTTGGCCATGAAACCCAGCAAGGGTTTGCTCCTGGATCTAAATATAAGGAGCGCAACCTTCAACTTCAAATATTTCTAAAAGATAAAATCATATGCCTAGGAAGTTCAAATTTCCCATTCGCTCATTTCAGATTTTAGAAAGCCTTTAAAGTGATCCCATTGGAGCAAGAATGCCTGTTTAACCACATAATTTGTCGTTTTTTTATATTTATGTACTCAGCCCCATGATTTCGTACCACCTTTTCCTTAAATCAGCACCTCTTTTAGGGTCCAGAAATGGGTAAGTAGGATTTGGAGTACATATCGAAAAGTTTCGATCATAAACCTCACAAATGCCTTACAGTGTGTGGGCGCATGGTGAATTGTTCGTTTTTTTTCGCTTAATGTAGCACTCAGGGTTGTGTTTTAAGGTCTGGCTAATTTGGATTTGTGATGTTAATACTATAACACACCCTGTGAGTATTTTTTCAATTGGGTGCACCCTTTAATTTTGTCGTACATCATTAATTTATGGAAATTGATATCTATACGCAAAAATGTGATTTTCACCCCAAATATATCGAAATGGCAAACGCGTTTCTGGTAGCTGCATATCATAAATGGCAGGAGGGAAAGAGTTGGTCTTATTTGGATCTATAATTTTGTCGTAAACCGCGTTTGTGTGACATGAAATGACGCATTATTTTGGGAGAATTCCCCAAAATTATGACGTCACAAAATTTTGAAGTCGTCAAAATTTATGTTTTTCGAATAAAAATCGGCGTTTCATGGGTTGCTTTCACCAGGCTAGACATATCGTTTTGAAGCATAACTGATTAAGCTTACCTCAATTAGAACAATACAGAAAGTTTGGTGTAAAATGAGCAAATGATCGTTTTTGCACAAAACTTTTCGATATGGGTGGCAATATAGAGTGTTTGCGATTGGTGTGACAGAGGGATTTTGTTCTCGGTGGAGTTTTCAACTAAAATAGGTAGTGTAGTTTGTTAGCTCCGGGGACTGAGTGCCAGCAAGACTATCTGAGCACCACTAATTGGCTCGAAGCTCACAAGGAAGCATTTTACTTTGCACCTCCCATACCTCCCTTCCCCAGGTGACCGAAAACGGAGTGTTCTAAGCTTCAATGTTCCCCCTGTCACTATTTCCAAATATGACATGACATGTTAATAGTCACCCCTTCCACTTTTTCAGTGGTTCGTAAGTCATTGAATCGTATGATCACAGGGGTCCCTGGCGAGGTTGCGCTCGATACGCTTCAAACAAAGTTAATGCAAAGATCCCACTTTCTTTCTAAGCTCCCAGGTAACCAAGCAATAAAGCATACATAAACTACGTACTCTGGTTCCAATCATTTACGATCATTCCAATCATTTACTATAAATAAAACAGAAACTTCTCCGGAATACGCAAAGACAAAAATTAGATGCAAAAATCCTTTCTGCTATTTCGTTGTCATGTCAAAGTATGCAGGAAATAAATCTTACAGTTGCATCAAAAATTATGAGTTGCAGAAAATTCAAACTTACCTCAAGAGAAATACCGGTACTCCGACAATTAAATTCGTGAAATCAGCAGAAAGAACCAAATTAAGGCGTCTTAGGAATATATGTATGAAGAGGCAAATGTCCATAAGTATGAAAAGTAACACAAATAGTACCACATTATTATTTATTTGCTCTTATAAAGGATTTTGAGCGATCCGTCACTACGTCAGACACCCCTGTTTTTATGCTTAGGGGCGTAATTGTTCCTTTTACTTTTATGAAAACTGTCATAATTTGTTTAATTAACACGTCTTTACATTTTCAGGTTTCAGCCCTGTTTTACCAGATTACCATTCAAACTTATTTAGTAAGGATATCCCTGATAGATTGGTGGCAGTCCATTAAATCTATCACTTTTGAATATTATTATGAATACAAAAACTTTTTCGTCGCACTCTCTGTGATGTCATGGTTTACTTCCCGGTGATTTTTATTGTTACAACTACTCAGAGTATTTCACAATCAGCCAGCCATGAGGGAGTGGCTTGCTACGAAGTGTAAGGTCTTTTGCTGTTAGCAATATTATTTAGGATGGGTAAGACAATCAACTGAATGGAACCAACAGGGAGGTGACACAACAAAAGGAGCTCCAGAGTGTTAAAGTCACCAACCGTGTTCATAACAAAAAAATACAAGATAAAGATAAGACGGCCTGTAACAAAAACTAAAGCAAAATAAAAAAAACTTAATTTGACATTTGTAACTGAGGTCACACTACAGCGATATCGGATCGGATTATTACCCGATTTTTGTAACTTCTGGTTAGAATCTCCTCCATCCATTGTAGGACAGAATCAAAAATTTGCCATCGTGTGTAACATGCCAAGACGATGCCACAGAACCTGTGGACATCTCGGCGAGGCCTAACTCGGAAAAAGCGAGGCCCAACTCGGATAACACCTCTTGTTTACACAGACGAGATAACACGCTCGACTTGAACTGGGAGAAAAATGTCCCTTCCATAGCTCACTCAGCTTCGGTTTTTTCGTTTTGCTGCTTTCACTGTGACACTTATTCTGATCAGAAGTACTGAAATGAGCTTTTAAACGTAAAAATTGAAGCAATATTGGCTGAAATACTTCGAATAGAAAAACGCAATTTCGTACATGGCGGTGTTCTTTTGTTTGACGTACTCCCGCGTTACCTCTTCTTATCAGTAAACATCGGTGATTCTTCTGTGGTTGTTTCTTTCCACAGAAAGGCAATAGGTAGAGCGAGGCCCAACTCGGATATCGGCTCTGCCTGTAATTAGGAGCTGTGAATTTTACCTGTACATTTATTTTCACTATTTTTGTTCTTATAAAAATTTGCAGTTATATTTTTCTTTAATTTAAATGACGGGTAATATGAAAAGAATTGAATAAAATATACGAAAAACGTAAAGCTTTAATGTTAGCTTCTGGCAATACAAAACAAGCACGGCTTTGTGTGTGTAGGAAACACATACAGTAGAGTAGCTAGTGTGTAACATAAAAGTCAATACTACGAAGTGTGTGGATAGTGAAATAGTAATTGGTTCATCTAAAACAAAAATATTTTTTCCAGTTAGAGGTTAAGAGGGGGGTGGGGCAGGCGAGTTACAAAGGATGGGGGGGGGGTTAAGGGTGCAAAGACCTCTTTGAAATTGTTTCGCTCCCCAAAACAATTCCTCATTTATTTAAACTAAAATACCGGTATTTCAACCATTACGGTGTTCTACCATCGAATTATTTCACGTCAAGACGTCAGCTGTTTAGTTTTACACAATTTTTCAATACGACACCAGATTTGCATGTTCAGCGTGCAAAAACGGTGTCGCTTATATATAGTGTGCAATATCAACTAGTGTGTAACATGAAAGTTAGTACGATATATGTGGAGTAAAGTAATATACGTTAGTTCTTCACAACAAATTTTCAGGTAAGAGGGTAAGAAAGTGGCTGGGGCAGGCAAGTTACAAAGGGGGGAGGGCGCAAGGGTGCGAAAATCTCTTCGAAATTTTTTCGCTTTCCCTTAAACAATTTCTCATATATTTAAACTTAATTAACGGTATTTCAACCATTAAAGTGACACGTTCTTCTATCGCAATATTAAGGGGGGGGGGGGTTGGGTGCTCAGCCCCTCAAAAAATTGAGGGCTAAGCTGGTATATCCCCCCCCCCCCAATATTTGCCAAGTGATCCAAGAATTAGTGAGGGCCCGCAGGGGGAATTTCGATGTGGGTGCTGAACATATTCTTTATCAGTTCAATACACATTCAGTTTAGAACAGTCGGGAAGTGCCGTTTCCGGCCATCTGGAGAGTTTGTAAACCAAAAATTTTCTTGTACGCTTCGCGCCAACTGATGGTGGTGTTCCGCTTAGTTACTCTTGCTGGCACTCAAGCCTCTCCCCTTTAATATTTTTTCCGTTCCGTCGCGTCAGGGGGACCAGTTTCCAAAGCAAATTGTTGCAAAACATTTGGAAACTATTTGCTCATAGCTTCTCTATGCAGACGGGTAATCCTCAGCTCTGCATCTAAGGGGTTGGGGGGGGGGGCGGTGGGTATGTGATAAGGCGACCTGCAAAGTACCTTGATAATTTTCCTCGGGATGCTTCTTATTCCATATGGTCACATCAGTTACCCTGCGGTGAATGGTTCAGTACCTCCCATTTCTCATCTCTTACACCCCATCCCTTCATTATTGTTCCAAAGCATACCTTAACAGGCGCATATCTTGCAAGGCAGCTTCAACACATATCCCTGGAGGGACAACAAGCTCTTTCTCTTTGGGCAGGGGCGTGCACAGGAACTGTAACGTAGAGACAGACGTGCGACTGTGAATCCCCCGGCAATAGGACAATTTTCGGAATTTCGCCATTTTGACAACATGTTCTTACTCGGCAAAATAACAATTTTGGGAACTTTGTCATTTTGACGAAATGTTGTATGGTCGGCAAAATATAAATTTTCCGAATTTTGCCATTTTGACGAGATGTTTTTTCTTGTCAAAACGACAATTTTCAGAATTTTGCCTTCTTAAGGAGTCCCTTAAGTCGTTAAAATGTCAATTTTACGAAAATTGTCACTTTGCCGAGACAGTTCTTTTTTCTTTTGAGTGGCCCTTCTACGCTTCCGTTATCATATTGCAGTCACCGCACAATGCACAATTCATAATTTCGATGTGGGTGCTGAACATATTCTTTATCGGTTCAATACACATTCAGTTTAGAACAGTCGGGAAGTGCCGTTTCCGGCCATCTGGAGAGTTTGTAAACCAAAAATTTTCTTGTACGCTTCGCGCCAACTGATGGTGGTGTTCCGTTTAGTTACTCTTGCTGGCACTCAAGCCTCTCCCCTTTAATATTTTTTCCGTTCCGTCGCGTCAGGAGGACCAGTTTCCAAAGCAAATTGTTGCAAAACATTTGGAAACTATTTGCTCATAGCTTCTCTATGCAGACGGGTAATCCTCAGCTCTGTATCTAAGGGTTTGGGGGGGGGGGGGGTATGTGCTAAGGCGACCTGCAAAGTACCTTGATAATTTTCCTCGGGATGCTTTCTATTCCATATGGTCACATCAGTTACCCAGCGGTGAATGGTTCAGTACCTCCCATTTCTCATCTCTTACACCCCATCCCTTCTTTATTTTTCCAAAGCATACCTTAACAGGCGCATATCTTGCAAGGCAGCTTCAACACATATCCCTGGAGGGACAACAAGCTCTTTCTCTTTGGGCAGGGGCATGCACAGGAACTGTAAGGTCGAGGCAGACGTGCGACTGTGAATCCCCCGACTGACATTGAAGAAAGTCCAAATGGCTAGATGCAAAATGATGCCTCCAATTAAATGGGCGTAGCCAGGAATTTTTCAAGGGAGTGACTCAGCCCATAGACAGATTCTCAGTCCTCCGCACCATCACCGGTTGGCGTGGAGGGGCGCAAGAAAATTTTGGCCAAAAAGGTGTCACAGACAGCCGGAAATGACAAATTCCAGGCCTATTAATCCCACATAAGTAGGGGAACACTAGCAATATTGCAAAAACAAGGGGAGGGGCAGTGCTACCCCTTCGCCCCTCCCCCTTGGCTTCACGCCGGCCTAATGACATTTGCAATACAAAGGCACCGGTGGTATTTTTATAAGTGTACCGTTTTTTAGAACTGATATTTGTTTAGTGGATAACCTTTGAAAGCCTGAGAAAACAAGTTTCAATAGAGGGGTGTTAAGTTTGAACGGATCGCTGTACTGGGGGAAAGGTCGAAGGGAGGGGGTGTCCCCCCTCCTTAGGAAAATTTCTGCTTTTGGAAGCGGACTGAGATGCAAAATGGCCGTTGCTATGTCGGAAACATTTTGAAACGTACTAAACACGCATGACGGCCAGTTGGGGGAGGAAGAGCGCCCCTGTTGCTCGGACTGCTTCCGATGTCCTAAGATTACCTGATTTCTCCAACAACTAACAGAGGTAGTGTGATCCCCATTGCCCACTGCCTGGGGGTAATGTGTACATTGTAGGCCTAGGTGCCAGTGAGCTTTCCTCTGGAAAAACTGTTTTTGCGGGGGAATGTGTTTTTCCAAGATTCATAACCAACGATTTTTGACCGTTCCTTACCGCTCCACCCGAATGCGAGGTCCTACAAGGAATAGTCTGCTAGGACTCAGGAGGTCAGACCCCCCCCCCCCCCAAAGAGGCAGATATGTTCACAAAAATACCTTACTACAGGTAAGTAGCTCCTGCCATATAGAAAATTAAACTTGTGTGCTCACTGGGTGGGGTAAGGGTACGTTTCATGTGTGCGCCGCGGTGTGTTACTACTCTTACAGTAAGCTTCAACAGCACAGGAATTAATTTAATAGCTGTCCCTGTCGGCTGATATTGTGTATGACTGTGCCACTGAACTACTACATGGCGCATTACCCCTCAAGATGATGCAGCCATAGCACATAAAACTCCAGACTATGGACAGTTTTTTTCGAAAGCTAAATAATCGCGGCCGCCAGTTAATATTAAAGTAGGGTGGAAAACATCAAGTTCCAGGGGCCTTTCTTTTTCATAGGACGGACTTAATTCATAAACAGAACAGAACGCCAGGTAATCGAGTTGGTTTTTTATCAGGAAGGGAAATTTTATAGGCTGATAGAATGAGCAACTAAAGGTGAGTTGAAACTATAAGTAATTCAAAATAAAAGTTTCTCTCATTTAATTCTTCCGAGCATAACACACTGAGTCACTTTCATCCAACTGTACATCAAGACAAAATGCTATCCTGCCATTAACAGTAGGCCTGTGCCGGGCGCACAGAAGCATTGATAGCGCTACCCAATAGCAGTACGATTCAGTATTGTTATAATTGGTTATGGTACCGCTATCAACGCTTCTCTGCGGCCGGTTTTGGTCTACACGCTTCCTGCGATTGAAATGATAAGCATTTTCAATCCATTTCCTGTTACCAGGCAGGGAGTAAGCTCATAAGCTAAACAGCCAGCGTTTTCACACTTGTGGTCAACTGGACTGTTATTACTTCTGCTTAAGTGATCACCAAGTGGGAACTGGTAAACAACTTGGCCGTGTCCACTGGTTCTGTGGGCTCAGCTTCTCATGAAATGTATGATGGGTAAGAGAGGACCACGAAATGAATTATAAACTATTTATTTCGTGACGGCGCATTGACAAATAGCTTTCATCCACGAACTTCCTGGACAGAGCACGTAATGCGTACGTCTATATCCGTAGATGGTCGCCACCGACAGGGAGCAAAAAGGCTCACCAGGATAATAATAATAATAATCAGGCCTTGAAGGGCAGCCCTTTTACGACGCTAGGCGACCACGAATGTGGGAAAAGCCATTGGCTTTTATATTACAACTTCACGTAGGGTGGCAACCAACTCAACAATTTGGATGGCGGCCGTGAAGCTATAATTTGCATGATTTGACGACTCTGTAATATTTTGAACAAAAGTTAAACTTGAATGGGGAGCAATATCATATTCCCGCAATAGGCTGCGTGTGGTGATTTTGACCTTACTCTTTATTATTTCAAAGATATTTCAACTTAATAGCAAAACTTGTTGATTTACTTGAGCAAGTCCAAGCTTTCACGCAAAACCAAAGCGCACAGCAGTGGCGGCGCGGCCATATGGTCGGGGGCGGTCACCCCCCCCCCCCCCGACGGACCAAAATCGGCTGTCGGTGCCCTTTTTAGGTTTTTAACATACTTTACTCTTGCACCGTTATTGGCAAAAGACATAATTTAATAGCGTTGTTTTAAGGCCCAGATAACGAAATGCTCAAACATCCACCAGTAACTGTACTATCTGCGCTTTATTCTGATAAAAAGGGTCATCTTCTGTAATATAGGGATAGGTTTTGCCGAAATGTATCTTCATGCTTTAAACGCATGCTTTATATGCTTATTCCTGTACTTTCGTAGTCTCAAAAGTCCGAAAACTGCATCTAATAAGCCTAGGTTTAGGCTACTTTTATTAATTATGAATTCGGTATCTAGAGAGATAAGCAGACCTTTTGTCTTGGGTATTTCTTTCAATGTACTTAATTTCATAGTGGTCACATGATGCAAATTAAGTCAATTAATGTCTCTTCGTGTGCTTATCTTGATTTTCAGATGCCAAAGATGTACACCTAACGGTGATTAATTCCCTTAACTTTTCCCCCTGTAAGACTGCTTGTTATTGACTCTAGCAGGTTTTATCTTTATCTTCACAAAGTAGCCCATTGTTACATTAAAATCTTAGCCCGAGACCTGACAATAACACAAAATATGATGACCGCCTTCATACTACACTGTTAAAAATTTCTGTAAATTTACAGACTTTTTTTAACTTAAACTTTTTGTATTTTACTTTTAATAGAGATTTTCTGTATCTTTACAGACACTTTGTATTTCTACAATAAAAAAAGGTTGTTTAACATGTATTTTCTGTTTATTTGAAAAACCATTTCTGTCTGCTTTTTTAACCAAATTTTACTGCTTTGTAAAACTTTTTCTGTAAATGTACAGAAATTTTAATAGTATTTTGTATTTTTCTGATTTCACATAAATATACTGTCATTTAACAAACATTCATTTTGTTTTACGCTGAAAAAGAAACAAAAATAAGCCCAAACAAACAAACAAATAAGAAATAGCCAGAAAATTTTCAATATATAACATGCATCGTTCTGCGAAGTTTCAGTTAAAAAAGAAAACATTTTTGGCAAATTTATGGCCCTATTTGAAAATTAACTTACATTTATTATACTGACAATTGGTATACTGATGTCAACTCATCGCCACAGGCGCTCATGCACTTGATCGAATTAAAAACGTTCCACAAATTTACTTGAAAGAGTCTGTAAATTTACCACTTTATGACGTAAATCTCATTTTGCATAAATGGGTGGAGCTTATTTTGTAGGCATTTTCCTAACAAAAGGATTGCTGTTGCTTTGAATAATATCTTTTTTGGCTTTTTTTAATCAGGAAGTGATAAACGTATTGTTTACCTTGTCTGGAAATGTTTGCAACCAATGTATTTGCATTCTTTGTCATATTTATTTTAAAAACAATTATTATATTGTACCAAAAATGTGACTTTCCAATTACAAAGTTCCTAGAGATAGCAGTCTACTGGACAACAATGTGATAACAAAGTATCCTCATTGTGTTTTGATTGAAAATAACATCGTAACGACACATTACGTTGATAAGCACATACCTGATCTACGTAATGGTGAAGTGTATGTTACGTAATAACATATGAAAGGAAAAAAGCGATATTATAATAATATTAAAACGCCGAGAATGAAAACAGTAGGCTGTAAATTCACATAAAATTAAGGTAAAAAAAAAAAACAGAACAATTCTGTAATTCGATTTTACAGTAGACATTTGTAAACTAATTTACATGCAAAAACTGTAAAGAAAAAACAAACACTTAATGTTTTTTCATGATTACAGTCTGGCTGTAAAAAAAACATTATTTGGTTGGAAAAAAATTTGCCATAAAAATTATGTAAATTTTACAGAGAAATTTCTAACAGTGTAGAGTGTGAAAGAGAGGGGTAGAAACATGGGAGTCTGCAGGTAGGGGCAATGGGGGAACTTGCCCTCCCCAGGAAAATAAAAATCTGAAAAAACGAAGAAAACAAAGAAAAAGACGAAGAAAAATTAAAATCAACATTTTTTAACAGTTCACTCAGTGTTTTCCCTATATGCGGTAAATAGGCTCTAGAAATGTCATTTCCAGCGATCTGAGAGGCATTTTGGGCAAAAATTTTCTTGCGCTCCGGGCCAACTCATGGTGGCGTGGAGCCCCCCCCCCCCCCCCCAAAAAAAAAAGGATTTTGTTCCCCCGAGTTTTCTTCTGCGGAGGCTCATGGATAGAAAATTTAAACTTGCTGAAGAGAATAGACTGCAATCTGTGTGCCTTTATCGTTTCATTCCGTGACCCAGTAACGAGGGTGGGGATGAAAAGAGTCTCAAAATTTTCACAAAAAATTAAAAGAATTTTGGTATCTTTTCACAAGATTAACTCTTGCACATTTGATTGTAAGCTAATTATGAAAATATCATCGATGGTTGAATAGTTAACCTCGTCCATTCTATTGGCGGGGCAGTTCACGTTTTCCACTCTCAAGCAATTATGAAAATTCTTTTCCGGTGAAAGAAATGTAACTGACCCTTTTAAAGATAACTTATCTGTTTTAATGCAATAGTAGTCTAAAATAATGCCTATGTTTTACTTAAGGAGGCATTCAAAGAATAATTAGGCCATTTAAAAAAAATTAGAAGTTTATTCGAAGACCCAGTATTTTTATACGTGGAAACGTAGACTATTTCGGAGAACACTTCTACTTTCAAAATGGCCGCCTCCACAACAGATGAAAATACCGACGAACAAATCAGACCTTCGATGTTTTATTGTGTTTCCCCTAAAGTAAATGCAGTGAAACTATTTTCAGAGACAACGCAGTCGACGTTCTTTGAATGTGTGGAAAATGGAAAGATTTAGAGGGTGAACATGCTGTAATAGAAAGAAAATTGCCCGGTCAACAACAGGATTGCGCTAACGTTAAAGAACGTTAGGCTAGTAAACGCTAACGTTACACCCATTAGTTGTGGATTCTACAGGGACCCGCTACTATACTCAAGGTTTACTGACAACATCCTGAAAAATAGGGAAGTTGTTGGACAGCACAGAGACTGACGTTGGTGTTCAGAGATATAGGTAGAAAGATGTGAGTGTGGGGCATAAATCTTGAAAATACCTAGGCTAGGCCCAGACCTAGCTTAGACCCCCAGGCTCTAATCTCTAGGCCTAACGTTAGGCCTAGGCCTAAATATAGTTAGGCCTAGTCAGCACTGCTGGCTTGAGGCATATACAACAATTTGGCAAAAACATACTTCTCAGATAGCAGAAATGGCCCTTTCAGTGTCTTTTCTCTGTTTAACATCCTATATCTAATGTCATTCTGATTTAGGCCTAATTTTAGATTAGAGTAGTGACTGAGAAATGGGAAGACCAAACAACTGCATGGTCTAGTCATACTGAGAACATGTGATCATGACTTGCAGCCGGAAGCTCTGGGGTTAGAATCCTGACTTGGTTATATCGAAGACGACTTTAAAAATGGAACCTACTGCCATTATGCTTGGTGCTCAGCATAAGTAATGGAGTAGGAAGAACAAACCAGTGAGCCACAGAACAACTTTGTGTGCTGCTGCAGAATGGTTTTTGCTATTGTGCCAATGTGTGGTGTGTATGAAGTAACCATACAGCTTTGGTTGATGTCACAATTGAACAACAATGTGTGTTTTTTAGCACACAACAGTGTGAAAATCTTAATCACAAGATTAAGGCAGTTTAAAAAATCATCTAAAAAACAAAAATAGCTTAGCTTGTGCAAATAAAAAATTATGAACACTTTAAGTACACATTCCTAGCGATATGTTAATAATCTGTGCATATTAGTTGCATATCTAGAATGAAATACACATTAGCTTGAATCAGACCAGTCAAAATTTATGAGGTGCATAACCTAATTTTGTAATTTTAAGCCCATAGTAATATTGCTGAGGTATACTGTATGTACGTAGTATCTTTCCATGATGCTCAGCCAGCAGACTGTGGACTGATGTGCCCCCAGCCCCACAGACGATTTGTGACTGCAAGTGCAACATTACATTTATCTGTCACCAATTGAGGTAGAAATTTAGAAATTTCAAACTTACTGTTGGCTAGGCTACAATAAATCCAAATGTGTTCAAAATATGAACAAATAGGCTGAGTCATATTCAGAAAAAACTGAAATGTATAATTCTACATGGTGAATGCCTTGCAGTAATGATTTTGATGTTGCAAATAGTAGGCTTATATAGGAATTTTCTGAAAATAAGTTGAAAGATTTTATTATCAAAATCTGATTTGAATTATGTGAAGAAAGAAGTATTTTTTCAACTCAGTACCAGATTTGCTATTCCTTTTACATAATTTTTGACAAATTTTGTGACCAGTGATTTCCACCATTAACTTAAACTGTGGCAATACCTGAGATGTCTTTGAGAAAATTCATAAAGGCATCAGACGTGTTTCAATTACTGCATGGAAAAGTGATTTAAAAAGTGTTTCTGTAGTTTCTATAGGCTAGTGTAGAATAGGTATGGCATGTTGAAAGAACTATAATTTATCCCATTTTCTCTCTGAGTGATTAAGTGACAAGAACTTCAGTGGCACAAGTGGCAATTAGTTGTTTTTATAATCTCTTAGTCTTAGAACCAGTGATTGTTGTCTGCGTTCAGGCCACCACTTTCCCCAACAATGATTTCAGCATCTTCAGTATAACTGGAGATGCCTGAATACCACAAACTTAATTGGCAGCTCTCCTTTTTACCATTTCCTGTGGAGTTGCTATTTCAAAAACCAAATCATGTACAGCAGACACAGTTATTGCAGAGGCACCGTAGACTAGCACTCAAAAAACACTGGTCATTGGGTGATTCACCTTACAAACTAACAAAATCAACCCTTGAAAAAATTCCAGAGGGCAAAAATATATGTTACCAAAATTGTCCCTAGGATCTTTCAGAATCTGCTGTTGCTCTCTTTTAGTAAATTATCTCCATTGAAAGTCTCACATTCAAAAATAAATATTTAAGACCCATGAAAAATGAATTCTAACTGTCCAACTTCCATCTTCATAGGACATTCCTGAACTGAGATATAAAATGTTGAAGTTTATTCACTCAATTAAAAATGGTACATTGCTCAACAATTTGTGATGTCATTGTTCTACTACTCAAATTACAGTCTTTGTATTTCTTTGTTTTTTTTTCTAAAACTTACTGCACCTTGTACCAAGGTGTCATAGAACTGTTACTCTTATGAGGTGATGTAATAAATTAAGCCCTCTCCATGCAAGATGTTATGTAAGAAAACAGGCAGTGTTCAAGATTTTTAAAACATTGTTAATTTTAAAGAGAAACAAAGCAGGTAATGAGTTGTACAACAGAGTAAGTCAAAAATTATTGTGCAATGAACCGATTTGTTTTAAGTGGATATATGTCAACATTTTATATCCCAGCACAGGAATGTTCTATGAAGATGGGAGTTGGACAGTTAGAATTCATTTTTCATGCCCTTTACTAATATATTTTTGATTTTTTTGACATGAGGTACACTTTAAAACTTTTGTACCGAGTTAACAAAATAAGTACAGTACTGCAGGACTGTGTGGGAATTTCTTTTCCGGGACAAATAGGACTACGTATACATTTTCAGTAATTTCTGTTGAAATCTTAAACTTAGTGAAAAGAGATGCTTAGTTCAGGATTGAGGTTACGTGTAAAGAAATGATATTGCTCCATTCACTCTAGGAAACATGCAAGGGCAGTATAGAGCACGAGGACCACAAACGCAGGAGGCATTGGGCTTCCACGTTGACAGATTAGTCAAAGTTTAAAATATGCAGAGACTTTTGAAAAATATGCACACTAACTTCTCTGCGGCAGCTGCTTTCGCTGTTCATAGGTCCACAGCCATATTTCAGTAAATTTGCCTTACGGACGTTACAATACTTGTTACTTGTAGCTGGTTGGTAAATTTGCGTGAACAACCTATTGTAGTTCACACGACATAACACGTGTGTAGAATAGTTTGTACAGGGGCTGAGATGGGTACCCGGCCGATTAATAAAAATTTGTTTATCGTGTAAATTGTGTTCATATTCAGTTAACCATATAAATGTGCTTGTTGGCTGTGAAAGCTACAAACTTCAGAGGTTAAAGAGCAGCTCCCCCAAACATAATTTGAAACAACACCTAAACATGACAGTTTCCTTCTAATTTCTCTTAGAAGTATCTTTCATCATATTTTCAGACTTCAGTATTGTATATTCAGGGTAAATCAAGCAGTAAATCACACATTGAAGGGAAATAATGTTGTCACATGACTCCAATTGTAAAACAGCACAGTCTACTACATTACTTCAAGTTGAGGTGACTGCTTTTGCCCTTTAATTCTTAAAAGAAGATCACATCAAGTTTTGAAAGGTTAATTTAATACTTATTTTCAACATGACAGTGAAATTTGCTTTGCAAAACAAAGAGGAAGAAATAATTCCTGAGTGAGAACGTGATAAAACCTCTTCTGCCCTGAAGCCTACTTTGGAACACAAATCTAGCGACTTCTTTTACCGATATTTCAAGGAATACATGTCTGAACTTTGAATAGAAATTGCATCATATTGTGCAGATTTGGTTCTCCTTTCACTTATGTAAATTAAATTTCTGCTTAAACTTCCTCTTTATGAGTCTAGTACCTGCTACCTAATCGGGTAATGAAAACGGGTGCTGGGTTCCGATTTTTTGCTACCCGATTCAGCCCTGGAGCGTACATGTTCAGGCCAGTAGCCCACAATGTAGACCGGACAATGCCCATTGAAAAAGGTCAAACAAGTTTCTATTGTCTATTTCCAATTATTTTATTTGAAATGGAAAGAAACCACTGGGTTCAAGGTCGACCTGAACCAGTGTTGTCAGAAGCAGGAGAGCGGTTAAAGCTGAAAAAGAGGAGTTTTCCAACTGTTAAGGTGTTACAACTTAGATACACTCCTGTTTTAGTGAGTCGAAAAAAATCTTTATCTTCTCTTAAATAGTCCTCATAACAAAAATGGAGGGGAGGTGTGCACTGTTTAACAAGAAATTTCCTAACGGGCTAATGATAGCTCTAATGCCTGACCTGATCCCTAACCCTTACAAAGAACACAATTGATACAATACAATGGCAACATCCAATCAAGAAACACCTTGTCAAACAGGGCGCATCCACCCAAAATGTCCAGGGCAATTTCTAAAAAGAGCAAGCATGTTACACAAATAGTTAGTAAGATGAGATTAAACGACACACCAACACAAATGTGTCACATAGTGTCAGTCAACTCAATGAACAGTTCAAAGTTTAAATTTATTTTCATGTATGGTTAAAGCCAAATTTGGTTTCCCTTCAGTCGCCTCTTACGACAGGCGGGAAATGCCATGGGTATATTCAACAACCCCAGCCCATAGGGAGGTAGGAAGATGTATTGGATAGAGGGCACTCTTCAAACTGAACTTTGTTGTTTGCTCCCTGGTAAATGTACTTTTGACTGTACTTATGTATAATATTTTGAGCCCTGTAAGTCCTTTGAAACACAATTTGTTAACCCACAAAATTAACCCACAAATACACTCAAGAGCTTATATTCCCAAACACATGAATGAACATTTTAATAGAGGGCGCTGTTTAGCAGTCTAGGTTTTTTATTTGAGCGTATAGCTATGAACATTCTGAACAATCCTGCCAAAATTCATGTCAATCTGAGTAACACAATTGGAGTTATTACTAGATAATTAAATTAGAGGGCGCCCTTCACGTGCTTCTAAATTTAATGCCCCATTTCTCGGTAATGTGCAACATTTGTGACTGTGAACAAATATATGTCATTTGTAACATCATTTGACGTGAGAATTCACCCTTTTCATGCCCACCCTCTGAGGTGGGTCACGGAACCCAATTTAGAAGCATATATTTGACCTATGGCCCACTGTCTAGAAATGGCAGAGTAGTCTTCTACCAAGTGTGGAAAATCAAATGGAAAGTTTGAAAAGCCGTGGCTTCGATCGTGAGGCTCATGGTATTTACTCCTTCGAAGCCCCCCGCAGTCCATTTTCGCCTCCTCTGACCGAAGTCACTAGCTCCGCCACTGTTTTCAAGGGACCTACATGAAAATGGTGCATTTTTTACTTTGCCAGGAATAGTCTTGAAGGTTGAACTATGGTGGTTAATGGGGGAAATACTGATATTTTGAAAAAGACTGGAGACTTTACATGGAATCTGGTGCCAGGTATACTACATTTTGAAGTTAATTTTGTTTTTTAAATTGGTGTATTTTTAGAAACCAAAATGAAAGGGCTTCAGCGACCTCTGAATTAGAGATGATTCTTAGAGGGGGGCTCATCTGCTGTGAAATTTTTGACAAATGAGGTGTCCTTACGTTGCAATTTGTGCCACATATATGGCGAGCTAAATGCTGAATAACTCGATGAACATTGATTATCGATCGAAAAACCATGTTTATCGCCGAAAACCGTGTTTATTGATCATTAAGCTTGCCATGCACACATGTTACCTTCAGTGGCTGCGAAAGAATGTCAAAACTGGAGGGCAAACTAAGAGTGAAGGATAATTTTTCGGTGAAACACTTTTCGAGCGCAGTGAGAAATTGAGCTCATGGCACCAGTTCTTGGCTGTGGGGAGCACGGGGGGGGTGGGCGAAGCTCTCGGAAACTTATGAAAAATGAAAAATTATGTCTCACGAGACCTAACTGACCTAATTTGGGGAGCAAGTGGGGGTGAAGGCCAAAATCTGCGGAAGATGAAAATTGCTCCTCTTGTCTCACCGTAGCGCCGCCACTGGCTACCTTTGAAGTAAAATTTTGAGCTTTAGGGCAAAGGAGGCGATCTATGTCAGATATTGTGGTTATGGTAATTTTTAAGAACGACTAGCGATTAATCAGGAACACTTCAATCCACAGATATGGGGAAGGGGAACCGACAAAGGGTTTTGTTTGTATTCAGTCGTTGTTCTTTGTGGTAACCAATGTTTGCGAGAATCACATGATATGTCCAGCCTGCCCCGGATAGCATAGTGGTGTTGCTGCGGCACATGGTGTGCATATGCTCGTATTTTCTCTCGTAAGAACTTAAATCTCCTTTCGCGATACAGCATGAAGCTTTGGGGAGGACATTGATTGGCAGAGTCAGCCATCAGTAATGATGGTTGTTATATTGTTATCACTTTGACCTATTTTTCGTGATAATAGAATTATAGCCCACCCATGTTAAGCATGTTAGTCGATTACTCAACGAGGCTGTTGCATGAGCCAAATATTTTCAGTGTCCTGAGCAAACCCCGTCTAAACCTGTTTCGTTCCGAGGACATTGTTTTAGAAAACCGTCACTCCCGATGCAGCTTCGGGATGATGGATACTTGATGGGATAGACCTCCCCCAACTATCGTGCATATCAGCATGGTTTTATTTCTTTCCGTGACGTCACATACAGTATAATTTCTTCTGACGTAATAGTGGGGGTACCTGGTTTGTTTTCGGTGCTGGCGCATTAAGATTCTGCAAAACGGTAACATTATTTTCAATTCAAAATTTAAGGTTTCGGATACCAAAACACAAACCTGGGTTTGAGGACGGCCTTACTTTTTCCCTTTTTTTAGTTATTTCCACTTGGGGGTGGGGACGTGGGTCTGGAAAATGCTATTGGAGGGGCATGACCCAATGTCTTCAACCCTGCTTTTAATACGTTTGACTATGTTGTCTTTTCGGGGATTTATTTTTTAAAGAATTCATGTATTCGACCATTTAGAAAATTGTATGCGCACGGTTGTGATAAGAGGCTGAGAAATATGTTTTCTTTGTAAGTTATAAGTTGCCAGAATGGGTCGGGAGTTTTAGTACCCTCCTTGATTGTTCATGTAAATGTTACCCTGAATATAAGATCTGATTTATTATTTCAAGCAATTAGTCAGTAAAGTCGGCTTCAAATCGGGCATGATTGTGTTATGGAATTTGGGCCAGGGAAAATCGTTTTGCATAAGATGGACGATTATATTCTGACGCGAATTTTAAAAATTATATTTCATTTTTATATGCAAATGTCACCCTGACTGAAGCATTTGTTTTTAATTTTTGGGAATCTTTTTAAACATTTTTGGCACGCTCAAGAGTTTTCTGTGTAATTAACTTCCAAGGCATGCCAGATTGTTTTAACGCTCAAATGACTGCAAGAGTATTCTAGACACCTGCCGGCATTTTATATTTTGCGAAAAATTTGGGAGCTTCCACCTGCCCCTGTCTCGTACGTTTGTGGCTCAAATCATGATAAAACGTGGATTCATAGATTCAGATAAATAAATAACAATTTTACTCACCTTGTATTTTATAGAAGAGAAGCCCAAATGAGCCACTTCAGCATCTCTGAAAATTCCTTTAAGAGTTAAACTAAGCTTTGATTATTTGACTAAAATTTTAACGCCATCAGACAACACCCTTCTCTCCATTAGGTTCGACGAGATTGTGCGGGTCATTTATTCCGTGGAGGCAAGATTTCTATGCCTCACTCAGTGAAGAGTGATACAAGCAAACTATACACAAAACATCCTCGAAACCCTTCTAGGTAAAATAGTGAAGATATGCGACATATGCAGACAAGCTCACCTCAAATGTCGAAACTTTCATAAACATCTCTGACTAACTCTGTTTTTTTTTCTTTAAATGATCTTCATAGACTTAGTACATAGAAGCTTACAAGCAACCTTTCTTTTAAGGTGAGTTTTATAACTGTCACTCTTCTGACGTGCGGAATTAAAGGCCTACTCTTTTTTTTAATTTTAGCGTAATACATCCAACACTTCCTCCTATTCCCACGTAGGGCAAGGTCGTCGATTTTGCCAGGGAGGCCTAAAAATAATGAGAAAAAATAAAACAAACGGGCAATCCACGGAGTTGCATATCTCATCGCTAACATGTGCGCAAGTTGGTTACAGAACTTGAACTATTTATGTTTATAGAAGTTTTATCTGTGCTGTTTTTATGCTACAGTAGAAAGTCATTGACAAAAATTACCATACTAAAACTCCATGGCACAATCCTTTGAAATTCATATTTGAAGTCCAAGGGAAAAATTTTTTTTCGTTCCAAGGGAAAGAAGTTTTTTTCGTAAGATAGCGAGGGGAAAGAATATGGCACAGACCAATCAAGTTCTTGGAACAGGCACACCCCTTATTCTAAAAAACATCATTTGGATATTTTAATTCTGACACCGAATTACATAAGAACTGGAGAAGTAGGCTACCCAATCTTTGTGACGCTTGCCCTTTTAATCCAGTAGGCCTATTTAAGATTTTGGAACAAATTTTTTTTTTAAGATGCTGTTATCCCCTTGCAACACTATGAAAAAAAAACAACGAACTTGGCTGTTACACTAAACTGGTGCGGATATGGACGCAACTATTGTAAAAGTAAGACGCTTTCGGGGACGCTTTAGACAAGTGCGTAATTATTATTATTCAGGCGCTAGCTGGGCGTATGCTCTATATTGTCGCGATGGCAAACTTCATGTGTGTGTCGAGCTGATATGCACATAAAGTGCGTTTTAATTAAAAAACTGGGCGTGTGCGCGATGTTGAACGTGTGGCGTTAGAAGATTTCCGGGCGCGGCACAAACCTTTTCTGCGTACTGGCCTGTGGCGAATCCTAGCCCGTGGCAAGTAAAATTGTCACGTACGTTTTTTGGCGATGCTTGAGAACCCCCAAGTTTTAAGGACACTAATATGTAAGATAGGTAGGCCCTATGCCTAACCTAATGTTAGTCACCCACAGTTTCATATCTTGGGTTATAACTAAAGCCTATGAATGGCGTAGGTCTAGCCCCAGACCTAGCCTACATACGTATACCGTTAACCAGCTTAAGATTTCAAGTCTAGCCCTAGGTTTGACTTTAACTTTCATACTACTAGGCCTAACAGTTACATCAACTTTGGAGTGAAAACAACTGTCTGCATAGACCATATGAGAACACTGTAGATATAAGGGCCATCAAAGTGAAGTGCGAGCATAAACTTAAAAATCTCACTGCAGCATACAAGCTAGTGAAAAAAGAATTTGAGTTGTGAAGACGAGAATGCTACTACGAAGTACTAACCTAGGAGTCAAGCTTATTATCTCATCGCTCCGTGAGGAGGATGAGATATTGTAGTCACTTTGCCTACGGGGCTATATATGGCAATGCCAGCTGAAATCGCAATGGTTGCCATGGTAACGGAAAATTTCCCCAGGTTACCAGTCTCGAGGTCTAACCCATGGTGAGGTACCCCGGGGGTGACTGAAGGTCCAGGGCTGGGAGAGGGGTCAAAACCTGTCCGTGTGTGTTGGTGGGTGAGTGTGTGTGTGTGTTTGTCCAATTTTGTATTCCTAATATCTCGTAAACGACTGCGCCGATTTTCTTCAAACTTGGTAGGATGGTACCTCAGGTGGAACAATTGCATTTTAATACACAACTGGGAGTGAAGGTCAAAGGTTACAGGTCAAATCTCAAATTTAGTGAAATCACATTTTCTGCTATATTTCCAAAACGAAAGGCTCTCCTGACACGAAACTTCACACATATGATGACCTACCAAAATATGTGGTTGCCATAGCAACAAAGGTCAAAGGTCAAGTGGTAGAGTGGAACAAAAATATTTCAAGTTATAATTTGTTCGTAAAACAACGTTTTTGTCCCTCAAACTCCTCCTAGTGGGCTGGACCGATTCCTTTAAAAATTTGTAGGTGGGTACCTCAGGGTGGGAACTTGTGTCTCCCAGACCCTCGGAAGAAAAGGTCAAAGGTCAGAGGTCAAAGGTCACATTTTGCAAAAACACTTTTTTTCCTGTTTTGTACTAAAACTTCAAAAGAAAACCTTCATTTTACATTAAACTTCGTCAGTATAATAGGGTAGACTAGTTCTACCAAAATATGTAGTTTCCATGGCAACCAATGTCAAAGGTCACGTGACAGGGGGTCAAATACTTTTTTTGTATTCACTTCAACTCTTAACGGACGCATCCCATAAATCTAAAGTTTAAGTGTAATAGCCTAGGCATGATACTGTAAGTTGTACCGATATGTGTGGTTGTAATGGCAACCAATGACATATTTCACGTTACAGATTGTCAAAGGTTAAAGTGGGCATGACACGGCCACAAAAACTTTTGTGTATTGCAAGAGTAGATAAAGTATTTTACAAATATCATCTCACACCCCATTAAAAACCCGTAAAATTCGGCATAAATGATATTCGAAGGAAAACTGCGTTCAAAATCAAATTTCGAAAAATGCCGCAACAGCTCACCTGACTTTTATGACGCAATTGGCGGCACAAACCCCGCCCTACGGCGCGCATCTAGATGTGGACTAATGTAACGTTCGGTAAAGTTATCTTACCTTAGCAACCCCATGAAAACGATTGCATCACAATGCAGAGTCCAGCATACAGAGCAAAAGGCGCAGACCATGGTGGGGATTAGGAGCAAATCATTGGCCAATGGGTTCGCGTGTATATGCGCGAGGGTAAAAGTAGTTCTGTTTTTGTGCAAGAAATACGCGGTTCGGGTGCTATAAAGAACAGCTATGAATAGGTATGGACAGACCACAACAAGCGCGTCTTTACTGTATGAGCTGTTTGATTAAGATGCTATTGCGAATACTAAGCAGTAACCGTGCAATGCACAATTCAAACCACTCTTTATCTAGTGTAAGATGTATCCTACTCAATTCTTATTACCCATCTGTCACTCAAAGGCTTAAATCCGAAAGCAAATGGTTTTCGAAATGCTGCTGAGCACTGTGGAAATGTGTAGCTCGAAAAGAGGTAGTAAAAAGTGCTTAACAGTTTGCGGAAAACTCCACGACGTTTCGGGTGTAAACCCTTCATCAGGTGGCAAAAACTAAACTGAACAACCAACAGTAACAATTGGACACGACAAACATCAAATCCGAAGCGGTCAGTGTAAAAACAGAGCCGGACGAAAGTAATTGTCAGAAAACATGAGTGCGAAGGATGAAACACAAAGCCAAAAGAGAAAAAGAGGGTTCTGGAAAAAAGTACACGAAAAAATCGAACATATTCGGAAAAAATAACAAAGTAGACAAAAACCAGGCCTGGGAAAAGGTACATAGTTAAAAACGATCACGAACGGATAGGGGGTAAAAGGAGTTAAAAGTGGCTCAAAAGAGGTTGAATATTACAAAAGGTCTATTCTAACGTTAAGGCCGTGTGGAGCGAGAGAGCCTAGCCTCATGATAAGTTGGTTTTCAAGTCAGCACTAAGGCGGTCACGATCGGAGTCTCGCCACAGTGCAACTGCGGTTACGGTTAAGTGCTGTATTGAACAAGGTGAAGGGGGATCGAAATGTGCAGCCACCGGGTATCCATGGAGATTCTGTTTAAATGAGCTTAGGGGCTCGGTGACTCGATCCGCAAGACGGCGCTTAGTCTCTCCCACATACAACGAGTTACAACTCCCACAAGCTAAAACACAAACTTCATTGGAGGAAATGCAGGAGAATCCCATCTACGAAGTTCTTTCAACGACACCCCTGGTACCTTTCTCTGTAACCGTCCGAGGTGAAATACATGCCCCTTTGTTTGCAAACACGACCTCGTCGATATTTCAGGCCCCAACGGCAATAGCTTTATTGTCAACAACATGGTGTGTACACACCATGCATCTAGGATTTTGTAGGTGACACTGTTAGACTCATGATTAGAAGGGGGGGGGGGGGGAGTTCGAACTAATACAGACCTGATGTTACGTGGTTGTTTATCAGTTCGGGAGATAATCTCTTTCGGGAATTTTCACCCGATCGGGGGATTATTTTGCCATGGGTGGCACCATTTTCAAATATCTCCCACGATGCATTGCGATCCTACCGCGCAAATTCAGCGGAGATAACGTTCAAAACAGCTTTGCAATTTTTATCGATTTTAGGAAAGAGAAATTCGGCCATTTTAAAAAACTTTGTTGATAGGGGAATAAAAAAGCTTCGTCATGTTTGGTTGTTCACAACGCCGATTTTGAGAAATCGAGCAGTTTTGCTAAGTTCTTTGTCCTAAGCTTAATTTATAGACTCCACATAGCCGCAATTTTTGTACACCATTTTCACTTAAAGGTGTGCAAGTGGGTCGTGCTATAGCACATATGTTTGTAAATACGTAGTTAAAGGTCCATGGTAATTTTGTTTGTTATGTCTAAACTATTACCTCACAATTGAATGTACACACATGTGTTAAACAATTGGACGACTGTGAAGAGGTAGACACTAAGTGCTCATAAATATTCATACCGTTGAGACAGGCAAATTTTCCCCCAATCGGGGTAATACTACAGGCGGCCATCAGGGCAAAAAAGACAACACCGCGAAACAGAAAAGACAAATATCAAACGGAAAAATTAACGCCGAAAGGAAAGGACAACGCCGAAAGGAAAGGACAAATGCAAAAGGAAAAGTTAAAACCCAAAAGGAAAAGACTAACATAAAGGTGGAAAACAACAAACCCCAAAAGGAGAAGACAACGCCGAAAGGAAAGGACAACGCCGGAAGGAAAGGTCAAACGCCGAAAGAAAAAGTCAAACAAGCAAAAAAGACAACACAGCAAAACAGGAAAGACAAACGCTAAAAGGCAAGATGGAAGTCAAAATAAATACCAAAGTCAATAGAAAAAGACAAAGTCTAACAGAAACGTACGAAGGGGGGGGGAATTGGGTCATGCTCCCCCCTCACGGATGTCAAGGTCCTTAAAATACGTAGCCATACTTTAGTAACACAGATTTTACTTCAAAAGATAGCATGTGTGGTACCAGATTGCATGTAGGAACACCCAATTTCTCAAAAAATTTTAAAGGGATGGGATTGTCTCTGCAAGGCCCCTCAGTGATGCCATTTTTGTTCTTCTTCTTTTATTTAATTCCTAAACATAGCAAAATTTTGTCAAATTCCAAATTTGACTAAAAAATCCCGCTGGTGGCACTGATTACCTCTAAGGACACCTACCTTTTTAAAGAATGTTCAAAAGGGAGCGGTCAGCCCCTTTCCCTTCCTGCATAGACGCATACGAGACGGGGACAGGGAGGGGAGGGTGTTCAGGTGCGTTGAGAAATAGTTTGCAATTTATCACGTAAGGTGAGATGTTAAGGGTGAGATCATTAACGGACGGAAATTCGAGCAGTCACAGAAAGTTTCATCAATTTAGCGGATCTTTATTTAACCATGAGTCACAATAAAGAAGCATTAGCATATTTTCAATTCCGTTGCATAATTTCCCCTGAAAGAATAAAAACAATTTAATGTAATAGCGGTAGTACATTTTATCTGGTAATGTTGTGATCACTTAGCATGTTCCTGATTTTATTCTTATTGCAAACAAAAGCTAAATATAAAGACTGCGTGTTTAGATTCTCTTTACAAGAATAGAAACTCAATTTTCGGGGATCTGAGGGGTCGCGGTTATTTCCTAATGGTTGCGCTCCACTAACATAGTCATTCGGGCAAAATTATATTTTTGGGGTCAAAGTAGCTCTTAACAACTCTCTGATCACTTTGCAGTTTGCGGACATATTCTGAAGTGATCAAACGACAAAAGAAGATAGAGACTTGTTAGATTCTTCATATAAGTCTGGTGAATGCTATTTCCGGCCATCTGAGTGGTCTGACTTTTCGTAATTTCTCTTAGCTCAGCGCCAAACAATGGTGGCGTCCCGCTTAGATAATATTTATGGCAGAATAAAGTTTTGTGGCCAAGAAAAAACTCAAACTAAAATGCTCCCGTTCGTCTATATCGATTGATGCTCTTTTTTACTCCTAAAAGTATGCAAACTTAATGACAAGTTTTACTTTGAAAAGTAGCGTAAATGGCATAATATTGTATGAAAAGACGGTTTCAATTTCATCCTAATGTACCACCACAATTCAACTTTTAACACTGTTCCTGTCAAAGTCGAAAATCTTGCACCATTTTGCATCTAAGCTCCTTGAAAAGGCCCAAAATTTTCCCGTCCTCTTGGCCAGCGATCACTCATACTGCATGCCCCCCCCCTTCATAGAAATCCTGTGTACGTCACTGAAGTCAAAAGGAAAAGACGACCGTCGAAAGAAAAAGGCAAACGCCAATAAAAAAGTCTACAAATATTAAAAGAGAAGGTCGAGCGCAGGAAATTCCCTACGCTGGAAAAGAAAACCTCAAGAAAGACTAAGCCAGTCACACTGTTCGGTGTGTTTATTGCCAGTTCCTAACAAATATTAAATGTTATTGTGTTAATGGTCCACTTACAAGTTACATACGCAGCCTAACTTAACACTGTGCACACTGTGGCCTAGTATAACTTATAAAGCCTAACGTCAGTTCGCTCGAATAGAATGCTTGTGCATACAGTAATTCCACATTTCAGGATTAATTTCACAGAGTGAGAATAAATTTCATCAAATCCGGTGATCATTTCCCACAGTTTACCGGTTTTCAGATCTAGTAACTGTCGGATATGTAAAGATACGTTTCTCATTATAACTTGAAGCATCTCAGATATTTCCTGAACTGTTTAAAATTGCCAAAACGTCTCATACTTGTGGAGAGCTTTTCGGATAGGTGGAAGCACTGTTTCATGATACCCAGTGTGGGTTAATACCACGTACTCCCTATACATGGACGGTGTCACGGACTTCCTTTACATGGACAGAGCATACCTTACGTCAGATTGTCGCTATCGTAGCGTGAGAAAAAGCGCACCAAGATGGCTGTCTGCTATGGTTTTGTGTGACAGTTTGGACTTGCTCAAGTATATCAACAGATTTTGCAAGAAAGTTGAAATATTTTTGAAATATGGCAAGGTTAGGTCAAAATCGCTTCACGTATTGCAGGAATATGATATTTTTCCTCATTCAAGATTAAATTTTGTTTTAAAAATCACAGCGTCGTCGTCTAATCACACGAATTATAGCCTCATGGCGGCCATCTTGGTGCGCCTATTTGTCCAGTCGGTGGCGACCATCTACGGATAGGACACGTTACATGCTCTGTCCATGTATATAAGTCCGTGGACAGAGTATACTGCAAGTTAGAAAGTCTCGCCGGGTACGTGTGAGTATAGGCGTAGCGAGATGGCTGTCTGCTATGGTTTTGTGTGTGAAAGTTCGGACTTGCTAAAGTAGTTAGAATCAACAGATTTTGCAAGAAATTTGAAATATTTTCGGAATAATGCAAGGTAGGTCAATATCACTCCATGTACTGCAGGAAAATGATATTGTTTCTCATTCAAGTTAAACTTCTGTTAAAAATATTACAGAGTTGTCTTCAGATCATACCAATTATAGATTCACCGCGGCTTTCCTGTGCCCTTTTTTATCCCAGTCGGTGGCGACAATCTACAGATAGGACATACGCGTTACATGCTCTGCCTATGTATATAGGAAGTCAGTGGTTTGTACTCACTCTCTCTTATGCATTTGATGTTCTCTTGTCCTTTTGACGTTACTATGTCTTTTCCTTTGCTCGTTGTCTTTGTCACATTTTGTTATTCGATCGTTTCCACTTCACTTTTGCCTTTTCCTTTGACTTTGGTCTTATATTTTACACGGTTGTCATTTCCTTTTGTCTCGTGTATTTTCCTTTAAGCGTTTGTGTTTTTCTTTCTGTGATCGTCCTTTCCTTTTGACTTTGTCTTTTCTTTTTGACATAGTCTTTTCCTTTTAGCGTTCACTTTCCCGTTTTACTGTGTTGTATTTTTTGCCTGTTTATCTTTTCCTTCTGGCGTTTGACCTTTCCTTCCGGCGTTGTTCTTTCCTTTCGGCGTTGTCTTCTCCTTTTGGCGTTTTTTGTTTTCCACTTTTACGTAAGTCTTTTCCTTTTGGGTTTTAACTTTTCCTGTTGCCTCTGTCTTTACCTTTCGAGGTTTGTTTTCCCCTTTTGACGTTTGTCTTTTTCTTTAGACGTTTGAATGTTCCCTCCGGCGTTGTTTTTCCTTGTGGGTTTTAACTTTTCTGTTTCGCGGTGTTGTCTTTTTTGCCCTGATGGTCGCCCATATTTCCATTTTCTCCAAAAGCGGTTATCTCCCGAACTGTTTATAGGCAATCACTGGGGGCTCTTCAAAGAGTTTTTCTACACCAGGATCAGAGCTTAATATTCCCCAGGGTTTTTGATGTCTTGGAGAAGGGTGGGAAGAGAGGGGTGGTAGGTTACAACCAAAGGTAGTCTGTCAGATGCTTCTTTGTTTAAGGATTTTACCCTTTCGAAATGATGGTGCGACGGCCGATAAGAATATCCCCTTTTGAGGGAGAAATCTCTCCAATATCTATGGTAGCTATTCATTATACGTTAGCATGCATTTGTGTTGGTGTAGCTTAATGTATCTTAGAAAATTGTATATTCATAATATTGATCTGGAATATACGTGGCACGGACTTTTATACATGGAGAGAGCATGTAACGTGTACGTCCTACCCGTAGATTGTCGCCAAAGATTGGGACAAAAATGGCGCACCAAGATGGCCGCCGTTAAGCTACCAATCGTCTGATTTGAAGATGACTCTGTTGTATTTTAAGCAAAATTTATACTTGAATGGGAAACAATATCATGTTCCTGCGACACGTGATTTTGACCCTACCCTGCCATATTTCAAACATATTTCAACTTTCTTGCAAAATCTGAGAATTGATTATCATAAGCAAGTCCAAACTTTTACACAAAATTATTGCAGACAGCCATCTTGGTGCGCCTTTTCTCACACATCCGGTAGCAACAATGTACCGTGCAGTATATGCTCTGTCCATGTATGACGAATCCGATTAGCGCTTGTTTTTAGTGACTGTAGGCAGCCATTAGTGGGGTCCATCAGCCTTAAATCGTCTTCATTTATTGTCTAAGTGAATTTAAAAACCTCATTTTCAGTGAATTTGAGAAAATTAAGATACACTTTAGTGTACAACCATCCATGGAACAGGTAAGGAAGGAAATTTAAAGATTAAAGGTGATTGACCCCAGTAATGGCCGACTAAAATCAGACCATCACAAACTGTCCCGATTCGTCAATTGGAAATCCGTGATACGCGGTAAGACTTTTGAACAAAGTCACATTCATTTCTTCAAATTTAAATTTTACACATCGAACCCGGAAGCGCATAAAAATGCGTTTCAAAGGCTTTACAGGTTAGGCTAGTTTAAATAAAGTTTCCAACCAATTGGTTCAAGTCGAGCACACAAAAGCTTTTTTCTAGTACTGGCTCCCTGGGTTGTTTTGAGTACTCCGTTTCGTATGCTGAGCACCAAGCACAATGATGGCAGTAGGTCTCGATTTTAAAGGCTATACATTCATTTCAGGGAAGAATGGAACGTCCATTAAAATAAAAACAAGACAAAGACATGAAAAGCTTTGATATTTCACACATAAATGAGACGCTTCTGATCTATTGTAGTACTATTTACATAATTCCTTCATTAATATTATAATATGCATTAGGAATTGATGAGTTTTTGTTTCAACAAAGGTGAATGTCCTGACTTACCATACTAATGTGCGGTTCTATCGCGGGGTTCCCTTTCTTTTGAGGGCGTAAAGACAGAAAGTGAGAACCGGCACTGCCAGGCTTACCATGATAATAAATACAGTACCATAGCATACATTATACATTCAACGAAAATATTCATGTCATGAAAGGGCATTTTAATTCGGAAAAATGTAGCTATACATGACTGAGAAACTACGAGGAACCAGTCTTGTTCACATTAATAGCAGTAACGCCTGTTCTGCTGTACATTTGACTTTAAAGTACTTTTAAACTGACACTAAATAATTAAGCCGTCAACTTCATATTACCTGTTTGTATATGTTGTATTAGTGCTACCATGGGGCCACTTACGGTCATATCAAACAATGCACTTAGGTGATTTTAACCCTTATACGACGGTTTCTCAAAGTCACAATTCAATCAACAAAAGTAAATTACGTCGTGCTCGGATCACTAATACTGTTTCCATTGACGTAGCTGGTCTTTTCCCTTAAGACTGGGTATGGTAAGCCCACATATCATCCTATTTTTAACAGTAGATATTACCGTATTAGTCACGCAATTTGCGGCTTTCGAAGCGCATTGTGATTTTCACTATTTTAACAAAATGTTTCAAAATATGGAGCTTGTTTTTCAGAAAATTTTGTATTATTGGCTTTCGGAACGAAAAAATTACAGGATTGGGGTTATTAAAAAATCTGCCCATCCTAATAGCAAATCCAAGATCGCACGACTAAGGATGATTGTTACATAATGTCATCATAAACTCTACGGATCGAGGCTCCGACAGCATTTTTTAGAGTTTCCAAAACTTTGTTGTCTTCCTTTAACAAATATTTCAAAAGTAGCTTATATAGAGAAAATTTGAAACTGTGAGAGGAAATTTTATGAAATTCAGGAAAACCATTGAGGTGCTGCTCTCTGGGCAAACAACACTGTAGTATACCAGTGTACATTGAAATCTGTTGTCACGGAAAGTTTGGAAAGTTTGTCGATACTGCATTACTAGGGTTGGAATATATGTGACAAAAAATTCCGAATTTTCCAGTTCTCAGAGAAATCCCCTGTAACCATACGCCACTGACTGTGTCTCTTTTGAAATTGCATTTTTATATAGACTGTTTTTATATAACGTTTATCTTGGTAAGATACATTATCGCCTGCACTGTGTCTACACGTACCCAATGGCAGGCTTCTTTCAATATACACAAATACATGAAGCATAAAGGCAAATAAAATCTCGAGCATGCTTTCTTTTTTTGGGGGGGGGCGAGGGTTGAGCACATTTGTGGGAGTTTTAACCGAGAGTCCACCACTCCCTTCGAATCGGGCCCGAACCTAAAGTAATTCTAATAGAGTGAATACACTTGCAGGCTTTGAAAAATATGAACCAGGGGCGTCGATTTGGTCTGTGGGGGAGACATCTGGCCTATTTTTTCCTCTCCTGGCAAGGTGTGCACAGAGGAGTAGCTACACATTTTTCTAGAAGGGGTGGACAAGCATCCAGATTTTATTTTGGCAAATCTGAGATTGAACGGCGACCAAAGATCGTTGTTGCTAAATAATGTTATCCAACCCCTACGAAATGAGGCTCTCTGACGAAATTTTTTGTGTCAAGAGCCTATACTGAAGAAATTTTTGAATTTTATGAAAGAAAATTCATGGAAATAGCACTGTAGTTACTGATGTCACTTGGTGATCTGGTGTCACATATAGCAAATTTCAGTTTTTGCACTTACTGAGTCCAGAGCTTGGGAAATTTTACTCAAGGTATGAGCGATCACTTCTGCTTCGGAATCGCAATTTGTGCCGCGAAGTGCGCGAAAATTTTGCTTCTCGGAGACATATAATGATGAATGTGAAGCTTCTACAGGGGGAGATTTCGGAATTTCTTGAGTTGTCAAAACCACACAGTAAACTGGTTTCACAAATAGCAAATTTCCGATTTCTTTTTTTTTTTTCAGAGCCGCCTGCCCCCTATAGCTACGCCACTGGGTGTCTAAGAGAAGGGGCCCAGATGCAAAATCGTGCCAAATGTTTTAATATTTCGAGTTACTAGGGAAACTCCAAAGTTTTCAAAACATGATCTTTAAAGTGAGGGTAATTACTTCAACGGACATTGCTATGAATGATGTGAGCGTGTCGAAATTTTGCATTAGAAATCATACATTTTTCTAAAAAAAATGCATGTAGACTGTGCACCGAGACATTTTCAGTTTCCTTAAAGACACAGTATCGTGGCGCGAAACGGGGGCGACATTTGGACAGCCTTCAAAAAATTGTTATCCCACCCAAAAACCCGGATGTAACCCATAGACACCGTATGATAACAGTACATACGATTGCGTGGGATAACGTACTGCTACATATGCTTGTTTGTGTGATCGTTAACAGGCTTAGTATTTGTGTTAATTTGTATGTAGCAGTGAGTTGTTTTCCTGATACAAGTGGGTACCTTGCTCAGCAGTGACAACAGAGAGACTCTTGGGAATTTTCCCAATATCTTTGGAATTTTCAAACGACTCACTCATTCTTTTCCTTCCCACTTTGAAAAAAGAAATATTGTGTGATTGTTTCTATTTTTTACTTTTTTTAAGTGACTTATTAATTAGTTA
Source organism: Holothuria scabra (assembly GCA_037179385.1). Taxonomy (NCBI): domain Eukaryota; kingdom Metazoa; phylum Echinodermata; class Holothuroidea; order Aspidochirotida; family Holothuriidae; genus Holothuria; species Holothuria scabra. The sequence continues at coordinate 43,219,804 of CM074183.1, forward strand.
TGAAATATGTGAAAAAGTTCTAATAAGAATGCCAAGGTGGCTAAGTTGTATATTTCCGGCTTAATTGTTTTTGTGTTTTAATCATCAGTTTGACTTCAATGCTCTTATAGGCTATTATTACTGTAGTTCAACGTTGAGGGGCTATACGTTGTTATTCGAGACATGATCTTGGGAATTTCTAAAAAGACGAACTGGCCTAGGAAACCTGCATTGAACTTGAGAGATTGGTCGAAGCGAAGGGTCTAGTCTTAGTCTTACGACAGCAAAATGTCTTCCCGTTCAAAAAAAAAAAAAATCGAAGGACAGCGTTTGCACACGTTGTCACGAGAAGGAGAAAATCAAACGAGAAAAATACAGTAGCAAACGAAAGTCCGAGTTCCTTTTTTCCATTCTCACGGGGAATAGGCCCTACCTAAAAGTGGCGTCACCAGACATTTCATTCTGGGGGGTGGGGGCACAGAGGGGGCACAACGATTTTATGGGGGGGGGGCATATAGACTCCACTCATGACGCCGTAGGCGTTACCAAGCGCGAAGCGCGAGGCTCAACGGGTGGGGTCCAGGGGCCCGTCTTAGGGCCCCTGGTGAGGTCCAGGGGCAAAGCACCCGGAAGCTCCTGGGTTTTAGCGTGTTTGTGAGGTATTAAAGACGTTATTTAAGGGTAATTTTATTGACTTAACACTGGCCAAAAAATTACCTCCAGGGTAACTTCAAGTAAGCCTCTGGGTAAAAAAACACTGATTCAACTACCAAGAGCTTATCCGGCTGACATTTTAAAAATGGGGTAGATGATCTTTAGAGAAAAAAGGTGATGGGCACTTCAATGTGAATTTTGGTGGGGGTCCAGGGGGCGAAGCCCCCGGAAGCTCCTGGGTTTTAACGTGTTTTTGAGGTATTAAAGACGTTATTTAAGGGTAATTTTATTGACTTAACACTGGTGTAAAAGTTACCTCCAGGGTAACTTTCAAGTAAGACTTTCGGTAAAAAAACCACTGATTCAACTACCAAGAGCGGACCCGGCTGACATTTTGAAAATGGGATAGATGACCTATAGAGAAAGAAGTTGATGGGCAACACTTCAATGTGAGTTTAAGTGGGGGTCCAGGGGGCGAAGCCCCTGGAAGCTCCTGAGTTTTTAGCGTGTTTGTAAGGTTTTAAAGTTGTTTTTTAAAAGGGTTGTTTTTACACTGGCCTAAAAATTACTCACAGGGCAATTCGAGTAAGATTTTTTTTTTTTTTTATAGCAACACAAACCTTAGTGAAACTACTCTCAAGAGCGTATCAGGCTGACAATTTGAGGAAGGTGAGCTGCACCGTGACTATAAAGAGAAAGAAAGGCAGTTGATGGGCAATTAGATGTGATCCTCTGAAGGAAAAATGTAGGCTTAATCCTGCTTGAAGGGTTACCTGAGCTGTGCGCCACCTCCAATTGACGTAGTCGGAAGTGTGAAGAAAATTTTGAAAAACGTAACCCCCTCAGACAGCCGGAAATGGCATTTCCAAGGTTTTTTGAGATATTTTCATTTGGAAAACATGACAATTTACTGCCTTTTCTTTTCAAAAGAGGAATCGAATCCTAAAAAAGAGTGAACTTATTCACTCTTTGATCGAGTGAAAAGTGTAAATTCACTCCATTAGAGTGATAATTCACTCCAAGAGGAGTGAAGTTCCCTCCAAAAAGAGTTAAGTTCCCTCCAAAAAGAGTGAAACTTCACTGGAGGAAGAGGTAAAATTCACTCTTCCACGAGTGCCTGCAAAGATCGCTCTTTTTTTTAAGAGCGATCACTGTGGGCACTCCGTCAAGAGTGAAACTTCGCTCGTTTTAAGGGAATTTCACTCTTTTTGGAGGGAACTTCACTCCTCTTGGAGTGAATTATCACTCTAATGGAGGGAATTTACACTTTTCACTCGATCAAAGAGTGACTAAGTTCACTCTTTTGATTTTAGAGTGCAGAAGACATATTTTTTTGAAAATCTCAAATCTCAGTTGGGGGGGGGGGGCACACGGGGGCACACGATTTTTCAGGGGGGCACGTGCCCCCCCCCCCCTTTACCCCCTTGGCGACGCCACTGCTACCTAACGTTAGATCGCCACAGAAAAGGCAGGTTCATTGATTGCGAATGGCAAGTCTCCTGTTTATAACGGCGATTTTACGAAACATCTTCTCACAGATCATGCTCAGACAGTCAAAGGTAAGTGAAATGTGTTTGTTCAGTTACTGATAGTAAAAAGTAAACAAGATTCCCGTCTCGTTAGTGATCCACATACCCATCCCACACGCGTGTTTAGCATATGTACAGTATGCATAGGCCTAACGTATTAGGACACAATTTTATCAGTAGCTATATGGCTAGTAAAATTATGACGAGCTAGCACAGGTTTCAGCAGAAGTGGTCAGCACTACATTTACAAATTCATCAAAATCGTAACCCCGGAATAAGTCGCATGCACTACTCTTGAAAAATCTGACTATGTCCTCGGTTTGCTCATAAACATGCCCCATCATAGTTTATACTTATGATCTCTCAGAGGGTCTGGCCCGGGGTTTGCACTTTCCCCAATATTGTCTTCACAAAACTTTCTTATGAAGCATAGGCCTACAAAGATAATCCTAGCTGTTTCATTAGCCTACAGTCCACTTAACAATGAGTAAGTGCTCAGCTTTGCTGGATCAGTAATTTGCCAAAGAGACTTGATGAGAACAATTAACAGTTCTGTAAGCCAGAGCATGTCGGATTTGTAATATAAATGAAGATTATCTGGTGCAATCAGATGAGCAGGATCAAGGCGCCGTTATCTAGTAATTGATTTCTGTAACTTTGCTTATGCTTGGGTGACCTCCAGCTACATTTATAGCAATTGATACTAGTCATATGAATTGCAAAAAAGGAAATGAAGGCTTTGATAAGCATTCATATATCTGGAGACTTAATTAAGCATTCACATTCATATGTGAATGCATTCCAGAACATTAAAAGCTATAATGAATGCATTCAAACCAACTGAAGGCTTGGTAGACTTCAAAGGAAATTATGAAGGCTTATTCAGAATGCAAGGAAGACTTCATTTGAGGAAGAAAATAAGCATTCAACTCACTGACTGCTTAATTTAGTCCTTTGAATGCTAAAAGATGCATTCAGAAGGCATAATGAATGCTTATTGAATGCTATATGAGCATTAATTAAGGGTGAAGGTCCCCATCCAAATGCCAGTAGTGGTTTGCCAGGTTTGTGGTAAAAAAGAGTTGTAATGCAACTGCCTTCCTAATGTAAGGTAAGGCCCCATATATAGGCCTAGGCTTTCAAGTACGTACATCATATATTTTCCCCCATATGTGGAACAATGCTATAATATAGAAAGTTAGCTAGGCCTTCATCAGTCGCTTAAGAAGACCTGGATCTGCAGATTTTGGGCTCAGTCGCAGATCCAGGATTTTGAGAAAGAAGGGAATTAACACACCGTCAGCAAACCATGCATACACCGGGGCATTGGGGATCATCACTTCCAACAAAAATTTGAATTCTGCTTATATGCTCATATACAATTTGGCATAAATAATTACCAAATATTCAACAATTGGTGTATACCTGTATGCAATTGAAAACTGATGCTGATCTCCTTCCCCTCAATCGCCACCACCCCATAACCCCCTCCTCACAAGGGAAATAAGAAATCTGCATTCTAAATTCAGTTTATGCCAATTACTGTTGGCCTACTACCAGTAACCAGTTGGGCTACAGGAATCGATTTTCATGGTTGTCCGAATATCTGGGACAACAAAAATTCCATACGGACAACCAATAAATTAAAGGTTGGTTGTCCCATTGACAACCATTTTCCTCTCGGACTGAAAAAGTATACTGCTGATTGATAAACTCTTTCACCTTTTTCCATAATAGTTTCATAACCATATTTCAGACTTGGAGTGTTCCTGTCTCTCAAACATCACATCTTTTTATTCTTCAAGACCAATAGTACATGAACATAATTAGCCTTCTGTTTTGTAATTGTGTGAAAAAATATTTTGGACAACCAAATTTCCTTCTGGAAAACTAAAATGAGTGAAATGGTTGCCCCAAGACAACACTAAATTTTTTAAAAATCGAGGCCTGGGCTATGAGGGGTAATGTAAGTTAGGTTAAGCATAGTATAGCTGTACCTGTACATACAGTATAAAAAGATCCAAGATCTAGATCAGTTAGGTTAAGCATAGTATAGCTGTACCTGTACATACAGTATAAAAAGATCCAAGATCTAGGCAGGAATGACATATAAATGCTATTTCTGGGTTAGGTTTCCGTATGTTAGATGTGCTGTAGTTCTACGGCCCAGTTTCCAACCTAGTAGTTCAAGTCAAGCTAGTCTTGACCTTTTTTTTCTGTTTTGGTTCACAGTCTTGTTTTCCCTACTCCATTGCTTTTGCTGAGCATCAAGCACAATGGCAGTAGGGTCCATTTTTAAAGTCTTCAGTGGGACCGGGCCGGGAATATGTATGTTGAGTGTACATGAAATGCCGAATGCAATAAAAATTAGTGCCTGAGCAAAATTTATGTCCTCAGTTATTGACAGTGGCATTACCAGACTTTTACATTGGGAGAGGGAAAGTGCTGAAGTGGGGCAAACGAAAAAGCTCCTGCTGTATATCGAGTGCCACTATTGACCAGCACATTGCGTACAGAGAACACTTTGCCTGAAATGTGTTTCAGATTGCATAAAATGGTACTCAGCTGGTGTTTTTACTACTAAAAAGTGCTGCTTTCAAGAGGTGTTTGTGAAGTTCTTACACATTTTGCCCAATATACTTTTTACATATGGGGGGGGGGGGATACAAGAGCCACTGCTGATGCCACTGGTAATTGGTTTGATTTAAAATTCCCTTTAGACAGAATAGATTGCAATCCCCTCCCCCTGTCCCTTTCTGTTTTAATGGGGCCTAGTGTTCACATCATCATCAATCATCATTATTATGACTCTTATAACAACCAATTTTGACACCACCCCTTAATCATTGAGGGACATGTGATTTGAAATCATGGAGGTCTGATATACTTGCACTCTTCCCTAAGATTAAATACTGTTTCCTTGCAAATAGTCTTGGTTTACTTTTCAGGTGTTTTTCAAAGTACTGCACATGCAGTGAGCCACACAGACAGAGCCAAGTGAATGACCAACCGTACCTCAGTTGCTATTAGCTGTTACACCCATAGGTGAGTGAAAATAACTGCAGGATGTATTAAAACAAGTCTTTCAATTTCCAAAAGCATGTTTTCCCAGCTAACTTCCAGGTAGTACTTCCATGGTTCACAACACTATAGCACAGAGCAGCCTGCATTGTGCTGTTCAGAATTGCACGTAACAATTTCGCGGCTTTAATTAGTACCATGAGTGGTGGCTCTATGTTGGGGCAAGAGGGGGCATTTGCCTTCCCTAGATTTTGTCCTTGGTCCCCCTCACTCCCCTTCCCCCCGCCCAAATGTTAGCTGGTCAGAAAGGAGTTGGGTTTGGGTTTACTGAAAAGAATTTAAATAACATACCTATCCAGAGACTACATTTTTCATTCAGAGATACAGTATGCTAAAACCTCAGAGCTCCCAGGGGCGAAGCCTGTTTGATCCTGCCTACTGTAAGAGGTGACGAAAGGGAAAACTAACTTGCACTTGAACTGTACTTGAAAGTAAATTTAAACTTTGAACTTTTTATTGAGTTGACTGACACAATACTGTATGACATGTTCATGTTGGGTATAGTATCTCATCTTTACTATCTAGAAACTTTATATCTACTATCTACTCTAAAATATTGCACAGTTTATGAGCATTGCTAGGCCTAATCTTGTTTGATAGTAATGCAGAGTTGCAGTATCAATTAGTTGTCCACAAAGCCTGAGTGAATATTATTTTCTCCCAATTGCACAATATACCCACTATGGTAATGTTTTGACATTGCCAACATTTTCAGAATTATAAGTGTAATGTGCTTGAATAGTTTACATTTATTAATTGGGCTAGTAGCTGTGTTGATAGGATGTGTCCCCTTCCTCAAAGACAAGAGCAGTCACCCAGTAGTTAGACTGCCCTGTTTCATGATTGGCTATAGAGTCAGGTGACAATATTCTTTCTTAAATGTGAAATTTACTTAATTGCTTGGTTTGCCTGAATATCCAATATTATGGAATGAGAAGAAAATTGTGAAATACCTCCTTGAAAACAATTAAGCCTTGCCCTATTATCAAGTTTACAGAAGTTAGAAGTGTGGTTATAATAATTGAACATCATCCACACAGTTCATCCTGTGCTGCAAACTTGCATCACCAGCTGTAAATATGATATTCCATTGAATTGCAGCATTGACATCTACTCCTGTCAAGGGCCACTATGACAGTATTTTAGAGCCAGTTTGTCCCTCATCAGCAACTACAGGTAATTATGGAAGCTAAACACAGGGAGGATTGCAAATGGCTGTTCAACTTTAAACCAATAGTTATTGCCCAAGACTAGCTGCACTTTCATTGAGTTCAGACGAACAGCATACATGTCCTATATGCACGATTCCCTTTTACAACATGTGTTACACAGACAGTGTGTTTGGTCTAACGGTAAAGCATACACCTCTCACGCGGAAGGCCCCGGGCTCACTTCCCAGGTCGCGTCATACCAAAGACTCTAAAAAAGGAACTTACTGCCATTTTGCATGATCGATGCTCCTTATAAGCAGTGGGGTAGGGAAAAAAAGCCAGTGAGCCACAACTGGAAAAAAGGCCATCTAACTCCATCTAACTAACTACAAAATGTATTACAGCCAGAGCTGGAAAAAATGTTTATTTCCCAGGAAGGGAGTTGCATTATTTCCCAGGAAGAGAGTAAAATTTCCCACAATGAGATCTCCCTGCATTTTCATGTACAGAAAAGGGAAATTGCGGGTGTCTATAAAACAAAGACCGAAGACCTAAGACCTATAAAACGAAGACCTAAGACCTATAAAACGAAGACCAAACTAGCTATAAAACGAAGACCAAAGACCTAGGTGGGACAACTTCGGTTGTAAGAATTGCTTGCGACGAGTGCCGACATTTTGAAGAAAATTTATTTGTAATGGTAAAAATGCAAGGGGACTCAGCAAGGGATTGTGAACGGATATGCCGGAGAGGAACAACTACGGTAGCTCCCGTTAATGGATACAACAACCCGAATCATAGCCAGAAGCGAAGGTTTGCCGAAAGGATGCCGAACAAAAGTTTCGACGAGCGCCGGAAAATTCGTGGTTTCGTTGAACAAAACTTGGAAATCTTTTGTTCTTTAATATTGAGAAATAGGACATTTGGTTTTGTGGAAGACCATTCAACTCCTCATTTCAGACAGTTTCAATTTTCTCCACAAAGTTACTCCTATAGCCCAACCACCGAAAAACCCTACTTCATTATTCTCAGGCCCGTAGCCAGCCCATGTGGAGGGGTGGGTCTTTTTTCCAAGATGTGGACCTTTTCCAAATACGGAGGCGACTGGCGCGTGCCGTAAGCATGCAGTTGCTAAGGGTCCGGGATGCTTCCCCGGAAAAGTTTGAAATCGGTAGATCTCCTTGAATCTGGAGCATTTTAGAGGACTTTTGAACAGAAGTCCTTTTTCCCCAGGAACTCCACACAGTACACCACTTTATGAGAAGTGAACGGAAATTCGTCCTCAATATGTCAAGGTCAAAAATATTTCATAGCTGACCCTCCAAACACAGTCCTGGAAAATGGACCTTCCTCAAGTTGGGGTGGGTCGTTCGAACGCTCCGACCCCCCCCCCCCCTCCCCCTCTGGCTACGGGCCTGACTCTGACATGTCTAGCAGGGGCAAACAATGCTTTAATATGTAACCAAAACAATTTCTGTGTATGTATAGTTTTGAACTACTCTGCAACTTTTGATTGTGATGTCAATTGAAGATCATTCAGCAAATGAGAATTTGGCTTTCTATCAACCAAAATGCACTTGAGTGATGAGTGTCTGTCATTAAGAGCAAAACAGAGACTGGGTAACTGGTCGCGGGGTTAAATCATTCCCACTACCAGACTACCCTGCATGGACTCAGCATTGAAACGCTTAGGAACAGTTTTTTTTTCTTAATGTTGGTGTTGAGCCTGAGTAAAGAATCTTCCAAACAGTAACAAGAGAGAACAGAATTACTTCTAATCGATTCAGTATTGTGTTTCTTAAGAACTAGTCACACACAGAAGAACAACAGCTTTCACCGTTATAGCCCTACTTCAATAAATCTTAAATGGGTGTTTTACAGTTTACTGAAAACGAACTAAAGCTCACGTTCCGAAAGAGACACATATAGGCCAGGCTATGCATTATTACTGGGTTCACAGTTTACATGATGTATTTTTTTTTATTGATTTTCCTCATGGGTGGGTGGTGGGGAGTACAGCCAGTGTCGGAGGAAGGGAATTCAGTCAAAGGAGCAAGACTTGCCTGAAGGGGCGCTTCAAAGTTTGTAGGGCAAAAATATTTGGTCAGAGGGGGCGAGAAATAGGATGAAGGGACGCTTTTGTGTTGGTAGATACATATGTCTCAATACGGTTAAAAGAGTAAAAAGGGCGCTGACAGGCAATTTGAATCCGTCAATGGGGAGACTGCCCCCTCTGACTATATGGAACCTCCGCCACATGGGCACAGCGGCCCGCACGGGTGGGGTCAGGGGTCAGGGCCCGTTCCCCCTCATGGCTACCGGCCTGCCTTGACGCTTCTCTAAAACAAAGTTCATACCCCATTCTCGAACATCTGAGGATACGCCAATGGGAACGGGTCACGCGAAGCACACCGTCCTTTTGTCGATACCTAATTAGTTACTTCCTAAACTGACGTTTACGCACCGATTGCGTAGCTGTCTTCATGGTCGCACCAATTTGACCACGTGTCAGATCATAACACAGTAGATACATTCACTCATGCAGCATTATCAACCGGTGTTTTTTGCTTGTCTAATAATAAAGCATATATACTTCCTTTCCGAATAGCGATACATACAAACATTTTCATTCTGTTAATAAATGTAGATGTTCATCATATGCACCGTTTGTGTGTGTTTAGTTACACATTTTTATCTTCTTTTCTGACTTTAAGCTTCATGAATTCAGTTTTGAAACTTTTCATATGCAGTCCGTTAAAGGGGCAGCGAAAATCATTTCACTGTTTTGTTTGTTTTTTGAGTTTTTAAGTTCTCGTCTGCCAAGTGAATAGATGAGCCTTTTAAAGTTTTTCATCTCCTGGTGCTCCTTACTTTTTGTCTTCACCAACAAAGCAGTTTATTTCTTTGGCTATCGATAAATGGTGGCTAACAAAGGAAGCATCACATAGATGTAAGATGTAGCCAAACTTTTTTGTTCACCAATGATACTTTTGGTAGGGCAGAACACATTCATGAATAAGAATATAAGATTGATCAATAATTGCTCTAGCTTAGAAGGGAATGGTGGAGGAGTAACCCGTTGTGTAGCAATAGACTATGTATTGAACACACATTTTATAATTTCTTTATTTACTAAAGCCCCTGGGGCCAGGGGGAGCTTTGGTCCCGACCCGGACAAACTGTGGACTGGCGGAAGTATGCTTCTGCCCCCATCCAAGAATAAAAACTTATTTGTTACTTCGGCGTGTAGTATCTTTAAACTTTCCAATAATATTTCGTACTATTTTTTGCATCAAATTGCATACTGCTTCATTTTCCTCAAGATTTTTACAAAAGAGAGTTGGGACATCCCCTCCACTTAAACCCCCCAGGGCGTCACATACTAGAACAACGTTCACCCCCCCCCCCACAACGAACAGCTTCCTACGACTATAGTTTTGCCCTATTTTAGAATGCACTCTGGTCCGTACGTACAATAGTTCGTCAGTGGAAATAGTTAAAAGTTATTTTCTATTGATCTTGGTAGCCAACGACTTTTCAGAGTCTACGGCATCAGAAAAAGCTAGTAATTAGTATTAAATTGCGGCTTCCTGACGGAAAAGGTTTATTGCAAGGTTTCAGCGCTAGGCTACTGTCAAATGCCACGTTTTTATATTATCATATGTATTAGTCATATGAATTAATCCTATAGAGAAATTCAGTAATTGTGCCCCCTCCCAGGAAAGTTTTTGACCATCGATACCCCCTCCCCTGCTCAAAACTCCTGGATATGCCACTGATCTGTACGGACGTTTCTTTAATCATGGCGCCTCTCTTTTGGTGTATGCGTTCAAATTCATTGGAAATAATTTGTAAAGGTGTACGGTAAGATATAAGAATATCTGACTTAACGACTCACCAACAGGAATGTGTTACATAGGCGTAGGAAGCGGGGCTGGGGTGTAAAACCCCCAGTAAAGAATGTGGGGGTTGAAGTATGCTTCCGCCCCCCAAGATCCAACACCCGAAAACCCGTTTTTGTCTCTTCTTCAAAAAATGTCAAAAATTTGCAGTGATTTTCCTTAAAATTTGTCCAAAATATTGCACCAAATTGCATCTGAAGTCTCTAAAATACCCCCAAAATCCGACATGAGAGGGGTACACCCCCTCCCCTTAGACCTCTCCCCCAGGCCGGCGATCCGAAACGAGGTACAGCCTCCCCAGCTTGGAAAAGGTTCCTATGCCTATGGTGTGTTATATCGTGCCAACTGTACAAAGACGAAAGTGTAAACACGGTTTCGGACACGATTAAAGTTCGGCTTTGTTCTTGCCCGTGACGAGTTTTACCATTTGAAGGGGGAGGTAAGTGTGCAGGGGTGGCGCCAGGATTTGCCCGACAGGGGGGGGGCAAGCTCCCCGACAGGGGGGGGCAGCATTTTAAGGCCCCGACAAAGGTGGTGACTTAGTCCCGGTGGGACGTGACTCGGCAGAATTTGAGGCGCGCCGAAATTTTGGACCCTCTTTTTAACGAATACTTAAAAACCTGGAGTTTATTTTGAAGCAGGACCATAAAAAAGTTGGGGTGTTTATTGAAGAATCTATCCTTCATATGGGCAAAATCAAAAACGTTTTGTACGCAACAGCTGGAATTCTGATGAGGTTTTGCATGTAACCGTGCGAAGTTTACGTACTAGGGTCTCAAGACGAGACTAGAACTCTGCCCGAAAAGTTTTCCCCTTTTTTTAACGAAGATTTGAAGATTAGGAGCTTATTATATTGCAGAAATTTGGGGATTTAATATAAGAAAATATTTTTTTGCAAGGTTAAAATAAAAAAATTTGGGTTCTTTATTAAGTGATATGCCTTTTAAGAGCAAAATTAGGTAGAATGTCGGGGCGATTTAAAAAGTTGGTTTTAAGTGCTGTACTGAATATCTATCGATATGGGAAAATTTTGTCACTTTGAACAATCTGAAGCTTATATTGGGGACAAATTGTAGTTTTAGACAGACCTTCTTATAAGAAAAATCAAGTAGGGGGTGATCTGTAGTTTTGTTGGGGTTACTGAATATCATCAGGCAGATTAAGGCCCTCGGACCATATTCGAAAATTTTCCCGCGGAAAAGTTTGGCTTCCCATATATTGGAAGTTTTATATCTGGAAGTTTTATATATATTGAAATATATAGGCGTACGGGAGCGTTTCGGTTTGGGAGCGGGCAGAATTTGTCCCGAAAAATGTAATCCTGCCCAAAAGAGAACACAGATTTTGTTGAAAAATTGAGAACCACCAGACAGCAGGAAACGGCATTTCCCGGGCTGGTACGGTAATTAGAAACAAAGTAGTCATTAATTTGAGCTTTCTTTCACAATTAAAATTTCACTTTATTATACTGTCCCAAAACGAAGAATAATATGCCAGCATGCATTGTTTCGGTAAGTTATCTGTTCGCCCAAAATATCTACGCGTAGCGCAACCACCAGTTGGTACCGAAAATTGTTACAAAATCTAGTCCCTCAGACTGTCAAACAGCCGGAAAAGGCATTTCCCAGACTTGTAACTAGAAATGAAGCCATCGTTAGTTTGAGCTATCCTTTGAAATGAACGTTTAAATTCAGCAGAAAAAAGGTCCAACTTGCTATAAGTGGATCAGAAAATTCCCAGATAAAAGGTACTGCTACAATTAGATGTAGTGGTCTTGTCCCTTTTTCTTTTTTTTTTTGGGGGGGGGGGGTGGGACTGTGCAACGGAATTGAAATCATACTAATGTGTTTGACTCTTCTAGGAATCTTCGTTGTATTCAATTGCAAGATCCAAGTTGAAATTTTCTACGTGACTGCCCTAACCCCAGACTAAAAATGATTTTACTTTCGACGTATTTGAAAATATGTCACGTTACAAGGTGGTTTTAAATGAATTTTCAGTCAGACTTATGGGGAGACATCCTCACGCTACTGTTTATCATAATGTGTAGCTCAAAACATCCTGGCCAATTCTTATTACCGTTGCTAGAATTCGGCTTTCGGGGCAGGCCAGTTGGCAGATCATTGGGCACTGCATGCACCTGAACAACCTCTCGTCTGTTTTTTGTCAGGAAAATTCGGAATTGTGAGTTTCCTTGAAGAATATGGTCTTCTAGTGAGCAAAACCAAGAAGACCGTCCGGATTACTGAAGTTTATAAGACCCGCATCTTTTATCAGTTTAAGGTGGGCATTCAGATGAAGGTTCCCCGACGAGATTGGGTTTTCTCAACAAGAGGGGAAAGGGCAGCCTTCCCCGACGGGGGTATGACCTTGAAAATTGAAGATACGATGAGGGATAACAGAGCTTGTAAGAAGTGATTAAAACAGATTCAGATAGGCATAAAAATACCGTTACAAAAGAATTAGTTCAAAAAGAAAAAGTTCACGATTATCCTCCCAGTAACTTCAGTCCTTATCCTTCATTTTAGACCTCCCCGAAGGAAAGGTCTAAAAGTTCCACGACGGGGAGGAGATAGGACAAGGTACATGAAATGAGGTATAACCGAGCAAAGAAGAAGTGATTAAAAATCGATTCTAATGTGTATTAAAATAGCATTTCAAGACAAAAAAATGTTACCCATCCAGTAATTTCAGTCCTTGTAGGTTTTTTTTTCTTTTTCTTTTTTTATTTTTTTTATTTTTTAAACCTCCCCGACGAAATGGCCGACCTTCCCCGACGGGGGGCCATGGCCCCCAGGCCCCCCGCTGGCGCCACCCCTGGAAGTGTGTGAATCGAGGGGCAAGAACTGTGATTGCAGGGGCACAAAATTTTCTCTTAACATCCATTTCAATTTTCATCTGGCGGGGCAGTAATATTTTTGGTGCAGCATTATCCGTAAAGCCCCTCCCCCCTGTAGCTACGTACCTGGTTTGGTCTTTAACACATCCAGCTCGAATACGGCGCAAGTAATTTCCTTAAGTCGTCTCTTATATTATGACAGGCGGGAAATATCGCATGTTAGTCTCCTACACACGTAAGCGAATTCTACTGCGTGAGGTACACTGTTTTATCCCAGGCCTACACAAAATTCAGTGGTCCGTCTGTATGTTGTTATTCCTCCAAACATGATAGTGTGTCGTCAATGCATAAGGTCTCATCTAGAAATCCCAAAGGTTAGGATTTCTTTGTAAGGTCTATGACGCGATTACGCGCAATACAATTTTTCATGTCTCCAGGAAGTGACGTTTCTTCAACCGATCCGGCTTCTTTCTTTGCGTAACTATAGCTGCATTCGCACGCGCATTATTTTCTTGTATGTAGAAGCAACAATTACTACAGTAACGTTTTTTTAAAATTGCTAGAAAAATGTACAGTGATAGCCTCTGGATAGTTCAGGGAACAAAGTTTACGTAAGAAAAAATACTTCCGGGTCTTCGTTTTATAGCTGGTTGGGTCTTCGTTTTATAGGTCTTCGTTTTATAGCTAGTTGTGTCTTCGTTTTATAGGTCTTCGTTTTATAGCTAGTTGGGTCCTCGTTTTATAGGTCTTAGGTCTTTGTTTTATAGACACCCGGAAATTTCCCTCCAGATGTCCAAATTTTCTGGGAAGGAGCTTCTCAGCTTCACAACTCTTTTCACCCATGATTATAGCATTGTAGCACGAGCTGTAAGAAGTCACAACATCCGGCATGGTGCCATGCAGTCTCTTTCCAAGGGAATGGTGAAATCCTTCATAAGAGGCACAAGCAACCCAAATCAATGGCCAAACCCAGAGATTTGTCTGGGAATTATTTTGAATAAAATGTTATGAAAGAAATATCAAAAATTTGGATTTTAAATTCAATGTTGATTTGGATTTGAAAATTAAATTTCAAGTTTTGCGGTTTTTATTAAAGGACAATTGCATTTCCTTCATGAATAAGAAGGAAGTACACCATTGGAACGTTACTTTGCACTTTCTGGACAACAAATAACATATACCTATCTATGCTCCCTTGAAACTGGAATGGAAAATGTTTCCTATATACAGTAGGGACCATCCATCATAACTGGGAGATGAATCCCCTGTCCCACCTTGCTCCCCTTAGCACCTCTCTGGCTCTCCTGGTTTTACTGAACACTTATGGCAAAATAAATTGCCAAAACACAAAGGGTCATTCAAGATTTTAGCATGGAGTTGTTTTGCCCTCTACCTAAACAAAAAGGGATGGGGGTATTGGATGCCAGTCTTCCCTTGTCTTTCTGCAGTGGAAGTGTGATGTCTTTGTCACAGTGTGGGAGGAGGGTGCTATACTTACTGTAATTGTTCATAAAGTTCTAAAGCTTTGACTATTTTCATGACAGTAAGCATTTCTTCTGGAGTACGGTACCATAGCTTGACTGTCAGATATGCATCTCTCTTATACTCACAGTAGTTATATTTCCTTTTATTTTTTAACCTAGCTAGGCTACTCTAATCATTTCAAAATGGATTTATGAAGTCAGAAGTCCTATGTTTTTTTTTATTACTTATTTTATCTATTATTCCAACAAGACACTATCCAATATGTTTCTTTGGGTGTTAACTCTGAAAATGCAAGTTTTTTTTCTAGTGATAACTGATTGACTATTTTCAAATGCAGTCACATGCTTGCAAAACATATACATGCTTTCCAACGTGCTTTTGAAATGTCAGATATTAACATCAAAAAGCTCACCAGGAAAGAAAATAATCCTTTCTTAAACAGAATTTGTTTTGTAATTTTTTAATGTGGTGCATAGGCTCAGTCCTGGCAGATCTGCAATCGCTGGGTCTTCCCATTTTAACCATACTATACTCTAAGGTACATGACTGCTGTTGTCATTTTTCCACATTGAAAGGCCAAAAAAGTCATCCCAAACTTACTGTATTTTGAAGCAAAGACTAAAGCTCACAATTTTCTTTTCACTTCTCTTAATTTCTTAAAAGTATCTTTAATAATTTTTTAGGACTTCAATAATACATTTTCTAGGAAAACCAAGCCGTGACTCCCCCCCCCCCCCAAATGGCACATGACCATGAAGAGCCAATCATGAAACAGGGATGGTGTACTACACTACTTCAAGTTGGGGAGACTGCTCTTGCCCTTTAAGCTTTTCATTAATCATGCTTTGATATCAAAGGGCAGAAAGGAGGATCTGAGATTTCTCTAGATTGAAACAGTATCAAGAAACTGCATGGTAGGAACATTCACAATTTGCATTTGGCATGAACATATCCATGGATAAAAAATACCTTTACACAAGTTGCAATTTTTTTTGCCATTTTTCAGTTTGTTAGTTTTTTTTTCATTTATCTTCAAAATATGATATAAAGGATAAAATGTAGTTTCCAAACTTTGCTAATTGCTCCATTATTGTTGCCTGCTTGGACAAGAGGTGACTTGAAGTACAGGTCTAAGTGCAGTACAATCTATTTTGTCAACAGTTCAGTTGAAGATTTCCTGGATTGCCACAATGAAAATGACACTGATGAGGCAGAGGCAGACAATATAATGTGGGAGGAAGCAGTCAAGTGTAAAGTTCATCAAAGTAGACTATCTAGGTAAATTCACTATGCATTGGTTTCACTTTCTTTGAAAAGAGAATCCTTGTACCTGATGGAAAAATATCAAGTTTTTCTTACATCTTTTGAATTTCCATTTTGATCTGGATTCTGCTCAAAATATTTCCGGAATGGTAGTATGCCTATTCCCAGTTCCGAGACCTACTGACAGTAATACCAACCTCACCTCTGAAGCTCTGGCCTTGTCCAGTTAAGCAAGTTTTGGCTCCACAAGTTTGAAAGAAATCTTTTATGAGTAGCTCTCTCTTCAAGAAAGTGAGAAATATGAGAACAATTTCATCTTTTTGGAATTTGTGACAAGGAGAATAAAGGAAAAAAAATTATAAGTGTTTTTCATACATTTCTAGTTCCAGCTGAGCCTGCTTATTACATTTAATTTGAAGAAGTACCAATGCAGGTTATTAAGCAATCCAGAAAAATTTCAAGTAAGCAAGGAAACAAAACTCAGACAGAGCAAAAATATTTCTGTGGGCATTTCATATATTATTCTGGTTTTTTTTAGCACAGGAGGACCAGCCCAAGGATCCACCCAAAGTTGTCAAGTTCACCTTTGCATATGCTAGTCATGTACAGTGTCAAGAACAACTGGACTGAAGATTCAAAATCTCAGCTACAATTGCAGTGTAAAAGGCACCTGGTTGATGCTTTCCAACCAGGATGGATTTATACATGATTTTGAGTATCGTGGAAGAACCCAGAAAACCACATCAATACTGGAAAGATTGCTTGCCTTGCTTGCCATTTTTATGGTTTACATCACAAAAGCAATTTTTATTGGCCAAATGTGTTTTGTGTATGAAGTTTTGTGAATAGGAAGATGGTGTGATACCTGAACAGTATTGCCAACCAGCTTGTAACTGTATTGAAGCCTCTCATTTATACGTTATAACATTAGCTATACCTGAAACTTAAGGTCTGAATTTTATTCCAGTTACTAAACAGCATGAAAGAACTAATGGGACTATCATATCATGCACAATAAAGACAACAAGAATATAGGAACAATTTTTGGTGCACTGAGTGGAGCATGTGTCTTTTGTAAGCTTCAAATGAATCATAAGTTGAAGCAGGGTTCCTACATTTCTGGAAACTAATTTTTCACTTTTCCAGGACCAAATATTAAAGGAATTTGCACAACTTTTTTGGGGGGAGGGGGGTGGGGCTGTTACATCAAATTATGAAAATTTGTGAAAATTTCAATGAATTTTTCATGACTTAGTTGACACAATATTTTGAACTGGAAAACTTTTCCAGGCCCTGGAAAGTATTTTTTCAAATTTCATGACTTTTCAGGTTTTCAATGATGGCAGGAACCCTTCTGAAGGTGTTTAAGTCATTTGTTTAATAGAGACGTTGGTATGCCAAAGAAAGTGGAAGTTTGCAACTGCATGTTCAGGATATTCAGATTGATAATTATAGTTTATTTATTTGTAGTAACTGTACTGTGTAAGAAATACCCATGCATCATCCTGATCTGTGTTATCAAATTCAAGAATGCAGAGTGGCTCATATTCCGACAGAAAGTGCAGTTTGATTCAACAGGGTTTTGTGTGCTCATTTTGATGATATACCCTTCAAACAGTAGACCAGGATTGTGTCTGCGCAATGAAAAGTTTTAAGCAGCTTTGGGTGGCTAGAATTAAACCAGTTGGGAGAATGTATGAAGTAGTGAGAGGACTTGGCCTAGCTTGAATATTCTACCTCCAGAAGTAGACCCTAATTCTCATTTAAAAGATATCCTGTGAAAGAATTTTGCAAATAAATTTATGTTTAATACGGTGAAGTAGAATGTTGCGCATAAAATTCTTAACTCAATTCTTCAGATGCTCAAAATAAATGCAAGTAAAGTTATCAGATTTTTAATTCAATTTTTGTGAACTTGGAGCAAGCTTGTGTTACATATCCTACACTTGCACTGATGTGTTTTCCAAAACTTCTTTTTCAAATGATCGAAATATTTCTTTTCTTAGATTTGAATATGCCATGAGCAAGGGTGGAAAAACCGGCAAAATGGGAAGCTCCTTGCCAAGAATTGTGGAAAATTTGGAAGAATATTTTTTTTTTTTTTTATAGACAAACATTTAATTTCCAGTGTAAATTTTATTTGTGCTGAAAATACACATTTCCTAGCTATCGTCATGTTTGGAGCCCTCGCCATGGTTAGTGGGACGCAGAAATTTTTCAGTCTTGACATTTTCTATTAATGGGTTAATTAAACCAAATCCCTGTGTTTCATTTTGAATAAGAGCAATTGTAAAATCAGGACTTGATACTGTAAGCATTGCTCATCTGTGCTGAAACATTGACATCACTCCTTCTACAGTACTTTCTTCAGGTTCAGTCATGACGTGCTTTGGGTCTGTGTTGCCACATTCATGTACGTTATGCCAACATCCCAAGGACCAAACATGACTTGAATAAAACTTTTGATTACCTTAAGTTCAAGCATTGAGCAATCCATGAGCACTCTTTTATCAGCTCTCTTCCACTAATTTGGTTTAATCCTACACCTGATCCACAAGTTTGTTTATTTGTGATATTGTGCAGTACTTTATGTGTCCCCACCTGAGTGCCATTTAGAAACCAGCCTGGTAAAGGTGCATGCTGGTGCATGCATGGAGCTTCTTAAATTGGAGACTGTGGTACTGCTTCGATGGGTCTCATATATGTCCTAGTATCCATCATTGTTTGCTGTTAATTATGGAGAGACTTGTACATTTAGACGTAGAATGATTTTGCTATGATGCAGAATTAAGTTGTTGCCATAAGGAGAAAATATTTTTGTGCAAATTGCATGCATACAGTATGTGCACTTGCTTACTGTACAAACAGAACTGCTACACTTGAAGGGAATGTAGCATATCTACAAAGATAGGTAGGAATATATAGCACTTTATACATGAAGATCAGTACCAATTGGTTAAATTTTGATATGAATTGAAACAATTACTCCACTCTTATTGATCAATATTTTTGGGGTACTAGTAGTTGTGTACTCAATCAATGGCATGAAAAGACCTTCTAAATGCACGGGGAAGCTAGACAGCTATAGGGGGTGCCCAAATTCATTTTTCTAAAAGACTCAAGCTCCAATATTCATGGGTGGGGGTGAGGGGCGGGTATGGGATAGGAATGAAAACTTGCACACACAAGCTCTGAGGTGTTTGAATTCTCCATGGACCCCTAGCTGTGCATTGTCCACCCAGGTCCACCCCACTGCTACCTAGAAGTCCCCAATAAGAATTAAGTTGTATGTAATTGTAGACTTTTGAAAGACAATTCAGCTTTGCTGAAGTTCTACTGCAGAGGTGCACTAGGCTGGTGTTCTTGTTTAAATTGGAGAAGGAACTAGAGTGTGTAAAACACAGCTTTTAAAATACGGCTGCATTGTGACCCTTTTTGAAGTCTGAGAACTATGTAAAGACTTGCTGCCCTTCAGAAAAAAGCAGAATGTGATCTATTGAAAGTTTGACCATACATTTTCTAGTGATGGATTTGTAAACCTCAAAAAGGAGGTGGACTAGTTCTTGTCAGCCTTTCAACCTGCAGGACAGTGTGCATGGTAAGTATCACCTCCTCCTTTCTCCCCCTCCTCCCCTCTCAGTTTGGTCCAGAATGCTAATAAAATACGCTAGGTGCATGCTTGATTCGTCTATATGAGAATGAACGGCTCATTAATTGCAAACTCAAAATCATCAAAACTGCCATTGTCATTTTCATTCAAAAGAAATGGTAGGTAGGCTATACATCTGTGCCACAGGTCCTTGCTCCAGTGAATGCAATTTACAACACTACCATAACTGCTGTAAACCACTGGAAATAGATTCTTCTACATCCTGTAAATACCCCATCATTTTTCTGATCTCCCTCTGTTAGTGAATAGCCTGACCCAACTAGTCTTCAAGGCATATGTAAAGGTATAGGAAACATGTAATTCACTCATACCTCATAGTAATATTAAATGATTTTTGACAAAATTATAATAATTATTGGAATTCCTAAAAGGTCAATTGACAGATATATTACACAAAAGAAAAGATGAAAATCAGGTACAGTACCATATTCTTACTGGAATCTTGTACCAGCTGTTTCACTTTATTATTTTACACTGAAAATATCCCATCAACATGCCATAATACATTTCTTGATCAACAAGCATGACAGTGAAAAGCTCTTATTTTTTTTTTATAATAATAGACACTAGGATTAATTCCCAAATAAAACATAACTCTTCATTTTGCATGTTGTTATGAATTCACTTTAAAAATGGTACAAAAACTTGTGTTTTTCTAAAAAAAAGGTTATGTTTCAAGTGATATGAAAACTACTACCATCTTTGTAAATGAAGTTTTTAAAATGTAGGAATTCGAGGCTTACATGCAACTTGCATGATAGTTTGGGTCTATAAGTACATTTTTTGTCACTGATATCATGATATGCAATTCCCAGTCTCGGAATAGTGCATTCAGTAAGTATTGACAGTCATACGAAGCAAGTTTGAATAGTTGAATTCTCTGTGCAATCAGGTTGCAGTGGAGATGTAGTTCTCAAAGCCACTATACAGACCTGGCCTTCACTTTCTTCTTTAAAGAGAAGACATTTTTCTTCCAGTCTAACAAGAAGATAATGGGAGGTTCCCATGCATGAGTTCTGCCATATAGTAGGTACTGTAGGTGATTCTTTTTCCAGAAAGGTTGATGCAGTTCCTGTAGTGCTAGTGCCTTCAAGGATACAAGGAAGAGCATAATATAAATAAGTTATGTCACATGTAGTAACAACCTTTTAGTTTCAGTAAATTGTTTAAGGAAATTGTTGTACACTTGATGGTTGGTTATACTCTGGTATGATATTTTAATTTACTTCATGCTCTGTACATATAGCCATGTTGAAGATTCTTGTGATAGGCAGAGGCTAATGAGCTGTTACATGAATGACACATAGGCCTCAATTAATATGATGTTTATTTCATATTATGTTAATTAAAATGCAAAATAGTTAGCATATGAAACATGAGAGATGTACGCAAGCTTGTGAAGGGAATCAGTTTCAAAAAATATGGATACTCATGTCGATTAGTTATGAGAGAGTAACCTTTGCAATAAGTGACTGCTCTTCCATTGACAAATTCAGAAGATGCAGTAGGCAGCTAATGCTTTCATTACAACATGTAGGGTTAGTCTCTTAGCAACAAAAGTTTGTCTACTTTTTGAGGAGCTAAAGATCTTAGCCATCTTACCAGAACTGGCGGGAACCATCTGGAATGAAGAGATTCACCCTTTAAAGAAGCCTAGCAGTGGCAAACATAGCTTGACAAGAAACTTTGTCATGTGGGGTAGCTAGAACCTTTTTTTCTTATTGGGAGGGTAAGGGGGGGGGGGGGCTTTAAATGATTGATAGACTTATATTCAGTTACACTTCGGGTATCAGTGGAGCGAAGTTCTAATTACCACCCACCATTACCAAACTAACAGGGCTGCATGTGTATTCTGTTACATGTACAGCATTTCATTAGGCCATTTAACTGACGACATAGCCCTGTTTGAGGGCTAGTTATTACCCTGATATTTTAAAATGAGGTTTGGTAATGGATTATAAAAAGCGCACCCTGAAAAGTCTTAACTTAAATCTTTGGTCTAGTAAACTAAGTTCTCCTGAAGTCTGTGTGGAAGAACTGTTTCAGACAACCATCCTGGTCAGACTATCCCTAGATGCAATTTGCTGTCACATGTCAATTAAGCATTCAGTGGAAATTGTTGGCATTATTACAACAGTACTGAGCTGGTTGGAGAGCACTCTTATCCTTTGAACATATGGTTAGTCCAATTTATTTCAAATCATACTGTATATAATGCTTTCATCAAGCAAACCCTCCCTAAACTTTTGTGCATCACACAACTATTCTTTTTTGATTTTGTTCTAATTTAGGGGGTGAAAAGCCAATTGTCGACCTAGCTAGGCCATCATATGTGATCACAGTGTAGTCTGAAATCTGTCAACTCACACAAGTCTTTCTAATTGTGGGATATATTTTACTAAAACACTATGTAACTCAATTGTAGGACAAAGAGTGGTGTGCTTGAAGTAATTTCATACTGGCAATGACTAAAGTTTTGTCCCTTTCACAGCTGTTTAAGATATATCAGCCTTAATTTGAAGGTGTATCCTGGTAGACACTACTGTAGCATTCATTATACACTCAATAAAATAACAAGGATCCACATGCAACGTGATGGCAGTTGAATTTGTTTCTTGCTGTATTGTATCGGACCTTGGGAATTTGTGCCCATAATCTTGGGAAAATTGCTCCCTTGTTCAATTTTATATGGCATATACACGCACGTAATACTACACATCGCTAAGCAAATGATTTTTCGCAGAATTACTGCCAATGTCTCCTAATTGCAATCGTATTTGTTTTTATCTCTTTTCCTTACCTTCTCGCAGCTTTAAACATCACAAATTACTCGTTAATTAACGTTCCCTGGAAGCCGTGCCGTCAATCTCATGTTAATTTTGGGAAAAATTGCCCTCGCCGACTTTTCTTTTTATTGCCGACAATTGTTCGTTGTATGTAGTATTTGCAAATGTCTTGCAGAAATCCACGTCACCCGAATGAGTACCGTCTTGTACTTCCATGCTTCAACTTCCCTCGATTGCACGAACATTTTTCACGGCCAAGGGGGTGATGGCGCTGTAACAGTTTTTGATGCGCGAAGGAGAAAAGAACAATATTAAAAACATGCTACCGCCCCCGTTTCGCTCCACGATACAGTGTCTTTAAAATGTGTTTGTCAATATCAGCCTGCCAGGCCGGTCATTCACTAAAGACCACAGATTTCATTTAACATAGTAGGGGACGTTTCATCTTCTTCATATTAGTAAAAATTTTGTGCTCCTTCATAACCACACCTGCTGCCCTATGCACACGAACAATCGACATTATCATAGAAACCAATGATTAATGTATGTTTCATATGCAAATGAGAAAAGGAACATCAATGAGACTGCACGCAGGGGGAGCGCGGGGAATTTTCGGGGATTTGCAAGTAAACATGTGGAATTATTGATACAGAAAGCAAGTAATCGTAATTGGTAGAGAACACCTTTCAAAACCTACATGTATATTCTTTTGGTGTACCTAATTTTTAAGTTTCACGTCACAAAAAGTGTGTGTGTGGGGGGGGGGGTTCCGTTAGTGTTCCCTCCACTCAAAAATGTGGGGGCATGTTGACCCTGTTCCCCCAAATCGACTCCCCTGATATGAACGTTTGTTATGCTTATCATATTCAAAATAACACACAATTAGTATTTTCACTAAATCTTTTAGCGGTTAGACAAATTTAGTTAAGCGGCAAAACCCCGTGATTAAGGGTTACATACACCATACAACGATTCTTATAGAGATGCCACGCAAGTGACGTCATCCGTTGTACACTGTTCTGTAAATGCATCACCAAAGTACGGTCTATTTTCGTTGTTATAAAGTTCACAGAAGGATTTTCATATCATCAGCATTCGATGGGGATGAGTTTTTCATTTATGCTGTCATTGTAGTTTTTTATTTTTCAAACAATTCCCGCATTGATAGAAGACTTTGAGCGGATATCCCGGGCCGATGAAATGAGTGGTCAGTAATTAAAATCAAAAGCCTAATCACCAGTTTCGATTGTTTGCCGTCCAACATGGCGCAGTGACCTCCCTCTGACCGCATAATGAAGACATCAATGCATGACTTGTATACCATAGCAAGAACACAATTAAAGACATGGAGCTCATGGTTACCTGTCAGTAACTTGGGTATACCGTGCATTGAAATGCAGCATGTTCGTACTAAACTTTTCAAGACGGAACCGACTTCAAGTGTATCGAGACTGAATTCGCACCAATACTTAGAGACAGACCTTCACTCCCTTCTTCTCTGAGGATGTCAGTGAGTCGGCAGTCTCTGCTTTTCGTTCCACGTCTCCGACAATGCCGCGACGGCAAATACGGTCGCAATACACTCATTGTAAAGATAAGAGGATTTACGGTATAGGTTACTATTTGTACATTATAAAATACGTTTGCGAGCATTACATTTAAGAAAACCGTGTACTGTTCATCTGCTGGTTGAAATGCAACGTAAGTAGTGAACAAGTATGTGGGAAGTAAGAAAAGCACATTAGTCGCGATAATGGCGAAGAAAGTAAATAATATCTTACGAGTCTGACGAAGTCTACGTGATTTCGTCTTCGCTGGTAGTTGTAGTTTAGAGTGCGTTCTGGACAACGAACAACCCAAAGTCAGGTAAAGAATAATAGTTATAGACGTGAAAACGATACCAACAAGAAAACTAGCTACAGAGAACGCTGGATGTCCGTATGGAAAGGCAAATCCAAGTGTACATCCGAAAGCAGCGGCGAACAACATGATGGCAACCGCTACGACGGCATACTTTTTCACCGTTATATAGAGTTTGTATTGTAGTGGAATGAAGTGGAGGGCTAAATATCTGTCGAACGCAACAGCGGTCGTAGATAAGAGAGACAAAGTTGCAGCAGAGCTGACAATTGCTGCAACGTAACTCGGGACAGCGTTCCGAAAAAAGCCATACCATTCAAGAGCCATTCCGCAAGAACTCGACCAATCAGCGGTAGTTAGAGTTATTGCAAATATGAAACTTGGCGTAAGATACAATTTGTTTTTAATTTCAAGGTACAACGTGATGGTGTTGGCCAATATGTTTGTTACGATGATACCGAGGCGAACCCAAGACAACATTACAAGAAAATTAATTTGCTGTCTAGTCCAACGAGAGGAGGAACCTTCACCAGTTTGGTTACTCATGACGTCACTTACACTGTCCCACGTTTGGGTGGTGATGGTTGTAGGTGATGAAGTATCCATTGTCATAGGTAGCTGCAAAAAGTTATCAGAAAATCAAAATTGTTAGCTGAATATTTTGCAAGTACATGAAGCCTAGAGAAGTTGACAAGAAAAAAATCCACCTCTTTATTTGCACTAAACTACCCATTAGTTAGTAAGTTAGGTAGGTTAGTTACGTTAGTGAAGTTAATCAGTTAGTCGGTCGGTCGGTCGGTCGGTCGGTCGGTCGGTCGGTCGGTCGGTCAGTCAGTCAGGATTCAACGAAAAAACAACACAAATGTGTATAGAGTGATCTTAACTAAAAGGTTCAAGTCCATCCCTTTGGTCGCTATTTACGACAGGCGGGAAATACCGCGGGCATATTCTACACCCCATTCCACAAGGGTAGCCATGAGTGAGAGCATGTGCAATGCATTTGAGGTTTGACACCAGTCAGGTCATACCAACGATTTAAAAAGTGTGATCCAATGACATTGTCCTTTGGTAATATCAGTTACGATTGTGATAACTACAGGAAGTGTGTGCGGCATTTTAAATGGAATCCATTTGCCATAGTCAACAGCAGCTGACAGACACAGCAAGGGACCATGAAACGGTATACTCGAAGAGAGGACCAAGCTTGAACCCTTTAGGGATCTAGCAACTCGAAGCCAGACCAGAGGCGACGGTTTTCCGAAAACGCTGAACGAGTCAATCTTGACGCGCCTAAGCGTCTCGAAAAATTTGATGGATAGCTAAAAAAATATTTAAAGTGAAAACGTTTGGCTCATGTCTGTTGCAATGTTGTTGCTGAATAAAGAATTTTCCAAACAACAGCGTCTTGGGGAGAAAACTGTTAATCGATTAAATATGTTTTCTCGATAGAATAACGCTCACACGGAATGCCAATAGGTTGAACCAACATATCTGAAACTAGGGTTAAAATAACCCTTAAACCCTTAATCAGTACGTCGCTAGATATCATCTTATGGGGACGGAGTGGGGACTGATCCCCGTTTTGGGAAGGGGTGGTGCGTCCCCCTTTAATAAAAACAGATGGTTCACATAGAATAGGCAAACATCGGGGGTGGATACATCCCCCAATATATGACTAGGGGGATGGTCAATGTAATCATCCCCGCCACTCATGTTCAGCCTACAAACACGTGTTTGTCTGCATTTTTCACTGGCAAGTAAGCTACATTAATTCTTTCATTCTTTATTCTAACCTCATGATTAACGTGACTCACTTTGTTCACCTACGTGTGTAATATAAATCTATCTAGGCATTCTACGTCAGAAAGTTTCCATATTTCTTACATCATTTTCAAAACATTTCGAGCCAAGAAAGTCACATACTTTAAGTTTCTGGCATTTAAGCATGTTAGTCACTAGTCTCCCATCTTTACTGAAATACTCAAGACTGGTCCCATATGATTTGTTCAACCTTGGCGCACTTCTACCGGAGACATGCCTGCCTGACGGAGAAGAAGAGTTAACTGGGTAGGCTACTTGTTTGTGTTACTCATGAAAAACATAAGGGTATGATTTGTTTTCCAAAGTAATCAAAACTCTCTTATTCTTGGGTAAAGCTTCTTTTAAGTTTTGCGACCTCCTCACTACTGTAGCTTAGCGACATGGAGAGTAGGTATTGTCCTCCTCGAACCATCCTGTTTCATTCCTTGCCACTATCGGTCCCATTCAATAAATTTCCTAGTGATGTATTAAAAAAAAATATCTTTTTAAAAAAAACGGAAACCCAGCGATGTGAACCGTAATACCTAACACGATCAATTATTTATGACCGATACATGACCTTTTATCAGTAAATAGCTATTTTCGTGAATATCGATGGGGTCATTTCGTAAGGAATTCGTCATTCTCCATTTAATGTCTAAGCGTTTTTCCATAGTTGCAAGTATTTCAAATCGATTCCAAGTTGTTTTAGGTTCTGAGAATAATACTATTGAAGGCCCAGTTCTCTCACCCCAAACAGTACCAATCCTCCTAACCTTCTTACTTAAGCCGCTCCCACAATTGTCTGAAAATCATCCTCATTACAATCTCAGTTCATTGCTTCAGGGTGAGCATAGGAAAGCTCGATGTCTCTAATCAAAACATTCTCAGTACAGTTTATGGTGTGAAATATAGGCTTTGGTTTTCTGCATGGTTTGAATCAGCTGTCAGTCAAACAGCTGAGCCAATTGAGATTTTCGGTAAACTCCGGCCTGTCAAAATTGTGGTTTGGGGTAAGAAAACTGGCCCTTTAAGCCATATTTAAACTCAATTGTAACGTTTCGCTGTTCCATTTATCACAATCCTCTTTACAAACTCAATTTATTTACCGATATTTGATAATTTTTTCAAAGATATGGCTGATAGTTTGGGAACTATATCATCTTATTCTGTAAAAAACAGCTTAAGTTTTATGTATTCAAATGTATGTTCTTTGAATTATTTTCATGAATCAAGTTGTAAATAATCTGGTTACTCCGACCAACTTGCAGGTCATGTAATGTTCTTCGAATTCAAATTTAAGATACGGGATAACCCTGAGTTGATACCTGCTTTCTAAAACTTAACAGTACATCATTCCTCTACACTTGCACAATTTCAGTCCTAGAGTGCAACCTGTTAAAGAGCCTTGTGCCCAAAAGAGCCTTTCCTAAGTGTATAAATATGTCAATACCCAAGAAAAGTACCTCTGTAATTTACCCCTTAAAGCAGTCTTCCTGAGGCCTCTGCTCTAAGGCGTTAAAACCTAGGAGCTTCCGGGGGGCTTCACCCCTGGACTCCCACAGGGACTTCGCCCCTGAACCCCACCATGGACCCTAAGACTTTAGGGCTCAGTGGAGGAGCTACCACATAGTCAGAGAGGGGGTCACTCCCTTGACGGACTCAAATTACCTGTCGGCACCCCTTCTACCTTTTTACCCTATACTGAGGGAGATGTATCTACCCAAATAAAAGCTCCTCCAAAGCCTATTTTCGCCCTCTAACCAAATACTCTTGCCCTACAAACTTTGAAGCGCCCATACAGGCCATTCTTGCCCCCTCTGACTGGATCCCCTTTCTCCCCCACTGCCTGGACCTCACCCGGAATGGGCTTCGCCCTTCGCGCTCGCCGTGCACGCTTCGCGTACACATCTTTTATATATAGGTTTATCAGGATGAAAAGCCAACCCCCCCCCCCCCCCCAAGAGTGAAAAGAAATCTACGCCCTTCTTACGGAGACTGGGCTGGATGCATAATGGAAATGTATTTGAAGCTGGATTTGAAATTAAAATATATTCAAATATTCCAGCTTTTCAGGAAGCTTTTATTTTATAAATGTGGGGAAGACCGCCCCATCCCCATGGCAACGCCGTTGCACGCAATGATCAAGAAAGCACAGGTCCTTTCTTACTCTATTATGTTAATGTTCCAGTGATTATTACTGTTTCGAAATTACGAAGGACGAAGAAGCACACATTTGTCCATCATCTCGTGGATTCTAGAATAAGTAAGATTACTTACGATACGACGACGTCTGGCTTGGATAAATTTAGTACAATATCTTATGTTAATTATACCTACATTTTTATGAACACAGAAATCCTGAAAAATGGAGGGACTATACGATCAACATTGCACTTGAATGACTGTATAATAAACAGAAAACTGGGAAGAATGAAAGATGAATATGAGAGTTTTTCTTCATGAAAGGTTACTTTATTTCGCGATTTATCATCTGTATTTTGTGCAACAATTATTCCAGATCAAGGGCTTGACACTGTGCTCGTTGCTGTGTAAAACCCACTTGGTTATGTTGAGAGTCGCCTTGTTAATGCATCATCACAACTTGTTGGGCTTGTCAGCTTTTGATATAACAGAACACTTTTTAAACTGAGAGGCTCTGTGTCAATGTTTCAACATCTAACTCAAAGAAAAACTTGTATGAGAAATTTATGACTTGCAGCATGCTGTCAACTATCTATACATCAAAAGCTTGAAATCTTTTTTTAAACTAAAGATATCTTCATTTTAAAATACTTATCACAAACGTCTCCTGAAAGTGTTCTTGGATATGTTGGCAAGCACGATGCCCATATAAGGATGTACAAGATGCATCAATAATACAGTACATTTCAAAAAGTGACACAGACATGTTTTTTCATCAGACGAGATTGGAAAATCAAGAAACGCAAAGTGGCTTCACTTTGGGAAAATCTTTGAAACTGTTTTGAAACAGATTGACAGCACATTTTGCAATTCGCGTTGGTTTTCTTTTTTCGAAATCTACAGAAATGTTTTACCGTTAGATATAAAGTAACAACATTTTGAAATTATTTGAATAAATTCGTCCATCGAAATATGTCAAGGTATGTGCCTTTGCTAATTACCAAATTATTTGAGGTACTTATCTTGACTTAATTATGTTGAATTATGCTAAGGTTATTTTTTCTAAACTATTTACAAGTTTGTTCCGCGGCTATGCAATAATCAGAGTGGAAAAGCTATTAATAAGCTCATCAACTGGCTTAAATGTTTCATTTATAGAAATAAAAACTCATAATAAGTAAAATGATTCTTTTGATGAATGGGAAAAGTGGATCGATACATTTCAGTAGAGACACCTTAATACATTAGAATAGATAGACTGTCAATGAAGCCATTCTTATGCTTCTGTGGAGGATACTGTCTTTCGGTAGAAGGATAACATTTTTCCTTCTTCTTCTCCTTCTTCTCTCTTTTTCCTTTTTTGCTCCTTTAATTTTATTTTTCTTTTGCTTTCGTGAGTTTTGTGTTTTTTCCTTTAAAATTCCTTCTTCTTATTTAAACTGTTTTTGAGTTGTCGAATTTTTGTAAGGCACCCATCCAGGGGACACCCCTAGCCCCTTGAGTTCTATTTGATTTTAATACGGGGATGAAAAAAAGAATTATCTGGGGTGATGACAAAATTGCAGCTAACAAAGCGTGCCTTAATTTAGATGCAGTATTTTTACTTTAACAGGCCTTTAAAAAGACGTTTCTGGAAGCCCGACAGTGATTTTAAGTTATCTCTACACCACAATTATGTTTTATTTTGCCTATTGTTTTTAGTGTGCCTGAATGATTGGAAAAAGACATGTTTGCTCCCAATATTTTCAATGCTTAGAATAATGAAAGTAGCCCGTGTACTGCAATCTTACACCTGAACGTCTGATGGAACCGTCAGTTTGACAGCAATCGATGGAATGGAAAATTAGGAAACAGATGGAATTAACCAATCAGTTTACATCAATCAATGTTCTCTCAGGCTTACCTCTAATCAGTAAGAGGGGGCAAAGCATCAGTTGAGAGCTCCCTTTCGCCTTTTATCCTTCGTTTCCTCCCCTTTCACATTTTCTTGCCAATATAGGAGGCGTTCGCCTTCCTACCCCCCCCCCCCCCTGCCGCCGTCCCTGTTTTCTATACCGGCTGGTTGAGACTTGATCCATGACACGGTGAATGCGACTAAATTCTTGACTTCAAAAATTTTGGGCAAAACCAAATTAACTTTTGTCTCCTAGTCGGAGAAAATGTTGTGCGACACGTTTTGGACCAAGTAATTAAATCAGGAATGCACTCGCAAGCTTACATTAACACTGATTTCTCTAAAAATGATTGTTTGCACCTCAAGCAACAAATTTCATTACATTTTTAGTAAAGAGAGTCAAGGATTAAGATAGTTTGACATGACAGAAAAAAGCGATATCGGTATGTTTGCTCTGTGACATGTCATTAAAAGGCAATGACCCCCCCCCCCGCACCCTCACGCCACTACTCAACGTATAGCTTATTTCATTCTTGAAAGTGGTTAGATCTGTGTGGACTGCTACTTTAAAAAATCAATGATTTGAATCTTGAGGGGGCTCATTGATTTGATATCGATTATGGTTGAGTGTGCTTAAGTTTCACTACCTCATAACAATTCCGGTAATAAGCATAGTGAGTCAAGTTTTAGGCCCAATAGTTACTGAAAAAGCTAAAATTTTGAACTTTGTGTCCTGGCTTGTGACGGTTTCTTGCTTGATTTGAAAAAGGTGATGTCTGGTTACGAATTTTTGAAAATCGGATTGAACTACGAGTACTCACTCATGAAACAGTTATTTGTGTGTGAAATATGGAAATTGTCTATGTTTGACCACTTGTCTTTGGTATGTGAAAAAAACTTAACAATTTTGAATTTTTTTTGAAATTTCATAAATCAACTCAATGAACCGCTTTAAAAGATTACTAAATGAGACCTTCATTGCAAAATCGGTAAAGTTGGCTTGACTAAAAAGTCTTGAGATTTTGTTTAGTGAAGACGTTCCACTCCACTTGATAAAATGTTTCTGTTTACACTTTTGTGTTGTTAAGAAGATCAACAAAACTTGAAAAAATATATAATTAGGTCTCAAATAACTTTTATACTTGTTTGATAGAATGAAACAAACAACATACGTCTAAAAAAAGAAACTTGACGGAATGTTAAACAAAACTTTAACTTGGAATTTTACAGTTAGTATGAAACATTCAATGTCATTCTATTTGATAGGTGCTTTCAATTTCAAACATATAACTACAAAGACTTTGAGTAAGCAAATCTACACTTACCTTACAAAAAACGCATCAGACAGCAGTCTAGTGTTACCAAAGGAAGGAACTAACATTTTTTCTTCCCAATACAGGTGACATACAATCACTTTTTAAGTCTTAAAGAGAACAAAATTCAACAAAAATTGAAGTTTCTTAGTTCCCTCTTAGTGACCAATACGTTTTCTTTTGTTTCGACAATTTCTTGAAGTCTCACTCTCCTTGATTTTTCCATTTGCTTTTATCTTTTATATAAAAAAATCTATGGAAATCGATGTCCTTGGAACTTATGAATGTTTTAAGTCAATCCCTCGGTTTAACATCCGAATCTTCAAATTGCAACTATCCATAACAAATTGTTATCATCAAGTAGGGCAGTCATCAGTTTGATAGATA
Source organism: Holothuria scabra (assembly GCA_037179385.1). Lineage (NCBI taxonomy): Eukaryota > Metazoa > Echinodermata > Holothuroidea > Aspidochirotida > Holothuriidae > Holothuria > Holothuria scabra. The sequence continues at coordinate 43,251,542 of CM074183.1, forward strand.
ATCATTTTCCTTAAAAGAACCTTGTTTGTCTCCCTAGTGTCATGGTCGTGATAATATTTATTCGAATTTTCATTAACAACCAACGTATTTCCATGATCATTAGTAGTTTTCGGAGCATGCGTACACGTCACGAATGGTTAATATTGAAACCAATGACAGACATTTTGGACAAAACGATATAAAAAAGGCTTTGTTCATCTACCTACGCAGCAGGCTTTGTGTATGGCATATTCCTTTTTCAGTCATATCCCTGGTTTTGGAAGCTGAGGAGCTGATTGAGAAAACGGAATCCGCTCCGAAGTGTGGTTTATATGATGCCAGTTTTTACATGAAATTTAATGAAATATTTGAGTAGATTTAAATAGGTACAGGCATTGTGACTGTGGTGAAAAAAGCGTCTCACCAGTAATAACGACAGATAAAAATCCCAATTAAATTTTGAAAATTTCGATCGAATCTTTATTAGCCTATGTTAAACCTAGACTACAATACACTTCTAGAAAGAACATACAATACTGTTTAGAAAAGAAAGGAAACTTCGAAGAAGAAAAAGCCAGTGGATAATATAGTCAATATAAAACACGCAGACTATAAGAGAAGATGAGTGTGAGCTGTGCTTGTAGGTTGAGGGTACAGCAACTTCAGCAGTTCTATTGACAAAAAACTCTATCGGTAGAGCACTCTTCTTTCCTGAAAAGCTACAGGAGAATTTATAGATGCAAACAGCTTCAGAAATTTGTCTGATAGTCAGTCTTTTGTCTTTTGTGGTAGTCGGTTTTTTTTGACTAAAGAAAACTTAAGCCTAACGCTTGTCACTCATGTCAAAGGCGTCGTGCAAAAACAAATATTCCAGGCCCGTATATAAGAAGTGGTTCACCTCAAAGACAATCTTAGCGGAAGGTTAACAGGAAATTTCAAAAATCATGACCACAGGCTGCCGGAAAATGTGTTTCCAGGCTTACGAGTAGAATCAACGCAGTGCTTTCGTTTGCAATGAAGTTTTTTGCTTCGATTAAAAAAAGTCACGAAAGGCAAAATGATCAGAAAATTAGGTCTTTCGGGTCATCTATTCTTCAGCCACGGGCTGAATTGATGATGTTAAAAGAGCTAATCTTTTTAAAATCAGCTTGTATTCGCGGTCGTCATAGGCATTCGAGGTGGAGATACTCGACCTCCGTGTCAGGTGTGACGCCGGTGGGGGTGGGGGCATGGCCCCGCGTCGGGGATGTCGGTGGTTTCGAGACATAAAAATAATATAAAAATCAGCGAAAAAACTGCACATGGACTGAAGTTACTGAATGAGTGACCTTGAACATGATTTTTTGCTTTGAGATGCTATTTCAATACATATAGGAATCGACTTTTAATCACTTCTTCTTAGCTTCGTTATACCTCATTTTGTGTACCTTGTCCTATCTCATCCCCCGTCGGGGAAAAACGGCAATTTCCTCGGGGGAGGCCTAAAAGTGAAGGTTTAGGACTGAAGTTACACTCTAAAAACACCGGGGTTAAATTTAACCAGGATCGGTGTTCTATTTACTCCAACATAATCCTGGTTAAATTTTAACGCAACTCCTGGTTAAACTGACTCAAATCCTAGTTATTTTAACCAGAATTTGTGTTATTTTAACCAGAAGTTGTGTTAGTTTAACCAGGATTTGTGTTAAAAGTTAACCAGGATTGTGTTGGAGTAAATAGAACACCGATCCTGGTTAAATTTAACCACGGTGTTTTTAGAGTGTACTGAATGGAGGATTATGAACCGTTTTCTTCTTCATGAATTATTTTTACTTTCTAACGCTATTTTAATACATATACGAATCTGTTTCAATCACTTCTTACCAGCTCTACTATCCCACATCCCTTCTTCGATCCGCAAGGTCATGCCCTCGTCTGGGAAGGTTGCCATGTTGTTGAGAAAATCCAATTTCGTCGGGGAGCCTTCATCTGCACATGTCCACGATAAACTGATGAAGATGCGGGCCTGATAAACTTCAGTCACCTCGACAATCTTCTTCAATTTTTCCTACTAGATCTAGAAGGACAGTCATATTCTTTAAGGAAACTCACAATTCCGAATTTTCCAGACAAAACAAACGAGAGGTTGTTCATGTGCATGCGGTTCCCAATGGTTTGCCATCTGGCCTGCCCCGACAGCCGAATTCTAGCAACCGTAATGAAAATCGGCCAGGCCGTTTCAGCTACACATAATGATAAACAGTAGTCTGAAAATGTCTCCCAATAAGTGTGTCTGAAATTTCATTTAAAGCAGGGAGCTGCAGCAGACTGTTGCAACTCTCTGTTTGAAGCCACCTTGTAACGTGACATATTTTCAAATACGTTGGAAGCCGTGAAATCATTTCTAGTCTGTAGTTCGGACGGTCACGTAGATTTTCGGATTTTCCGTAAAACCCCCGAATCTGACATAAAATTACAAATTTCCCCATTGTTAGGAAATATTATATATCATGACAATGAATATGAAAAGCTATAGAAATAAAAAAGAAAAGATGTGGCAATTCGTTCCTGGGACTGCAATGAATGGTTAATTTGTTATTTACAAGCAACATACCATCCAATTGTGCATCGATGGACATAACTTATGGTAGAGAACTAATTGTTTAAAGCAACTCCCTGCCTAAAGTAAAGGGGTACGTGAAACTCTCGTTAAACTCTGTAACAAAGCCATGACAGACCATATGAAAGCTTTGACAAGATAATCTAAGATTGGTAGATTGTATTACACACACACACACACAAAAGAATTGGGTGGAATATACCTGGTATGAAATTTGACGGCAATCTTCACTTGTTCATAAGCAAGAAATTCAGATCTTCAAGGCACTCGTTTGCATTGTAAGTGGACTTTTTCACTGCGTGAAAGACAGATGTTTTATCGTAAGAGTTATGATGAAAATGCGTGACTCTCAAGCTTTAATGCATGAATATTGAAAGCCCTGAGAACAACCTTCCCCTGCAAATTGAACTTACATTGCAAGTGGGGTGAAAATACTTTCATTGAGCTATATTGACGTCAGAAAGAAGTAACCTCGCGTTTGGTACCTCGACATTTTTAATGTTTTATATGACCCTTTAAACACGTTGAAAAAGAAAACGGTCTTAAATGAAAACACTAGAAATGAAGAAACAAATTAAAAATTTTAAAACATTCAGACAAGCTAAAAGAAATAGATACTAAAAATTTCGGAAAATTTCGGAAATTAAAATGATGACACTTAGTCATATCAAAACTACAGTCTTCTTAAAATGATATAACAGGCAGATCACGTCATTGCAAAGGAGAAGGTAGTGTAAAGACGTAAGGCCTAGTTCTCGGGTGCTTAGGGTGAGAAAAGTGGCACTCGTGTCGAACAGAATCAAACACGTTTGGTATTTGAGTAAACTGTCCCCTGAGATGAATTTCTCACCAAAACGCATCCGCACAAGCGAGAAATTAGGTGAGCAAAGTAGCACGCGAGACATACTGCTGAGTTAATTTTCCTTTTGTGCGCCATACTTTAAGCATTACCTTCACATGACATTATTTTGAAGGTGAAGCAAACTTCAAGAAGGACATGTACTTTCACTACCAGCTTTTATGTCGGGTATTTCCGCAGATGACAGTTTCGGGTTATGGATTTTCATGAACCCATTTGGGTGGGGAATCTTTCCATGGATTTCGCCATTTTCAAATTTCTCCCACCAGGCATTGCTATCCTACCGCGCAAATTCAACCAATTTGAAATATCGAGCAATTTTGCTACGTTGTCTGTCCTAAGCGTAATTAATAGACTGGACAAAGACACAAGATCTGCACTATTTTCCAGAAAAACGTGTGTGAATGGATCGCAGAACAGTTGTATCTGTATAATACGTTGTTAGAGGTGATTTCGTTAATTTTATCTAACCCATTATCTCTTTAAATACACACGCATCAAAAAAATCGACGTCTGCTTGAAGGGGTAGTCACTTAATGCTCGCGAATATTCATACCGTTCAGACCGGCATATTTCACCCCGATCTGGGGATTACTCATTTCCTGCCAAAATTCCAAGCCCAAACTGTCGGGTGAACGTCACTTCGATTGAATCTAACAATTTAGACAGCAAACTGTACTTTTGCTTTTTCCGTGCATTAATTGGTTTTTGCTCCTTCGGTATATAATAACTCAACAAACGACTTTCCGACCATTTTATGTATATAAAATATGGGTACGTGTTTTCAACCACAATTGCAATCTTAACTATTCACTTAAAACATTCGCACCCGTATTTTGAGGATTTTCCTCCGTTTCAAACCCCAAATTAAGAATTGTTCTGTTGATAACGACACAGAATATCATATTACGTTCTTTTCATTATTTATTCTTTCTTTGCAATGCATCTTGCTAGTTTTACTGATAGCTATTGTTTTACGTTTTTAACACAAACCGTCTTCGTATCCTAATAATTCTCCTTATTATTATTCTTTAACGATTTTGACACAAAACCGTCTTCATATCCTAATAATTCAACTAGAAAAAGCCCGTGGGCGTCGCTAGATTAAACTAGAATTTCACAAGCTGAGACGTAAAACCATTGCTTACTAACCACGCCTCCTATAGACGAATCCGGACAGATTCTAATGGTCTGGTTTTAGTCGGCCATTACTGGGGTCCATCACCTTTAATCTTTAAATTCACTTCTTTGCCTGTTCCATGGATGGGTGTACACTGAAGTGTATCCTAATTGTCTAAACTTCATTGAATATGAGGATTTCAAATTCACGTAGACAATAAATGAAGACGATTAAAGACTGATGGATCCCACTAATGGCTGCCTACAGTCACTAAAAACAAGCGCTAATCGGATTCGTCTATACACCGACGGTAACAAATCCTTCAAACATCCTTTTAACATTTTGGGGGTGCATTTCTTCATTTTTTTTTTACTGTTTTATTATTATCTCGCATTTAATGTATTAGTCTACTATTCTGACTTTTTTGTACTCTTATAAAGCTCTTTGAAGTCATCACTTTATGTAAGGCGCCGTAAAAAATTATTATTACTATTAGGCCTATTATTATTCAACAGTTTCTTTATCAATCACGAGCCTTGGCTGGCGTAGGGCGTTCTTTGTACTTGTCAGAAGACATCTCCGTTGATTCTAGCAGCTGACGTCTAGTCTGTTTCCATTTTCCCGAAAAGCAATGATGAATTTATAGTGATGGTGTTTGTCTCAATATCATGCCGATATGTTTTTTTTTTTAATGTAATTCGCAAACCACGATTCGCTGTTGTATAAGTGAGGTCATCACATTTTCAAACCCGCTCTCTGTATGATCTATGCAGTGCGGTAGCCTGAGTTTCTTGGAACGGGATTAAATGTCTATGCATTGGCCATGTCTGTGTATTACTTTGTTGTATTATTATAGACTAGAAAGAAACTCAGGTGGATACTTTAAGTGGAACCAATTCATTATGCCTACAAATTCAATCTCGAAAAACCGCTTATACATTTCAAATAAGAACACAAAGGAAACGAGGAATGTGAGGACTTATGTTTTAATAATCCATGTTTGTCCAAAATTCTCTTTGTAGGTAACAAATGTAGCAACTTAACTTGCTACTTTCTCAAGTATTACATTTCCGATTTGAATGGGAGCTTCGCCAAATCGTAAAGCTCTTTTTCCTCTTTCACATATGAAAGGTAATTTTAGCTTAATATCCTTTCTTTAAGGCTCCTTTCTAAGACAACAAAATCTTCACGGCATAGGGCAAGTGGAGTGAGTGGTTTAGGCCTTTGGGCTAATCCTTTGTAAAACGTAATATTCTGTTTCTTTGAGCATATTATATTTCATTATATTTGTGTTAACCTGTCCTGCGAATGCTGTGGGCAATCCACACCCTCGTCATGAGCAGACTTGGCTTATTATTGGTTGAAACTATCAGGTACAGGTAGACAAAAATGAATGAGTTATTTTTTTCCCCGGAAGGTAGTTTGAATTCTACTTCCCAGTTTTCAACCAATTGGCTAAATTGATTCAAGTCGAGCCGGCTACGGCATTTTTTCGGTTGTGGATCACTGGCTTGTTTTCCTACTCCATTGTTCATGCTGAGCACCAAGTACAATGACAGAAGGTTTCATTTTTAAAGTTTTCGGTAGGACTTAAACTCCCGACCTCCCGACTAAAAGTCAGATGCTATAACCACTTGACCAAGCAGGTCGTTGCGACAAAATTAATGAGAAGATTCTTGTGTGGATGTTCTCCCTATCGGCCACTGCCCATTGAATTTTATTTTTTAAACACTATTTTTTTCAAATGAGGTAATTCTTATTTTTAAATGAGGTAACTTTTTTCACCTCTAACTCTGTTTTGAATTTGAAACAATCGCAGCATCAAAAAAAAAAAGAAAAGACCACGTCAAATTATGTTAACGATGAGATATAACTTAATCAACTTTACAAAAGTTAAACAACCGTTGATTATTTGAAATTTATTTATGCAGCAAGGCACGGTTTCAAGGGAGGGGGGGGGGGCTTTAATGGCCTCAGCCCTCCGTTTTTTTGCCACATCAGCAATAAAACACACAGGATATTAGCAGTGCAACTCCCTCACACCCCTATTTTCTCTTAGGTTACCCCCCCCCCCCACCCCCTTGGAATGTCTGGATCCGCTCCTGGGAGCCGATGCGTACTGTTAAACAAGGATTTATTTGCTGTCGTCATTGTATTGTATCCATTTTATTCTTTGTTAAGTGTGGGATTAGGTTAGGAATTAGCTCTATCGTTAACCTGTTAAGAATTTTTCTGTTTAACAGTATTCCTCCGCCCAATTTTTGTATTTATGTCGTAGAATAAGTTCAAGCAGTATTAACTGCTGTTTACACTGTTGCTCAAACTGATTTCCCTACCTATCACAATTCAGATATCTAATTATATTATAACATATAAAAGTAATCTTGTCAAACCTTAAAATTCTGTTTTTACTTTAATAAACATTTTACTCTAATTGTTTATTTATTTATATTTTTGCACAAAAATGTAGAAGTGATAACTTTAAAATAAACTTTAAACTTAAAACTTGAATATGTAAATGATTTTAAAATAAATGGTGTGCATTTAAGATTTCTACCCAATTTTATAAATGCTCAAATTTCCTGAAATAAAATCAGGGGACCTCACGCTGTCATGAGAACTAATTTAAACAATTCCATTTACCAATCACAAGCTAATGTACATTTTCTTGTCTCTACATCTACTTTAATTCACATATTAACATCCTGATGTATTAAAGGTTTTTTAATGTGAAAGTTTGTAATTTCCACACTGTCATGCATCGTTATCCACAAAAAAGGGGCCGGGTCCACTGTCATATCGTGTCCCTTATCGCAATTTTCAACTTCTCTAAGTCCCTCAAGGCATAATGTTAAAGATCGAATTTGCATAATATAACTTGAGCTTTAATGTTACGTTTCACACCCTCAATGAACCCGAGGCTCCTCACATTCCTTTAATTCATTAAGCTGTGCTCCCAGTAAATCTCTTGAATTGGCAAAGGGAAAATCATTTGCTTAAAGGCTAATCATCTCACCCGAAACATATCTAATTATCCCAACCTTCTTACTTAAGCCCCTCCCACAATTGTCTGAAACTCATCCTCATCCACACACAATCTCAGTTTAATGCCTCAGGTGAAAATACAAGACCCTAACGTATAATCAAAACACTATGAGTACGGTATATGTTGTGGCTACAGGGCTCTTCTTTTTTTAATTTGATGTCAATCAAAAGCTGTGGTCCACACAAATTCTCATTTGGCACAGACCTTTGATTGACAGCAAGTTCAAAAATGCGGAGTACTGTATCTCATAATTACACATTGGTGTCTTTTGTTCTCATTCTGAAGCAAAACACTGAGGTTGTGTTTGGATAAGGATGAGCTTTAGACAACTGTGGGAAGGGCTTAAAGGAGAGGGTTAGGAGAATTGGACCTGTTTCGGATGAGAGAATTACGGTTTTAAATTAAGGTCATTATAAAACCTACAGCACGATCATGAAATATGTGATATGCATATTGTCAGTCCATCTGTCCACATCGGAAGGATGTATAGGCCTAGATGCAAACGTGCTGACTGACCATTCCAAGACGACAAGTGGACGAGACCGCACTGCCCCTCATTTTACCCCTCTGTGTATAGTTTCATAGTGGGGTGAGCTTTTTCGTTCCTCTGTCACTTTTTAAACTTGTAACCTCAGTTGGTGCACTACTCGATGTTGAAAGTCCTCTGCGGTTTTTGTGGCAAGGAAGTGATATCTCCCTTATCAACACTTGCCACCAATATATAACTGGGTTTAGAATTGAGTTGAGAGTTTGCAAGTTGTACAACCAGTTTCCTATGACAACATGTCTAAAAATATTCAACTTTCGATCTGCGGGTTGCAGGAAAATGTAAAGCAAGAAACAGCGTTGTGGCAAGATACAGAGGGCGTTTGTCAGAAGTATTAATCCAAAGGCAAACATGAGGTGCTTCGTCTGACGAAGACGTGCCTTTTTCAAAGGCGGGGCTAGATCGAGGCCTTTGTAAGATCTTGCCATTGATATACTTAAGACTATGTATATAAGTGACGTGATGCATACTAAAGTAGTTGGTACGACGAACGTACGCAGTGTGATCAAGGGATGGTCAGGAGGGAAGAATCTTGTAAAAGAGAAACTGTATCCAATGGAAAGTACGCACATGACGACGATCACCAGTAAGTACTTCTTCACGGTAACTAGAAATTTGTATTTCAGGGGGAAAGCACACAACGCTAAATATCTGTCAACTGCAACCGCAACGATAGCGAGGTAGGACTGAAAGTGGGCCGCCAATGTTAGTGCGCCATACACGACTGGAACTGGGCTGATATTATTGATGTAACTGTATGTTTCCATAAATACACCGAATGAGTATACAGATTCTGTTACACTGAGCATGGTTCCGAAGATGAAGTGTGTCTTTTGATAACTTTTAAGTTTCACCTGCAGAAGAAAGACGAGTATGTTTGCCACTAAAGCGGTCACAGCAAGGCCCAGTCTAACTCTAAGCAAGCTAGATAAGTAGCGAAGACCCTCGAAGGTCCAACCAGGAGGCAGAACTGGAGGATAAAACTGCTGTGGGGACTCAGTCTGGTCGGTGGCATTGTCATCAAAAGTGGTTGTAAAATTCAGAAGAGCGAGCAGTGGCGTTGTGGTGTTCGACATGATGAGTTACTTAATCCTGAAAGGAATAAAAAATGGAACATTTCAGTCTGCATTCTCGTGAATTGTATTTTTGATATCTTACTTCTTTGGGAGGAGGATGGAGATTTGGCACCACCTCTTTCACACCTTATTTATTTTCAAGTTTTTTGTGGAATCGCATGTTTGATCCAGGAAAACAAGCATGCTAACTGGTGACTCACGTAAACACGATACAAATGAAAAACTGATACAGACAAAAATTGAATGAACGAAAAAATACTCTCTAAAACCACTATGGTCAACTACGCACGGACTTAAACTATAGTCAAATTGTTTACCAAAACCGTGGTCAAATGTTACTAATTTATGGTCATGTTTGACCATGAAGTTGTCAAAAGAGACCATAGTTTAGGTCAGCAATTTGACCACAGTTTGGATCGGTGAAAATAGTTGATGGTCAAATTGACCATAGTTTTTTAATGTGTAATATAAAGCAAAAATGATACATACGCAAAATAATACAAACACAAAATGATATCGACATAAGCGAAAAAAGATACAAAAGAAATATTACTGCAACCCCCCCCCCCCCCCCCCAAAAAAAAAAAAAAACGAAAACTAAAAACAGAAATGATACAGATAACAAATAGTTTTAAGAAATCAACCAAGTAGAATAAACGTGCATTCACATTCAGCATGAACATGTAGTGTATTGTGATCGTGATGAATGGTATAAAATTGAATTGACAAGTCAACCCTTATCTTGGACTTCTTATACATGGGCAAAGCATACTGCACATTCGATTGTCGCTACGGTATGTGTCAGTACAGGCTTTGCAAGATGGTTTTCTGCTACGGTTTGTGTGTGAAAGTTTGGACTTGCTCATGTCGTTCACATCAACAGATTTTGCAAGAAATGCAAGGTAATGCAAGGTAAGGTCAAAATCACTACACGTATTGCGGGAATATGATATTGTTCCAGAGTCAAATTAAACTTTTGTTTAAAATATTACAGTCTTCGTCAAATCAAATTGTAGCTTCACGGCTGTCATCTTGGTGCATCTTTTTTTGTTTTTGACCCAGACAGTGGCGACAATCTACGGATAAGACTTACGCTCTACATGCTCTGTCAATGTATATAGGAAGTCCGTGATCCTAAAGAACTTCCATCCCTTCTGTAAATTTTAACCCCCGAGGGTTCTAATAGACTGAAAACGGTAATTGTTTATCATTTTTTCCTGCAAAAATATCCGTTGGTTTTTTCCCATTTGAAAAAAAGAAGTTGTAGGGCTAAGATTCGCTTTGTGCGGTCGTTGTCTAGTAAACAAAAGCAGAAATTTTTGAAACAGAGATTTAAAGTAAAATAATGACGAGTGCGTCAGAGGGAATTGCCACCGTGACAGCTTTAACATCGTTAAGAAGCACTGCAAGCACTGTTAGGAAGCTTGGTAAATTAAAGAAGAGACCACCACACCAACAAGTTGAATTAACACTCCATTTTCCCACCTCAAAACCGCATTTTATTTTCCCTTTCACATTTTTGTTTCTGTTCTTCGATTTTATAAGTTTAAGTGAGCAACAATCGCTGACTAAATCACTCTATTTTTCAAGATGAAAATATCAAATTATTAACGAAAAATTCCTTCGCTTTAAAAGTCCGCAACATTGAAAACCCAATTTATATCTTCATTGATATTTCATGTGGCATACCGTTATAACACTTGGAATTTAATAGTCTGCTATTGTTAGTTATTGAATAAAATACGATAGTGGTTCGTTTTATCTACCAGGGGTCATCCCCCCTCCCATCAATTGCTGATTGTTTGTTGGTACTGGACAAAAATGTTTAGGAACTGCTCATCTGCTTTAGACGTTTCCGTATTTTAGTATTTACTTTAGCGCCTCCATTAACACCACTCTCTCGGATCTTTCGAAAATTACCAAAATTGAAAAAAAAAGAAATCTGTTTGATGTATAAACTGTAGTGTGCTAAACAGATTCAAATAATTCCTCGACCTGATCTGATAAATTGTTTCTATGCATATTCTTATGGGCGAGTTTATGGAGGGGTAGGGTACACCATTCAAGAGGGTAAACGAAGGGAAATTTTATACCACCCTTTTCATGTGATAGTTATATTTGATGTAATTTAGAAGCTGTGTTTTCAAGTTTCGACTGGAGGATTATTTTCAATTGAACATTTTCTTTCACAAATGGTTTTCAAGCTGCAAAAACTTCATGTTATCCTTATATCATATCCTCTGGTAACATCTTATGGCAAACACGGCAGCAAAAGTTAAAAGCTCTGTACAAATCATCAGGTAAAAGACTCGCCTTGTAATTTGTAGATTCGCGTCTATAGTAGAATTGAAACTGATTCAGACTCTCAGGGCAAGTTTTGTCACAAATGATATGCAATGCCAAAATTTCAGCGCCCTTCGGTCATGCATTCTACTCGGTTTCTTGAAAATAATTCAAAATATACAGGTGACAGTGGGGAGCGGCAAACTAAGGGCAAATGATAATTTTGGGGGAACAAATTTTCGGGCGCAACGCAGTGGCGTAGCTACTGGGGGGGGGGGGCAGGGGGGGCAACTTGCCCCCCCCCCTGGAAATATTTTTGGGGAAATTTGATGAAAATGGGGAAATTTGATGAATCTTCTTATTATTACAAAAATTTCACAAAATTTTCGTTAGAATAAGAAATTGTGAGACATTTCTCATACATAATTCGTATTTTCATGCAACAAATTAACTCAGATTTCGTCAGTGTAGCATGAACCGGCCCAATTCGCGTTCCACAGAAATGTCCTCGTCGCGTAGCAGATTGAATGTTCTCTTGTGCTTGTATACGCACGGGGGTTATGATCAGTGTATTTCAGTGCACAGGAAGCTGTTATTCAGGTGATACTTTGGGACTTTATCAGTCAGGATGTGAAAACTGACAAGTCACTACCGTAGACCTCCGAGGTTGTTATGTTCTTCTACAAGCTAGCAGTAGCTGTACGATTTTACTCTGTGTACATAACGATGGATCGGGCTGAAACAATCCATGGCCAACGATAAACTTAAAGTTAATCTAGAAATTAGAATTAACGGGATCCGTTGGCACACTTAGATTTGTTACTAAGCCTAATCCTTGGAGACTTACAAGCTAGTTCGGGAAAATAGCTTTCTGCTCACTTTGAGTGTAGCAATAAATGGACAATGAGTACCTTGTAGCCTTCTACACATAACAGACTGCTTTTCTCACAGGATATACTGTGTGATCGAGCAACTATTAGGCCTCCTTAGTGGCGTGCGAAGGGGAGACCATTGGGCCATGCCCCCCTCACAGATGCCATTTTTTCTTTGTTCTTAAAAATACGTAGTCTAACTTTCTTAACACAGATTTTACTTCAAAAGATAGCATATGTGGCACCAGATTGCTTATGAGGACAGCCAATTTTTCAAAATTTTTCAAGGGGGAAGGATGCAAGGTCTTTCAGTGATGCCATTTTTTTTGATTCCTACAAATAGACCTAGGCAAATTCTGTCAAATTCCAACTTTTACTTAAAAAGGTCGACTCTGTTTCCCACTGGTGGCATCGATAAAAAAGACTACATGTTTAGATTCTCTTTACAAGGATAAATACGCTATTTTGACCATCTGAGGGGTCTGATTTTTCGAAATTTTCTTTACGCTCCGCGCCAACCAATGGTGGCGCTCTGCTCGGTCTGTTGGGCAAAATTACATATTTGGAGTAAAATTAGCTCTTAACTCTCTGATCACTTTGCAGTTTGCGAACATATTTTGAAGTGATCATTTTATTGCAAACGACGAAAGAAGAAAGCGACTGGCTAGATTCTTCGTATTAGCCTGGAAAATGCTATTTCCGGCCATCTAAGGGGTCTGATTTTTCCAAATTTTCTCTACGCTCCGCGCCAACCAATGGTGGCGCTCCGCTTAGATAATCTTTATGACAAAATAACATTTTGTGGCCAAGAAGCACCACAAATACCGATCAATGCTCTTTTATTTGGACTTCTAAAAGTGTGCAAATTTAATGACAAGTTTTACTTCGTAAGGTAGCATAAATGGCATAAGAGTGCATGTAAAGACACAAAAGTTTCAGTTTTATCCTCATGAACCACCACGATTCAAATTTTAACACTGTTCTTGTCAAAGTTGAAAATCTTGCACCATTTTGCATGTAGGCTCCTTGAAAACGTCAAAAAATTTCCGGACACCCCGCCCCTTAGACCACACTGCATGTCCGTCCCCATTCAGAGAAATCCTGTGTACGCCACTGCTTTAGTACATACAAATAAACCAGATACTGTTTACCAAAATAATATACTTTGTTATTTCCGATTGCTCTATGTTTTACTTTAAGATTAAAATACAGGTAATATTACAAAATGACATGGTAATGTTGTTATACTTGTAAGTTTGCATTTTATATGGAATACATACACATTGACCGGGAAAAGTTTTGGGGAAATTTCATACCTTTGCCCCCCCCCCCTGGAAAAAATCCTAGCTACGCCACTGGCGCAACGTGAAATCGAGCCCAAATCTCCTATTCCTCTGTTCCTGCAGGCGGGATCTAGGGCGTACCCCCGGAAGCTCGGAGGTTTTAACATATCTCTGAATGAAAAATTAAGTCCCGGAGATGTATATTTTTTTTTTTTCTTCCGTTAACCCAGCTCCTGACCTAACGTAGGGCAAGTGGGGGCAAGACCAAAGTCTGGTGGGGATGCCTCCTCTTGTTCCACCTTAGCGCGCACTTTGACATGTGCAACTTTTGCCTAGGATGACACCATTTCTAGGACATCTAAGCTTAACAGAAATTTTACAAATGGAGCGTCTTTTTGCAGCTGATGTCTCATTCCCCTCGTGTCATAAAAAGTCTTGCATGTTGTTTTTCTCGCAAAATGTATCCAATATAGAAGAAATGACGTGACGAGATATACTATGCAATCTTATACACACATCTTACTACAGTTGTACACATGCGCTGCCAGGATTTAGGAAATTTACTCGCGGAACGCAGGTGAGATTTCGGTCCCATTTTTCCGGGCAACTTGGTACAACTCCGTTAAATCGACTTAAGCTCAAGAGACTATGCATTATATTCTAAAAAATTCTCACAAGGAAAGCAAAAACGCCTTCCTTTAGATCCCTTTCCTGGACCGTCAATCAGGTCCTGCAGTTGACAACCTCAATCGAATATGGTGGCTACGCAAGTGATTCAGTTACGCACTATAGCTGAAGTTTGTCCCTGCAGATATAAGGATGAGATAAGAAATGGAATCGTCGTTTCTTCAGCAAACGCCTTTTTAGAAATAATACGCTCTGTTGCTGCTCAAGATTATTAACGAATGAACAGGTAATTATCCAATAAATGATTTAAGGAACTGACAATAAAATCAGATATACATAATAATTGATAACATCGATTATTCATTCATTCATTTCGAAATCAAATGTGTCATTGTGATTTCGTATGGTCTACAATGAAACAAAAAGTTAAAAGAACGAGAAAACTGTAGTAACATTTTTGGTTAGGCTAGATGATAACCGTCCAAGTGGCAGTAACGAGTATTGAAAATCGTGAACCCTTAGATAGCCGGAAATGTCATCTCCTAGGTAGGTAAGTAGCTTCCATAAACAGTGGTTTTTTGTGCTTTTAATTGCAATAGAATAGTCACGTAAACTAGATGGTGTGTACGTGCAGGCAAGTACAAATCGAAGCCAATGAAGATTGTATGAAGAGAAGTGGAAAGTAAAAAAGCGAAAAATATTAGCTTCGCTTAAATTGGAGTCTCGATCGAATAATGTAAGCAAATGTCATGCCATGCTCTTTTTTCAAGGCGAAAATGTTCTGCCGCCAACTCAACTTTATTAATTGGGTGAGAAAGGTATCTGTCAAGCATGCCACGGATGGTTGTTAGACGTTTCAGTCATGATTCATGCACAGTTGCACATGTGCAGCTTGAGCTGAATTCTGCCATTGGATATTAGCGGCTGACTAGCGGAAATATTGGGGGTTCGGTCGTGGAGTTAATGCCGTTGAAAATCTGCATCTGCAAATTTTGCACATTATACATACATCTGCCTGTACATCATTCCGTCCTCCCCGGTTGGCAATTGGGAACATCGCAGAACTTTTTTCGACGTTTGCCTGAACTGAATGTTCTATTAGGGGAAACATGTTGCTCGGGATAAACAAGAGAGGCTTAAGAACAATTGTTTCGTATAAACGCCGAAATGTGTCGCTAATTTTTGTATAAATGCTTGATATTTCAAGAAAATCTTATAAGATTGGAACTTTTTGCAGCGATATACGTCTAGATTACAAGAAATGACACTTCAAGGATCTTGAATGCTGCATTTATAAAGTTTTGACATCGAAAACTTGTTTTAGGAAAGTACCCTTTTCAAGAACAAAATTACGGTACTTTACAAACCTGACATCGTCCGCCGTGCACTGAAGAATATCATCATACATATATAGTTAACCATTTCTACACAATGAGTGTCCTTCAAATTACTAAGCTGAGGTCAGCCCACATTGATTATGTTCGTACAACTTCATACTGCAGAAGAGGATTGTATTGTGTTGGAGTAAATAGAGCACTGATCCTATTAAAATTACCCCAGTGTATGTCGACAGATAGTGCCCGGTTCACGAAGTCCGAATCGTCAGTAGTTTCGTTATTGTTGAGGCGTTCAACTCCAACACGCTCCTTTGAGAATTGTCGTTTTTTGTTTTGATCTGATTTCTGGATTTTTGAGTGACGGCTAACGTTTTTTTTTACAAAATTGAAAGTGCAGACTGTAAAGATCGTTTTCCCAGTTTTTACATTACAAAGAAATATTAATTTCACCAAAGTATGGGACTAAGGACCCTTCACTCCACTCTTCAAAAAGTGTAAGTGCATTGCTATTACCAGCTTTAACTGGCAAAGTCGCATCAGTGTTAAGACTGTATTCACTGTATTCAATCCTTCGTGGAAAAAAATCCATTTAAGATGTTAAAAGGTCAGCTGTAAACTTGATACTTTCCATACATACCAGCACAATTTACTGAGCGAATTTTCAAGATCAGTTAGTCAGATGAGGTTTTACGGCTCAATTTCTAACCAATTGGACTTTTATCCAGTTGTGATTCACTGACTTTTTTTTCTACTCCATTGCTGAAGTTGAGCACAAAACACTAGAAATCATGCTGGTGTGCATGTCCTGGTAATATTCCATCGTCATTATTTCATAATCTTATATGTTCACAAAAGAGTAGAGAGCTTTTGTACAGTGTTCTAACTAAAACGTGTATTTCAAAGTTATTTTCTCGACTGATCTACATCAGTGGCGGTAGAACCGGGAGGGGGGGGGCGTGGGGGGCTAGGTCCTCCCATTATTTACCAAATGTTTCAAGATGTGGGATCAAGGGAGTGTTTCGAAGGAGATGCTAAACATATTGCTTATTGGTCTAATACACGTGCAGCTTATAACACCGGGTAAATGCCTGTCATCGGAAGGGGGGAGGCTGAAGCCAATAGTTTTTTGTGAATTCTACGCTAACTACCGGTACTGTTTGACCATTGTTTGACCATTGGTGTCAGATACACATTCAGATTTGACGAAAAATGCGAACACCATTTTTTGGCAAGAGCGCTAATTTTTAAGCTTACGTTGCATATTGTGCAAAGCTTGTGCTGGAACGCATACGAAGCCAAGATGGAAGCCAGTGTAGAGGTCATTTGAGGTCGCCACGGTACAACTGCCAGGTCACCAGAGGTCATGTGCTAGGTCACCAGAGGGCATATTACAGGTCACCAGATGTCAAGTGTCAGGTCACCAGAGGTCAAATGCCAGGTCACCAGTAGTCAATGCCAAGTCACCAGAGGCCATATTCCACCAGAAGGGAAATGTCATATGAGATCAACTTTTCAGAACATGACACCTTCAAGCAGCAAAGTTGGATTTTATAATTAGAATGTGGATGCACTACATTTAACAAAAATCCCTAATTGTTTTGGGGAGGTCAGAAGTAGATCATTTGGGGTCACCAGCCATCAAAAGGTAAAATTTCCACAAAAACTTCAGAGATAATCATCAGATGTCATCAGTGACCAAAAAGCGGCAAAATTGTCCTTTCCGGCAAGGAATCACTAAGCCTTTTGACTTTCTGGGAATGGTACCTATTTTTCTTGCAGGCTCGCAGTTAAGTGTTGGACTGAGATGTAAATTACGTTCTGTTGTTAGGTGACATTTTGAACATACAAAAATTACAGAACAGGAAAAAAATGTAAGCATTCCATGCTCTGTATATTACTCTGCAAAACGAGGTTTTTAACTATCTTCATTCTGATTTGGCAAGTCAAAATTTTTTGGCAGGAAAATTCATTGGACACCGCTAGAATTTTCTTTTCTTGTTAGTGAGCTTTAGGTCCTGAACAGGACCCACTAGCATTATGGTCCTATACTATACACTTCACTGTAAGAAGTCACTAGAAGGAGCGGATTACACGGTCACGTTCAGGGACTAGGGTGCTTTGGGTGAATATAACGCCGTCATAGTAACACGTCTTCCCTAAAAAGTCATATTTACTTTGGGGATTCTAAGGGAAATATAAGCATGTCGCTTGAGACTATGACTAAATGCATGATCGCAATGTTATTGATCCAGCAGCTTAAGCAGTGAAAAAAAAAGCCCGCAAAGAAAATGTTAGGTCGGAAAATATCAAAAATAAAACGATTGACTATAGGTTTTCAAGTTACAAGCTACTCCCAGATGCCTGTTTGCCAATACGCAGGTGACGTATAAAGTACCTTAATTAGCAAACCCAGTATCACTCCACGCGATTTTAGAATAATTGTGGGTCAACTTCAGCTGGCTAGTCTACCCATTTCTTTTCAAGGGATTCGTCTTCGTTAAAAAATACTCCACTTTCCTTAAAAAAGAAAATTCGTTCCTCTTGAACATTTTTATGCTTTTGACGGTCGAATTTTTTTACCATTGACCCCATAATCCGGATTTTCTGAACACACGAGGGAATACTCGAGCAGAACTGTTTTAAACAAATGATGCCCGCAACAAAGATAACGACCTTTTCCGACCGACAATTTTCCCAACTTCGTCGATTTCAACCTGATGAATATGCAACGGGCGGTGCGCTGAAACCGTAAGGATAACTAGTTTCGTTAACTTTGGTTTTCAAACGACAATTTCAATCAAGTTGTACAATGTAGAGTAATTGCTGGACAACTTCCATTGATATGTCCGCAAAGAAAAATCATTTAATAACTTCTAGCCTAATTCATAATTGCTTCATGTTAAATTTATTTTAAATTACCATAAAATATGCAAGTGCTTAAAGATGC
The DNA here is from genome assembly GCA_037179385.1 of Holothuria scabra. Classification (NCBI taxonomy): domain Eukaryota; kingdom Metazoa; phylum Echinodermata; class Holothuroidea; order Aspidochirotida; family Holothuriidae; genus Holothuria; species Holothuria scabra. The sequence continues at coordinate 43,270,117 of CM074183.1, forward strand.
ATACTTGATTGAGTCTTTGTCAACTTTTATGGGCTGAACCTCACCGCTGGCAGAACGTTGCTCGCTGGCCATAAATTCGTTTTAATTTTTAAAGGCAGACATTTTCATCCCAAGCTATAAATTTATACTGAGTCTGCCAAAATTCTCAAGTTGCAAAGCTCTTCGACCGATATCAAAGGCAAAGGTTACCATCTTTACTAAGAAAGTGAAAACGAGGAAAAATAAAAAACTTGAAAATCGTACACACAAATTTGACTTTGAATGATGTCAAAATGATGCGACGAAGATGAAACAATTACTTAAAGTCAACTTGGGGTATTGTATACTCACCCTGAAGCAATAAATGGGGATTGTGTCCCGATGAGAATGAATTTTAAATTGTTGTTGGAGTGACTTAAATAGGTAGGTTGAGAGGAGTGGAAGTTAGGGGTAAGAGGACTCGAGGAATTTAATAAATATACGAGCCTTCTATAATTAGGGAAGGTCTTTTATGCGTGTTGGTAATTGAAATGCTAGGCTACCATTTGGAGACTTCTCAGAGCTGTAGATGACAAGCCTGTCGAGCGAGGCAAATGTATTCCCAGCAGGTCGAAATTTTTTCCAGGAGGCAATTTCTTCTCGTGGAGTCCAGATATGTAAATTGCATAAAGTCAAAGGCAAACTAATTGAAACTCCTAGAAGAACGAAATTTTTCGAAAGGGTTTTGTCCCTCCCCTCCCCCTTAGTACGGACCTGAGCCGTCTGAGGACTTGTGCGCAAGAGGTATGACTTTAAACACAATTGTGACTTTCGGAAGTGCAGAATTTTCATTTTGAAAGATCCTTATTTTGAAAATTCAAGGAAACTTCGCCTGAAATGTCGGTACATTTAGTAAGATGTGTTTATCCAGCTGTAAATTACTTAACGCTTAAAAGTCTGTTTGTCCTAAGTAAGGATTAATCATGTAAAACTGTTAGAAATCACCAATGGAGAGGTATCTCTTGCTAAAATGGAGCACTGTGCAATAGATGAAAGGCCCAATTCTCCGACCCTAAACAGTTCCAATTCTCGTAACCTCCTTATTTAAGCCCCCTGCCCCCACAATTGTCTGAAATTCATCCTCATCCAGACGCAGTCTCGGTTTATTGCTTCAAGGTGAGCACAGGAAAAGCTCAGTGTATAATAAAAACGCTCTCAGTACAATTCATGCTGTGTAATATAAGTTTTAGTACTCAACATTGTTTGAATTAGCTGTCAGTCAAAGAGCTCAGCCAATTCATAAATTCTGTAAACCTCTACGAGAGTTGTAGTTTGGGGTGATAGGATTGGCCCTTAAAGGGGTTTGTTACATCTGAAACGCTGAAGGAATGAGTAAGAAATATCACTGCGTTGAACGTTATTTTATGTTCGTGCAAAGTTTTAGTAAATGTGTGTCGAAAATCTTTCAATTCTTCATTATGCCCATACACTTTGATCTTTTTCAGATTTTAGTTTAGGTGAAACTGTCAGTCAATTAAATAAATAAAGGTATCAATGTTTTTTTTTTTTTTTTGTTTTTTTGTTTTTGTTTCCCATTTATGTTGTGATAATTTTTACAACGGACTCTGTATGAAGATTTTATGTAATCTTCCAATAATAACTTGAAGCCCCAGTTCTCTCACTTCAAACAGTACCAATTCTCTTAACCTTCTTACTTCACCCCTCCCACAATTCTCTAAAATTCACCCTTGGTCACATTTCCCTCGTTGGACTGAATCAGTCGGCCTGCCTGCTTTACGGCTGCCTGTCTGCGTGACTGCCTACGTGGCTGTTGCTCAGTTTTCTCTCCGTCTGTTGTCCCTCTATCTAACTATCTGTCACCCAAAGGGGCAATTTCGGAAAACTAGAGGGGATGGCCATGCATTGTCATAATTTTCACGAATAGCCGGCCAAGAACGATCTTTTCTCTTCAATGGTAAACGTACAACTGAAGTCGGAATGTGTACATTTCTTACTCTAAGTACTTCGTGAGTGTGATGTGAAGTATAGAATCATTCTGAAATGACAAGTAATGTAGTAATATGTGCCTAAATTGCACCAGTAGAGCATTCAGTTAATCATGTCCAACCGTCTAATGTAGGCTACCAAATTTATGTACACTAACAATTGAGTAGATGCGCACTGTTTAAGAAATTGTCTCTTGATCATTGGCTGTTGCCATTGTATTGTTTCGATTGTATCTTTGATTAGGGGTAGGGATTAGGTTAGGGATTAGGGCTATCGTTAGCCAGTTAGGAAATGTCTTGTTAAACAGTGCGCATCGCCCCACAATTGTTGGTGGCCATTTTAAGACGTGTCCGTCATTACAGACCATCACAGGGCATTTTTAGGGGTAACCTTACAGTTAAAATGTTTTGCATTACAGGAGTGTGAAAGAAGAACATCAGTCAGTGCACTAAAGGTTATAATAACCGCCGTTTTAAAATATGTTATCCATGACGTCATAGGCTAGGGGAAACACTCAAATGGAGGCCAGCTTTCAAAACTAACTAATTAACTGTTGTATAATCGTAAAAGGCACAAACCATGCATAGGCCTTTTTTGTACGTACTAGTTGGTAAAGATTACCTTTGAAATAATATGGGTTTTAGTCATGATAAGATTTTGAAATGAAGTTAGAAAACAAAAAAAAGAAAAAAAAAAAGAACGTCATTACGAAGCCTGACTTATTTAGAAAAGGGCTTGGTAAATCCACCATTTAAAAATTCGTGCAAACACCGAATCCGGTCTTAAAGAATTCTGTACGTATTTACCGTAATGAAGGCCTACACATCGAAAGTGATGGACATGGCATTTTACAAAGAGGGGGGCTGTTTATTCATGGAGGATTTAGGACCTCAAGACTCTAAATGAATCACTCATGTAACAGGTAATGTTCATTTCTTAAATTTATCAAGAAATTTCTTGCACATGTGGCTAATTTCATCACCAGAATGTGTAAATGATATCGAATCTCCAACCAGTCTGCGACTTTTCTATATGTTACACTTTGTAACTAACATTACGTTTGGTGCTTATCAAACGGAATGCCAAACGTAAGTACATAAGAGAGTGAAGTAATCTAGATCTATTAAAATATGTTGACCTATTGAACAAGTTAAAGGAAGGCTTAAGAAAATGTTGATTAGAAAAGGTGTATAGTACACTAAACGTACTTTCTCCGTTGCAATTACACAGCCTACAAGTACATCAGCCACAAAAGAACAGATTGGTTTAATGAGTGATTTGCCCTAAACAAGTCACTTGTTTAATATACTTACCACTAGACGCTGGTTGTACTCCGTATAAACGTGAAGATGTAAGACGAGTGTCAAATCGCAAGTGGTTCGTAATCTAGTTCTCGGATCATTGTGTAGAATGAAGAAGTTTACGTCGAGACGGCTTGAGCCGGTAACAACAACTGAGACGGAAGCTTATAGATTCTTAACAATTTTTAATGTTTTTTTTTTTTTAATTTTGAATTGGACAAAATCAATCAATTCTGAAAACCCGAATATTAACTTTAAATTTAAAAAAAGATTTGAAGCGTCATTTATAAATTTTGAATGAACTGTTATCATCTTCTATTTCGTGACGCAAAGCGCACTTTGACAATAACAGATATTTATTATAACGATCCCATTACTTCATTGATCTGGAACACATTGACTACTACCCCTCAAACCTAAATATTTAATGAGTGTGATCAAAAAGAAAAAAATATAAAGAGAATTGTGAAAGGAAGTGAATGTTTGGGATATCACAAGCTAAAGCTGTCAAAAACGTTTCCACTTAAAACGTGACTAATGGCATGTTAACCTTCTCAGTTGCTAGCAACTCCGTAGTTTCTTAATGTTCTTTAAACCGTATGCACTAAGAGTGCAATGGTCTTCATTGAAAAAAATAGGACAACCTTTCCAACTGAAGGATGCTGAGTTGTTAAACCCTTTAAGCGACAAGCAGAGTTTGTTTGTAAACAAAATGTTAGATAAACTTCAGTGCCAGCTTTAAGTCGGATGCTTTATCTAGACTGTCAGAGTGCAAAACGCCACAATCAATTGGCGCAAGCGTCAGAAAGCTTTTAAAGACAGTGTGTACATAAAATATAAGCAGCCGCTGTTTTGAGGTTTTTGATTTTTATTTTTCATTTTGCAATAAGGCAAATTATAAATTGCTCATTATCCCTCCCCATTTTCACAAGACCTGGGGCCCATTCCACAAAGAGTTACGCACAATCTTAAGTTTGATTCCCCATACTTAAGTCAACAGTAAATCAAACTTAAGATCGTGCGTAACTCTTTGTGGAACGGGCCCCTGAACTTCTGTCAGGGTCTCGAAACATTCGGGCAACAATTCAAGTAGAACGGTTGCATGTTTATTATTCCGCGTACTCCTGTGGATTCCAAGTTTTTTAAGACAAAAAAAAGAAGACCAACAAGGTTTAAGCATCATAATGACGAATTATTTTCATGAAAAGTAAAAAAAAAAAAAAGTAGCAAAAATTCGCGAAACACTCGTGTAGCTTACAAAAACGACAATTTGCCCGTAACCTCACTTAATTATTTTGGCATAGTCACTTTACCAGAAATAGAAGGAATATTGCGAGGGTGGGGGGGGGGGGGGGGGAGAATAAAACTCTTTTAAATTCTGGATTTAACCGGCAGACGGAAGTGTTTAAATTTGGTACAAGACTATGGCTAACCCGTTGCTATCATTGGGAAAACCGGGCTGTCCTCGAATAATATAATTTGACCCTGAAATAAGTTTACTGATGTTCGAAAATGTCGTTTTTTACTAATCTGAGTGGTATTTTCCGCTAAACAAATTTATTACATACTTTATCATGAACAAAAGGCAATATGCGCCCAAAATCATAAGATGGCGACGTACCTGAGTATAATGTGCACCCTAAAAAGCGTGTTTAGGAAGGAAACGTTTTTCTGAACTCTTTCCCAAGTTTTTAATTGAGAAAAAATCCGTTTTCAGCGAATTCTTCCCGAAATCAATCAAAATTCATTATTTGCTCATTTTTTCATTTCGTTTGAAAAGGCACCTCAAAATTAACATTACTTGGATGCTACTTACGAGCCTGCGGTATGTCATTTCCGGCTGTCTGAGAGGTGGTGACCAAAAAGTTTCTGCACGCTTCACTGTAAACACAAGTAAGTCAAGTGTTATCTAATTCGGGATTGCTGACTTAGTTTCGTAGGAATGGACTAAAGAACATCAGTTTAAACCACGGACTTCCTAAACATGGACAGAGCATACTGCACTGTACATTGCCACTACCGTACGTGTGAGTAAAAGCGCACTAAGATGGCCCGTCTGTTATGGGTTTTGTGTGAGAGTTTAGACTTGCTCAAGTATATCGCCATATTTTGGAAGAAAGTTGAAATATTTTTCAAATATAGCAAAGTAAGGTCAAAATTACTTCACCTATTGCAGGAATATGATATTGTTTCCCACACAAGTTATATTAATCGAATATTAGTGAAAATTGTTGACTAACGTGATTTGTAGATTCAGGCACTGTTTGAATATTTTTGTGTTTAAAGACTTCGCTTCGCATTTAGCACCCTCAGCAAAAATGCTCGCCGTGTGCGGCATTGGCTTCGATGGCTGCGATTCCTTCATACCGTGTGTAAGTACCGTATACATTAAGGTGCAAATTATGAATTAGCAGCTAACTCCTAGTTAGATGGTCTACGTGGAGAATCGAAAAATTAAACGAGACCGTAAGGGTGAAGTTTGATTGAGATTATACTGAAACATTACATGAACGGAGGGATTACGGGGTACGGTATTTGTAACCTTTTTATTTTAATTTTGTTGTTGACAATTTGTTAATGCAAATGCTATTCATCAATGAGGCAAACTTTTCCTCCACTTTTGGACCAAAATTTACGTCCAGGTTAGGATCCGAAACCAGTTCGCTGAAACTAGTTTTTGCTCTTCGGCGTAATTGGGTGCATCTTCCATAATCATGCCACCTGAACTTTCTGCCAGATCTTGATCGGATATGGACAGAAGATTTTGAATTTCTTCGTCAAAGTCGATGCTATGATCTCCCTGATTAAATTTGGAGGATACAGATTCTGCATCACTCACCTTAAGTTAGGCTTGCCGGCCTTGCTCCTGCGCAGACTTGTCCGCCAATTGATTGATTTGTTTCTGCATTTGAGAGAGAACCTCTTTCAAATCGTTTTCCTCGGAGGTATTCTTCCCGCTAGCTGGTTTTATTCCAGATGGCCCAGCAATATCAGCAGGCGAGAGTGACAATTTTTCTACCTCCGACCCTTTTTCGTAATCGAGCAAGTCTATAATGATGAAGAATTTGATTGCACCGATTGGGCACTACTTTGCAGGTAAATTATGCAAATAAAGCAAAGTTTTGTGTAAATTTTATCCTTCAGATGCGGTAGGGTGCAATAACTGAGTGCCCTGCTCCTGGAAATTTATTTACATGTGCGCTCCAAAGAAAGGTTCACTTCTGCACCATAACACCTAGGGCAGTAATTATATTTTTCAACACACAATTTACAACTCACGTACCAAGCAAAATGCCGACAGTGACGGTAAGGTCAATAGCACAGCAAAATACTTCTAGTGCTATTACTTCCCTCTAGCCAATACGCGGTAAAGCTCAAATGGAGGGAAGGAATTGTGAAGTTCACGACTAGTACAGTACTATTAGTTTACTCACAAGTAACAGAGAACTCGAAGACAACTCTGCTTGCACTGAAAGCAACCGCTCCAACGGGGAGAAGAGCCTTGAATCAGGGAGTTGCAACTCCCTGCTTGAATGAAGCATTCTTGGCCGTGAACACTGTGAATAGAGCTAATCAATGTAACTACACTGTTAAAAATTTCTGTAAATTTACAGACTTTTTTTAACTTAAACTTTTTGTATTTTACTTTTAATAGAGATTTTCTGTATCTTTACAGACACTTTGTATTGCTACAATAAAAAAAGGTTGTTTAACATGTATTTTCTGTTTATTTGAAAAACCATTTCTGTCTGCTTTTTTAACCAAATTTTACTGCTTTGTAAAACTTTTTCTGTAAATTTACAGAAATTTTAACAGTATTTTGTATTTTTCTGATTTCACATAAATATACTGTCATTTAACAAACATTCATTTTGTTTTTAAGCTGAAAAAGAAACAAAAATAAGCCCAAACAAACAAATAAGAAATAGCCAGAAAATTTTCAATATATAACATGCTTCGTTCTGCGAAGTTTCAGTTTAAAAAAAACATTTTTGGCAAATTTATGGCCCTATTTGAAAATTAACTTACATTTATTATAACAGCATACTTAGTTATTACGTTCTTAGTTATAAATATCATACAACTGGTGTTTTGTCACACATTTTTAAGTAAAAAAAAATTGTAAGGCCCTAATTTCAGAGCACTGACAATTGGTATACTGATGTCAACTCATCGCCACAGGCGCTCATGCACTTGATCGAATTAAAAACGTTTCACAAATTTACTTGAAAGAGTCTGTAAATTTACCACTTTATGACGTAAATCTCATTTTGCATAAATGGGTGGAGCTTATTTTGTAGGCATTTTCCTAACAAAAGGATTGCTGTTGCTTTGAATAATATCTTCTTTGGCGTTTTTTAATCAGGAAGTGATAAACTTATTGTTTACCTTGTCTGGAAATGTTTGCAACCAATGTATTTGCATTCTTTGTCATATTTATTTTAAAAACAATTATTATATTGTACAAAAAATGTGACTTTCCAATTACAAAGTTCCTAGAGATAGCAGTCTACTTGACAACAATATGACAACAAAGCATCCCCAATGAAAGCCGCGATCGCTTCTCGGCCTTTTGGCTAAGATCATGTGTAGTATCTGTTCTTTTCATCCAGTCAAGAATGGAGCCATACGTGACAGACCAATGATGAATATGGTCTGAAGGCCGCGAGGTTGGTCGTTAAGTGTTGTCCTTCAGTGGACGTAATAGCTTCTTCGGGAAGCAGTATCAAGTTTGGTTTCGCCAAACGGCCCTTTGCCAGAGGGTCGGGAGGACTTTAGAAAAAGGTTGGTCTAGAGCAGGACCACTCAGTGTTTGCCCTTTGGAGGGCGTACTTGTCCATTTGGGACGTTACGCTCCTTAAGGGAGCAGAACTCCTCCGGGAGTAATCGTTTGGTTTTCGCCCCTTGGTTCTTCGCCAGAGAGTCGTGGGGACTTTCAGAAAAAAGGCCGCGAGGTTGGTCGTTAAGTGTTGTCCTTAAGTGGACGTAATAGCTTCTTCGGGAAGCAGTATCAAGTTTGGTTTCGCCGAACGGCCCTATGCCAGAGGGTCGGGAGGACTTTAGAAAAAGATTGAAAACAACTTCGTAACGACAGATTACGTTGATAAGCAAATACCTGATCTACGTAATGGTGAAGTGTATGTTACGTAATAATATATGAAAGGTAAAAAAACGATATTATAATAAATATTAAAACGTCGGGAATGAAAACAGTTGGCTGTAAATTTACATAAAATTAAGGTAAACAAAACAGAACAATTCTGTAATTCGATTTTACAGTAGACTTTTGTAAACTAATTTACATGCAAAAACTGTAAAGAGAAAACAAACCCTTAATGTTTTTTCATGATTACAGTCTGGCTGTAAAAAAAAAAAACATTATTTGGTTGGAAAAAAATTTGCCATAAAAATTATGTAAATTTACAGAGAAATTTTTTAACAGTGTAGGTATATTGAGCACTCGACATCTGCTCAGCAAACGATGTGTGTACTGTACCAGCGGGGTACTGAAGCTTTTGAGATGAACTCAACCGAAGAGAGAGGACTGCAGTAAGCATCCGTTCTGAAGCTATCCGATTGTGCAATCTCATGTAATTACGGAGTGGAATGTAATGATGAGGAAGAATTTCAAAATTTTGTAAACCAGCTCTTGAGTTGTTTCTGCGCATGAGATATAATTGCGTCCTATAGGCATACCTGACGAATGACCTGAGTAGACTAGTCACGCGCTAAATACAGGCTTGTGCACAGTGCGTAATGCGTTGCTATAGTAGCTTCGGATTACATTGGAAGAAAGCATACCTTTATAACCTTTTACTTTTAGGCAAGACGGAGACTCTGAACTTTATTATTGTCACGAGTGGGGCATATATTTAGATTTCGGACGGAGACGAGAAATTGTGACTAAACTTGTTGGTGTTGTATTTCTCGTTTATCGAGTCGTTGTTAACCCACAAAAAACCTTTAGAAGAAACAGAAGAAAATATTCAATCACAGATACATTTAATCACACAAATATTCCATCATACATAAATTGCTTGTAAAATCGATTGTTCACTCTGCTTGTATACATAGCGGCTATTTCAGCATTCCCGTTCACGTTACGTATATAACTTGCAACATTTACTAAATCTATTCACTAAAAGATCTACTTACTAACTTACATGCCACTACGACTCTGACTTACAGGAAAGAAATTAAATATACTTAAAACCCAAGGACATGCGCTTGAATTGTTTCTCCACGAACAGTGATTTGGTTCTTGTGACTCAGCCTAAATGTACTCTTTAGCAAATAGGTTTTGCTGTCTTTTGCAAAATAGATTTTTGCTCTCTTAAGCAAAATGGGTTTAGCTCTCTATAGCAAAACTACCAACTGCTCTGGATAGCAGAAACTAAAGCCCTCTCCTACAGCACTTGGGAGTCTTGCCCATCCTGACGTATACACCCTATCACATAAAGACCACTTTTTCCAAGCTGTTTTTCACCTGTCTTTTCACGCTTTTCTCTTTTTCTTAACCCCAGCCCTAGGTATCCCTGTATAGTAGCTGTAGGGAATACCCCCCCCCCCTATTTATTGCCCAACATTGCTATAAATTTTTATTCGTTTTGTTATTCAAACTATACCTGGCTCATTGCCAAGCATATCCGACGCTTCTTAAAATACAATGGACTCAGTTTGTTTAAACCAAAGATGACGTAAAGGTGAACCTTAGTAATTTGTCTCACCTTCCCCGTGACACTTACTAAACCAGTGTCAGTAATTAACATTCATAATAAGGAGTACAAAACACTGAACGATAAAAACCAATAAACTATCTCAAATAGTGTGTGGTATGGGACTATGGGTGGTTGTTCTAGGTATTAGATTGTTGTGCCGTCTGCACCTAGTGTTACCAACATTTGTTCACTTATTCGGCACTCTTTTGTTTGCGACTAAGTATCTTAAGTTGTTTTGTTTTTGTACTTTACACTTTTTCTTTCACGAGAGTGTTCTGCCTTTAATGTTAAGCCCCCAAGGGTTTTGTAGCTCACTTCCTTTCGCTACTCTGTCTATTCTATATTGTTACTATGTAACTGTTATATTATGTAATATTGTACATTGTAGTGAAAAAACAAATAAATGAAATGAAAATAAATAAAAACCAAAAATATAACAAATAAGAACATCATTTACAAATAGTAAAGGTGTACGGTATAAATGTATTTAGTAATGAGTGAGACCCTTCAAAAGCTTATATGTGTAAACAAATTACATTGGGAAAGGGTTTATATATGAAGATATGCACAGATTAAGACTTAAATACAAAGGTCTTACAAAGTATTACAGTCCTAAGCTCCCTCTCGATCTGTTGTAAAAGCTTTGTTCATATCATTACTCTTGTTTTTCTTTACGAGGTTAATGGTCTCGAGGTTCTTAGAAAAGTTGAAGCTTTTTACCTTAGAGCGGCAATTTACAAAAGCCTCTTACTGCCACCTATATGAATATTATAAATCTGTATAACAGATTATTAATCTCCTCTTACAATTTTTTTTTTTTTTTCTTTTTTCTTTCTTGTCTTTCTCTGCATTTCTTTCCTCTCTCTGGCCTTCGTCACTATTTATGTTTGTATACTGTTATGAAAATCACATCTATGTGTGATACGTATATTTGCGAGTTTTTTAAACCTTTCGGAGGTGTCGCAGGATGGGGAATAACAATAAACTAATTCTGAACCAGTTAAGGGTCTAATCATTTATGCAACACGAAAAAGAAATGAACTTATATGAATAGTTGGACAATCGTGTATTTTGGCAAAATATTTGGGTGTCAGAGATTTTCTCTTGATGTGATGCCGGAGAGGTCAGTGAGAGGAAAAAAATTTTTTAATTTTTTCCATCATCCTGGTAAGTTCGCTCCCCGCAGAAGTATTGGCAGTATCACGCAGATATCATACAATCTTACATTAATATCTCCGAGGTGTATTCACGGAATTTTCTAACTTCATTTTAGTCTTATCTCCACTTGAAATGAAGTGACACCATACTGTTACATAGAAAAATAGTACGAGGTATATAGAAAACACATGAATTAGGCACACTTATATTTACACCAAAAAACCTTCCTATCTCGAGAAAGCGTGTATATAAGCAGAGTCACAAAGACACGTTCGCAGGCACACTTCAAAATCAATCGCATAAACATAGATTCCTTGCCTGCTTTCGAAAAAAGCAAAGAAAAAAACTGACGACCAATTGAAGGCGCTCTTCTACTTTTATGGCAAAGACATTACAATATCTTTCCTTTATGGTCCTGTATACCCATAAACTTACGATGTACATGTTGTTACTTAGGATCTTGTGCGTAGGAAGCTGTTTGCCACTTAGGACTTTGGTTTCTTACATCCCGTCTTAGGCGCGAATCCAGACATTTCATGGGGGGGGGGGGGGCAGTGGCGGAGCTGCCATATGGTCAGGGGGGGGGGTCGCCTCTCCTGACGGACCAAAATCGTCTGTCGGCGCCCTTTTTGGGTTTTCAACATACTTTACTCTTGCACCATTTTTGGCAAAAGACAAAATTTAATAGCGTTGTTTTAAGGCCCAGATAACAAAATGCTCACACAGCCACCGATAAATGTACTAACTGCACTTCATTCTGATGAAAAGGGTAATCTTCTGTAACATAGGGTTAGGTTTTGCCGCAAACGTATCTTCATGCTTTATACGCACTAATGAATGTTGTCGCTGTGCTAAGTTCATTGCTTCCACACCAAGCGTGATTATAAGCTTACAAAATACACAGACTAACATTAAATCAACCCTCCCGGCCGGTAAAAGATGTTGCAAAGGGCGCAGCAATAATTGTAGCGCAAATAGCCCTCTTGTTGTCGGGGGGAGGGGGCCCATTATTACATTAAAATCTTAAATCGAGACCTGACAATAACACACAAAATATAATGACTGCTTTCATACTAGAATGTGGAAGAGAAGGATAGAAACATGCGCGTCTGCAGGTAGGGGCAAGGGGAGGGGACTTTCCCTCCCTTGGAAAATAAATAAAAAACCTGAAAAAACGAAGAAAACATAAAGAAAAAGACGAAGGAAAATTAACATCAATATTTCTTAACAGTTCACTCAGTGTTTTCCCTATTTATATGCGGTAAATAGGCTTTAGAAATGTCATTTCCATCGATCTGAGCTGCATTTTGGGCCAAAATTTTCTTGCTCTCCCTTTCCCCCTACAAGAATTTAGTCCACCTCCCCCCGAATTTTCTTCAGCGGAAGCCCATGGATAGAAGTTTTAACATATTTTAATAGGAAAACTTGCTGAGGAGAAATGTCAAAGTAGTCTTCTACCAGGTGAAAATCAAAATAATGGAAAATCTGAAAAGCCATGGCTTCGATCGTGCGGGGGATCAGGGTATTTACTCCTTCGAAGCGCCCCTGCAGACCATTTTCGCCCCCTCTGACCAAAATCCCTAGCTCCGCCACGGGGGGGGGGCCTAAACTTAGAGAAAGCGGGTAATGAGGACGTTAGTCGTGAAGATTTACTGCCCGAAATATCTTATTCTTCCCAGAAAGGCTAATCGGAGCGCCACATTGTGGTGGCGCGGAGCGTACAGAAACTTTTGAAAAATCACGAGCCGTCAGGCAGCCACCGAAATGGCATTTCAAACTTGTAAGTTGAATCTAAGCAATCATTATCTTGTGCTTTCGTTTGCAATAAAATTTATACTCTAATAAAAAATGATTAAATTATAAAATGATCAGAGAATTACTAGATAAATTAACCTCTACCATTGGATGAATTGGTAATGTAAAGACATTAATCTTTGGAAAAATGAGCTTGCATGCGCATTCTACAAACTATTTAGTCATCATCATAATATCGATGAACTAACTCAGACGGTAGCCGATATCTAAAATTTTGTATCGAATGTGTAGTGCCCACAAGGCAAATAAAAGTTTATCCAAATAAGAAGATTCTTGGTCAAGGTGGCAAGGAGAATCTCAAAGCCGTTCAAAAAGAACTCGACCAGGTTTTAAGGAGAGAAAAGGACCTGTATAAACGGAAAATAGATAAATACTTCACTGAGATGAAGCATGTGTGGGCGGGCATTCGAATGATAAGTGGTTATTCCAATGATTCAAGTAAAAAATACTCGTTTACCTTCTACATCTACTTTTAATTATGCTAATGATTTAAATGAATTTTACAATAGGTTTAATGCCATGATTTTTCTAGTGATATCAAATAGTTACAAGAAGTTTTATCAAGTCGTATGTATTTTAAACCATTTTTAGTTGTAACTGCAGATGAGGTACGTAATGAATTCTCCAGACTAAATCCTTCAAAAGCTGCTGGACCGGATGGGTTGCTACCTCGTGCATTGAAATACTGTTCCAACCAACTTGCCAATGTATTTGCTTTTATTTTTAACCTTTCATTCAAATCTCAGAAGGCCCCAGCTGCGCGGAAACGGTCTTGTATAATACCTGTACCAAAGAAATCTAATCTTGCTTGAATGATCTTAGACCTGTGACTTTGACCTCGATAGCGATGAAAACATGCGAGCCCCTAGCACTAAAGCTGTTCAACTGTTCAAGCATAATGTTGATAAATTCCTAGATCCTTTGTAGTTTGCATACAGGACAAAGCGAAACACTGATGATGCCATCCTATACAGTCTTGAAAAGTTGTACTCATATTTTGAATACACAAATCTGGGTCATTCTGTTAGAATTATGTTTTTTGACTTTTCATCTGCTTTTAACACTATTCAGCCCCACATTTTAGCCAACAAGTTACTAGAAATGAATGTCCGTTATGATTTTATTGGATGGATTCTTAATTATTTGACCAATAGGTCCCAATATGTTACTATTAAAACTTCAGGGGACCAGAGCACTTCTAATGTAATTGTGTCAAACACTGGTGCGCCTCAAGGTACGGTTCTGGCACCATTTTCATTCACTTTGTATACCTCAGACGTTAGATCAAAATTTGAAAATTGTTGTCTGGTCAAGTTTGCAAATGATACTGCTTTTCTATGTCTGATAACAAAGGACGATGATACGGCCTATGTTGAGCAAATACACAATTTTGTTAACTATTGTAGCAACAACTTCCTAGAACTAAATGTAAAGAAGACAAAAGAAATGTTTATTGGTTATCGGAAGTCAAATAATGTCCCAAGTGTTGTCACTATAAATGGAAGTATGGTTGACAGGGTGGACACTTATCTTGGAGTGGTGATTGACAATCGACTTTCCTAGCATGAACACGCAGAATCTTTATCGAAAAAAACTTAGCCCTAGAATGTATTATATGTGCATTATAAACAAATTTAATGTTAATAAAAATATCCTTGCCATGTTTTATAATTCAGTTATTTGTGGGGTTTGGCAATATAACCTTTGATCGTGGGGTGGGAATATACGCATTGGAGATAAATATGCATTAAGCAGGCAAGTCGTATCATAGGGAAAGTTTAGCCATCGCTGACTATGACATATCACCGTCGTTTGGGGATGAAACTGATGAAGATTTTGCAAGATAATGGTCACCCACTTGTTTTACATAATGCGGTTATTCTTAGAATTGGCAATGTATCGAATTCCATAATCTTAATTTCAAACGCTAATTCTTGCCTTCTTGTTTCCTATTGTCTAATACTTTTTCTTCTCATATTTTACGTCTTACGCTTTCTCTTATTTCTTCTCTTTTACTGTTTAAGTGTTGTTTGTATGTATATATTTTTGTAATTTCACTGTCTTTTATTGTTTTTCTGTTTTATGCGAGCATTCAGTTACCCTTGAGGGGTTTAATAAAGTTAATCTTATCTTATCTTTTATTTGACTACCTTGCGACATATGATTATAATAAGTACAACATTTTAAATTCGAGCAACTTAATTGGCCGGCGAAAATCCCTTCTCAACTTGAGAATAAGAATAATTGGCCCTCACAAACAGATCCAATTTTCGTGCACGTACCGCGCAAGGTAGAACCCTGTATATACATAATTATATGCGTCCCACACAAACAATAGGGCGGTAAATTATTTTCTAGCCAACAAACAACCAGTCCAAATCTACGCATAGCTAAATTCTCCGTTGTGTTCATCAACAAATACAAGGGCTTCAATTCTTACGTTTTGCATCATAATAAACACTAAGTACATAGGTCCCACTTGAAAATTGTAAGATGCGTTTTGTGTTTCTCCGACATGATTGTTTCTGATCGCTGTCCCTCTATACCAGGGGTGTGCATGTGGGTCTTGGAACATTGGTCAATGTAACGGGGGAAGGATGGGGGAAAGGGGTGACGGTAAGACACCACCTAGTATACACCTATATCTGCTCCACTGAGGCCACCCAGATGGCCACAGCAACATGATTTGGTCCAAAATTTTGCACACCTGTTCTTTACCATAATGAACCACCGTTGGGGCACTGAGACAAGACTAACGTACCGACCGTTCACAGCCACTACATTTCTCCTGTGGGCTGACGTGCGAATAAGTGAACATAAGGCGCGTTTGATTTAGCAGCTCGAGACAGCTTAGCTGGCTCAGCCAGCGTTCAATTTTCCGGAAAAGTGATCTTAACGTCATCAAAACGTCACGACTTGAGCCGGTCAAAACCACCAGTCCTCCCAGGGTTGTCCAGTTCCGAGGTAGTACTTCCAGGTTGAGCCGTGTGACGTATTTTACGTCATATGTCGTCCAGAAAAGAAACTGGCTGAGCCAGTTGAGCTGACTCTTGCGGCTAAAGGGAACGCACCTTTGG
Organism: Holothuria scabra; assembly: GCA_037179385.1. Lineage (NCBI taxonomy): Eukaryota > Metazoa > Echinodermata > Holothuroidea > Aspidochirotida > Holothuriidae > Holothuria > Holothuria scabra. Next base: position 43,286,152 of record CM074183.1, read on the forward strand.
TTCAGTCAGTAACGTTCATAACCTGATGAAATATTGGCCAGCAGATATTCACATTATTCAACTCTTGTTGTTGTGGCCGGGGAGTTGCAGTTCCCGTTGTGGCGAAGACAAGGCAGCAGGAAAGTAAATAAATAGTACTCACCCGGACTGAATATTATTATACGAGGTTCACGATTTGGATTTGTGTTGTGAGGAAAGGGATGAACCTGAAATAGCCCCTTGAATGTTCTCGGAGATAAACATTATGTTTTTTTAGTGTATTTGTTGTGGTTGATGTGACGAAAGGGGGGGGGGGGCTGAGGCCGTAACCCCCCCCCCCCCCCCATGGATCCGCGCCTGATGTCTGAGAAAGATGTCTGCAAGAGAGAAATTCTTGGATTATTTAAACACTTCGCTTTGTTCCAATTCGACTCAATAAATTACTTAACGTTATACAGTGGGAAAAATATAGAAAGTCTTCTCGGAATACCAGCAGGAGTACAACATTTCGAATTGGGGATTTCGCCCATGCTTTCTTGACCTGTGCCATTGACTATGCGAGTAGGAACAAATCACGTTGAAACAAAAATATGAGGCCTTGTATTTATTGAGAAATAATTCAACTCAAGAATATCTCACAACCAATTACAGTCTTATTGCCAGAAAGTGATACTGCAATCAATTTCAATTGTTAATTTATGATTCAAGATAATCGAAAAACCAAATATTGTCTTTTAGTCAGACGAATACTTTTAAAACCCTCTCCAATGAAACTGGCAAATATAACATCAGTTTCTTTACAAATGGTTGTCAAGGGTGGACTTATACGGTGGCATCTTTTTCAGCTTACGTGGAAAATAGTTTTAAGGATAAGAATTTCTCCAATAGATTTATTATTGCCGCAATGTAATCATGCAGATAGCGGAAGGTTACCTGAACAGTTGGTGTAAGTTTCAAAGATATTGAAAACATAGATTTTGATCTTAAAATGGCGTTGTGGCCAGTGGCCTAGCCCCCAGATTTTTTGCGCCCTGCTAAAGTAATTGAAAAAAACCAGAAAGCCAAAAGGCTTAGTGATTCCTTGCCATCAAATACCTTACCTGCTTTCAAATTGACAGTGCTTGATAGATTTTTCTTTACATTTTAGGCACAGAATTTTCGCAATTTTACCCCTGGTGACCTCAAATGACCTTTGACCTCTACCAAAAACAATAGGCTTCTTTCTCTCAACATGACAAATCTATATACCAAATATGAAAAGTATCTGTTACTCTTATCTGGAGATATTGTGTTTACAAGCCATTTTCGAAGTTTTGGCAATTTTACCGCTGATGACCTCAAATGACCTTTGACCTCTACCAAAAGCAAGAGGGTTTCTTTCTCTCAACATGAAAAATCTATACACCAAGTATGAAAGTTGTCGGGCAATCCTATCTGAAGATATCGCGTTTACAAGCCATTTTCGGCGTTTTCGCAATTTTACGGCTGGTGACCTCAAATGACAATAGGGGTCTTCTTCTCAACATGAAAAATCTATACACCAAGTATGAAAGTTGTCGGGCAATCCTATCTGAAGATATCATGTTTAAAAGCCATTTTCGGGATTTTCCCAATTTTACCGCTGGTGACCTCAAATGAACTTTGAATTCTACCAAAAGCAATAGGCTTCTTTCTCTCGACATGACAAATCTATATACCAAATATGAAGAGTATCTGTCACTCCTTTTTGAAGATATCGTGTTTACAAGCCATTTTCAGTGTTTAGGCAATTTTACCGCTGATGACCTCAAATGACCTTCGACCTCTACCAAAAACAATAGGGTTCTTCCTCTCAACATGACAAATCTATATACCAAGTATGAAAGTTGTCGGGCAATCCTATCTGAAGATATCGCGTTTACAAGCCATTTTCGGCGTTTTCGCAATTTTACGGCTGGTGACCTCAAATGACAATAGGGGTCTTCTTCCCAACATGACGAATCTATACACCAAGTATGAAAAGTGTCGGTCACTCCTATCTTAAGATATTGTGTTTACAAGCCATTTTCGAAGTTTTCGCAATTTCACTGCTATTGACCTCAAATGACCTTTGACCTCTACCAAAAACAATAGGCTTCTCTCTCTCAACATTAAAAATCTATATACCTAATATGAAGAGTGTTGGTCTCTCCTAACTGAAGATATCATGTTTACAAGCCATTTTCATTGTTTTCGCAATTTTACTGCTGGTGACCTCAAATGGCCTTTGACCTCTACCAAAAACAATAGGGTTCTTCCTCTCAACATGACAAATCTATATACCAAGTATGAAAAGTATCGGTCACTCCTATCTGAAGATATCGTGTTTACAAGCAAGTGTCACAAACACACACACACATACACACACACACACACACACACAATCGTACACTGGATACCACTCTTACACGACCATTCCTTTACTTTATCATACGCAAAATATGCCGTAAGCAGGTAAAGGTTAATTCTTCCCTTCCATCCTTGACAAGTCCTTTTTTTACTTGTTGGCACTGACGTCCAGGGGATTTGAGAAATGTCCACAAGGTCCGGATTTCATGTGTTTCCAACATGATCCATACTTCTGCTTTGCGGTTCAATTATTTTGAGAGATTTATTCGTAGTATTTTAATTTTGACTATGTAGGTAATGTACCGATGAACAAATACTGCACCATTTTGCACATCGTTCTTTGGTAGAATGTATGTCTCTTGTAAAAATCTCTACAAAAACTAAAAATATTTTGATATTTTTAATGCTCCCCCAAAGGGAAAATCCGAAAACTTAGGCCTATAATCAGTTCAAAGTTTTGCCCAATATAGCACCATTTTGCTTCTAGGAAATCTAACGCAAAGAAAGTTTCTCAGAGGGGGACAAAACTACTTTTGGTTTTCCTGTTACAGGGTAAGATACTGCCTTAGGTAAGCTGAAATCCATTCAAATATTGCCGCATTTGTGGCTTTGTACATCCAGTTTAAAACACGTGGGAAGTGCCGTTTCCGGCCATCTGGAGGGGTTTTAAAGCCCAAAATTTTCTTGTACGCTCAGCGCCAACTGATGGTGGCGCTCCGCTTAGATTCACATATTGCCGCATTTGCGATCTACGTCCTTCTGAAGTTTACAATTTTTCTCAAGGGAAAGGGAGATACCGGTTCCCTTTAGTCTCATCCCCCAGGCCACAGATCAGAAGTGCCCAGTTTTGGGTCCCTAAAAAGTGTGTGTATTACCATTTTTCATAGACTGATTTTTTATTCTCATTATTTGAGAAGTCGCAGACATGAGATTCGTATTTCAAGGCTGGGTACATCCAGCTTAAAACACATGGGAAGTGCCGTTTCCGGCCATGTGGAGGGGTCTTAAAGCCCAAAATTTTCTTGTACGCTCCGCGCCAACTGATGGTGGCGCTCCGCTTAGATGGTCTTGCCGTGCCTGACCCTCGGAGGTACCAGGCCCCCCACTTGTTACCTAGCCCCCCCCCCCCCAAAAAAAATCCCATCCTGGCTACGCCACTGGTTGTGACTCCACATGGAGGCCGAAGCTTAGAAGCAGGACTGCTGATCAGTTTTCGGTCGTTTGAAAACCAATAGATGAATAAATGTCTTCCGGCAGACTGGGTAGTTAAGCACGGTTGATTTCTTTCTTTCTTCTTCTTCTATGCTCTCTGCTTGAAGCATTGAACATAAAAACAACGACTGGTATAATGTTTTTGGACTCACTGATTTGTCAGTTTCTATTGTATCATTAAACGATATATTTATACATACTGTCATGAAGTATGGTCCACCCTCCATGACCTTTAACAGTAACGCCATCTTGTTGACGAGCAACTCTCCCTTTTATCCTAGATTCCCGGGGCTCTCCCTGTTTCAGTCACGTGTTACCGGTGGACAAACCTCCTTACCGTAGTTCCACTTACACGCCGTATCCCATATTTTCATGGTGTGGCCAATTTGACCCTCTACGTCCTCCTCATTGGTCACTTAGATCATTCATTAATATTAATTTAATTCGGTGCGTAACAACTTTTGACCAATCAGGGGACCGCATGAAGACCCTTAGCGTTCCGATCTCCACGAGATTGAGAGCCATAGCTGCAAGTTCGGTTACTCGTGCAGCAGACACAGAAGGATAAGCATGTAGTCACTCAGTACATGATTGATTTCTTTTCTTTCTTTTTGAATTCTTTTTTTTTTTTTTTTGCCGGCCGTTGATTGAAGATGAGGTGAATAAAATCACCAATCATGTTGAAATAGAACTGAAATCTTGTCTCGTCCGTTTATTCATCTACCTCAACTCATATCGTCATACTCAGCAAGATCCCCTACCTACTCCTTCGTACTATGATTAGCCCTTTATCTGACAATACGATTGCATTTCTTAAGCGCAGAGAACTTGTTTTAAAATTGCATGCACCCCTGATCTCTCTTTAAAATGGAAATTTCGGTCCTCAATTTAAGGTGCGCAGAAAAAATGCATGTCAAATCAACACTTCCGCCACCAGTTTGAGCTTCCATGCTCGTAAAACAGAGTAGGCATCGGGGTTTGGAATCTATATTTGTAATATCTTTGAATTTTTACACTCCAATGCTTCATGTCAGTTGATTAAAGTGTGACTCAAGTCTAGAATTTCAAAAATGCATTTTAAGAGGTTTTGCAAAGTGGTTCTTATTTATTCACCTATAATTGCCACAGCTTGTTCCATTGCTGAGATAATGTGTGATTTTCATGTTGTACACCTCCCGTTAAGTGCTCTGTTTCTTTTTGAAATTAAAACATGTTTAAATGTCCTTGAATTCTTCTTGTTTTCCCTTTTAGTTGCTTAGCATGATTTACAACAATTGGAACAAGGTGGAGTTACCCACCCCACCCCCCGAAAAAAAAAAAAACACAAAAATGACGTCAGAAATTTTTGTGAAATCTACCGTTTTAAATTGAGTGTTAAAGCTTCAACATTTTACATCTGCGCAATCAGGAACGTCCTGTGAAGATGGGAGACTGTTGGAATTCTTTTTTCATACTTTAAAATATTTATTTTTGAATTTTTTTGACTTGAGGTGTGGTAACAAACGTTATGCAGTGAGCAGAAAATAGGTACCATGTTGCTAGCTATAGACGAAGTCAAGCGTTGGGATGACGTTCTGTCCTGAAAGAGGCGAATCACATTCTTTCATCAACATTATATGTGAAGAGGCATTGTACTGAAAGGTTACAAAAAAAGTCTTTCCCATGAAGTCAAATAAAAAGTAGGTTTTCTGTAAAGCTGTTTGATTTGTACGGTATACTTGTTGTCATTACTTCTAATAAATTTAAGAAAAAACGGTACGTGAGTAAATAGTATTATCTCTTGCTATTGTGTGTGAGTCAAACTTTTGTAAAGAGATGTTGCTCAAATACTATTCAAATGTGTTGAAAAAGTAATGTTAAAGTTGCTGTATCTTCTGTGTGATCAAATGTAGAAAATGGCAAATACTATTAAAAGTTTAAAAAATTCCGGCAGCAGCTCAGGCTGGAGCCGTAAGTTTTAAAAGGTCAGAGTTCCGGTGCACTGTTTTATTACCAAAACATCCCACTAATTTTCAAGCGACTGCACCAGTTTATTGGAAGCCTTGAAGCTTCAAATTGTTTTTTCGGTATGCGACCATTACGCTATTTCCAGGCTAAAGTATGTCTCATGAATTTTGCATTGCCGTGTGTACGATTGCAACTTTCAAGTGACCTACCAAACAGACGACCCATTTTTCTCTAAATTAGCTGACAAAAATACCTTTCGCTTTTATACCGTATTTAACAGAAGTACATCTCTTAACATGTTGAAGTAAATAGGTAACCTAATTGACCATAATGAATATATATCTAAAAACAAGTGACCTTTTCTACATTGCAATTTGCTGACGTATTTTCGAACACAAGAGAAATTTAAGTGCCATCCATTTGTGGTAACCATTATTGCTTGGAAACAAAGCAGCGTTTCCAGTACATGTTACTTAGTTCACATACAGTTGGTTTCATCTAGAGTACCATAAGTTAAATTGTGCCACATTTTTGGAGAGCTCTTAAAATAAAAAAAAAATTACAATGAAGCGTTTACATTTATAACAATGGCATCGCTATAAAAAATGAAAAAAAAAATGAGAATTAGAAATGAACTACATGAAGGTTTTTTACAACAGATCGTATTTTACATAATTCATCGAACGTTATTAAAAAAGAAACATGAAATATATTAAAAAGAAAAGTTGGCTTTCAGAACTTTGATGGAAAAGATTTCTTTCATTTTTGGTATTATTTTAACTTCAATTTTTAAAGTTTATTGTGTTATCGTTTTTAGATTATTAATGCTTGAAACTCTGTGCTTCTTTTGCGCTTTGTGAACCGAAGCAGTTACATTTTCATGGATTTGTCGCCTGCTTAGTTATGAAAACTGCAAAACATTTACATTTTGGATCAATTCGTTCATGGGTTTATTGTTCTAACTATGACAAGTTTTTGAAACCCTGGAAATTGAACACTTAGGTAGATATATTTGCAGAAATACAGTCTTTCATGATACCATCCCAATGATCCCAGTTACATGCTGTTAACAAATTAATTACTTATAAGATGTAGGACTTTAAAAGTGAAATCTACTGCCATTGTGCTCATTACTCAGCATAAGTGGGGAAAACAAGCTAAGGCGGTTAGTCAAAATTGCATGTTCGACTTAAGCCAGTTAGTTAGAGACATCTGCTGTAAGACCTCATCTAACTTTTTTCTTCTTAAAGGGCCAATCCTCTAACCCCAAACTGCAATTCCTATAAGGGGTAAACCGAAATTCTCAATTGGCTCATCTCTTTGATCGGCGGCTATTTCAAACAATGCAGAGTACCAAAGCTTATATTACACAGCATGAACTGTATTGAGAGAGTTTTGATTATACACATTGAACTTTTTTATACTCACCCTGAAGCAATAAACTGAGATTGTGTCTGGAGGAGGATGAATTTCAGACAATAGTGGGAGGGGCTTAAGTAAGAAGGTTAGGAGAAATGGTACTGTTTGGGTTGAGAGAATTGGACCTTTAAGATGTACCGTGCTCTGAATCTTTCAAAAGAGGTAAAATAGTACAGTACATCATTTTACGAAACTGGATTCATCCTTCGAGGACAGGAAAAACATCAAATTTTCTAAGTATGAAGTCACCGTTAATACCAAGTTTCATACCAAAGAAGTTTTTACTTAAATTGGCTAGATAAATTTCAAAAAATGTAGTAATACTTGGCCCCTCTGAATTTGTCTATATTGGGGGAGCATCTATTTAAATTGGTATTTCTAGAAATAAATAGAAATTAAGCTATTCACTTGCATAAGTCGAGAGAAGAGATGAAGAATCGCTGATAGTTCTGGTTTATTCACGGCTTTGCCTGGAATCGCAAATGAAATGCAGTCATATTCCAATCCCTTTGCTGTAAACAATTTAAAAAATTATCGGGTGTCAAGACGGAACTTATAATCCCATTCCACGACACGACGAAGGTTATACTGAATATTTTATTAATTAATAGATGGATTGATTTTACATAGTTTCATACAATTCGAAATTTATTTAGGTTTTACGATTATTCTTTGAGAAAAAGCATCTTGGGAATAAAATATTGCCTTTTTAGATGTGTGCATCATCCCAAGTTGAGATTTAAGGCTGGGTTGTCAATATTATTTGCTTGTAATCAGTGTGTAGAAAGCGAAACAATAATGGTTTGCTCTAACCGAAAAAGCCTTTATTTCTTTTTTTTTCCATCTCATTTATTGATCATTCGATTCTCACATTAACAAAAGTTGTCATTTCTTAGCCGATATTTTACATTAATACGTAATTACATTTCAAATAAACATGTGATTTTGGTCGTCCTACAGATTCATTCTTTCAACCATGTGAATACGGAAAATAGGCTCCTTAAGTTTGGATATAGCATTGTGATGAAAAACATTCTTTCAGCTGTAGGGAACGTAGCTCATTATTGTGTTTTTGAAGGATGAAATTTTCTACATCTAGGGCGAACTGAAACTTACACAAGAAGTTTGTTACAGCTAAGGTTTGATTGTTCACTTTACAGTTAAAAATAAAGCATTTGGCATAAAGTAGGAAGAAATTAACAGGATGTTTAATATCATCAACGAAACCAAATCTAATAAGTTCTAAACTGAGGTCAAAAGGAATCCTGAGACATAGATTAAAAATATCCTTCCAAAACTTATTTATAATAGGACAAAACCAAAACAAATGATCCAACGTTTCATCTTCTGCGTAACAGAAGGAACAAAGAGGTGAATCCCAACTTTTGATTCTGAATAAGAAAGAGTTGGTTCTCAAGATTCTATGTATGAAACGGTACTGAAAATATTGAATTTTACAGTCCCTTACAGCAACAAAGGGGAGGGTGAAAATTTCAGACCAGCGGTAGTCGTTGGTGCTGTCATAGTCCCATCTTGAAATGGCTGTTGGTTGAAGCGCTTTATTTTGAATAAAATAATTATAAGTGACTTTTGTACAGCGCGATGAGGTGGTAAAATGAGAAAGCCTTTTAATATTTTCGTTAGGATCATTTGCTGGTCTTAAGTCCGTTTTCCAATTATTGGGATGGCTGAAATTTTGCCATAGTAAAATGTAAAGGGAAAGTTACTGTTAATATCAAACTTAGAAGTGAAGGAAGTATAGTCTTTCGGGTTACCGTTATCGTCAAAAAAATCCCTGATAAAATGAACATTCTTCAACCTGAGAATAGTCGAATAAATAATATCATTGTCAATCTTGATAAACGAGTTATTAAGAACAGACTGGTGTGAGAACACATTTCTTTCTGGAGAACGAAAGTTATAGTCTGCCCATGCATTGATAACTTCTTGAATAAATATATTAGAAACCTTTACATCATCTTTGGAGAAGTTGCATTCAAAAATAAATCTACCCCCATACCCCCTTAGCACCTGGTCAAATAAGATTTTCCAAGAACCAGAACTTTCATTAAGATAAAATTTTACCCATTTACATTTTAGGCTTTTACAGAATGAATCTAAATCGACCATATTCAGTCCTCCATTACATTTGTTATTAATAAGTACGGATCGTTTGATTTTGTCGGGCTTATTTGACCAAATGAATGCATAAAAGAGACCATCCAAATCACGGAAAAAAGAGGTGGGGGGCTGGGTAGAACGGTAAGGGGGTACACCAACTGTGACATAGCGAAGGTTTTAATAATATAAATTTTACCAATTGGGGTGAGATCTCTCGAGGACCAGAGGATCAACAAACTTTTTATACGAGAGAGCTTTGGAAGATAGTTAAGCTTCAAAAAATCCTCGTCATGGTGTGTGAAAGTAATACCTAAATAGGTGATTGGCTCACCTCTGAAGGTGAACTGGTAGTCTCGGAAATGGGGAGGAGGATTTGAAAAAAGAGGGCCTAACGGGAATATATGAGATTTTTTCCAAATTCACTTTTAGCCCAGAGATACTGGAAAAGTTATTTAAGGTTTCGATAACGTTCACTATAGTGTGGTGAGATCCATCTGTAATAATAACAGTGTCGTCGGAATAGTTACAAATCTTAAAGGGATGGTTCTGAATAAAAATTCCATAAATATTATCGTTCATTGTTATTAGTGCATTCAAAATCTCGGTACAGGTAATAAATAGATATGGACTTAGTGGGCACCCTTGACGAACACCCCTAGAAACTCTGAAGTAACTTGTTGAGAAACCATTATTAAGCACACATGATGAAACATTACTGTACATAGTTTTTATCCATGCTCTGAAATCAGGTCCAAAATTTAAGAATGACATCGTGTTATTTATAAATTCCCCGTCCAAGCGATCGAAGGCTTTCTCATAGTCAAGGAAAATCAAAGCACCTGGGAGGGAGTGGTTATCACAATGATTAATAAGGTCAAGTATCAGGCGGATATTTTCCCCGATGTATCGACCCTTCAAAAAACCTGTTTGTTCAGGGCCAATAAAATCAGTAAGTACCCTTTTCATTCGTGTGGCAATGCATTTGGCAGCTATTTTATAATCTGCATTCAATAAAGCAATTGGGCGCCAGTTTTTCAAATGCCGGTGGTCTTTTGAAGGCTTAGGAATGAGGGTAATGCAGGCTCTTCCTTGCTCGTCTGAAATGTAGCCCCGACTGAAAGCATAGTTGAAAGAGTCAACTACGAGCTTTCCGATTTTGTCCCAAAAGGTTTTGTAAAACTCGACAGGAATTCCATCAGAGCCTGGAGATTTATTGGGAGACATGGAATTTAACGCATGATAACACTCCTCGGGGGTGAGCGTGCCTTCACAACTCAACTGCTAGTCATTAGAAAGCCTCTTCTCTATTCTACAATTATTATAAAAAATTTTTGAAGAAACATTAATGTCTTTTGTATAAAGATTCTTGTAAAAGTTTTGGATTTCTTCCATTACTTTATCGTGGGAAATCAAGAGCATGTCATTTACATACAATTCGTTAATTACGTTATATGATTTATTTCTTTTCTCTAAGTTAAGAAAATACTTGGAGTTCTTTTCGCCCTCCTCAGACCAGCGTGCCTTGGACCTTATCTTATTTTTATACCCTTAAGTTTAAAATCATAAAGGATTTCCAGAGCAGCTTTAGCTTTAGTTTAATTCTCGTAGAACCTGAAGACGAATTAGCGTTTAATTGTTTTAAAAGCGATATGGAGTTTATTAAAGTGCGTTCAGATAATTTACGTTTTGATGAAAAAGACCTTGAATAAGATACGGAGGCAGACCTAAGTTTAGGCTTACACGCCCCCCACAAAAGACTGAGGTTTTCCCCCTACAACTAGTCAGGGTTTCTGAAATGGTTTCGTTCACGAGATCAGTATAAACTTGGTCGTGTAAAAGTGATGTATTCCACTTCCATTTGCCCCTGCCTCTTGTTTGCTCACTTGTAAGGTCAGACTAACGCTTGAATGGTCTGAAACGAACATAGAAGTGATTGTTGTATCTAAAATTGAATTCTTAAGATGATTAGAGACCAGAAAGAAGTCTAGTCTGCAGTGAATAGTGCTATCACTGTTGGATTGCCAAGAATAAGATTTGCTCTTTGGGTTTCGTTCCCGCCATACATCAATTAATTCAAATTTTTGTGACAGATCCAACATTTTAGCCCGAGCCCTAAAGTTTGTGCGTGGGAGGCCGCCTGTTTTATCTAAATCTAGGTTCCAAACAAAATTAAAGTCTCCAATGATAGCATTCCAGTCGTGACACTCGATGAAGTTGCCTATTGTACTGAAGGGATCTTCTCTGTCTATGTTATAGCCGTAGACATTGATAAGTTCCAAGTCTAAGTCATGGAAACTGACACTTAAAATGATATAACGCCCTCGTCATCTTCAATTACATCATTTAAAGTGAAAGTAACAGAGGGCTTAATTAGAATGGCAACCCCTTTGCTGGAGCAGCTTCCGCTAGAATAAAAGACTTTCCCGCCCCATTTATTTGACCATAATTTGTAGTCTGATAATACAGAATGGGTTTCCTGCAGTAGGATAAAATCATAGTTGTGCCTATGGAAAAAGGCGAATAATTTTCGCCTCTTCTTTGTGTCTCTGAGTCCCCTGACATTAAGCGAACAAAATTTATACGAAGCCATTGTAGGTGGTATTCTTAAATATGATATTCCTAATTAACATGGATTGTAAGATATTGAGATGGAGTAGCAAATAAGAATAAAAGGGGTAATCTGCCCCAAAACAAACAAAAGCGTTTCTCAAAACAAACTTTTATTTCCGATGGAACTAACATGATCTTTTCCATAGATCCAAACGAGTGTGAAGAGTAAAAGTTCATATGAGATGCGGAAAAGTTGACTCCTACCATAAAGGTTGATGCAAATCACAGATACTCATTGAAAAGATAACTTTAATGTGCGTTGCCATGAATTAAATGCTGGGTTGGTGCAATATACAACACTCATTGGTAACGTTCAACTGCTCAATGGACTATCTTCTGTCTGGAACCATCTTCCTTTACTAGGATAATACATGCAGGAACAGTCCACGGGATGTATGCATGGTGTACATCTGACCTCCCTCTTATTTCTGGGAGCTCCTGGCGGAGGGTCTTACGTCTTTCTCTGACAGACATACTGACATCATCTGTGATGAAAATTAGCTTACCTTTGAATGAGTTTCCCTTTAGAGTAGAGGGGGCTGCTCTGAGAATCTTTTCTCTGTCAGTATATCTCAGAAATCTTGCATGTATGGGACGGGGTTTTTCTGTATTGGAGGGAGTAGTGGGGGTTCTGTGGGCTCGTTCAATTTCAATAGTGTCGGCTGGGAAACCCATTAATGAATTCAGTATATCAGTTTTAATAAATTCATGACATGGCTTACCATTCCCGCTTTCTTCCGGAATGCCATGAAAAATCAGATTGTTTGTACGAGATCTGTTATCTAGATCTTCAAGTATCCTCTGCAGTTTATCCACACATGACGTTAACTTTCCAGACAAGGGCATTGACTTCTCTTTTTTGAGTTCTTGTCTCCACATTCTGTTTCACTCTCTCAACCTCGTTTTCCATAAATTTAACTGTTTCAGCCATATCTGTGACTGCTGCTCTCATAGATTTAATTTCTGATTCCATTTTGTTCAATTTGTTGCTTAGTTCTGACATTTGTGCTGGTAGAGGCTGCAAATGGCGGAGTTGTTCCATTATTAGATCTAGCTTGGCCCCAACTGTAGCACCAGTACTTTGCTGCGTATTAACTGTTCTCTCAGGCGTGTCGTTCTTGTCTGCTAAAGCATCGGCTTGATGCCTTGTTCTTAGCTTGTAGTCGGACATTATTTTCCAAAATATCACTCAAATTTCGGTTCCAAATTATTTCATGAAAGGCGTTAAGGTTCCGGCAGATCTTAAGAATTCTGTTTACCGGTTTACAAGGATAGTTGGCAGCTTCAAAATGGCAAATTCCATATAGAATTCAGGAGCAACTATTCACACGTGTCTTACATCTCCCTCGCCATCTTGTCCTCCGCCTTTATTTCTATAACTACAGGTAATTAGTTAATTAGATGGTGTTTTACGACTCAAATTCTAACCCATTGGTTCAGTGGCGTAGGAAGGGAATTCTGTCAGAGGGGTCAAGAATGGCATGTAGGGGCGCTTCAAAGTTTGTAGGGCAAGAATATTTGGTCGAGGGACGAAAAATAGGCTGTAGGGGCGCTTTTATGTAGGTAGATACATAAGCTTCAATATGGTAAAAAAGTAAAAAGGGCGCTGACAGGAAATTTGAGTCCGTCAAGGGGGGCAACCGCCCCCTCTGACTATGTGGTAGCTCCGTCACTGCATTGGTTTAAGTTGGGTTTGGTTTAAGACCACGAACTTTTGTACCAGTAGTAAATCACTGGCTCGTTTTCCCTTCTCCGTTTGTTATCCTGAGTTAATACCAAGCTTAATGGCAGTAGGTTCCTCAGACAGTGAAACAAAATCAGCATGGCTTGCTTGTTTTTCAACTTTTTTGCATAATTGCATCTTAACTAATACGTCATGTCCGTATAATTGCCTGAAGGTCAAATGAAAAAAAAAACCTTGAAATTCAATATTCTTTGCCATGCAGTATAAAGCGCAAGTAACAAATCATCGAACAGAATGAATGGCACGAAATTGCATCAAACAAAACAAAGGTATTGGAATCGCAAAGCTCGTACTAGCTGCCTATATATTGAAAAAGCTTGATTCATCATAACCAGAAGATGTCATGTTACAAATCAGCAACGATTTCAATGGCATTGCAAGAAGTCTGAGTTGAACACTGTGGGAAACATCAGGTAAGATATTTTTTGCATTCGTTTGTAAGAAACTAAAGGTTGACGTTTGTTTTGAAATTGGATTGTGATTAACATTTCAAGAAAAGCCTGCCGCGATGGCATTGCTTAATAGGCTACCATATCCATCTAGTAAGTTACGAAGCGTTATACAGCGTCCCCGTAGGAAAATTTACCATGGTATTACCATGGTAATACCATAAATATCATGGTAATGCCATGAAAAATTTTCCCAAGGGTCCGGCTATCGATAATGTATACTTATGATCTGAAAGTAGTTTTTAATATTTTTACTATTTGGTTCTTCAGCTATGAGAATTCTGGGAATGTTTTCAAGGCTGACTATTACATTAATATTATTTATTATGTGCTTAATAAATGGAAATATTTAATTCAGGGGGACGGGGACAGTGTTTCTATAACGGGACATCATAACAAATCCCCCGAATATTGAGACAGGAGGAAAATGTATGTATAGAAGGTTCACATTTTTGTTTTTACGCTGGGTTATATATTTTGCGATTGAAGTATCATATAGTCATTCAATTTCTGCAACATTTTGCTGTAAAAGTACAAAGAGAAAATGGGCGCCGCGAGGTCTGTTTTGTCTGTCTCAAGTTACATTTGGTTTAAACTGTTTCAAACGACTTGCATGTGGGAAAATCGTAATTTACCCCCCCCCCCCCCCCAAAAAAAAAAAAAATGAGCAGACCTAAAAATACCGTCACCTTTTTTCGCTTTTTTCGTTCAGAACAGTTTTTCTGAAGCTTCGGAAATGCTAGAACACAAGAGCTTCCGGGGCTTCGCCCCTGGAACCCCACCAGGGGCCCTTTGGGGCTTCGAGGTGCCCGCCACGTGTGCACAGTTTAATACTCATGGGCAAATCATAAGCATTTTCGCCCCCACTCTCAAACAGAGATTTGCGCCACTGACACATATTATTAATCTGTGTGGGCGTTATTCTATCTGTTAATCTGTGTGGGCGATTCTATCAAAAGACCTTACTATTCCGATAAAAGTTTTCTTTTTGCTGATGTGTGTAAGGTCTCCACTCAGCCTACAAAACACCATTTGTGTAATAAAAATTATTAAATGTCTTACAATGATAGGTTCATGGTAGTGGAAGAGGATTAATATCCGGAGATCTGTTGTCTTGGTTGATCACCCTAATTATTTGTTTGGTTGGAAGAAAGCAAAATTCCTAATTGCTGAATGTGTTTGTCGTCAGATTGAGTAGCTCACATGGTTATTTTGTGAGAAATGCAATCGGGTATGCATCTGCAAAAGAAACAGCTAGAAAGAGATTTGGGAGGAACTAGGAATAAGTTATGGTTACTTGGGATAAGAGCTGGAAACGTTATTGTATTCCCTAAACAAGTACCAAATGTTTGCAACACTTCTTTTTATTTGGGATTCCGGGGGATAGAGGCTGTGAACTTTTTTATTTTCTAAACATGAACCAAATATTTTCTATATTTTTTCATCAAGCAAAATCTCGAAATCTTCTACGATCTTCACCCGTCCAAACTCTACACTTTTGTACTTTCTAACCGAAAGCCGTCGCTTCTCATGGCGGAGATTTGAATTGCTGGATCCCTGACGGAGAAGAACTTGACCCCCAAATAGTGCTTATCCTTTCACGAAGCATTTGCTGTGTCTGCCAGGTGATCTTACCGTATTCCAAATTTATTCTAGCAACATGTCGGTACTCTCACAATACCGAAAGTCCTCACAATCGAAGTTGCGTCATGGAGCTAATGTTGGAGCTAATGTGTTTAGGATTTAATTTTTTTCTAAAACTTGATGCCCCCCATTTTGTGAACACGTTTAGATGTTAAAAGTACGTGTCTATTTCCTATACGTTTCGCTTTTAAACATATTTAATCAGTATTGTACATTTTTTGTTTAATAGGTAACATGTTTAGGGTCCATTACCTTTAGTCTTTATATTTCCTTGTTTATCTGTATCGTGGATGGTTGTACACTGAATTTTATCTTGATTCCCTTAATGTCATTCAAGATGAGCTTTTGAAATTCATGTAGACAATAAATGAAGACGATTTAATGCTGATGAACCTCATTAATGGCTGCCTACAGTCATTAATAAAAGCGCTGATCGGATTCGTCTATAGCATTGCCTACACCACTGTGTCTTTACTTGGCATTTCGTATGCCATAACAATCACAGTCATTTTAAACGTGTATGTGATAATGCATTGACGCAATGCTGCAGATCGAGATGACATTGCGTCAAAACGATATAAAATAAACAACAATTAAAGGGAAATATTGCGTTTAAAATGTTCCACAATCGCATAAAAAGCAAAGGGCTCTAGTAATCTTCAAACCATTCGGTCTAAACAATACACCCCAGGAATGGCTTCATCTCTTAAAAAGCATCTTTTGAAATATTGAAAGTTTGGGTGAACAAATTATTCTTTAGCAACAAACAAATGAATTTCTATCTGAGTGAAACTTATTTCTTAAAAAGAAGGCTACAATACTGTCTCATTTGTAATTGTTTATCACTCTTTGCAAATAAATATTGGTTTTAAAAGGATGAAATTTCCTTGTCAAACGGCAGACGCAATAAATTGTTGTAAAACTTCTTTCGAATGTTATCAATGAAAAACGGTTTAGCACAAAATAATTCTCTGTACACACGTTGTGTAACAGATAAATGAGTTATAGTTGCTCAACGCTAATCTCTAAATGTGCGTATTTGAGCACGTGCCTTTAAGAAAATTGATGAAATATAGGCCTATTTCAAAGAATATCAAACGTTTCATCATTATTTAAAAGGAAAATAAAAATTAGGACCTTTGAATAACGCTTTAATCAACCCGTGAGCTTGAACAAAAGTTAAATCAACCAGTTAGTTAAAGGTCAAGTACGTCATTTATTCTCTATTCAAAACATATATTGTTCTCGCAATTCTTGCAACCCGTGCATTTAAACACGGTGGAAATGATACGATTCAAATACAACTGATCAAATCAAATATGTAATGGCTTTGTATGTAAATTCCATCTACAGGAGTGAACGACCAACAAAGAAAGCCGATAAAACGTAGTAAAAATTGAAAATTGTCATCATTGCAAACTAAAAACCGATGATGAAGATATATTTGAAACACTAATCTGACATTTTACTCTTTCAGATGAATGAAGCTCTAACCCACGTCATCTGCTTGTGAGATTTGAAAGCAATTTTCATATAGGAATAATAATTACCTATTCCAAATATTCGTAATATCATTTTAATGATTTGTTGAAGGTTGTTGCGCCCAAAATCTGATCCAGGAAATTACTTAAATCGTTTGTTGTACATCTAAGTTTATATCAAATATATAGTTGGACCAACACAGTATTACGTCAGACTGTCAGAGTTGAAACTAAGGGTAAAGTAATATATGAGATTGCTTTTACGGGTTTTAAAATTTCATTTTTCTCCACTATTACCAACTGAGATCACAATCAACGCAAACACATTTTGAAATAAAAAGGGCTTATCTCCCAGGCACCGTTTATGTATCAAAGCGTTGTAATGGAGGCGCAAGAATGTCAAAATGGGAGGGGGGGGGGGCTAACTGATAGCACAGGAAAATATCAGGGCAGATATTTTCGGGCGCTCCGCGGAAACGAGCCCAAACGTTCCTGCGGGTGAACTTCAGTGAACGAAGCCCTCGGAAGCTCTGATGTTTTAGCATATCTCTGGATTAAAATTCAGTCACATTGGAGCTATATTAATTTTTCAAAACCGACCTAACTTGGTGGGAGGGGCAAGTAGGGGGAAAGGATAAAATATGAGGGCAAATTTCTTCCTTGCCCTTCCCCCTCGGTAGCGACTCCACTTGGGAATTGGTAGTAACTTTTAGTAAATGTGGAAAATGGATATGTTTCTTGGTTCAAACAAAACATCAGAAAATCTATGTTGATTTTTTCGAGGAACACAGTTGCAGTTAGATGCATAAGAGAGTAGTAAAGGTGTCATTACAAAATGCACTCAGACATTTTAAAGTCGGTTAAAGGGATTTTTGTAACTTAACTTGTTTTTAAACACACTTAAAAATCGAAATTCTCTACTGTTTGTTACCCTCTTCAAATCACACCAAATCAAGAGTCTTATATGGTTTGAATAAGAAGCTAATTATTACTATCTATAATTTGTGACCAGTCAGAATGTGGACCTATTATCATTATCTCCATGGTCAGACAAAGGGTAACTTTACTTTCAGCTTCGAGTAGTTCAAATCGAAATGAAGTTTCCAAAACGTTCGTCTTCAGGCATTAACAAAAAATGTGGAACTATATTTGTCCCAGATAATGTCGGGTTTGTTCTTCCACCATTCAGCTCTTCCCAGGAACTGCTGTTCCCCTTATGATTATTCTACAATAATATCAATACGAGAATTACTCACAGCATTAAGCGTGTTGACACAATGAAGTATGCTGTGGTAGGTAATTACCGGGTCGTGAATTACCATGCAACCATATGAGAAACGTTTTTAAATCTCGAAAATTCGATTTTAAACCTCTTTTCACCATTTACACGGGTCTTGATTTGCTTTACCATATGCATGGAATCTCAGCCAATTTACTAGTTCCCTAGTCTTTAATTGGAGCATGCGGTCGTTGCAGAGAAATTGTCTCTTTTAAACTACTGTTTAATCACACCAAATGAATTGTTACTTAACCCATTATGATCGATAATTGGCATGGTTTAAAAACTCGTTAAAATCCTGAAACGATAATTAAAATGCCTCAGTGCGTCTATTAGAAACAAATTTAAGATTCATTCTATCAGTTTTCATTGTTTATCTTATTGTCTGGTTACTACAAGAGATTAAGGAACGTGACATGTATTGATTCTACTACATTTTTGTTGTAAATGTTGGCCTAAATGTAATAATGTCTTGGCATCAGAAATGTTATCATTTTGTGATTGTTTTCAACCGCAAATTCAGTGATTTTCATGTAGAATTAACTAAATATTCTCAGTATGGTTAAATTTTCATGCAAAGCGGACATGTATTTCTGGAGATATCAGCAAATAAAGTAGATTAGTGTTTCAAAGTGATATTGAGGGCAGCAGAGGTTGTATCCTTCCTCGCACTGAGAAGGAGTGATTTCTTTTCCTTTGTTTTTTTTTTTTCTTCTTCTTCTTCTTCTTCTTTTTTTTTTTTTTGGCAGATTGTTGTGTTGACCTTTACGTTAATAGGTTTAGGACCTCCCATTGAGATCTCAAAGTTTGACTTCTCGTGCCACTTATGCAATCACATTACAGGACTGTTGAGGAGAAAATAGTATAGTTGTGTTTTACGTAAAATTTATCATTTATATTCACTATTAAAAACGTGTTTTGCAGTGAAACACTTATTTTGTCCCTCTTTGTAAACACGTTTAAACTCTTAACATGTTTAGCTATTGAACACTAAATGTGTAGCAATTGCACGTGTTTAACAGGAGATGTTTAGGAGGTATGCACTTGTGCTTAGCATCTAAACATGTCTACAAAGGAGGGGGCGAAAGGTATTTAGAATAGCGTTTAATTCCTAAACATCATTTTTAGGTTGTGAGAATGTTTTATTTCCTATCTGGCAACGTCACTAATCATAAAAAAGATATTGCAGCTTTATGTTGACATTATCTTATATTTTAGATGACGAACATCAATTGCCTTTTTCCTTTTCTCTTTTCTTCTTATGTGTCGGTACCGAGAACTTCTGGATGCAGTGATACCTCAATCACCATTTGAATATGGAAGTATTAAATTTAATTTACGTTCTCCAGTCACGTGGATCAAGTGTTTTTATTTATTTATTATTTCGCTTTCTCTTCTTCAGGCGCTCAGTCAAAATGCAGTCGTCAACACATGCCTTATTAGGTTTTGAAACCACAAACGAGGAGAGTTTTATTAATGTGACGGACCAACCGCGTGATGCATTGGGTTTTCCAGTTTTTCCATCAGGATGGCTGAACGTACACCGTTTATTAGAAATAAGAATGATACTCTGTGGAATTGGCTTCGTAACTAACGGCATTGTTTTCCTCTTGCAATTGAAACTGAAGACTTTTAAGAAGACCCAGTTTGTTTTTGCTTTTGCTTTGACTGCGACAGACGCAATTGTCTGCCCGGCAACATTCATGCAAACCTATTACTATCGCAGTACCACTCTTCAGGTGCCACTTATATATCATGCAATTAATTTTGGAACGTCCTTAATGTCCCACTTTGTCATTATAGCAGTGGCATTTGACAGATACCTAGCTTTGTGTGCTTTCCCCTTAAAGTACAAATTGGTTGTGAATGTTAAAAGATACACCTTAGTGATTGTAATTATGTGTGTAATTTGTGTTTTGTATGGTTACTACTTCAGTTGGTACTTTTCCCTTGACCACCCTTCTATTGGGTTACGCACCTTCATTGTGTCGACCAGTCTAGTCAGCATTACAATAATAATTTACATTTTTGTGTTTTTTTCTTTTATAAGATCTCATTCTAAGCTCTCCCTACCAAAGGCCATGAAAAACGTTCGAATTCGTCAAACAAAACGTTTGTTGCTCGCCTTCGGTCTTATACTCAGTACAAATATAGTCTGCAATTTGCCTCAATCTTTTTTTGGTCTTTACATATTTTTCCAACCAGTTGGTCAGGGGTATCAAATATATCAACATATTATTATTTCCAATTGGTTATATAATTTGCAAACCTTTAATTTTACACTCAACCCTATAATTTATTGGTGGCAAGTATTGTTGAGGGATTTTTCACCGTCTTGGTTTGGCAGTAGTAGAAGGCTAAAACCAAATTCTTCCTTACCTATGCAGGAAGTTTCAACTGTAACGTCCAAGGATAGCTTTACAAATCCTACTTACCAGCACAGTAGATCAGACTAAAAATGACTTTATACTTTGAAATTAAAAGACTGAACTTAAAGTCACTCTCTGATAGAGTGAGAAAAATGTAACTTGACTCCATTAGTCATTGCAGTGGTATTGAAGTTCATTCTACGGAGAGTTAAATTGCGTTATTTCACGAGTTCTTGCAACAACCCCTCTTTTCAAAGACTGACGTCTGTAAGGAGTTACATCAAAAGTGAAACGTTTCTCTTTTGGAGGGATTTTGACTCTTCTCGGACTGAGTTTCACTGTTCTTGGAGTAAATCAGCACTCTAATCGAGCGGAATGCACACTTTGTACTCTTTTAGCGAGTGATTAAGTTCACTTTTTTATTTTATAGTGATGAATAAATATATGGGGGTAGTGTTAGCTCGATGGTTGAGCGTACTTCGTCGCACACTTGAAATTCCAGGATCACAGCACGGTGGTTACTCATTGTCAGCTTTAGGAAAATGTTTGAACCAGGAAGTCGTTCCCTTTGCTGGGTTCGGATTTGGAAATATGACTTGGACTACAACCCCGCCTCACCCCGTCGGACAGGGACGTTACAAAATCTCGTCTATGGCATTTCCGGCATTGGAATGAAATTCAGAGGTTGATTCATAAAAATATTGCACCATCGTTTCATGATGCTGGTGGGAAAAATTTACAGCATCAAATACGGAAAAATTGTATAAGAAACAGCAAAAATGTCATGTATAATATTTATGTGTTTAAGGAGACTGGGCAAAAGTACCTATAGGTGCCATACGTTAATGCATATATGCCTATAGTATAACATGTGAACAGGGACTGTGCCAGGGTATTTTGATAAGGGGAAAAGGATAAGTTGAGTGCTCCTTTCCTTTTCCCCCTTTTTTCTCCTTTTTAATATAGAGGCTTTGCAATTACGTCACGGAACGGCCATGCTGGAGGACATTCATGCCAAATACACGTAGTTTTGCCCCGAACGCACTGCACAGTGTGCACTGTGATATGCACGGTATGTACAAATTCAACGAGCAAGCGCGTCCCGTACGGTTTACTGCGTAGTTACATGTACTCCAACATGGCCGCCGTAGAGTATTATGACGTCATGTGAAAAGCCTCTATTGTATATATATATTGTATATACTTATTTCGACATTATGTACATTCTCATGAGACAATAGTTTTATTTATTTTTGTGAGGGACGTCTTAAAAAAGCTCAAAGCTTGAAAAGCAGACTTTCTTGTTTAAAGTTCCATAAGGGTACAAAGAAAATAGACAGACAGAACGGTTACTTACAAAGGATAGAGAGAAAAGAAAGATGATTTAAAGAAGATGAAGGAGAAAAATAGTTAAATATTTAATTCAATTTTTCAAAGCATTTGACGCCATCACAAAAATTTAATCAAAAACTGTGTTAAGCAGATAATCCTTAAAACACTTTGAAAATTTACGGGTTGATGAGATAGATTTAACGTGCGTGGGAGACCATTCCAAAGAGTATTACTAGTGAATATAAGAGACTTGGTGTAACTTAAGGATTTTGCTTTGGGAACATGAATTAAAGTATGGCTTCTCGTCGGGTAGGGGTAAAAATAAAATGAAAACAAAAGAAGGTGCGAAACATGTCGTGGAGCAACTTACTTGAAGCCTAAATGAAACTACCAAACTGATACTTAAAATTGTCATAAATTGTGAGAATCTGTAGCCTATCGGAGAAAGGGGTGAGGTATGGGCCAAGAAATTGGAATTGGTAGTAATACGAACTGCTCCCTTTGCGGCATGATATACAACTCATTAATGCATTTGAAGGGACTTTCCCCCATTCGATATTACAATATGAGAGTTGAGAGTAAATAAGGGAATAGCACAAATTAATAAGGATTCATATAGGAACAATATTTATTATTTTGTATATAATACCAACACCTTCACTTCCTCTTCCACAAATTGCACAACAAGCATTTTACAACTATTTGAGAATATAGGGGGCAGTCGCCCTCTGTCACCCTCAGTGCATGTCGTCACCCTGCATATGAAAAAGCCCTAGCTTACGATGATCATGATCTGAAATGATAGGCTGAAATGAATGACAATATTACACCAATAGGTGAACAATAAACATAAATACATCATAAGTATACATATTAAATACAACTGGTACTTTAAGCAAATAAGCAAATAATCGATATTTGATTTTTTGTAGTACATAAGATTCTGGACATAAGATTCTGTAGCACATAAGATGTTATGGTGCAGTTTTATTTCTTGGAAAAGGATATAAAATGATGCACCGTGCACAAATTTTCAAAATCATTTCATTTCATTTATTTATTTTTGGTTTATCACAACACAAGATTGAAAACAAGAATCACAAAGTAAATAAGTAACAAAGAGTGTGAAAGGAAGTGCACTTAGAAACCCTTTGGGGCTTGTCGAGAAGTGACACTCCCTAAAAAAAGAAATAATAAAGAAAATACGAAGATAGAAGATAAGACTAGGAAAAACATAGAAAAAGTCATAATAGACACGCAACCCACCATCTCACGTCACCCGTCCTAGAACCCAACCACCACCCACCCCTCGGGCTCAACAAAGAAGCTAAATAGGCAGGAATACAGTATAATAAACAAGTTCATGGGTTTAATACAAGCTTATATAGAACCTTTGAAGATTTTTCCTAAAAGACATTGAAAGACGGGTCTAGCATCAGTTCCTTCCTCATATTCCATTTAGAAGAATCTGGGGCCCGTTCCACAAAGAGTTACGCATGATCTTAAGTATGATTTACTGTTGGCTTAAGTATGGTGAATCAAACTTAAGATTGTGCGTAACTCTTTGTGGAACGGCCCCCTGGACAGTCAAGTAATGGTCTGATTTTAGTCGGTCATAGCTGGGTTCTATCACCGTTAATCTTTTTATTTACTTCCTTACCTGTATCAGGTATGGTTGTACATAATAACATATCTTAAATACCTCAATAACTGAATATGAGGGTTTGAAAGTCATGTAAACAATAAATGTGGACGGTTTAACTGACCCGGATTTGTCCATACAATGTGTTTATGTCTAAGGCCTGTGGCCGTATTAGTAAGCCAGAGTGATCCTTGTAAATGGAGAAAGCAAAAATTCTTTTGAATGGCAAATGGAGATAGTCTGTGCAAAATTTTGTGTTTCTTGCCTAACAAAGACAATTGGTTTTCAAACAAGAAAGGACTGGGACCGTTCACACTCCCTTTCCTCTTTGGAAACCAGCGATTATGTGATTGTTTCATAGATAGCTATGAAATTACACCTATTGATTATACATCTCATTTCAATACCCTAGAGTTACGAATTTTGCAAGGCGCCAATACAATCTAAGTGAGTAATATTTGATGTTACAACAAAGTCATGTCTTCAATAGTTCTGACAAGGTTTGAGCATTGAGTACAACCATCGATGAAATGTAATGTAACGAACATTGATGTAGCTTACTACATAAAGGTTTTTTCTCTTCATTAAAAATGAAATTTCCTAAGCATGAAACGCCTCATTAGACAGGTCGGTTCTTATCTTGCTTTAAATATTGCAATACTTTATTACTTGATGTTGCCTGGCAACGCATCACACTAGTTAGGATCATAGACATAAAGTACCTTTCAGTAAAGTAGAATTTGCATATGAATGGCACAGCAAGGGACAAACACATTTGGTCAGTAGATCGTAATCATGCAGTACTTTGATTTAGGGGTTTCACACAGTAAATTTTTAAGATATTGTGGAGACGCCAAGGTTGAGCCTGGAGACCTGAATATTAATAAGGATAGCACCTTACCTTTTATACGTTGGATAATTGGAAGATAAGTTCTTGACCAGACTTCACACTGGTGAATTTACTTCACGAGGTGTTAGTTTGGCGGTACGATTTTGAACACGTTAATATTTTATATCACATATCAATGATTCCATTAATATTGCATTAGGTAATGATTAATCCATGTGTGGGATGACAAGAGCTTGTTCGATCGTACGGCAAGTATCTTGATGTAATTATTTTGAATAAATCATATTCAATATAGATTTTAGGAATGCAATTGCTGCTTTAAAGGTTATGTATTCCGTAAGAGGTAAATTTTCGTCAATAAACGATCCAAGCAACTTTATACGTCCAATTAATATCTTCCATTAACATTCATTATTATTATTTTTGAGACTTTTTAGTTGGAATAGACTGTGGTCTTCATCTAATATTTATGTACTCGTCACAGCCAAGAGGTTTGCCCACTATTTTCTACATAAATATTTGTTAGTGGATCGTGCCAGCACTTGTGTTTGTAAATACGTCTTTGAAGGTCCCCTGCTCTTTTGCTAGTTGTATCTAAGCTATTATTCCACATCTGAATTCACACACATTTATTAAATGATTCGACGACTGAAGCGGTAGACACACTAAGTGTTCATAAATATTCATACCGTTCAGACATGCAAATTTTCAGGCGATGTCGGTAAACATTCCTACTCATTCCTCCCCCATAAACGGTCATTTCCCAAACTGATAAATAAACGTCACCACAAACCTATGGCTAATGACAAACTGAATACAATGTTCCCAATGTTTTCTTGTTTATTAAATCAACGAATCAATCAGTAGTGCTCATTTAGTATTAAAAAACAATAAATCGTTACGCAATTAATTCTGTAATTTGAAGACTTGACTCACCCTTTGGAGACCCAATAAGGAGTACTGTCAGGCAGACAATAAATTGTACGAATACCCCAAAAACAAAACATAAGCAATGTTCAACTCAAGTCCAACAACTTTTTTCAGTGTTACAAAAATAACCTTCTTCATGCAATCCGGGATATTTGATTTCTCGATTAAATCAAATAAAGACTAAAACATCCTCTCCTTGGCATGTAGACGACTTTGTGAAGCTTTTTGAACTTTGCCGAAAGTGCTGTGAAAATTTCATATTGTCTGCATACGTATTTAATATGCATTTTGCTGAAGGTATGTTTAAGCAAGGTGCACCAAATCGCACCAGACATCTACACATTTTAAGCTTTCGGTTCAAATATTTTTAAATCACAAAAAATGATCTTTTTTTATAATAATCTCAACAAGGAAAAGGAATGTCTGAATGTGAAACAAATTATTAAATGCTAGTCATATTCCCTAATTCCACACCATAAAGTGGTCTAAAGTTTGGACCCTGCCTGGTATCTACTTTTCATCACTAATAGGCGAAATATTTCGAAAAATTGATTTGCCGTAGTAATTGAATGAGATCGAAATTTTGTTGAATATATATTACGTTTTCGCGGTATACACTGTATCAATTCAGCACCCAGTAAAGTCCCTAATTTAATTGTTCACAGCCTCATGCGTAGGAATATTTTCTGGGAAAAGCTGGAAACGAAGACGTTGCACCTCACTCCCGTTGTCATACGGTATTTGTTTAGCATTATCATAATAAAAGATTTCAGGGATGTATTCTCGTTTGACTGTTTGAAGTAAATATAACTAAGCTTAAAGACACTGTATCGTGGAGCGAAACGGGGGCGGCAGCATCTTTTTAGAATTGTTCTGTTCTCCTTCGCGCATCAAAAACTGTTACAGCGCCATCACCCTCCTTAGCCGTGAAAAATGTTCGTGCAATCGACGGAGGGAAGTTGAAGCATGGAAGTAGTAGACGGTACTCATTCGGGTGATGTGGATTTCTGCAAGACATTTGCAAATACCACATACAACGAACAATCGTCGGCAATAGCAAGAGAAGTCGGCGAGGGCAACTTTTCCCAAAATTAACATGAGATTGACGGCACGACATCCAGGGAACGCTTTATCAGCTTTAATTAACGAGTAATTTGTGATGTTTAAAGCTGCGAGAAGGTAAGGAAAAGAGATAAGAACAAATACGATGGCAATTAGTAGACATTGACAGTAATTCTGCGAAAAATCCTTTGCTTGGCGATGTGTAGTATTACTTACGTGTATATGCCATACAAAATTGAACAAGGGAGAAATTTTCCCAAGATTATGGGCACAAATTCCCAAGATCCGGTACAGTACAGAAAGAAACAAATTCAACTTCCATCACGTTGCATATGGATCCTTGTTATTTTATTGAGTGTATAATTAATGCTACAGTAGTTTCTACCGGGATACACCTTCTTCTTAAGGCTGATATATCTTAAACAGCTGTGAAAGGGACAAAACTTTAGTCATTGCCAGTATGAAATTACTTCAAGCACAACACTCTTTGTCCTACAATTGAGTTACAAAGTGTTATAGTAAAATATATCCCACAATTAGAAAGACTTGTGTGAATTAACAGATTTCAGACTACACTCTGATCACATATGATGCCTAGCTAGCTAGCTCGACAATTGGCTTTTCACCCCCTAAATTAGGGCAAAATCAAAAATGACTAGTTGTGTGGTGCACAAAAGTTTAGGAAGGGTTTGCTTGATGAAAGCATTATATACAGTATGATTAGAAATAAATTGGACTGACCATGTTCAAAGGATAAGAATGCTATCCAACCAGCCCAGTACTGTTGTAATAATGCCAGCAATTTCCACTGAATGCTTAATTGACATGTGACAGCAAATTGCATCTAGGGATAGTCTTGCCATGATGGTTGTCTGAAACACACCCAACCTCAGGAGAACTTAGTTTACTAGACCAAAGATTTTAAGACTTTTCAGGGTGCTTGCTATAATCCATTACCTAACCTCATTTTAAAACATCAGGGTATTAAGTAGCGCTCAAACAGGTCTATGTCGTCAGTTAAATGGCCTAATGAAATTCTCTACATGTAACAGAATACACATGTAGTCCTGTTAACTAGGGAATGGGGGTGGCAATTAGAACTTCTCTCCACTGATACCCGAAGTGTAACTGAATATAAGTCTATCAATCATTTAAAGCCCCCCCCCCTTACCCTCAAAATTAGGAAAAAAAGGTTCTAGCTACCCCACATGACAAAGTTTTTCGTCAAACTATGTTTGCCACTGCTAGGCTTCTTTAAAGGGTGAATCTCTTCATTCCAGATGGTTCCAGCCAGTTCTAGTAAAATATGGCTAACATCTTTAGCTCCTCAAAAAGCACACAAACTTTTGTTGCTAAGAGACTAACCCTGTCAAGTAGCTGTCATGTTTAATAAAACAGAACAATTGCAGTGCATGCAACTGCCTGTTGTAATGAAAGCATTAGCTCCCTACTGCTTCTTCTGAATTAGTCAATGGAAGAGCAGTCACTTATTACAAAGGTTACTCTCTCATAACTAATCCACATGAGTATCCATATTTTTTGAAACAGATTCCCTTCACAAGCTAGCGTACATCTCTCATGTTTCATATGCTAACTATTTTGCATTTTAATTAACATCATATGAAATAAACATCATATTAATCCAGGCCTGTGTCAGTCATGTAACGGCTCAGTAGCCTCTGCCTGTCACAAGAATCTTCAGTTTGGCTATATGTACATAGCATGAAGTAAATTAAAATATCATAAAAGAGTAATCTAACCTTCGAGAGTACAACATTTTCAACAGTTTACTCAAACTAAAAGGTTGTTACTACATGTGACATATTACTTATTTATATTATGCTCTTCTTTGTATCCTTGAAGGCACTAGCACTAAAGGAACTGCATCAACTTTCTGGAAAAAAATCACCTACAATACCTACTCTATGACAGAACTCATGCATGGGAACCTACCATTATCTTCTTGTTAGGCTGGAAGGAAAATTGATGTCTTCTCTTTAAAGAAGAAAGTGCAGGCCAGGTCTGTATGGTGGCTTTGAGAACTACATCTCCACTGCAAGCTGATTGCCTAGAGAATTCAACTATTCAAACTTGCTTCGTATGACTGTCAATATTTACTTAATGCAATATTCCAAGACTGGGGAAGACGGCCGGTGTCATCATGTTAGGATACAGTGACAGGAGTGCAAGTATAGGAGTGGAAAGGCCACCCAGAAAAGTACATTGAGATGGGAATTTCATGTCATGATATCAGTGACAAAAAATGAACTTGTAGACCCAAACTATGATGCAAGATATATCATGAAAGTTGCATGAAAGCCTCGGATTCCTACACTTTAAAAACTTCATTTACAAAGATGGTAGTAGTTTTCATATCACTTGAAATATAAACTTTTTTTAAGAAAAAAAAACAAGTTTTTGTATCATTTTTGAAGTGAATTCATAACAACATGCAAAATAGAAGAGTTATGTTTTGTTTGGGAATCAATCATAGTGTCTACTATTGTAAAAAAATAAGTGCTTTCCACTATCATGCTTATTGATCAAGAAATGTATAATGGCATGTTGATGGGAAATTTTAAGTGTAAAACAATAAAAAGAAACAGCTGGTACAAGATTCCAGTAAGAATATGGTACTCTACCTCATTTTCATCTTTTCTTTTATGTAATATTTCTGTCAATTGACTTTTTAGGAGCTCCAGTAATTATTATAATTTTGTCAAAAATCATTTACATTTTACTATGAGGTATGAGTGAATTACATATTTCCTATACCTTTACATATGTCTTGAAGACTAGTTGGGTCAAGCTATTCACTTACAGAGGTAGATCAGAAAAATGATGGGGTATTTACAGGATGTAGAGGAATCTATTTCCAGTGGTTTACGGCAGTTATGGTAGTGTTGTAAATTGCATTCACTGGAGCAAGGACCTGTAGCACAGATGTATAGCCTACCTACCATTTCTTTTGAATGAGAATAACAGTGGCTGTTTTGATGATTTTGAGTTTGCAATTAATGGGCTGTTCATTCTGATATAGAATCTAGCATGCACCTAGCATATTTTATTAGCATTCTGGACCAAAATGGGGGGGGGGGAGGGGAGGAGGAGGGGGAGAAAGGAGGAGGTGATACTTACCATACACACTGTCCTGCAGGTTGAAAGGCTGACAAGAACTAGTCCACCTCCTTTTTGAAATTTACAAATCCATCCATAGAAAATGTATGGTCAAACTTTCAATAGATCACATTCCACTTTTTCTGAAGGGCAGCAAGTTTTTACATAGTTTTCAGACTTCAAAAAGGATCACAATGAAGCCCCATTTTAAAAGCTGTGTTCTACATACCTTCCCGATTTGAACAAGAACACCAGCCTAGTGCACCTTTGCAGTGGAAGTTCAGCAAAGCTGAATTGAGTTTCAAAAGTCTACAATTACATACAACTTTATTCTTATTGGGGACTTCTACGTAGCAGTAGGGTGGACCTGGGTGGACAATGCACAGGGTTCCATGGAGAATTCAAACACCTCAGAGCTTGTGTGTGCAAGGTTTCATTCCTATCCCATACCCCCACCCCCACCCATGAATATTGGAGCTAGAGGCTTTTAGAAAAATGAATTTGGGTACCCCCTTGCTGTCTACTGTAGCTTCCCCATGCATCTAGAAGCTTGCTTTTTTATGCCATTGATTGAGTACACAACTACCAGTATTCCAAAAACATTGATCAATAAGAGTGGAGTAATTGTTTCAGTTCATATCAAAATTTAACCAATTGGTACTGATCTTCATGTTTATAGAGTGCTATATATCCCTAACTATCTTTGTGGATATGCTCAGTACATTCCCTTCAAGTGTAGCAGTGCTGTTTGTACAGTAAGCAAGTGCACATACTGTACTGTATGCATGCCATTTGCACAAATATATTTTCTCCTGCTTATGACAACAACTTAATTCTGCATTATCCCTCCATAACTAAGAGCAAACAATGATGGATGCTAGGACATATATGAGACCCATCGAAGCAGTGCCACAGTCTCTTTTTTTAAGAGGCACCATGCATGCACCAGCATGCACCATTTACTACCAGGCTGGTTTCTAAATGGCACTCAGGTGGGGGCACATAAAGTACTGCACAATATCACATATAAACAAGCTTGTTGATCAAGTGTAGGATTAAATGAAATTAGTGGAAGAGAGCTGATAAAAGAGTTCTCATGGATTGCTAAATGCTTGAAGTAAATGTAATCAAAAGTTTTATTCAAGTCATATTTGGTCCTTGGGATGTTGGCATAAGGTACATGAATGTGGCAACACAGACCCAAAGCACGTCATGAAGTACTGAACCTGAAGGAAGTACTGTTCAAGGAGTGATATCAATGTTTCAGCACAGATGGGCAATGCTTACAGTATCAAGTCCTGATGTTACAATTGCTCTTATTCAAAATGAAACACAGGGATTTGGTTTAACCCATTCATAGAAAATTTCAAGATTGGAAAATTTCTGTGTCCCACTAACCATGGGGAGGGCTCCAAACATGATGATAGCTAGGAAATGTGTATTTTTAGCACCAATAAAATTTACACTGGAAATTAAATGTTCGTCTATAAAAAAAAAAATATTCTTCCAAATTTTCAACAATTCTTGACAAGGAGCTTCCCATTTTGCTGGTTTTTCCACTGGCACCCTTGCTCATGGCATATTCAAATTTAATCTAAGAAAAGAAATATTTCGATCATTTGCACAAGAAGTTTAAGAAAACACATTTGATCAGAGCAAGTGTAGGATATGTAACACAAGATTGCTCCAAGTTCACAAAAATTGAATTAAAAATCTGAAAACTTTAATTGCATACATTTTGAGCATCTGAAGAATTGATTTAATAATTTTATCACAAAATTCTACTTCACCGTATTAAACATAAATTTATTTGAAACATTTTTTTTCAAGAAATCTTTTAAATGTGAATTAGGGTCTACTTCTGGAGGTAGAATATTCAAGCTAGGCCAAGTCCGCTCACTATTTCATACATTCTCCCAACATTTTTAATTCTACCCACCCACAGCTGTTTAAAACTTTTCATTGTGCAGACACAATCCTGGTCTACTGTTTGAAGGGTATATCATCAAAGTGAGCACACAAAACCCTGTTGAATCAGACTGCACTCTCTTTCGGAAAATGAGCCACTCTGCATTCTTGAATTTGATATCACAGATCAGGATGACGCATGGCTATTTCTTACACAGTACAGTTACTACAAATAAATAATCTATAATTATCAATCTGAATATCCTGAACATGAAGTTTCAAACTCCCACTTCCTTTGGCATACCAATGTCTCTATTAAACAAATGACTTAAACACCTTTAGAAGGGTTCCTGCCATCATTGAAAACCTAGAAAGTCATGAAATTTGAAAAAATATTTTCCAGGGCCTGGTAAAGTTTTCCAATTCAAAAAGTTGTGTTAACCAAGTCATGAAAAATTCATGGAAATTTTCACAAATTTTCATAATTTGATGTAACAGCTCCCCCCCCCCCCAAAAAAAAAAAAAAAAAAAAAAAAGGTCTGCAAGTTATTTTAATATTTGGTCCTGGAAAAGTGAAAATTTAGTTTCCAGAAATGTAGGAACCCTGCTTCAACTTATTATGATTCATTTGAAGCTTACAAAAGACACATGCTCCACTGAGTGCACCAAAAATTGTTCCTATATTCTTGTTGTCTTTATTGTGCATGATATGATAGTCCCATTATTTCTTTCATGCTTTTTAGTAGCTGGAATAAAATTCAGACCTAAAGTTTCAGGTATAGCTGATGTTAAAACATATAAATGAAAGGCTTCAATACAGTTACAAGCTGGTTGGCAATACTGTTCAGGTATCACACCATCTTCCTATTCACAAAACTTCATACACAAAACACATTTGGCCAATAAAAATTGCTTTTGTGATGTAAACCATTAAATGGCAAGCAAGGCAAGCAATCTTTCCAGTATTGATGTGGTTTTCTGGGTTCTGCCAGGTTACTCAAAATCATGCATAAATCCATCCTGGTTGGGAAGTATCAACCAGGTGCCTTTTACACCCCAATTGTAGCTGAGATTTTGAATCTTCAGTCCAGTTGAACGTGACACTGTACATGACTAGCATATGCAGAGGTGAACTTGACAACTTTGGGTGGATCCTTGGGCTGGTCCTCCTGTGCCAAAAAAAAAAAAAACAGAATAATATATGAAATGCCCACAGAAATATTTTTGCTCTGTCTGAGTTTTGTTTCATTGCTTACTTGAAATTTTTCTGGATTGCTTAGTAATCTGCATTGGTACTTCTTCAAATTAAATGTAATAAGCAGGCTCAGCTGGAACTAGAAATGTATGAAAAACACTTATAATTTTTTTTCTTTATTCTCCTTGTCACAAATTCCAAAAAGATGAAATTGTTCTCATATTTCTCACTTTCATTTTTGAAGAGAGAGCAACTCATAAAAGATTTCTTTCAAACTTGTGGTGCCAAAACTTGATTAACTGGACAAGGCCAGAGTTTCAGAGGTGAGGTTGGTATTACTGTCAGTGGGTCTTGGAACTGGGGATAGGCAATACTACCATTCCGGAAATATTGTGAGCAGAATCCAGATCAAAATGGAAATTCAAAAGATATAACAAAAACTTGATATTTTTCCATCAGGTACAAGGATTCTCTTTTCAAAGAAACTGAAACAAATGCATAGTGAATTTACCTAGATAGTCTACTTTCATGTTTAAACTTGACTGCTTCCTCCAACATTAAATTGTCTGCCTCTGCCTCATCAGTGTCATTTTCATTGTGGCAATCCAGGAAATCTTCAACTGAACTGTTGACAAAATAGATTGTACTGCACTTAGACCTGTACTTCAAGTCACCTCTTGTCCAAGCAGGCAATAATAATGGAGCAATTAGCAAAGTTTGAAAACTACATTTTATCCTTTATATCATATTTTGAAGATAAATGAATGAAGAAAAAAACTAACAAACTGACAAATGGCAAAAAATTTGCAACTTGCAAGGGTAAAGGTATTTCATATCCATGGATGTGTTCATGCCAAATGCAAATGGTGAATGTTCCTACCATGCAGTTTCATGATACTGTTTCAATCTAGGGAAATCTCAGATCCTCTTTTCTGCCCTTTGATATCAAAGCATGATTAATGAAAAGCTTAAAGGGCAAGAGCAGTCTCCCCAACTTGAAGTAGTGTAGTAGACTCTCCTGTTTCATGATTGGCTCTTCACGGTCATGTGCCATTTTTTGGGGAGTCACTGCTTGGTTTTCCTAGAATATGTAATATTGAAGTCCTAAAAAATTATTAAAGATACTTTTAAGAAATTAAGAAAAGTGAAAAGAAAATTATCAGCTTTAGCCTTTGCTTCGAAATACAGTAAGTTTGGGATGACTGTTTTTGCCTTTCAATGTGGAAAAATGACAACAGCAGTCATGTACCTTGGAGTAGTATGGTTAAAATGGGAAGACCCAGTGACTGCAGATCTGCCAGGACTGAGCCTATACAGCACATTAAAAAATTACAAAACAAATTCTGTTTAACAAAGGATTTTTTTCTTCCCTGGTCAGCTTTTTGATGTTAATATCCGACATTTCAAAAGCACGTTGGAAAGCAGGTATATATGTTTTGCAAGCATGTGACTGCATTTGAAAGTGGTCAATCAGTTATCACTAGAAAAAAACTTGCATTTTCAGAATTAACACCCAAAGAAACAGATTGGGTAGTATATATTGTTGGAATAATAGATAAAATAAGTAACAATAAAAAAACATAGGACTTCTGACTTCATAAATCCATTTTGAAATGATGAGAGTAGCCTAGCTAGGTTAAAAAAATAAAAGGAAATACAACTACAGTACTGTGAGTAGAAGAGAGATGCATATCTGACAGTCAAGCTACGGTAAGAAATGCTTACTGTCATGAAAATAGTCAAAGCTTTAGAAATTTATGAACAATTACAGTAAATATAGCACCCCTCCCACACTGTACGTGACAAAGACATCACACTTCCATTGCAGAAAGACATGGGAAGACTGTCATCCAATACCCCCATCCCTTTTTGTTTAGGTAGAGGGCAAAACAACTCCATGCTTAAATCTTGAATGACCCTTTGTGTTTTGGCAATTTATTTTGCCGTAAGTGTTCAGTGAACCAGGAGTGCCAGAGAGGTGCTAAGGGGAGTGAGGTGGGACAGGGGATTCATCTCCCAGTTATGATGGAGGGTCCCCGCTGTATATGGGAAACATTTTAGGAAACATTTTCCATTCTTTTCAAGGGAGCATACATGGGTATGCTATTTATTGTCCAGAAAGTGACAAGTAACATTCCAATTGTGTACTTCCTTCTAATTCTTGAAGGAAATGCAATTGTCCTTTAAAAATCACAAAACTTGAAATTTAATATTCAAACCCAAATCAACATTGAATTTTAAATCCAAATTTTCAATTTTTCTTTCATAACATTTTTCCCAGACAAATCTCTGGGTTTGCCGGGCCACAGATTTGGGTTGCTTGTGCCTACAGTATTATGAAGGATTCCATCATTCCCTTGGAAAGAGACTGCATGGCACCATGCCGGATGTTGTGACTTA
Organism: Holothuria scabra; assembly: GCA_037179385.1. NCBI lineage: Eukaryota > Metazoa > Echinodermata > Holothuroidea > Aspidochirotida > Holothuriidae > Holothuria > Holothuria scabra. The sequence goes on from CM074183.1 coordinate 43,321,209, forward strand.
TTACAGCACGTACTACAATGCTATATGATAATCATGGGTGAAAAGAGTTGTGAAGCTGAGAAGCGCCTTCCCAGAAAATTTGGACATCTGGAGGAAAATTTCCCTTTTCATGAAAATGCAGGGAGAATTGTGGAAACTTTTACTCTCTTCCTGGGAAATAATGCAACTCTCTTCCTGGAAAATAAATATTTTTTCCAGCCCTGGCTGTGATACATGTTGTAGTTAGATGGAGTTTTACAGCCCAGTTTCAAACCTATTGGTTCAAGTCGAACCGGCCACTGCCTTTTTTCCAGTTGTGGCTCGAGCTTGTTTTCCCTACCCCACTGCTTATACAGAGCAGTGATCATGCAAAATGGCAGTAGGTCCCTTTTTAGAGTCTTTGGTATGACTCGACCTGGGAAGTAAGCCTTCTGCGTGAGAGGTGGATGCTCTACCGTAGTACCGTTAGACCAAACACACCGTCTGTATAATACATGTTGTATATGGGAATCGTGCGTATAGGACATGTATGATGTTTGTCTGAACTCAATGAAAGTGCAGTTAGTCTTGGGCAATAACTATTGGTTTTAAGTTGAACAGCCATTTGCAATCCTCCCTGTGTTTGGCTTCCATAATTACCTGTAGTTGCTGATGAGGGACAAACTGGCTCTAATATACTGTCATGGTGGCCCTTGACAGGAGTAGATGTCAATGCTGCAATTCAATGGAATATCATACTTACAGCTGGTGATGCAAGTTTGCAGCACAGGATGAACTGTATGGATGATTTTCAATTATTATAACCACACTGTAAACTTGATAACAGGGCAAGGCTAATTGTTTTTAAGGAGGTATCTCACAATTTCCTTCTCATTCCATAATATTGGATATTCAGGCAAACCAAGCAATTAAGTAAATTGCACATTTCAGGAAAGAATATTGTCACTTGAATCTATAGCCAATCATGAAACAGGGCAGTCTAACTACTGTACACTTCTGTTCTGTATACTGGGGTGAATGCTCTTGTCTTAATTCAAGGAAGGGAGCACATCATATCAATAGAGCAACTAGCCCAATTTGTAAAGGTAAACTAATCAAGCACATTACAATTATAATTCTGAAAATGTTGGCAATGTCAAAACATTACCATAGTGGGTATATTGTGCAATTGGGAGAAAATAATATTCACTCAGGCTTTTTGGACAATTAATTGATACTGCAACTCGATCTGCATCATTATCAAACAAGATATTGGATAAAGGTCTAGATGCTCATAAACTGTGCAATATTTTAGTAAATATAGATATAAAGTTTCTAGATAGCAAAGATGAGATTTAACTATACCCAACATGAACATGTCATGTACAGTATATTGTGTCAGTCAACTCAATAAAAAGTTAAAAGTTTAAATTTACTTTCAAGTACAGTTCAAGTACAATTCAAGTACAAGTTAGTTTTCCCTTTAGTCACCTCTTACAGTCGGCAGGATCAAACAGGCTTTGCCCCTGGAAGCTCTCAGGTTTTAGCAACTGTATCTCTGAATGAAAAATGTAGTCTCTGGAGAGGTATGTTATTTAAATTCTTTTCAGTAAACCCAAACCCAACTCCTTTCTGACCAGCTAACATTTGGGTGGGGGGAGGGGGATTGAGGAGGGCCAAGGACAAAATCTATGGAGGGCAAATGCCCCCTCTTGCCTCAACATAGAGCCACCATTCATGGTGCTAATTAAAGCCGTGAAAACTTTACAACCAATTCTGAACAGCACAAGGTAGACTGTTCTGTGCTATAGTGTTGTGAACCATGGAGGTACTACCTGGAAGTTAGCTGGGAAAACATGCTTTTGGAAATTGAAAGACTTGTTTTAATACATCCTGCAGTTATTTTCACTCACCTATGGGTGTAACAGCTAGCAACTGAGGTGAGGTTGGTCATTCACTTGGCTCTGTCTGTGTGGCCCACTGCATGTACAGTACTTTGAAGAACACCTGAAAAGTAAATCAAGACTATACTTGCAATGAAACAGTATTTTATCTTAGGGAAGAGTGCATATATAAGACTTCCATGATTTCAAATCACATGTCCCTCAATGATTAAGGGGTGGTGTCAAAATTGGTTGTTAAAAGAGTCATAATAATGATGATTGATGATGATGTGAACAATAGGCCCCATTAAAACAGGGACAAGGGGGGGGGGGATTGCAATCTATTCTGTCTAAAGGAATTTTAAATCAACCTATACCGATTACCAGTGGCATATCAGCAGTGGCTCTTGTATACCGGCCCCTTATGTAAAAAGTATATTGGGCAAAATGTGTAAGAACTTCACAAACACCTCTTGAAAGCTGCAGCACTTTTTAGTAGTAAAAACAACAGCTGGGAAGTACCATTTTATACAATCTGAAACACATTTCAGGCAAAGTGTTCTCTGCATGCAATGTGCTGGTCAATAGTGGCACTGGATATAGTAGGAGCATTTTCTTTGGCCCACCACTTCAGCACTTTCCCTCTCCCAATGAAAAAGTTTAGTAATGCCGCTGTCAATAACTGAAGACATAAATTTTGCTTGGGCACTAATTTTTATTGCATTTTGCATTTCATGTACACTCAACGTACAGATTCCCAGCCCGGTCTCACTGAAGACTTTAAAAATGGAGCTACTGCCATTGTGCTTGCAAAAGCAATGGAGTAGGGAAAACAAGCCTGTGAACCAAAACAGAAAAAAAGGTCAAGACTAGCTTGACTTGAACTACAGTACTTGGTTGGAAACTTAACCCAGAAATAGCATTTATATGCCATTCCTGCCTAGATCTTGGGGAAAACAACTTTTAGTACTGTATGTACAAGTACAGCAGCTATACTATGCTTAGCCTACCTTACAGTACCCCTCATAGCCCAGGCCTCCATTTTTAAAACATTTAGTGTTGTCTTGGGGCAACCATTTCACTCATTTTGGTTCAGAAGGAAATTTGGCTGTCCAAAATATTTTTCACTTAATTACAAAACAGAAGACTATGATTATGTTCATCAAGGGCGGATCCAGGGAGGCAACTATGGTCAACTTCCCCCCCTATGACCAGTCTAGCGCCCCTCAATACAAGAAAAATGCGCCCCCTGAGTCCTTAAAATAAAGTAAAAACTGCCTGAAAAGTAAAAAAAAACAAAGGTCCCCAGAATTTCGAACCGTATAGATATAACTGCGGCAATGGGAGTTGGTCTGAGAAATGAGGTCGGTCAAATTCAAGAGTATGCGGCCCCTGTATGATGTTGGGGCCCCCTCTTTCAAACTGCCCCTCCTTCAGCTAGGGGCTGGATCGGCCCTTGATGTTCATGAGAGGAACCTCCCCTCAGCTCATTTGAAAAATTTGAATTATCCAAGCAGAAAAAATTTAAGATAAATCCTGAGAGCTATCTCTGCGTTTGTGTTCAGTGTCATAAAAGAATACAATCACAATGCCTCTGTTGTGCTGGTCATTTCCTAAGAAGCTTTATAGATCAATGTTCACACAATACTGCATTGAAATTTTCTTAATCCATCTTTCCTACCATGTGCCTGCTATGGCGGGAACCAAATTTGAAAAGCTAAGGGGCTTTTCCTAGCATATTGGTCTTAAAGAATAAAAAGATGTGATGTTTGAGAGACAGGAACATTCCAAGTCTGAAATATGGTTATGAAACTATTATGGAAAAAGGTGAAAAAATTTATCAATCAGCAGTATACTTTTTCAGTCCGAGAGGAAAATGGTTGTCCGTGGGACAACCAACCTGGTTGTCCGTATGGAATTTTTGTTGTCCCAGATATTCTGACAGCCATGAAAATTAATTCCTGTACTGCCCAACTGGTTACTGATAGTAGGCCAACAGTACTTTGGCTTGAACTTAATTTAGAATGCAGATTTCTTATTTCCCTTGTGAGGAGGGGGTTGTGGGATGGTGGTGATTGAGGGGAAGGAGCTGCATCAGTTTTCAATTGCATACAGGTACAACCAATTGTTGAATATTTGGTAATTATTTATGCCAAAATATGAGCATATAAGCAGAATTCAAATTTTTATTGGAGGTGACCCCCAATGCCCCGGTGTATGGTTTGTTGACATTGTGTAAATTCCCCTCTTTCTCAAAATCCCTGATCTGCGACTGAGTCCAAAATCTGCAGATCCAGGTTTTTTTAGGCCACTGATGAAGGCCTATTGTAGTTAACTTTCCATACTATAGCATTGTTCCACACATGGGGGGAAATTTATGATGTACGTACTTGAAAGCCTAGGCCTATATGTGGGGTCTTACATTAGGAAGGCATTGCCTTACAACTTTTTTTACCACATCCCTGGCAAACCACTACTGGCATTTGGATGGGGACCCTCATCACCCTTATTGAATGCTTTCAATAAGCATTCATTATGCCTTCTGAATGTATCATTTAGCATTCGAAGGACTGCCAGTGAGTTGGAATGCTTATTTTCTTCCTCAAATGAAGTCTTCCTTGCATTAAAATAAGCCTTCATTATTTCCTTTGAAGTCTACCAAACCTTCAGTTACTGTTTGAATGCATTCATTAGTTTTTTAATGTGTTGGAATGCATTCACACATGAATGATATGTGAATGCAAGCCTTCATTTCCTTTTTTTGCAATTCATATAACTAGTATCAATGCAGCTGGATGTCACTCAAGCATAGGCAAAGTTACAGAAATCAATTACTGCATGGATAATGGCGCCTTGATCCTGCTCACCTGATTGCACCAGATAATCTTCATTTATATTATACAGTAAATCCAATATGCTCAGGCTAGTACAGAACTGTTGTTCTCATCAAGTCTTTTTGGCAAATTACTGATCCAGCAAAGCTGAGCACTTACTCATTGTCACATGGACTGTAGGCTAATGAAACACCTAGGATTATCTAAGTGATAGCATATTGTAGGCTTATGCTTGATGAGAAAGTTTTGAGAAGACAATATTGGGGGAAAGTGCAAACTCCGCTCCAGGCCCTCTGAGAGATCATAAGTGTAAACTATTTGGGGCATGTATATGAGCAAACTGAGGACATAGGCTAGTCACATTTTTCAAGAGTAGTGCGCGTCTTATTCTGGGGTTAAGATTTTGATGAAGTGGTAAATGTAGTGCTGATCACTTCTGCTGTAACCTGTACCTGTGCTAGCTCGTCAAAAGCTTTACTAGGCATATAGCTGCTAATAAAATTGTCCAAACGTTAGGCCTATGCATACTCTGTACTGTACATATGCTAAACACGCGTGTGGGATGGGTATGTGGATCACTAACGAGACGGGAATCCGGTTTACTTTTTACTATCAGTAACTGCACAAACACATTTCACTTACCTTTGAGCATGATATCTGATGATGATGTTTCGCAAAATCGCCGTTATAAACAAGAGACTTGTTATTCCCCAACCAATCAACCTGCTTTTTCTGCGGCGATCTAGGCTAACGTTAGGTAGGGCCTATTCCGCGTGAGAATGAGAAAGGGAACTCCGTCTTTCGTTTGCTACTGTACAGTATTTTTCTCGTTTCATTTCTCCTTCTCATGACAACGTGTGCAAACGCTGTCCTTCGATTTTTTCTTTCTGAAGTTCTGAACAGGAAGATATTTTGCTGTCGTAAGACTAAGACTAGCCCCTTCGCTTCGACCAATCTCTCGAGTTCAATGCAGGTCTCCTAGGCCAGTTCGTCTTTAAGAAATTCCCAAGATCACGTCTCGAATAACAACGTATAGCCTCTCAACGTTGAACTACAGTAATGATAGCCTATAAGAGCATCGCAGTCAAACTGATGATTAAAACACAAAACAATTAAGCCGGAAATTTAATACAAAATTAGCCACCTTGGCATTCTTATTAGAACTTATTCACATATTTCATAACTAATTAATAAGTGACTTAAAAAAGTAGAAAAAAGAAACAATCACACAATATTTCTTTTTTCAAAGTGGGAAGGAAAAGAATGATCGAGTCGATTCAAAATTCCCAAGATATTGGGAAAATTCCTAAGGGTCGCTCTGTTGTCACTGAGCAAGGTACTCACTTGTATCAGGAAAACAATCCCTGCTACATACAAATTAACACAGATACTACGCCTGTTAACGCTCACACAAACAAGCATATGTAGCAGTACGCTATCCCACGCAATCGTTTGAACTGTTATCATACGGTGTCTATGGGCTACATCCGGGATTTTGGGTGGGATAACAATTTTTTTGAAGGCTGTCCAAATGTCGCCCCCGTTTCGCGCCACGATACTGTGTCTTTAATTTTACGGTAAAAAGTAAATCAAACAACTCTTTTTCAAAACGCGGATGTAAAGAAAGCACTGGGGTTCACAGGGAGACATTGGACCATGACCCCCTCACGGAAATCATTTTGTTTTGATCCTAAAATACGCACTTTAGTAACACAACGTTTACTTCAAAATGTAACGTATGTGGCATCAGACTGCATGTGCGGACAACCAATTTCTCAAAAATTTTCAAAAGGGGAGGGTTTGTTCCCAAGACCATTCAGCGATGCCCTTTTTTAAACTCTTAAAAATACGCAAATTCTTCAAATTCCAAACTTTATTTTAAAAGGTAGCAGTCTGTAGCACCAGATTGCATGTAAGGATACTCAAAGGGGAAGGCCCCATCCCTTTCGACAATTCCCCCGGCCGGCATAAACCTTCCAGACGGGGGCAGAGGTCAGGTGCGTTCGGCGATAGTTAGTTATTCACCATGCAAAAGAGTTCTGGCAGGAGAATGTAGACACTTTTATCAATTCAGTGGATCTTGAAGTTGGACAAAAGTCACAAAAGAGAAACGTTTGAATATTTAAAACTCCAAATATAGTTTTCCCCGAAAAGATTCAGGACAATTTCATCCAATGGTAGAGGTACATTTTTTGTAGTAATTTTCTGATCACTTATCATGTTGCTCATGGTTTTATTATTGCAAGTAAAAGCTGAAAATAAACACTATTTATATTCTCTTTACAAGCATGGAAACGCAAATTTCGACCCTCAGTGAGAGGTCACGATTTGTCAAAAATTTTTTGCGCTCGTTGCAAACCAATGGTGGCTCTTCGCTCAGACAGTCTTTATGGCAGAATTACGTTTTTCCGTCAAGAAAAACGAAAACTGAAATGCTTCCGAACGCATATGCCGAACACTGATGTTTTTTTTTTATTTTGACTCATTAAAGTACGCATATTTAGGAAAGAAGTATTACTTCAAAATTTACATTAAATTGATGAGGAAACAAAATTTTCTTTTTTTATCACCATTAACCACCACAATTTAACTTTCAAGATTATTCCTGTCAAAGTCGAAAAGCTGCACCATTTTGCATCTAGGCTCCTTGGAAAGGCCAGAGGGTGACGTTCCTTTCCCTCCCCGGGCGGTAATCACTCAACATACTGCATTCCCCCTCACCATTCAGATAAAACCTGGGTATTCGACACTGAAAAAAAGAGACTTTTCTTTACCATGCAAAGTATCAAGCAGATACTTGCTATCGGCAGTTCGTGTACGAGTTATCCTTTGGTTCCATGCAATCCTTTTCATTAAAATTTATGAAAGGTTCCAGCTTCAAGACTCCTGTACCCCCCCCCCCCCCTTGGCCCCTTCGATGACACCGAAACACATGTCAGGATGCACAATTTTTTCCAAAAATAGGTCAAGCGGTTTTGGAAAGAATTTCAATTCTTCCAAAATGAAGGTTAGTGCTAGGGATATGTGGACCAGGTACCCGCGATGATTGTGGAACGTCCTGTGCTTTCATATTCACTGTGTCAGAATTGCAACACAGGGGTCAGAAAACTGTTATTTTGAAATTAGGGTGTGGCCTTATTTCCAAGAAGCTGATTCATACTTTGAACGAGTTACCCTCATTTGTCCGGGAAAAAGTTACTCGACCCGGACTCATGGACACTCCGTCATTGGCTTGGTTAGTTGCTCGGGGTTGCGAGATGGGGTGAAACTGCTCTAGGTCGTGTATCCGGCTTTAATAATCATGGTTTTACCTTTCTGATTAGAAGGTAAAGTGGGTTCGATTTGGAAAAGCTTCCTGATTGCCCAACTCAGCGGATTTTGTTTGGTTAGGGAAGTTTTGTGCCCCTTGCAGGTCAGAACGGTAAGGAGCGAGGATGTTTGACCCTTTTACTTTTTGGAAAAGGGTGAGGGATTTCATGTAACCATACGGTCACTGGAGTGGGATTAAAGTGCATGTAGACTGGTCTTTAAATGATTTACTTATGGTCCTTAATCGGTCCTGTCACTCAGTTAATAAGGTTTAATGGCTTACGTAACTTACACCAAGATAAATTGTAATGGACTTAGTTGGAATTGGACTTGAAGGCATTAGCGGAGGAACTGGGGGCTGGGGTCACCCCAAATGAAAATGTGGGGAATGTATGTATGTTTCGTTCCCTATATATGCAAATTGCACCTTCAGCAAGTGGTTACATACAGCTAAGAACACTCGGGAAGTTCATTTCCGCCAACCGATGGCGTCCCTCCTCTTAGATAGTCTTATTGTCACTCATCTCCCCCCCCCTCCCGCCCGCTCAATATTTTTTCCGTTTCGCTGTTTAAAGAAAAAAGCCTGGGCGAAATGTTTTAAGCTGAGATGAACTCAACTAATCTGACCTCTCAGAGGCTAATCCAAGTATTTGGAAAAGGGATTAAAGCAATGACAACACAGATCTAAGGATTAAACGAATTAGATCTCGAGTTGTCACGAAAATGTTGACAACATATTATTTCTTATTACCTAGCTCCTATCTTTGATCTAATAATTCCCCATGGCAAAGTCTTCCGAGTAGCCCATCTTTTAAATATTAATTTTATGTCAGATTCTTGTTAAAGATCTACAATGTTGGCTCCCTTCAAAAATCCAAATCGCTAATTGAACTACAGGTATTTTACTATACCCTGTTGGGAAACTCAGCGTGTGAAGGCACAGCGAAATGACACTCCCTGTGCCTCTTTAATGCATACTTAGAAAGCCATATTTTTCTGTCCTGGTATCTTTTAAGGAGACAATTTGTTCACAATATAAAAAGGAAAAATTGGAAACTCTAAGGCCTACCGGTATGTATTGCTGACAGTCTTAAATCGAATATAAATTTAATGGTTGTGGAACGAAAACAATTTGTGATAATTAAATAAGGGAATATTTCGTTCACGAGGCTGTGATTATGTTACTATTTATTAGCAACGTATTATCCAATAGTGCATCAAGTTGATGAACATAACATTAGCTCAACAATACGTAGGGAACTAGCTCGTTGATGGTATCCTATGCTCCGGTCTTCTGGTTTTATAGCCTGTCAGTGTTGCCCAGTATACGCTGAACTGATCAAAATACCCTGCATGTGTACCAGAGAACATTCACGCTGCTGCAGAGAGGGCATTTCTGCGGAACGCGAGCCACGCTTCATGCTGCAGTTACACAGATGAGATCTGGTGAAATACGTTGCATGGAAATTCGAGTTACGCATGAGAAATGTATTACGACTACTTATAGTGAGAAAACTTTAAAGAAATACGAAAAGAAAGTATTATTTCGTCAACTTGAAATTTCCCCAAATTCCACAAATTTCCCCAAAATATTTTCCAGGGGGAAACTTGCCCCCCTGGCCCCCTATTGGCAACGCCACTGCATTTATTGAAAAAAACCACTGATTGAAACAGCAAACGAAAACACGCAACACAACACTGTACTTGGAAACAACTCCAGACTGATAACATTTGCCGAGACATTAACCAGTGTTACGGCATGAACGCGAACAAGCATCACTTAAGCCTAACGTTAATATTAACGTAAGGACTAACGTTCATGGTTACATTAACAGCATGCCGTTGACGTTAGGCTATATCGACTCGCTCTATAGCCTTACCAATCAATTTCTTCGCGCTCAAAAATATTAGATTTTAAGCATTTGTGTTTAAATTGATTGTGTACGATTGACGCTGTGAGTGAAGGTAATTTGAGGATTTATTTTTAAACTGTTTTATTTTAATTTTTAATTAATTTTTTCACAAGTTTGATTTGGGGGGGGGGGGGAAGTGCCCCCCCCCCTCTTGCGGACGCCCATGATTACAGATACTTTCTGTAGAAAAAGTACATAACTAATGAGTAAGTTAGTTAGTTAGACGTCAATATTGCATATTCATGGTAAATCAAGCAGTTACTTCTGGTAAATTTCACATTTGAAGAGAAAAAGTGTTGTCACATGACTCCCAACAGCCAATCATGAAACAGGACAGTGCACTGTACTATTTCAATTAAGTTGGGGTGACTGCTGCTACCCTTAAAACCGTCCTAATCTTTAGTAGAGAGAAATCTTTTACATGTTTATCTTTGAATTTCTCAAGATACCTGTGAGAAATTTAAACGATTTGCTTGTGATTAAAAAGGTAATCAGTTGGAGGTTTAATGGGGAATAATTTTTCTACATGAAAAACAAACAAACAAACATGAAATACTTTTGGAGGATTGCGTGATTTTACATTTTCTAACAAACCTGTACGTTTCGTATAATGCTTCTCAGTCGGAGTCCATTTTCACCCAGGTTATTCGACATGTTCGGGTCAGTAAAGTTTGGAAAAGTGGGAGTTTGAGTTAAATTAGGCTTATACACACAAAGGGATGGAGATTTGTGAATGAGGGAAAATTCTCATGAGCTGCAGTTTAAAGATGTTGAAAGTTCGGTTTTGTCAGCCTGACCAAGGCAACTGGTTAAACTACAGGGTATATAACTGTATATAGTGGGTGTTTTGAATATCAACCTAACGTGCATGTTCTAGTGTTTAGTTTGCAGTGATTTGACATTTTGACGGTTGCAAAAGGAGTCAATTGCGGGACAGGGGTTTCTCAAATACTTAAGCGGATCATAAAGATTGATAAAAAAAACTAATATACTGGGAAGCCTACGATTAAATATGAACTTCCATGAGGAAGAAAACCAAGTGGTACCAACCACAGAACTATGATGGGCAGCAGTGCTTTCATATTAGCTGAGCCTGTTGTGCAGTAATTTCACGTTACATATTCTATCAGTACAATAGTACAATAGCTTAACGCACACAAGTGGCAGATCCTGCGTATGCGGAATACCGCATGCGCATTTCTCGCAATCGCCCTGCATGTGCACTGCATGTATACGTTACAGTTGTCTCGCGAAATTATGCCCTTTCTCTTGTAGTGATTAGCTTTAGTGCCCTCACTTTCAAATGTACTTTTTCTCTGCATTCCAACCAAACATTCTGGCATAGATTATGTTAATTAGGGTCAACATGCCTACAGCTGTTGAGCACACATTCAGTTTTCATAGTCACGTACACTGAGGTCATGCTGTAGACTGCGAATAGAACACTTCACTGCAGCATTACGTGATTGCACTCAGCAGACGCCTTTCATCTTTAGTCTCGACTCATCAACCAGCAATTTCGAGACAGCATTTTCTTGCAGAGAAGACCATACAGGTACCATAGAGTACTTAGCATTGCAATCAACATTTTATCTACAGTTAAATCGATTGTCTTTCTCACTTTGGCCTCGTATCATCATAATCACAAGAACGTCCACTTGTTGTTCAGCGCCGCAAGGTGCACGATCAAAACAACCAAGTCATCGCTTGTATTTAGGCCAGTTTACTTACGCACACTAACTTACGTGCTATAACTGTATTGGCATTTACTACGTAGCTTATCTAGACCTAAGCCTAGCCCTGCAGCGTCACAGATTGCAGTATTCTGGTAGGCAAAGCATTACTACGGTTGCAGCATTTCAACTGCCACGGTCAGCTTAATTGGGGTCCAGCTTATACCGGCAGTGCAACCTCGGCAATTCATCAGCATATCATTGGCAAATCACCGCCAGCAGCATTTATCTCTGCGAGAGTATTTAACGTACTGGTGGCTTCTCAACTCACTGGCAGAGCCATTCAATTGCCCAAATGAACCGCCTACTACAACAGATCGATGGTGACAGCTGACTCACTAGTTCCCACCGTCACGATCTGCTTGGTGTAGACTTGCGTGTGGCTATAATTACGTAACAATTACCAGCGGATGGCGATAAGACTATCGCTACTCCATTCAACTTCAACCATTCTCATTATTCAGCATATCTAGACATGTGTATCAAGACGTCAGTCATAACTTAACTGCATGCTAACCGGTACCCTTTATGTTTATACCTTCACAGATCGGCTGGAGAACAGGATTGGCGCTGATGGGGATAAATGAGCACGTGTGGAATTGGAGACCACATAACCTTCTGATTCGTTACCCAACCTTCTGATTGGCTAAACCACCTCAGCCATCACAAAAATTCTCCAAACTCTCTTGAATTGCCTGCAACTATTATTTTCTTCCTTTGACTAGCTCCCACGTTATTGATCAAATATTTTTGTCTATCTTTTAATGAAAAGGATCTTTTTAATAGTTCCTGCTCCCACGTTAAATGAAGTCATATACATAAAGCCATATTTACCCAACCAGGGAGCTGCACCCAGCTCCCTAACCCAACGTTGTCTCTTTACATAAAACAGCACTGTAGGCTACCGCTTTTACCTGCAGCAGAAATATTTAAGTCGCTCTACAGTGAAGGGATTAAGCCACTTCCGCGAGTCTCAAGTTTGTGAAGCCCAATCTATTTCGGGAGAAATTTTCCAAAACAGAGATGATATCCCACGTTTGACCAAAAGCAGAATAAGTAATGGTTAAAATATTTTTAGTTCGTTGAGAACTTTCCAAGAAAAGAAAATTTATAGAATTTTCAATTAAGCTACGTAAGTATAAACAAGACAACTGGACGGTGGAATGTGGGAGGTGGCTTTCTCTTTAATATCAATAACTGGCCATCATCTCTAGGTGACGTTCTCATACAATCAATAATCTGACCTGATATGAACACAATTTTTGTTGCTGAGTGGAATAGCAACCTGAAAATCCGTTCTTTAAACAGGGCTGGAGATGCTGTGCTAAAATCTTAACTTGGAGTTTTTCACTAAAATCGACATTTTTTTCTGTGAGTGGATTATCGATTTAAAAACGTTGCGTCATACGTTTATAATTGATACGATTAGTAATGACTAGATTCTTGAAAGCAATCTCTGCATGGTTTAAATTTCATTGAGAGAGGTATTAGGAAACGAATATCGTGGGCGCAACCCCTGTCAGCTTCTTAGGCATTTAGATCAACGAATAATGTTTTCCTTTGGCCGTTTAAAACTACTAGTTATAACATCTTATCTTTAGCTATAGCATTTAATCTTAAACAGTTCCAGAGCGGAAAAGTCAGACAGCTTGACACGCAAATTGATATCACTATAAAGGCCACCATTAATAGTTCGTAAAGGTTAAGACTAAAGGTGAGTTTACTCCGAAGCAGAAATGGAATGGAATCAATGCTTACATTAAATGGAATTAATGCTGACATTAAATGGAATTAAAGCAGAGATTAAATCGATTTAATTGTGACATGAAATCGATTTAATGCCGGCATTTAAAAATGTGCCCTGATTGGCTTACACAAAACTTATTTAAAACTGACATTTAATCGAATTAATGCGGATATAAATTCGATCTAATGTTGGCATTAGCATGAAATAAGGACTTTTGTCCACTGCAGCCAAACATACACGACTTTATGTAACATAAGCTTTCAGTACATTTGCAGGCCGTTCCTGGCCATGAAATAGTTACACATTAATTCATGTTTTCGTTGTTGTGAGTCGAATCTTGACTTAATAAGGTAATTGTTCCTTAAACAAACAGTTCCGAAGTTTAATTAAGATTCCTCAGTTGGTACAACTAAGGTCTCGTTTATTTGAAGGCACTGCAGTCTTTGTAAGTAAGCATTTTGAAGGAAATCAAGGGGCTGTGGCAATTTAAAATTGTTGTATAGGTTACTGATAAAATTGTAGTTTGGGGTCACGTGACCAATGACTGTCTTTATGGTGTAAATTTTCCCTAAGCTCAACAACAACATAATATCCTAGAACCGCAACGCAGATTACCTGTCAAGCAATGGATAGGCGCACAAGGTAAAGGGCCATCCGGGAAAAAAGCAACAGCCTTCTATAAGTGGTTTTTACCTTCGAAAAACTTAAAATAGATTCCGAAACCCAGTCGCAATTGACTTTAAAAACAAACAAAGCATGGACCTTTTGTCGGCGAGTCTAAGGTGTAAACATTGAAGTGAGGATAGTGTTGACCAAATCCAGCATTTTATGACATCACATCGTTTAACATTTGAACCGTGATGAATTCTTGACAGTCTACCCACCAGATAACGTCGGAAACCAGTACTATAACTCAGTGATAAATTAAAAGAGCAAACCTGTGTTTTGTTGGACTTCTAAACCAATATCACAGTTTTAACGTTTGAGAGATAACCAGGGATATTGAAGAGTAGATTACTTATAAGAGGTAGCCATTGTCTTTGAGAGACATGAAGTCTTAAGTTACGACATAACATACACAAGAGTAAGTACAAGGATAGTTACAAATCTTCAAGTTTTACACGTTTTCTTGATTTTATATTTCATAACAATTTTCTCACATAAAGCATCATTAAAGGGTTCACAAAAGAACGGCAGAACAGGAAATCTTTCAGTTTCTTATTGAAAGTACATGATATACATTTTTGATAATTTACACATATGCCTTCCAGTTTTTACGTGTAAAGGTGAAGATATATAACATGGGCGATATATGCTCGTTTGTTTTGCATGAAGATATGATATGAATTTTGGATCGTTTGGGTAATTTTTTAAAATTTGCAGTTCAGATCGAAGTCAGCTTCAATACAAAGTACATCAGCAAACTAGTTTTCTTTTTACAGTTTTGATTGGTCTCCTTGGCATCGCTTTGAAAGGTGTTGAAAAATCTTCCTGAAATAAATATTCAATTCAAAATTTGTCTTGTGTATCACTGAGCGGGCTACAAGCGATTTGGTAAAAGAAGAGGCCCTTTAGGACTATCGTTAGCTAGTAAGGAAATTTCTCGTTAAACAGTGCGCATCCCCCCCCCCCCCCCCAAATATTGCGTTTGCTTAGCAAGAAAATTCATGCTTTTAAAACCAATCTTTATTTACACAGGGTGATAGATTATCAAAAATATAAGCATGGTAGCCTTTTTTTCAAAAAATAAGTTTCCAAAAGGTAGAAATTCAGTTGTTTTATGCCCAAGGATAATTTGCTTACCCAAACTTTCAACATTTCAAATGATGCAACGTCCATGGCTCTTTTTGCACATAGTATTTTGAAGAGATGTAGCTATTGTTGGGGTTTATGATTAAGACTGGATTGTTCGATAGTGTCTGCGCCATTTTCTTTGTACTCTTTGTTGGAGCATTTAAAACGCTATACACCTCAAGTGAAAAAAATCAAAACTATATAGGCCTATTAAACAGCATGAAGAAAAAGGAATTCTTACAGTCGGTAACTTCTCATTTTCATATGACATTCTTGAGCCTAGATATAACACATTGAGGTTCATTCGCTCAAAATTTTACGTTGCACAATAATCTGTGATATCGCTGGACTCTTATGGAGTGATTTTATTAATTGGCCCCTCTTTGTGCAACTGCTATGCAAGCAAACAGTAAGTGCTCAAGGTCATAAAAGATTTTCAATTTTTTAAAGGGCAAAGCAGGTAATGTGAGTTGTACGACAAGAAAGTCACAAATTATTCCGCAATGGACTAATTTGTTTGAAGTGAATAGTTTCAACATTTTATATCTCGGCTCAAGAATGTCCTATGAAGATGGGAGTTGGAATGCTGTTTAATAATTTTTTTTTAATTTTTTTGCCGTCATGTGCACTTCAAGGTGTGACATGTTAGAGGGGTCCTTTTTCTAAAAAATAAATCTATATCTAAATTTGACGTGTGCTTCTCAAGATATGAAGAAGTAAAGTTATCTCATTTTCTACAAAAAGTGAACTTGAAGCACGACCGTACTCACGTTAATGGAAAGTCTTTTATCTTTCTTTAAACTTTAAAACCTTCAGATTCCTCCTCAATAATCCTATATTATCAGAATGTGATTGCATAAGTGGCATGAGAACTTTGCAAACTTTGCACTTCCTACAGGGAGGTTATATCCCTATTACCTGCAATGTCAACATAACGGTCTGAAAAAAATTAAGGGAAACAAAGAGTTCCTTGTCAATGTGAGGAACAGATAAAACTTGTGTTGCCCTCAGACCCATTTTGGAACACAAATTGAATGACTTAATTTACTGATATCTCGAGGAATACATGTGCTATTCGAATGGAAGTTTCACCAAACTGTGGAGAATCCCTTTTTTAGATGACCTGTTGTCAACTGAAAATGCCTCCTTTTTCATATGACCTGTTGTCAACTGAAAATGCAAAATAAAATCTATGCCGGATTATGGATGACGTCACATATTAACCTTGTCGTGACTTTGATTGCGAACTGATTCGATACGCTATCGACCATGTCACATCCTTGATAGAGTATCGAAAACGTTCGCATTATCGATGGTTCGTTGAATCAGTTCGCAATCGAAGTTGAGACAAGGTTTTGTGACATTTTCACGAGACCGACAACTCATCTTTAATCAATGAACGGAACATTTAGTTTACATTGTACCAGCGTAGGAAGATGTTTGACATGAGAGAGGTACACCTTAACCCTCTTTCCCATCCAAAAATATCAGTTTTGATCGATATGATTTTCTTCTTTTACGATGAGAAACAAAACATAAAAATATTAAAAGGGAAGGAATCATTACCACCACCTAACACCAGATCTGATAACGGAAAGAGTGATATTTGTTTTTGAAGTAACCAGTTTGTCCATGGTGAGGACCTTGGTGAGGCGCCCCTTCAATCCTTCCATACCTTTGGGGCATCGCTTTTATTTCTAATGCCACCACAGACCTTGAAAATGTAACTTTCCAGACCTGAACAGAAAGAAGAATGTAATGGATTGCTATCGCGAAGGAGGGTTGGGGCAAAATGACGTTTAGCCGGCTACAAAATATAAACGGGGACCATGACACCCTGTCACCCATCCACCGGTTCCTGCGTCACTTCT
The DNA here is from genome assembly GCA_037179385.1 of Holothuria scabra. Taxonomy (NCBI): domain Eukaryota; kingdom Metazoa; phylum Echinodermata; class Holothuroidea; order Aspidochirotida; family Holothuriidae; genus Holothuria; species Holothuria scabra. The sequence continues at coordinate 43,338,251 of CM074183.1, forward strand.
TGGCCTTCCCTTTTAAATTGCCCTTTGGGCAGTTGGGGGAGCCAAGTTACAAATGAGTGCCAGTAGATTGGCTTTGTGATAGTCGAAGATTATTGCCACTTATTACAGATACGGATTTGTCCTGGGAATGTCCATCGTTACTTTTTGACGTGCGGGAGTCAGGTGACATTTGCATTGAAGAAAAAAGGTATCTACATTTCGAAACTGTAGACGGTATCTGAATTTCCTTAACCAGAATTTGATGCCACAAAATCAAAGGGTTCACACAAGTGTTAAAAGTTTGAACATTGTACATCCAGTTAGTGAGAATAACATTCTCTATAACATTATAACGTTTATCGTGTGGTTGTAGAGCAATGTACAGGCCAAACAATCTCTGCGGCATGTTAAAAATAACGTTTGCAGCAAGAAGTGTAGAAAATGCAATTATGATTCTCCTCGTTTTAACCGCTCTACGTCGCTTCATTTCAGCTGAAGTTTTAACAGCGAGTAAAGATTTGGAGACCAAATATGCTAAACGAATGTAAACGAAACATATTGCCGCAATCATAACTGTGGGGAACACAAATGATGTTAAGGCTAACGATACATTCCTGTGTGAAACAGATCCGAAGGTAACAAAACCAGCCGTTAAAGTCAGACTGAACATGACAACAAATGTTATCCAATACCTTTTAACCGTTATAATCTGTTTGTATTTAAACGGTATTGCACAAAGTGCCAGATAGCGATCGAATGCCACTGCTAAAATTGAGAGATAAGACTGTAGCCCTGATGCAAAAACCATTGCTCCACACCATATTGGGAGTGGGTAGATGTTTCTACGGAATAAGGACGTTTCTCCAAATACAGCAACTGCATGCATGAAATCTGCTATGGTCAAAGTTAATGCAAATATATATCGGGTCCTTGCATGGCTCTTAACTTTTATCTGAAGGGCGCCAACTATCACGTTAACCACAAATGCTAAAGTACAGATACCGAGCCTGATATCGTATAAACGAGTAATGTAGAGTACTCCGGCGTCATCCCATTCAAAGAGCAGCCCGCCCTCGTTATCAAAAGATCCACTTTCATTGGTAGTAATAGTAGCATTTACTAGATGAACGTCGTCCAGTGAGTCTGTGGAGCTCGCTGAACCCATCTCGCTGAACGGACTGTCATGAAAATTAAAATATTTCCAAAACTGAAATAATAAGACACTAGAATCTTGAACGAATCAATACATATTGTATGATACATTTTGAATAGTTTCAAAGGGTGTGACACAAGTTTTCACCCCTAGCTGACAGAAGTTTTGACACCTTCAAGTTACTTAGACCAACTAAGCAGTAATTTACAAACAATATGTACAACCCTAGCGGCTGGGTCTGGACCCCAGATCGCCATGAAAGTCTACCCAGATGGTTGAATTCACCTAGAGACGAATCCGGACTGATTGCGATGGTCTGATTTTAGTCGGCCGTTACTGGGGTCCATCATCTTTAATCTCTAAATTTTCTTCCTGACCTGTTCCATGGATGGTTGGACACTAAAGTGTATATTAATTTTCTAAAGTTCACTGAATATGAGGATTTTAAATTCACGTAGACAATAAATAAAGACGATTAAAGGCTGATGGACCCCACTAATGGCTGCCTACAGTCACTAAAAACAAGCGTTAAACGGATTCGTCTGGCTTAGATGGATCAAACTTGTTCAAAACAAAGAAGTATCACAAACCATTACACTATAAAAACTTGTTAAGCAATTAAAAGTGTTTCGAAACACAATGTTTAGGAAAAAGACGCGAGTGTTTTATTATCTAAACATGTTTACATTTGTGGGAGCAAAAAGTGTTTAGAGAAGCAATTCATTCCTCAACATCTTTTTAAAGTGTACAAGAAAAGCATTAAGAGTTGTGAAGGTGCTGAAAAAACCCTCCCAAAGTGGCATACCAGACCATTCTAATCATCGCATCTAATAAACTAGGGCCAGCCACTGGCCTGAAAGGGCTTTAAAAAAGTTATGTGGGCACTTTTGGTATAAAAAGCAGGCAACCATTCTAGATCTGATCTGTATGTACAAAAGGTTAATGTTATCCAGGCTATTTATTTAAAAAGTAATTTTGGGGGCTTAAGTCCACCCGACCATCTGACAAAGGGCCGTTCGGCGAAACCAAACATTAAACTGCTTCCCGAGGAAGCTACGACGTCCACTGAAAGACATGATTTCTAACATTTTTGTAAGTCAATATCAAATTTTCATGTAATAACCTGCACCAAGCACATCATGTTTAGTCAATACGAGCCCTAATCTGGTCATTACTGACGAAAAAACCTTAATAATGATATTCTAGGGCATGTAATGCCTTATATTGCAAAAGGGTGTTATAATGAAGCAGTCTTTTTCCTTTGTTGAGAATCATTCCTCAGAAGAACAAGCGAAGAATTACTACTAAACTCTTCATAGGACGTTATCGTATTTACTACGTAATAACTATTATAGCGACTGTATCTTGAGTCGGTCAGTACCTTGAGTCAATCACTGCCCATTAAAAAGTACCATCGGTGTTCTTTGACCGTTATCTGAGCAAATTCTTCTCGATAAATTCAAGAAGAAAATAACAACAGCTCGAAATCTATCAAAAGTAAAAATTTAGCTCCATTTTGAGAGAAATTTTACCCAGACTAACCTTGATCCTATGTTACCCTAGTGAAGCTGCAGATATGACTCAAAATAGTGGCAAAAATTATTTTAAATGGTTTCTACAGTTAACTGATAGTAATACCCTTCCACAGTTTTATTTTTAACAATACAATTTATTCAAAATACGTCAAGATCCCTCTTTTAGACGAAGGTAACGTTTGGGTGACCGACTCAAAGTACACTTGCCAAACCAAAGGCACCCGAAACTTGTGTTAGGAATTTTTTCATTTTTCAAATGTTTGTACTAGAAATACACACTCACTTTGAGGATTATGAGAAGAAAGGTTTGTAAGAACATGGAATAAAATATGAATTGAATATTTCTTTCAAATAAATACATTTTTGGCCAAATTTCTATTGAGTGACCGACTCATGGTACAACCATGCTATGTTCATACGTAATTTTTTACCATGTCCTGAATAGAACTTCGTACCTGACAGCGTGTTCTCTACATAAATTTTGATTAATTGAACATTTCGGCCTTTAACTTACAATTGTGTCCTAAAACTCTTAAGTAATATTTTTCTAAGTCCTCCCGATTCTTTGGCAAAGAGGTGTTCAGCAGCTGAAATTGCTTTCAAAGGCATATGAGCTCAATATGCAAATTTCTGATGTCTTTGGAGGGACATGCCATATATGGCTAATATTATCCTTTTTTGCAATCTTCATTTCAAGAACAGTCGAAACTTTAAGTTTGTCCTGAGAGGTTTTTTTGGGGGAAAGTTACTTTTTGGTCCTTGAAAATTATCAGTATCAATTAACAAACTATAAACTATCTGATGAGTATTTACTAGATAATTAATAAAGGGTTAACAAACATTGTCTGCACTATGCAACACTCCACATCATTATTTTTGAATAAGCAACGAGTTGCTTCAGAAAAATCCAAAATTAGAAGAGATATATCTTGACAACCGTAAAAAATTTGATATAATTCCAAGCTGTTTTTCCTTAGGAACTTATATTGTTTAACTGCCAAGTTAAAGTGTACCTCAAGTCAAAAAATCCAAAAATATATAATTAAGGGCGTGAAAAATGAATTCTAACAGCCCAACTCCCATCTTCAAAGGACATTCTTCAACTGAGATATAAAATCTTGAAGTTTATTCACTTAAACCAAATTGGTTCATTGTGCAATAATTTGTGACTCTCTTGTTGTACAACTCACAGAACCTGCTTTGTTTTCCTTTAAAATTAAAAATGTTTTATGACCTTGAACACTTCCTGTTTGCTTGCACATCATGTTGCACAGAGAGGGTTTAATTAATTACACCACCCCATTAGAGTAAGAGTGATATCACACCTGGGCACTAGATGCAGTAACTTTCAAAAAAAACAGAAATACAAAGATGGTACTTTGAGTTGTACAACAATAACATCACAAATTATTGCGCAATATACCATTTTAAATTGAGTGAATAAACTTCAACATTTTACATCTCAGCTCAGAAATGTCCTATGAAGATGGGAATTGGACTGTTAGTATCCATTTTTCATGCTCTTTAATATCTGTTTTTGATTTTTTTTTTTTTACTTGAGGTACACTTTAAGTCAGAACATTTTCCCGTGACATGTCACATTAATCAACTTTGAACAACTAGAGGAAAATGTATATATTTGTGACTTTTGTGTGTTTTATATTTGTACAAATTCCTTTTCAGAAAAACACTAACTGAGGTTGGTTTAACACTTACTTTGTTTAATAATGACGAGGTTAAATCAGGTGATGGTGCAAAAAATGAAAACTTAAGACTCTGTATTGTTAAAATTGTCCGTTACATCAAAATACAAATGCAATGGTATGTAATTTTATCTTCCATTTCTCCGCCTTTATTTTATTTATTTAGGATAGGCAACAATCACATAATTTTACTAAGAAACGAACTGACGGAAATTTGGTTGTATTGTCTAAATAAAACCAGTCTTTACGCTTTTCCAGTATTATTCAAATATGATTTGATTTGACTTTGGTGACAGATTCCAATGACGGAAGGCTACCTCACCACCTCGTTCTTTGTTTAGCCTAAGTTAACCTTCCTTTACGTTCCAAGTGACCACCAAGACGAAGGTTTATAAAAGTCAATAAATATTTTTATACCGCCTTTTAGGCGTTTGTGAAGATTATAAGATGGGCACCAACGTGCACCAGAGTCACCAGGTTGCGTAATGATTATCCGTTAAAAGTCACGAATATAATAAAATAATTCAATCGTTGTAATGTAACTTCCAAATTCTTCTGTATGTTCGTGTGTATTATTTCAGACCTAATTTCTAATTATCCCCGGCCCAAGACATTTGTCCCCTATGTCTTTATTGTCACTATGTACCCAACTGCAGTTGCCCAGCCAGGATTGAATTTTTTTTTTTGGGGGGGGGGCTGGTACCTCCGAGGGTAAGGCGCGTCAAGACTATCTTAGCGGAGCGCCACCATCAGTTGGCGAGGAGCGATGAAAATTTTGGGCTGTACAAACCCTCCCGGCACTTCCCACGTGTTTTAAGTTGCATGTATCCAGCCTTGAAATACGCATCTCATGTCTGCCTCTTCTCAAATAATGAAAAAAAAATCAATCTTTGAAAAATGGTAATACATACACTTTTTAGGGACCCCAAAACTGGGCATTTCTGATCTGTGGCCTGCGGGATGAGACTAAAGCGAACCGGTATCTCCCTTTCCCTTGGGAAAAATTGTAAACTTCAGGAGAACGTAGATCGCAAATGAGACAATATTTGAATGGATTTCAGCTTTAATAATAAAACCAAAAGTAGTTGTGTCCCCTTCTGAGAAACTTCCTTTGCATTAGATTTCCTAGATGCAAAAAGGTGCTATGTTTGGCAAAACTTTGAACTGATTACAGGCCTTCGTTTTCTCCGATTTTTAGTATTTGTGAAGATTTTACAAGTGACATGCATTGTATCAAAGAAACAATTTTTCCTGTTTTCAATGGTGTTTAGATGCAAAATGGTGCAGTTTTTGTTCAGTCATCGGTATATTACGTGGCCAAAATTAAACTTCTACCGTACGAGTAAATCTCTCAAAATATTTAAACCTCAAACAGAAGTAGGGATCATGTGGGAAACACATGAAATCCGGACCTTGTGGACATTTAACAAATCCGCCCGGACGCCAGTGCCAACTACTAAAAAGAAGACTTGTCGAAAAAATCGTTCTACAGCGGCACTTGTCATGGGCAGTAGTGAGGCACGACAACGGCCTACTTGTTAAGGATGGAAGGGAAGAATTATTCGAATGCAGTAAATTATCCTTACGATCCTTACGACATATTTTGTGTATCATGATAAAGTATAGGAATGGTCGTGTAAGAACGGTCTCCAGTGTATGATTGCATTGTTTTCAGTAAATCAACCAGCCATCCGAAAGGGAGAAAGGGTCACAACCTAACAAAGTCACATTCGAGTTTGTCGTCGAGACGTTCGTTTCATCTTCGAAGTGAAATGCAATAAACGACAGTGCAGATTATATATGGTATCTAATTTAGTGAAAGTAGGCATTATGAAATTATTACTTGATTTCATACGTTATGGCACAAAATGTGTTTTACAAATATTCATGCATGTTTTCTTAATTGTTATACATTTTCATTATTTACTGTTTTTGAAGGGAATACTTAAAAGTTTATTTCCGTTCAAACATCTGGGGGTCCAGGCCCCCATTCCCACCCCCCCCCCCCCGTTGGCCACGCCACTGCCCAACTGGCGCTTGAACGATGTGATAAGTCAGTAAGTCACTCAGTCAGCCAGTCAGTTAGTAAGTCAATCAGTCAGTAAGTCAGTCAGCCAGTCAGTCAGGCAGTCTGTCAGTCAGTCAGTCAGTCAGTCAGTCAGTCAGTCAGTCAGACAGACAGACAGACAGACAGTCTGTCAGTCATGTTTCACTTAGTTAGATAGCGACTTAAGTCTTAACTCAAACCTTTCTGGTTTAATATAGGGGCCTAACGCATTTTTTAGTTGCGTGTCTCTGGATTTTTTGCCTACTCCATTGCTTATGCTAATGATCACGTGTAACAGCAGAAGCTTTCATTTTTTTAATTTTGTAGACTTTTTTGTTGAACTTATTTGTTTCGTTGAATTTGATTTGATACTTTATGTATTTTACACTCTACTTAACTTTTTTTATCTTTGATTTTTTTAATTTTGTTATGTACCTTTCAATTGTTTTCAATCATGTTCTCTTTTATAATTCGTCTTAAATCTTCCCTCTGAAGCGGTGTATGACACATAGAACTTCTTGAATCTTCTTTAAGAAGCGGTATGTGACGCAACGAACGTGGCTATAGAAGATCGTTTTGTTATTTAATTAAAACATCTTGGTTTCCATGGAGTTGCAATAAAGTTGAGTATAGTGACAATAGACATAATAGTAGATAAAATAAAACCATTGATTTGATGAAAATGTACCAGGTCTTTTGTTGTTGATTTTGTTCTTCACAGATAAAGGGAGAACTAAGCAAAACTTCAATGTTTGTTTGTATTTTTAAGATAGAAACATAAATTCAAGTGTGGGAGTTGTCTTATATTAAAGGAAAAGATTGCATGCTTACGATACATATTTTATTACAAAGCTTGAAACCTCTAACAGAAATGCAATCGATGTTTTATTCTTCTTCTTTTTTTTTTTTTTTTTGTAGTTTTGAACTTTTGATCGATGATAATAATGATACTATAAAATTGATTTTTTAAAAATGATTTTTAACCTGAAAAACTATGTTAAAACTGATTTCGGGTCTCTTATGTATATAGTTGAAGTTTTTGGAAAAGTTAAAAAATCTTTATGCCTCACTCAACGTTATAATGGTGATACTTCACGGGGGATTATTTTGTATCTGCTAACTTATTAGAGGTTTTGGACAGCTTCTTTTGAACGCTATGGTTGAACTTAAAATGCACTTTTAGTCATTCTGCAATAGCATGGTAGGACACCAAAGTTACTTTATATCACAGGATCGATAGCTTTACAAATCATGTTTTGTTTTCTTTTTTTAAGAAAGTATCTTATAAGGCTAAATAAAACACTTGATTAACACATTGCAGAAATAAACTGTACCACCACCCGCCCTTAAATATAAGTTAACTTACCGAAACGCGATTCATCTAAGATGTCCTAGGTGATAACTGGCTCTTTAACGATTCCATTTGCTTCTAAATGTAATTGTCTGTTGCTACGCGAAGTCTGAACCTTACGATAATTACCATTTTCCTGTCACTGTTTAAGCTCCATACTCTGTGACAACAAAATCTGAAAACGCCTCTCATTTTTTTACTTTATATACCTGTGACCGTTTGTTGTGTTTTTCAAAGGTTGTTGTTTAAAGAAATCTGTTTAAATCGACTTCATTTTATTTTTTCCCTTCTCTTGCACAATAATAGGCGAAAGAGTTTTTAAAAGAATAAAGTAGAAAGGTCTCAAAACTAGAATTCTAGGTGAAAAGAAGGTCAAGCCCGGCAATGCTTACAAAAGAGAAAGATATAAAGAAATTAAAATTAAAAATGCTGGATTTGACTCCATGTGATGACACTGCCGGTGAATATATGTCCTGTTGCCAGTTCAGGAGAACCGGGACCCCAATGTTTGCAAATTAAAGCTTCAAAAAGCGGGGTATTTATAGCCTGTTGCCGCTTCTGTGAATCACGAGCTGTAATAGTGTAGTGATTATAGAATCTGCCTGAAAAGCGGAGGATGGTGGATTCGGTCCCCCGTGCGGCTCAATTTTTCTCTCTGGTGTTTTTTTCTTCAACCTTCCCTTCTTTGATAAGGGTTTATACTCTATCTTGGATCGGTATAAAATTCATGATCGAATGTATTACTACATAACTTTCTACCTACACATTCTAACTTCGATCTGCTAACTTCGACTTACTGATTATTCGTCCCGCTTGGGATTACTATGGTAACAAGGAGAGACAATTGATTCACGCGGGGTATTTATAGCCTGTTGTCGCATCTGTGAATCACGAGCTGTGATAGCGTAGTGGTCATAGACTGTGCCAGAAAAGCTGAGGATGGTGGGTTAGGTCCCACGTGCGGCTCAATTTGTCTCTCTGTCTCTCTGGTGTTTTTCTTCAACCTTTTCATCTTGGATGAGGGATTATTCTCTATCTTGGATTGGTATAAATTTCGTGATTGAATGTATTACTACAACACTTTCGACCTATATATTTATATAATATATATATATATATATATATATATATATATATATATATATATATATATATATATATATATATATATATATATATATATATATATAGAAACTGAAGAAATGGTGGGATGCGGACACAGTCGCGTAAGTTTTTTTTTTAAATTATGCGACTGTGTCCGCATCCTACCATTTCTTCAGTTTCTTTATTTAGAAGTCGCAACGTCACATCCACACTTCCGTATATATATATATATATATATATATATATATATATATATATATATATATATATATATATATATATATATATATATATATATATATATATATTATATATATATATATATATATATATATATATATATATAAAGTAGGTCGAAGTTGGTAGATCGAAGTTAGAATGTGTAGGTCGAAAGTGTTGTAGTAATACATTCGATCATGAATTTTATACCTATCCAAAGTAGAGTATAAACTCGTATCAAAGAAGGAACGGTTTGATTCACGCCGGGTATTTATAGCCTGTTGTCGCTTCTGTGAATCACGAGCTGTTCTAGCGTAGTGGTCATAGACTCTGTCCGGAAAGCGGAGGATGGTGGGTTCGGTCCCCCGTGCGGCTCAATTTTTCTCTCTGGTGTTTTTCTCTAACCGTTCCTTCTTTGATAAGAGTTTATACTCTATCTTGGATCGGTATAAAATTCCTGATCGAATTTATTACTACAACACTTTCGACCTACACATTCTAACTTCGATCTTCCAACTTCGACCTACTGATTATTCATCCCGCTTGGGAGTACCATGGTAACAAAGAGAGAAAATTGATTCACGCGGGGTATTTATAGCCTGTTGTCGCTTCTGTGAATCACGAGCTGTTCTAGCGTAGTGGTCATAGACTCTGCCCGGAAAGCGGAGGATGGTGGGTTCGGTCCCCCGTGCGGCTCAATTTTTCTCTCTGGTGTTTTTCTTCAACCGTTCCTTCTTCGATAAGAGTTTATACTCTATCTTGGATCCGTATAAAATTCCTGATCGAATTTTGTTTGCTTATATGTATTTGAAGGTTGAAATAAAGCGTTCCTTCAAAAAAAAAAATTCCTGATCGAATTTATTACTACAACACTTTCGACCTATATATATATATAAATATATATATAGATGAATGAGAGGCTTGGATAACAACGATATTCCGGTGTATGCCCAGGATCCAGAGGATTCTCAGAATTCTAGTTAAAAATTATTTAAAATTTAAATTATTATTTAAAATTTAAAATGTGCAGTTGCAATTCTAGTTTTAACTTTCATTTTCAATTTTAAATATATATATATATATATTTATATATATATATATAAATGTATATATACATATTTATATACATATGTTATATTACACGACTTTTTGTTGATCAATAGTTTTCTATGTGATAAAACAGGAAATTGATTTCTTTGGGATTTTAAAAGAAAGGGTATTTCATATAGAGGACGCACTTCCTTGTAAATTATGTTTCAGAAACTTTGAATTGAAACGTTATCTGAACTGTCTTGTGTTACGGGCGTGTGTGATGTCATGGTTGAATGGGAACAATTATTGAAAATATCAGAGTACGATGGGGTTAGATTGTGTACAATACCCTAGGCAAATAATTGCTTCCTTGATAGCCATTATAGGTCATTGAAGGCCAATAATTTTGGAACGAAAAAAATGCCGGAATGGACAATTGAGACTAAGAAGCAGATATGCGGGATTGCCTTCTTTTTTAATGTAGTAAGTTTACTATGTGTGTCCTACTAGTTTCAACCCAGACTGACTGACATTGTTGAAGGTGCGTTAAGATGAAAAAGAAGTAGAGGGAATAAATGATATTCCCCTACCAGCATGCAGTCGGTCGGAAATAGATGTTACACATAAACAGCAACAGGCAGAATCATCGTGTTGATTTTTGAAAGTTCGCTTTATATTAAGGTAGTTATGAAAGACTCGTAGCATTGTAGAATTTTTACACATTTAACACTATTTTGCACTACATTTTAGCCTGATTTTAACGAGAATGTTTTCAAATAGTTTCCAGAGGTTTCGTGAGCTAATAAACAGGCTTCGTAGCAAAGCGAGTGTATTTGCCGCCTCTTAATTTATACTCCCTCCTGGAGATTTTAAAAGTTTACCTTTGACGTAACACATTCTTCACACAATTTTTATTTCCCTGACTGCCTATTTTTTTCTTTGCAAATAGAAAAATTGCCCCTCCCCTTTTTTCTGATTACCGACGTGCTAACAGTAATAATCCCTCGTAAAATGAAATTAAGTTTGAAGCCAAATTTCAAACTACTTTCACAAACCCAAGTTACAAGTTAATTGCTTCAAAGGGATACGTTCAAAACAAAGTAAAACATATTCGGTCACAAGACCAGAAAGCAAGACTTTCATCACTCTTTTCTGGACTGGCACCCTTGAGTTCTGACTCGGATTTGTGATTTCAGAATTTGAATGGCTCAATCAGAGGGGTTGGTCTTCTTCCCCATTAAAGGCATGTTCTGATGGGTTTTGGCCGCTATCTTGTAAGAAAAACAAAAATAATCCTCATTATGTCCTTCAAACCCTATCACAACACCACTTTCCTAACTCAAGACATCTCACTTTAAAGATTAGTTATTTTAGTTAAAAAATACCTCTGCTTTTCAACAAAGCCATGACAGCCACAAAAAGTTATGTAATGTGGGCACATCGATCAAATTCCTTTTGCTTTTCTTTGGAATTGATGGTTCTCTTTGTCCTTGAAATTTGATATTGTTGGTATTTTTGAATATCTTTTCCTGTAGATCTAGCATTAACCTTCACTAAACATAGGGTTCAACCAACAACATTGCTTAATATTTCCTGCAGCGGCATCATAATAATAAATAAATTGACTGCAATGTTAAGTTAATGTGCCACGATGACATTACAGATTTCCCATGATGCATCAAATTCCAAGAAAAATTTGCATTACTTTAAAACTTTGTATCTTCCGAACGATAAGCTATCGAGATGCCATTTTCACCTTCTGAAAGAGAAACTTTTTCTGCTTATTTTGAAGTTAACGAATTTTGTCTCCAGAACATGCCTTTAAGACTCCAGCTCGAGTCCGGACTTGGGTCCTTGAAAAATGAAAATTGCCGGACTCCTGGCTCGAAGTGTCCGTACTCAACCACGGCACTGTCACTTTTCAACTGTAATCAAACATAATGTCTCATTATCCACTTCAGCTTCTCCCAAAATTTCTCCAAATCACTTTTAAAAGTTATTGTTATCATTACACTGACGTTTGTAAATATTTTGTTAATTTAGTGAAATCGAATCTTAACAGAGGAATAAATCAAGAGCTGTTATTCGAAATAACAGCTCTCTGGTTAGTGTATTAATTATTTTAACCCGCTCTGATGTTTGGTTACATCCCAGCCAACATGCCCAGCTGGGCCTCAACTGGGTTTCAGCTGGGCTACTTGATGGGCCCCAGCTGGGGCCCATCCGTGTTTGTCAGGTGTTCCCACGTGGGGCCCAAATGGGCTAGCCTTTCCCAGCTGAAGCCCAGCTGAAGCCCAGCTGGGCTTCAGTTATTGAAGCGGGGCCCAGCTGGGCTTCAGCTGGGAAAGGCTAGCCCAGTTGGGCCCCACGTGGGAAAACCTGACAAACACGGATGGCCCAGCTGGGGCCCATCAAGTAGCCCAGCTGAAACCCAGTTGGGGCCCAGCTGGGCATCTTGGCTGGGATATAACTGCTCAGAAGTGTAGAATTATTTGTTATACAAATTTTCTTTACCCTTATAACCATAGGGTGGAGGATTTATGGTTTAAAGGCCGTGGTCACATATGCTGTACTCGACCACCTGTTCTGGGACAGAAAACAGTGCTCCCATGCGAGTCGATCACGGAAGAACACGTTCGCGAACTGTTCTTGCACCCAAATCTCACACCACCTTGGTTGGTGGTGCAGCGAGAACGAACAGTAAACAAGATGGTGGAGACAGCTTCTCTTGGAAGGAATTTAAGGAATTATCAGCAGCACAATGACTGATCTTAAGCAGTAAACGTATCCAAGAGGAATAAATCACTAGTGTAACAGTCTTTAGGACTTATCTTGAAACAAAGTAAGTGGTGAAAGCAAGACGTGGTATGGCGGCACGTTGGGCCGACATGCACAGAGTGACGTATGCCCATGGTGTCTATCCCTGAATATGTTCGACAATGCAGGAGGGATTCCCCTGTTCTCAGCATGTCCCGGAACAGTCAAGAACTCGATGTCAAATACAGCCGTAGTGTCTTTTAGTGGACGTAATAGCTTCTTCGGGAAACAGTGAAAGTTTTAGTTTCGCCGAACTGCCATTTGCGAGAGGGTTGGGAGGACTTTAGGAAAATAATTTATGGTTTTTGGAGCAAAGTAATACAATCTGAAGATTGCTCAGTGTGCAAACTACAGTTATTTGAGGCTGATATATACATCATCTTATAACCACCAACTGGATAATATACGATCATAAAAGTAACATGGAAATAAAGCAGCTACCTTACATTCAACAGAGATTTAAAAAATCAAAGTGCTTTTGAAACCTTGAATCAGAGTAGCGCCATCCTTTTGGAAACGTCTTTTCGTTTTAGTTAGGTTAGCAGACGTCCGTCACCCCAAAGTACAATTTAAAAAAAATTATTGCCTAAGTAGTGGCAAATAGCCATCTTGCAAATTTGAATTTTACAGACGTTTCTGAAAATATCCACCATAGCATTTACTACGGTGATACTGCAGTTAAATCCAAGTCTCCTTCCAACATAAGAATAACGAAAGCTGTAAGCATATTTTCCCCATCTGTCGTGTTGGTGGAGTAAGCCTATAATGTTCAAGTGAAAGTAACTTTCACTAAGACATTCTTATCACAGTTTAAAGGTTGATGGTGGTCACCCCAAACTTAATTTGTAGCGACGGTCAAATCTCACGCCTTTCGTCTTATTCCTCTTCAAGTATCTGTGGTAATGTTTTGAGCTTCAATAGTACATACTCAAGGTAAACCAAACATTTACTCCTAGTAAGTTTCACATTTAAGAAGGAAAATGTTGTCACATGATTGTCACATGATTGTCAAGATCCAATCATGAAACAGAAGAGTACACTTTGCTACTTCAGGTTTGGAAGACTGCATTTCCCCATGAATTAAAGCTTTGTATTCTTATTCAAATATCACGAGTTGGGTTTTATCGTCCCAATGCACAATCTTATTAGATCCAAGAACGAATTCCTGTTCTATGCATTGGGGGCATTAGGGGCTTAGAAAGGTGTTAGCAGCATGAAAAAAAAAATGATAGAAAGGTGTGCTTGCCACCAGGTTGGTAAATATTTATCGTACATTTGCTTCGAATTTAATGTATGCAGAACTGTTTATTAGCTGAACACTGGAAATTGAATAAATATGCGAAAAGTTGAGAGAATGAAGTATCTTTATTAGTAATCGCATGTTTCCCAACTATTTAAATAGTTTTGCAAAGAAAAGTCCAACTTAGTGGTGTTTAGGAGGTATTCATGCTGAGCAAACCCATGAGAGGTGAAAGTCTCACCGAATAACTAACATTTGTGTTGTTTTGTGTGTGTGTGTGTGTGTGTGTGTGTGTGTGTGTGTGTGTGTGTGTGTGTGTGTGACAGCCTCAATTCCTATCAACTGATCTTTGAGTTTTGGATATAGGCAGTGTGCATTTTAAAGAGGACATTAAAATAAATATATGCTAAGACATCACACTGGCGTCATGTTTCGAGAAAGTAGAATTAGCCTCAAGTGTGTGGTAGGCTTACGAACATATCCGTTTGGTTGACAAATCCGAAGCCGTCTGTCTGTTGATGAAACTTGTAATGATGAATGTATTGTAGTCGGAGATTCAGAAAAGCTTGCTGTAAAAGATCAGCAAAAACAACGGTCGGAATGTGTATAGAGATATGTGAGTGGTGCTGAACGATAGTCAAGACAAGATATTGAAAGGGGTAGGGGGAGTCAGGCCTCGAAACGTCAAATTTATGTACAATGATTCATACAGAAGAACCTACAAATAAACCTCCATCGGTTCTAGATGTTTTCAAGAACTGTAAATGAAAAAAAGTGAAGATTGTTACCTGAATCCTAGTAAAAGCAAAACAAAAAGATTACCAGAAACAGTATTATAAAGTATTGTAATACATAATGCTTACCGAATATTCACCACACATTACATGGTACATTACGTAATGAAGGTGTGAATTTGCAGACTTCTGAAAGCATCTGTGATGATGATAGGTCCTCTACATTGGTAATGCTTTTGAAGTTGTCATCCCTGTTCATTATATATTTTTTGTTTTAGTTTTTATCTTTCAAAACGTGTAATAACTTTCATGATTTTCTTACAATCAAAACTGGTGTTTATCTATAAAGAATAAAATTCACATTACTCTAAATTTGGATATAAAGTTGCTGAAGGTTCTATTTAAAAATTGAAACTGCAAAAACGTTTGTACCGAACCTAATCTAAATTAAGTTGAGAAGCAAATGGATGTTTTTAACATATTTATGTGTAAAAGCAAAGAAATTGTGTAAAAACGAGGACATTGCTGGATATTTAAAAATGGCAGTAAAGTTTGGTTGCAATACAGAAATACACGGTTTCTCAAATAGTACATAAGAAATTAAAATGATGTCAGACAACATTTTCTTTAAAAGTACAGTCAATTTCTTTTCAAATTAAAATAGAGAAAATTTATGTTATGTTTTATGTTGAAGGGGTTTGCATATTGCCTCACAGTCTAATAATGAAAATGATAGTGCAGTCTTGTAAGACAGGATGTCTTAAAAAAAAAAACTGAACAATAAATACCGACCTAACGATATTAACCTTTTTTGCACTCAGGAAAACGTTTTTAGCAATTAAAAACTTAGCCCCCCCCCCCCCCTTGCTGAAATTTTATTTTAAGCATGTTCAGTTATTAAACACATAACTTTTAGCAATTAATGGTGTTTAAAAAGCGATATTTTTTAGACATGTGTGTTTAGCATCTAGATGTGTCTACAAAGCGCGGCAGTAAAAGTGTTTAGAGAAACGTTTAGTTCCGAAACACCTTTTATAGAGTGTGTGGTTTCTGAATTTCTGTATCATTTTCCTATTAAGCAAAGCGATGAAGTGATACTAGTGTAACTTTTTATTTTAGTGTAAGAGCAAAATGATGCTTAAAGTTCCCTTTTAGCCCATGCCGTGACGTTACTTCTTGAGAAAGCGGGGTGATCTGATTTTGTTACATGATCCTTGCCCTCGAATGAGCTATGCTTTGATTGTGTTCCCACTGCGTGGAAAGCAATTAACACATGCTTGGCTTGCCCGTTTGATAACCCCAAATGCCACGCAACTTTTTGTGTATTTCAATATATCTGTTACTGTCAATCAATTAATCAAATGTGACTAGATATCAAGGGTGCGTGCAGTGATCTTCATTTCTTCCATGAAGCGATAAGAGGTAATCACACAGAGAAGGAGGATCTAACAAAAAGTAAGAGGGATCATTTCATCATGTCAAAGTACAAATGAAAATCAATGGACAGATATTGGCATACGTGAAGCGTTCTTCATTAATTGAACTGCAACTTAATTTTATTATGTTCACTTTTACTTCAGACACTTAACCCGGAATGTCTAGCTAGGGGTCATGTACCGTTTACTGATGAGGAGCCATGTGGACAGTAATCGAAGCATTTGCGGATTAAAGACGTTCTTGTCAAGCTTTACTGAGACGTGGTTCCAACATTTCTTCGAGTAGACTTTATGTCACGTCGTTACCATTGACGTCACTCTGGAGGAATACTAATTACCACGTAACTGTCCCACTGACCTTTTATGTATAGGTATTGGACTTACATAGATCGGTGGTTAGCAAATATAGAGTCGAAAACGCGTGTACAAACTTACGCACATATCCGATTGATTGACCAATCAGCAGTGTCTGGATTTATTCGTGTTGTTTTGTTATTAATTCAAACGGACGCCTGCTTTTTGCATTGTTACAACGTATGCGTAAGGTCTATTGAGGTAAAAGACTGCCAATCCTTAGAAAGTGTAACTTACAAATCTCACAAAATACACAAGAAGATTAACACTCATTGACATTGGATGCGTTAAATTGTGAAATATTTTAATTTGTCTTTGTTTTGAGGGATGGGATGCCAATTTGTTCATTATATTGACAAATTTGACAATTAAAATATACCTGAAAAATCCTTTAGTAAACAATATGAGAAATTTTAAACTTTAAATGAACCTCAAGTCAAAAAATTCAAAAACTAGTTTAAACAGTCTAGAAAATGAATCCTACCTGTCCAATTTCCATCTTCACAGTTAAAAAATGTTGAAATTCATTCACTCAAAACAAATTAGTCCATTGCGCAATAACTTATGACTTTCTTGTTGTACAACTCACATTAGCTGCTTTGTTTCCTTTTAAAATTAAAAATGTTTTTATGACCTTGACCACTTTTTCTTTGCTTGCATAGCATGAGAGAGGGCTTAATTAGTTACATCACCTCATCAAAAAAATATTGTTGTAGTACCTTTGTAAAAGGTGCAGTAACTTTCAGAAAACACAAAGAAATACAAAGACTGTAATTTGAGTAGTACAACAATGGCATTACAAATTATTGCGCAATATACCATTTATAATTTGAGTGAATAAACTTAAACAGTTTATATCTCGGGTCAAGAATATCCTATGAAGATAAAAGTTGGACTGTTAGAATTCATTTTTCATCGTGTTTAACATAATTTTTGAATTTTGTGAATTGAAGTACAATTTAAACATTTTTCTAAAGCCCTTCCGACCCTCTGACAAAGGGCCGTTCAGCGAAACCAAACTTTATACTGCTTCCGGAAGAAGCTATTGCGTCCACTGAAGGACAACACTTGACCAACCTCACCGACCTCAGACCATTTACATCAATGGTCTGATATGTATGGTTCCATGGTTCCATTCTAGAATGGATGAAAAGACTCGATGAAAAGAACAGACACTATACATGATCTTAGCCAAAAGACCGAGAAGCAATCATTCAGTTTATCACTGTTTAATTTTCAGTCATCTCAAAGGATCAGGAAAATATTCGGACTCCTCCAAAGTCAACACAACTTTAAAGGTCTTTATGAAACCACGCTGTCTTGACGTGTGCTTCATGTCATGTTGTTGAAGTACATTCTTGCAGCCCTTTTACTCAAGCTATCCAGTTTGTTGAAATTTTTCCTCGCAGTCATTCCAGGGTTTGCATTGATTTAACCAATTGATTTGACCAGTATAAAGTATAAATATTATGTGAAAAAACGTGTCAGAGATATGTTACAAACGCCATTATATGACGTTACCACATCATGTTGTCAATTAAGTCAGCGAATTTCTTTTAAATACTAATTATAACACTCTTCAGGCGTCCCTCTGTCATGAGTTGACATTGTTCTTGAACGTATAAAACCCCATCAACAGCTGAAATCATTCATTCAGGTCGAAATAGGGTGAAATGAGAATTCACCCGTTTGGAGGTGAATCTCGGCAAATATTGCTTTAGTGCATAAATTTAGTTCATAACAGCTTTCGCTGCTAGATGGAAACTATTCCGACTGATTAATGATAGAATCTACTCTTTATAAAATGCGCACAAACCTTTATTGATAGCTACTCCGAAGACTTTTTATTTTCTTGTCTTAAACTTCAATACGTGTTATCTGCTTGATTTCATTAAATATGCCTATTGTCATTTGTTACACTATTATAGCATTATTATGAGTAAATCTTTGACAAGGAAGTTTTTCTCCAGAAGTTGATGTACTTGCACAGTGTTTCAAATCCAGAAAACTTAAATTTTCCTTAAACACATGATTGTTAAGTCATCTTAAAAGAAAAATTCTTCTAAGCTTGAACTGGCCTGTTTTACTGGTATTTAATGTTTTTTCTTAACTTGAATTCAAAAGCATAGGATGACCTATTTTTTAATTTATACAAAGCGAATGCTTCAAGTTCCCCAATGTTTTAAAAATGAAGATTCTGCACATAATGCAAATTTAATGACGACTTTAAATGGTCTTAAAACATCTTGGGCAACAGGTTTACGTCAGTGGATAGAACGAACACGTGAATACGATGTCACCTGGTTATGGTAGATTTACTGACGAGTAAAGTATATATTAAGCAAGGCTCTTTGGCAAACTGGAAACTTGAGAGAAACAGTTCACATTTCTTAAAGAGGTATTTTATCATTTTTTATATGTCACGTGAAATACTTTGTGTCACATATAACGAGGACAGTTGTAGATATTACTAGATGTTCATAAGAATTGAACATTTTAAGTTTTATATAAATAAGTGGATGGAGAGAGAGGCGTTTAACATTGAACTGCACTAAGTGTCCGATATTTTATAAAACAAGTTTGAATAAGTAAAACAAAACAAGTGAATCGCACTTCTTGGTGAAACGTTCAAATGAGAACTTCAACATTTCTTTTATGACTATAACAAGTCTTTCCCAGCTCAGAAAGGAAACTTTACATTTCTGCAATTTCAACTATTTACGTTCTCATACCAATGAGGTGGTGATAGCAAAGTTTCGATGCATGTGTTAACTTATTGCGAACAACATATAACCTTCATATCATCCGACAAAAACAAATCCAGTGACCCCATTCTACAGGCCGAAAGTTACTCCAGAACGGCCAGGCGAATGCTGAAATTGAGCGAATTTCACCAGGAATTGGGTGAAAATAACACTTGACCAAACTCAGGGCCCTCAGACCATTTACATCATTGGTCTTTCATGTATGCTTCCATTCTAGACTGGATGAAAAGAACAGATAATTCTTTTTCTAAAGTCCTCCCGACCTTCTGGCAAAGGGCTGTGTTCGACGAAGGCAAACTTTAACTGCTTCCCGAAGAAGCTATTACGTCCACTGAAGGACAATACGTGAACAACCTCAGGGCCCTCAGACCATTTACATTATTGGTCTGTCATGCATGGCTCCATTCTAGACTGCATAAAAAAGAACAGATATACTGCACATGATCTTAGCCAAAAGGCCGAGAAGTAATCAAGTTTAATGTTAATACTCAGAACTATCTAAAAATCCTTAACAAAAACAGATAGTCCCTGCAAATTGTCAGTTAAATATGTATATCTTGTTAGCTGAAAAGATAGAGAAACGATTTGGAATTATGACTTCCACAAATACAGATATGGACAGGCAAATAACAAGAAAGGACAACTGGGGAAAAGTCCGCAGGCAGGTATCTTAGGTGGGTCAGAGGTGAAATTGTACCTAAACAGTCGCGATAGTAGTCCATTGATTCGTCAATTCAAATTTGCATCGCTATTATTACCAATTCAGGGGAAAATATGATACGTTAAGGAGACTGGTGTTATTTTTAAGCGCATGCGCATATACGTGAAACGGTTGCCATGGTACAATTGGCACTGTCAAGTGCCCAATTTTCCAAATTTTCTCATTCAATTCAATGTGACGTTGGAAATGGGTGCCACTTTTTATACAGGGACGAAGACCCTTTAGTTCCTTCTGTAATTAAAGTATGTCAAAAGGGTGTCACTGCACTAAAAGTGGTCAATGTGTTGTACCAGATGTGTTGTACCAGCTGTACGTAGGAACCATTAAATATTCAAATATATTACAATGAGAAGGCACAGCCCTTCCCGTTTAGAAATTCCTTTGTCATGCAATATTCTGTATGTGAAAAGTTTTTAATTTTTCTTGTATGTGTTGTTATTTATTATTGCCCCAAAGGTTCATTTATATTTATATATATGGCCTCAAAGGACACTTTATAAAAACTCGAAAGCGACCATAGCAGTCGAAAAATTAAGCCTGTGATCTATAGACACAACTCCTGTGGTCTATTTAGACTCCGTCCTTGTTCATTAGCTCAACAACCCAAATCAAATTCAATTTCTTTAAAAATCTCCAAGTTTTGTGGAGTGTTTTAACGGATGTCATAAGCTCGCCCATTTGGACAGACAAAATGTACTGTAGTACGCCAGTACATGTAGCAGCTGAAAAGCAGCAGACACCGCCCTCGTTTGACTTTTGCACTTGGAAACTGTCGATGATTTGCCTAAAAGGGGGCCCGGCGTATCTATTGTGGCGTCACGTGAATTCACTCCATAAGTTCATCAGTCTCTTCAAATGTCACCATCTCCATCTATTCGACAACAACCAACTTTTGGCAACCTTGGAAGATTAGCTTTGCATTGAGAAAGAATATTTCTTCACATTTTCGTGCAGTGACACAACTGCTGCTGTAAGCTGTCGGAAATCTTGACTTCATGACACTTTGGTTGTATTCGGCTTAATTTTTCCAGTCTGTACTGGAACAGGGAACAGTCGAACACGAAAGCATACTTTTGCTACAGAAGCGTTGATCTGGTTTGTGGATGGGGGGAATTTTTCCAACAAGCGGTCGAACCCTGGATCGTGCCCAGGACCGGAATCATCATGTGTAAGCAATCCACCCATACGAACGCGAGGGCACACAAGGACACAGACTAACAAACAAACAAACATACATACAAGCTCACATTGACACGCACACACTTTTTCCAGAAGCCCTGAAGTCGTTTGCATAAGACAATTTTATATTTTGTTTATTCTGTCTGGTATATTATCTGCTTGAACTGTTGTAGGACAGAACGATATGTTTTCCCCCTAAAATATATATCCGGGTATTGATTGCGTCACTTGATCGACGTCCTTAGTTCGCGAACTGTTCTTGCATCCTAATCTCCCACAATCTTGTCGGTGGTCCAGCGAGAACTAACAGTAAACAAGATGGCGGAGATATCTAGTCCCGAAAGAATAAGACAAAATACCAGCAGCATGATGACTTTAGCAGAATATGTACCCCATAGGAACAAATCACTACAGAACATTAATTTTAGTGCTAATTACGAAAATTAAACGAAGCTTTTTTAGTTAGATAGGGTTTAAGGACACACCAACACTAATGAGCCATATAGGGTCACCAAACGAAGTAAGTGGTGGTGAAATTTTGTATGGTACGACGGCACGTTAGACCGACATCCTTAGCGTGACCAGTGTCCATGATAAATATGCCTACAACCGCACATGTTGGACACTGCAGAACGAGTCCCCAAGTTCTCGGTATGTTCGTTAACATAGTCCAGATTCTAAATGAATATTCTGTTAAAACTGGAAAAAATGCAAAAAAAAAAAAAAAAAAATGATTCCGACCGTATTGGCTTCAGGAATCCTCCTTTAGAACAAATTAAAAATCCGCAAAAATCGTATTAGAGGAAAAGGTCGTATTTGCATAATTACGCAAATCCGCCATACGCCAAAAATCGCAACTAACAGTCAAGAACAGAATGTCGAATACATCCTTAAAGAGTGTGTTGTGCCCCCAAACCTTGTGTCTGTACCACGGTTACACGGTAAATGATATTTGTCGATTTAAGGCCTTAGAATGGCTCCCAATGTAGGAACTATGCTTTGGTGTACTAGTCAAGAATTAAGGACGTAGTCACTACCGTGAGGAGAAATTCTTTTGGCACTTGTGCTTTTTCTGAGTAATATTCTTTTATTTTGGAAAATGCATGCAAAAATAGGGATTTTATTTTAAATTCATTTTTTTAACCAACCTACCCCGACCTACCTACACCATGTTACGTTTGAGAAAATCAATATACATTACACATTTCGAAGAATATGCGCGATTCAGAAATGCAAAAAGTTGAAAAATGTACACATGGAAAAATGTTAAGACTGGAAAATATAAAAAACGCCGGTGAGAGAAATAATTGTGCATATATGTACGTTTTTTATTTCTAGTAATGATACTACTTCTTTCAGTCTTTGGGACACAGAAAAGAGAAATGAAAACAGAACAAGAGTGATGTATTCAAGATAATATGAACGAAGCACGTAATATACATGAAGGAGCAAGAAAATTGTAGCCTCTCAAAATTGGTAGCAGATAAGGCTGTCATAGGCCTATGAGACAATAATTTTCATGGGATGCAACGGCAAGGATAATTGCTAGACTGCAAATTTGTCTGACTAATCTCAGATGTTTAAATATTTATAACAAATAAAAAAAACAACAAAATCATCCTCTTCTTTGATGATATTTGTAGTACCATGGAACCATTGCTGATAGTTCAGTAATAGCTCCATGGTAAACAGGTAAAACGCACTGAGATGTTGGCAATATTACATTCATTTCACTTCATGCATTTGATTCTTCCACAACTTCGCAAAAATTTATTTACACATTATATACATTTATTGAATTAATTATAAGCTTGTCTGAATCTAAAGATTAAAGACGTTCTGTTTACATAAGAGGGTCTTTTCGATTTCAGTACGGTATACGAAGAGAACGGAGCAAAACAAGAATGCGCATAAGCAGAAGTGAACATCACTCCGTCCTGGTGGTTTTCATAATAGTCGTCTGCTGATATAAAAGTTCGGTCAGGAAACGGGACTGAGCATTGGTTGTCATGGTAATTTTACGCTCACCGTCGTCTTGAAAACCCGAACTTTCCTTAACAGTCAGGACGGACGTCGCTTGCCCGTGTGTTAAACTCATCGTCCCTTTGTTCTACGGTCCTGAATCGAAAAGTCGCTAATGACATAAATTACAAATACTGAATTAGTATTAATATTAAACTTGCTTTTTGTTAAATCAGTAAAGGTCGGTAATGAATCATCCTATCGGTTTAACAAATTCATTTTCATTGTTTGCTCTATGAATAAACACGTTCAAGCCTGTACGTCACAAGTAGGGAATTATGTGCGCAGTGTTTGAACCTATCCAATTATTGAAAAAATCCTTCGAACACAATTAATGGAGTCTCTAAAGGAGTTCAAATCCTATATGTTTGTATTACGCTGTTTTCTGAAAGTATACTGTTAGGTCAAGAAAACCCATACTGTTCTTTAGTATCTCTATGTTCCCTTTAATATCTATGTACCGAGTGAAATTTCGGCAAATATATTAACTGAACAACCATAGAAGTAAAATTTATTACTAAGAGATTCCTTTATAAAGAGTCCATTTTTATTGGATAAAATATTAAGAAAATAGGAAAATTTGTTAAATCAATCATTTAATTTGGGAACCAATGACGTCCGAGCAGACGTTTCTCGTATTGAAAGGAGAAGATTTGCTTTGATGGAGTTTTCCTTGTTTTTATTTAATTGATTTAACTTTCCTGTGATGAAAGCGAAAATCAGAGTTCGTTTATTCTTATTTTGTCACAACTTTAAAGCCGCACCACAATTGTCCTTTAACTTAAAACTAACAAAAAAAGTGATCCCTGGTCACGGTCCATCGCTGTGATTGGTTTAAGTGTAGTCGAGGCTGTCAAATCTTGCACGGGTATGGAATTTTTTACCCGATAAATAATTTTCAATGAACATTAATTAACACATTCAAATTTAACGTTTCTAAACAGCTGAAAAACTTCTTCAATGTTCCTATACGCTGGTAAACAATGAGTTCAAAAGGGAAAAAACGAGACGCTGGAACAAAGGTTTAATATCCTCAGTCAAACGCTGATTGCCCGTTTATAGGATAGATATGAATACATATAATTAGCTGGCTGGTAACCGTGATGCCTGCGATAATTTCAACCGGTAACCGTGATATCCTGCACTGTTAAAAATTTCTGAAACTTTACAGACTTTTCTTAACTTAAACTTTTTGTATTTTACTTTTAATAGAGATTTTCTGTATCTTTACAGACACTTTGTATTGCTACAATAAAAAAAAGGTTGTTTAACATGTATTTTCTGTTTATTTGAAAAACCATTTCTGTCTGCTTTTTTAACCAAATTTTACTGCTTTGTAAAACTTTTTCTGTAAATTTACAGAAATTTTAACAGTATTTTGTATTTTTCTGATTTCACATAAATATACTGTCATTTAACACACATTCATTTTGTTTTTAAGCTGAAAAAGAAACAAAAATAAGCCCAAACAAACAAACAAATAAATAGCCAGAAAATTTTCAATATATAACATGCATCGTTCTGCGAAGTTTCAGTTAAAAAAGAAAACATTTTTGGCAAATTTATGGCCCTATTTGAAAATTAACTTACATTTATTATAAAAGCATACTTAGTTATTACGTTCTTAGTTATAAATATCATACAACTGGTGTTTTGTCACACATTTTTAAGTAAAAAGAAATTGTAAGGCCCTAATTTCAGAGCACTGACAATTGGTATACTGATGTCAACTCATCGCCACAGGCGCTCATGCACTTGATCGAATTAAAAACGTTTCACAAATTTACTTGAAAGAGTCTGTAAATTTACCACTTTATGACGTATATCTCATTTTGCATAAATGGGTGGAGCTTATTTTGTAGGCATTTTCCTAACAAAAGGATTGCTGTTGCTTTGAATAATATCTTTTTTGGCGTTTTTTAATCAGGAAGTGATGAACTTATTGTTTACCTTGTCTGGAAATGTTTGCAACCAATGTATTTGCATTCTTTGTCATATTTATTTTAAAAGCAATTATTATATTGTACAAAAAATGTGACTTTCCAATTACAAAGTTCCTAGAGATAGCAGTCTACTTAACAACAATATGACAACAAAGCATCCTCATTGTGTTTTGATTGAAAACAACTTCGTAACGACACATTACATTGATAAGCAAATACCTGATCTACGTAATGGTGAAGTGTATGTTACGTAATAACATATGAAAGGAAAAAAAGCGATATTATAATAAATATTAAAACGCCGAGAATGAAAACAGTAGGCTGTAAATTCACATAAAATTAAGGTAAAAAAAAAACAGAACAATTCTGTAATTCGATTTTACAGTAGACATTTGTAAACTAATTTACATGCAAAAACTGTAAAGAAAAAACAAACACTTAATGTTTTTTCATGATTACAGTCTGACTGTAAAAAAACATTATTTGGTTGGAAAAAAATTTGCCATAAAAATTATGTAAATTTACAGAGAAATTTTTAACAGTGTGCGATAATTTTAAGTGAAGAGCAAGATCAGTTGCCCAACTTATTTTGATGCAACAACTAAATTGCTCAGCTCACAATTTCCTCTTATTCATCTACAAGGTATCTTTCATAATCTTTTAGGACTTCAATATTGCACATTCATTAACCAACCACTAACTCCTTGTAAATTCCAAATTTGAGGAGAATTAATTTTTTCACATGACTCTCAAGAGCCTCGGTAATGAAACAAGACAGCATATTACACTATTTTGAATGGAGCAACTGCATACCGTATCCTTCAAGTCTGTTGTGTGTATATATTTTATCTTTTTTTTTTTCTAAATTTCATTTAAAAGTTTCTTTTAGCAAGACAATGGCCCAGCTTGGCAATGAGCTGTATTCATTTTGAATAAGGGAGATTGGTAATATGTTACCGAATGGAATCGTGGCACACATGATGAGATACATAAACCGAACTCAGCAAGTAATGTACTGCGTCCTCTTGTTTCGTGCAGTACACGCATATAACACTATACATACATCTAATTATTAAGCCCAACTCGAACGAAAATAGTGGTCTCAGACCTACTTTAAGGCAGATTAAAAGGCCAATTTCTACACAAAACAGGAAAATTTAATTACGTTCCACGAGGCAAAACTGGCTAGATCTCTCCTTACGTGATGAATGGATTAAGAAAAAAATAATTCTAGGATATTTTCAAGTGAACTCAAAACTTTGTAACACGTATTGTAGGTGCGGGAACGTTTTGTTTATCACGGCGATTTGGAGGATGTGCGCATGTGCATAATCCCAAATAGAATAACTGAACTCACTTATAGTTTTCCTCCATCGCGCTTAACAGTTGAAACATTTTGAGTGTTTGAGGAAGAATTCTTCATCAACCCTGCAGTGCTTTTGCAACAAGGAAGAGTAAAATCTTTCACTAATACTTGCCACCAGTAAATTATAGGGTTTAGTGAATAGTTCAGACATTGCAAGTTATAAAACCAATTGGAAATAACGACATTTAGATATATCTTGTATCCTTGGCCAATTGGTTGGAAAAAGATGTACACAACCCAAAGCGTCTGAGGCATACTGCACATAATGTTTGTAGCGAGTATTAGTCCGAAGGCAAACATTACGCGCTTTGTTTGACGAATCCTTGCAATTTTCATATCAGCCGGTAGAGAAAGTTTAGCATGAGACTTTGATAAGGACAAGAATACGAATATGTAAATCATCACCGTAACTACAACGAAAAAGGTATTCACGGTAAACGTACGAAGTGCAGTGGATTGATGTTCTTCAAACGTGAACAACCAACCAAAGAAGCAACCGTATCCCGTTGAAATAGCAAGCATCACAATTATCAGTAAGATATATCTCTTGAAAGTGACGAATATTTTATATTTTAAGGGAAAAGCGCACAAAGCCAGATATCTATCGAATGCTACTGCAATAATGAGGAAAAACGACATAAGGGAGCTCGTAAAGTTAATAGCATGATATACGAGAGGCACTGGTAAAGTTGTGTTGCGGTAGTAGAAGGTTTGCAGGAATGTTGCCGGACAAACGATTGCATCTGTCGCAGTCAAAGCAAAGGCAAATATTAATTGGGTCTTCTTAAAGGTCTTCAGCTTTATTTGAACGAGAACAACAAGAGTGTTAACCACGAATCCTATTCCGCACAGTACCATCCTCATTTCAAGCAAACTGTGTGAGTTTAACCATATCGGCAGGTCTGGAAAGTTAAATTCCTGTGGTTGGTCCGTCATATCCACGTGACTGTCGAGGAAAGTGGTTTGGAACTGGTAAAGCAAAGTATCGTCGTTTGTTGATGTCATTTTGATTTGACGTCTGAAAGAAGAAAACGAGAAAAAGTTTTTTTGCATTCATTCATTCTCAAATATAATTTTCCACCTATAACTATTAATCATTGCCATACTGGAAGAGTCAGTGGTTCCTGGGGTGGTTGATTTCGTTCTTTGCAGGTTTATCTCCCCTCCCTTCTCCTTACCATACACACTATCATATAACGCACTGCACCGCCTTATAGACGAATCCGATTAGCGTTTCGTTTTAGTGACTGTGCGCAGCCTTTAGTGGGGTCCATCAGCCTTGAATCGCCTTTATATATCTTCTACATCAGTTTCACATCATCATATTCAGTGAACTTGAAGTAAGTAAGATACAATGTAGTTTACAACAATCCATGATAGAGGTAAGCAAGGAAATCGAAAGATTAAAAGGTGATGGACCCCAGCTATGGCCGACTAAACAGATCATCAGTTGCTGTCCGGATTCGTCAATAGAGAAACTCCAAGCACGTCTATGGCAAGCCAAATGCCCAATAATTCGATACACTTAGTTTATCAACTGATAAACCAGGTTTATCAGTCAAAAAACTAGGTTTATCGACTGAAGAACCAGATTTATCGACCGAAAAATTAGGTTTATCGACCAAAAGCTAGGTTTATCGACTGTTAAATCAAGCTTATGGTTTATCAACCGATAAAAACCAACCGATAAACCAGGTTTATCGAATTATGTCATTTATATCAATTACGTACTTGCCTGTTTCAGTGTGCCCTTTCATAATGATGACTAAATAATCAGTACTCGCAAAACCTTATTCATCTCACCATTTTCTCTCATAAAAATTTTGGTCTGAAGGGGCTTCGGTGTGTTGCAGTCGTTTTAACCTGTTAACGCGTCAATTAGCATGGCACATGTGCACCAGCTGCGGTGCTATAACCGTACATTACCCGAATACTTTCTTGTCCACATTACTATACAAGAATCAGAACATTCAGTGGCATGTCTACTGGGAAGCGGGCCTAGGCTGAAATTTGTTCCCTGGCTCTAAAAAATTAACCAAAAAGTCGGGAATTTACCACACGTGAATTAGATTATCCAGCGTTCCGTGATGGAGTGAGGCTTTCACTCTTCTGCCATAAACTTCCAAATTTTCTCTGAAATAAGTCCCTTTGATTTCAATTTTTGTTTTTAAATTAGGTAAAGTCATTTTCCAGAGACAAAATTTATTGACATCAAAATATTCAGAAAGATTCCCTCTTTGAGGAGGTTAAAACTGCATCTCAATAAGTAACATATAGCGTTCTGAAGATAGTAATTATTAAAGTAATGCAATTTCTTTTTGTGATTTGGTGCATAATGGGAAACCAGTAATGTCATCGGTGATGTCAGGGCACGTTCATTTGGAATTGCATTTAATTTCTTAATTAGTTTGATGCTGTTTCAGGGGACATTAAGCATTGAACTTTGATTGCTATAACTCACATACATATGGTGTAGGACTGTAGGATGATGCTAGATCTTCATGAAAATATATTCATTCATTCCAACCGTATTAAAGGACGTTCAGTAATATAGGAAAACAAAGGGAATCTCATGCAATTTATCCACATTGCATAACTTTCTGTGGCCAGTGGCGGAGCTGCCATATGGTCGGGGGGGGCAGTCTCCCCCCCTCAGGCCAAAATCATCTGTCGGTGCCCTTTTCAGGTTTTTACAAAGATATTATAAACATAGATACCAAACTTAAAATTGCGCGGTGACTCCTCACGGAGGCCGAATCGGAGGGACGGAAGTGCCGATCACTGATCAGTCGTTTTGAAAGCTAACAGGTAATTGATATCTTCCGGTAGTATAAATAATTGTGATTTTAATGATTGCAACTCCTGCAAACACAGTTCTTAAATATATTACACTTACATGAAACAGTTTTAGGCTTCTTCATCGGCTTTCTACTTAAGAACATTTGAACATTAACGCACAACGACTGGTGTGAAGTTTATTAGCTTACTGATTGGTCAGTTTCAATGGTATCTTAACAAGCTCACATCTATACATTCTTACGCGCTTACAACGAAAAACTAACCACTGCGTTCATTTTCCCAGCACGCAGTTCGTGCGCGTCTCTTTTACTTCGACTATACACAGAGAAAAGTACTTTGCGCGTGTATAACTCGTTTTGAAAATGCACGCATGCTGACCTCTCGTCACAATGGAATTTTCTGTCATGTATCCATAGTTATGCACGCAGGTCACCGAATAGAACTGTGCGCATGTCAAATGACCACTTCCGCCCCTCCGGCAAAGTAAATGGCATAGTAGTCTTCTGACAGTCTAGCAGGTGCGAAAAATCAAATGGGAAGCATGGGAAGCCGTGGCATCGATCGTGCTGAAACTCAGGGTATTTACTTCTTCAAATCGCCCCTGCAGACAGTTTTCGCCTCTCTGAACGAAATCCCTAGATCCGCCAATGCCTTTGGCATTTAAAAAGTGAGCATATTTTTTAACAAAAATAACCAATATTAAAATAACATATCTTAAATAAGTAAAGAGGTATTGTGACAGGGTTTGAAGGGCATGGTGTTAAACATTTACATTTTTTCTACAAAACCTAAGTATAAAGCCATCGGAATATACCTTGAATATGTGAAAACGTCAGGAAACTGTGTGAACTAAAATTAATTTACAAGCTCACATCAGGGAGCTGTTATTAAGAAATGACTGTTACACCTGTTATTTTTAAATAACAGCTACCTGCTCAGATCACGTTTAACGGGTCTGAGTGAAACCGGAGGCTAAAAAATGGACCAAACTAATTGAATTAATATTTTCTTGTTCCCGATAGTGCTTATATGAAGTTCCTTTTCTGATATATTTCAATAAAGTTTTTAAAGCATTATGGAAAACTTTTTATTTCTTTAAAATTTTCATATTTATATATCATATTATATAAAACAACATTTCATGGCCGTACTGGCGGGAACGCTTTCTTTGCAGGAAGGGTGATTTTTGCCAGACTTCAGATCCCCAACTAGGGCATAGTCTCTCCCAGACTTAGGTACACAAGACTGCCTGATTCAGCAAGGTTTCGGCCAATTGGGGGCTACAGCTCCCACGCCCAGTCCCGTAGGGCCATGCAATTTATACAAAATATAACATACAATAAAATATGTAGTTTTGTATTTTGAAATAGCCACATTTAAACAACATAACTTCTATAAACGTGAGGTAGAACAAGATAAGAGCGTTTATATTCATTAACGAGAGTTTATTGAGGAGTAACGTGATTGGTCAACTGGCCAAAATGGTCCAATAGAGGTTAAGTATTACTGAAAGAAAGATTGAACAAAACTGATTGCCGAATAATTTAGATTGAAAGCTCAGTTAAACTCGATTCCCTTTCCCTCAGTATAATGATTTCTGCAGAATGGCTTCAGTCCAAAATGGATGGACCAGGAAGTTGCTGACAGTAAAAGATCCTTGATTGACAAAGTTCCTTCTCAAAGTCATTCTCTCGAGTCGACTGTAATGTATTTATATAAAATCAGGTAAAAACAAAGAGGATCATAACAGGGGCGTAGATCTGGTTTGTGGATTGAGGCAAAAATTTTGCAACAACTAGAACCCTATATCGTGTCCAGGACAGGATTCTTCTATAAGAAATCAATTCACACCTACACGAACGTCGAACGCACACGTATACAAACACAAACAAACATTCATACACACTCATAGTGTGGCGAATACACAAAAAAAACATCGGTAGATGATACATTCTAAATGCACTACTTTTCATTAATATAACTTTAAAAGGCTAAACTGACATTTTCAGGAAGCCTTGATTAAAGTCACCTGTATACCACTATGCCATATTTTGTTAATTCTGCCTGTTGTTTTTTTATCTGTCAGAATTATTTGAGGACAAAACGATATGTTTGCCTCAAAACTTCTCTTGGTAGGGCAATTGACCCTGCCCCACGGGATCGACGACGCTGGATCGATCGACGACCCTTGATTACAGACCTTGCTGAGGTTAAAAGACACTCAGTTTTGCTAGTTTTGCAGAAAATAGAGTAAATGGACAATTCTTTACGTCATAAATGTAACACTGTTGGTCTAACGCTAGGAACTTTCAGATAAGATTGCTTCACACGATAGACCTGTTTCCAAATAGCAAAAACAATGAATTGTGGGATATAGTTTTGGGTGTGCGTCGATTTTCACGACAGTAAAATGTCATTGACAAAAATGATAAACACCAAAACTCTATCCCACAAGTCTTTGTAATTGCTATTTGGAAACAGGTCTATGCTACGGTCACATGTGGCAAGCCAAATGCTCAATAATTCGACAAACCTGGTTTATCGACTGAAAACCTTGGTTTATCGGCTGACAAACCTGGATTATCAACCGATAAACCAAGTCATTCGAATTATTTAGCGTTTAGCGTCGATAAACCAAGTTTTTCAACCGATAAGCAAAGATTTTTGATAAACCTTGTTTATCCAATCGAAAAACCAAGTTTATCAGCTGAAAAACAAACTAGGTATATCGACGCCAAATGCGTAATTATTCGAAAATCCAAGTTTTGATAAGATTGATAAACCAGGTTTATCAAATTGATAAACCAAGTTTATCTACTGTTCAGGTGAGAAATCTCCCCAGAATAAACCTGGTTCATCGACCGATAAACTTGGTTTATCAAATAACACTTGGCTTATCGGTCGACAAATTAGAATAATCGGTTGACAATCAGGTTTATCTTTTGCAGATACACCAAGTTTATCGAATTATTGGGCATTTGGCTAGCAATGGGCAAATGCGAATTTTCTTGTCAGCTAAGGTAGACGCACCCAAGACAACTCTCTGACTTTCACAGTTCCGTACCTCAAAACTACTTTATGAACAGGAAGATGTTTTTGATGAGAAGTTTTTCGGAATATTTAGGGACTTCGTGAATGAATTTAAGACTGATCCGTTTATGTACGGGGCAAGGTAATTTTAAAGATAATTTGTAAATAAGCAAACCAGGGAGCTGTTATTGGGAAAACGACACATCAAACGGTTCAATGCTGATATTTTATCACCCACTTCATCAAGGGATTACTGAATATTACCTGGTATTTAACCCTACTTTAACTTGTTCCCTATCTTGAATGGTTTTCGTTTGATTGATTTTAATTGCCTAAAAGGACTATTCAGGTCTGGCTATTCCAATAAAATGAGGAATGAATGCAACAATGCTTTCATCTCAACCCGAAACCGCTAGCACTTTAACGGTTTGTTTTTTTTAACCCGAAACGACTCCTTAATGAAAATAAGCCGGGACTGATTGGCTTTCCTTACACAGGACCATGGAAGAGAGGACAGTATGCAAATGAACTCCACAGGCAGAAGACTAATTCCTGAAAGCTCTTAGGGAAAGTTAAGAGAAATTTCCGGAATGAGCAAACGTAAATTTGAATTCATTTTGATTTATAGCGCCAAGTTGTTGTTTTTTTTTTTTTTTCAAATAAAGGTCAGAACGCCAAATGACAATGATTGTTTTGTCATGGCAATGTTGAAACCAGAGAATAAATTTTTTAGTATTATCCTCAGACGATAGACCTTTTGTACTGTAATCCAGTAAAAATCCTATTAAAATTGAAATAGACACAAAATGCACTAATGCCAGATAAACTTCAAGTTAGCTTTAAAGAAAGGGATTTTGTTGGATCTCCTTTCCAGTAACTGCTCTCTGCACTGGGGAGACAACCTTAAAAAATGCTTAATAAAATATTAAATTCTCCGTTCAACCAGCAAGGAAGTAGGGTATAGAAAACATATTTCCTCAACAGAGAGTTATAACGAATGAAGAAGCATCAAGCAAATCTGCGAGACAATATGTACTTCAGAATAAATAAATCCTGCTGCTAATAAAATTTGATTTCCAAGTCGGTTTTGCTTTAATTGTTAAGCTTCTGTTGACCTTTCTGCTTTATAAAGATCGCCTCTCTTCACAGCGGAGTTAAAGACCATTTTATAGAAATTGTTTTGATTACTATTGAGTTGCCATCCAATGTAAGACGTTTAATTGCGTTTTTACCAAAACGACTGTTGATCCAACCCTAAACTGTCGCAATTCCAACATTACTCTAATGTCTTCATTGAGACAGAAATATACCTGTTTGGAAATTAGAAATTAACCTCTTTAATGGGGTCTTAATGTTGATGGTGATATTTTGAACGATCCAGGGTTGTTCCTGCAACGGACTTTGTATCTATCCTCAGAAAGTAGCAAACAGATACACTGTACTTCAACTGTGCCGACGCGATTAAAACGAGTCATCTGCTGGAAACATTGTTCAAGTCTATAATTTTTCTCATTATTAGCAAATTTTCGATTCATTATCATCATCAACATCTTTGAAAAGAAAGATTGCAATTCTCTGCTGACTTCAAGAAAGATGATATTAGGTATGACAAATAAAGACGAAAGGTCAAAATTTTATATTTTTGCAAACGGTTGGCAATTAAAAGTTAACTAGTTAATATGAAGGTGTGTCTTTTTCTTCGGTATTGTGACAATTGTGACATCAATATTTCTGTATGTGATTACGGTAAATTGCAGGGCGGGTTAATTGGGGAGATAGGGGGTCCCGGGCCTTCAAAAGAGATGAAATTTTTTTATACTTCATGAAACAAGAATAAAGCCCTATTCCAACTTTAATGGGCCTATATGTGATGTGTCCACGGTCTTATATACATGGACAGAGCATGTAACGTGTACTTCCTGTCCGTAGGTGATCGCCACCGACTCGGACATAAAAGGCGCACTAGGATGGCCCCCATGAACCTATAAATCGTCTGATTTGACGACGACTCTGTAATATTTTAAGCAAAAGTTTAACTCGAATGGGAAACAATATCATATTCCTGTAATACGTGAATTGATTTTGACCTTACCTTGCCACATTTCAAAAATATTTCATCTTTCTTGCAAAATATATGGGGATATACTTGAGCAAGTCCAATATTTCACACAAAACTATAGCAGACGGCCATTTTAGTGCGTTTTTCTCACACGTAAAGGTAGCGACAATGTACCGTGCAGTACGTATGCTCTGTCCATGTATAGGAAGTCTGTGGATGTGTCATATTTGCTAGAGTACTATAAAGGTATGTCTATATTTGCTTAATGACACCGCTCCCTTTATATCATTAAACTTTTCCCCTTCTTCACACCAACTGGTTAGGAACTGGAAAGTGAAATTCCATCTAAACTTACCCTTCTTCACACAAAATACAAGGAACCCCTGCAGTTTGTTAGTCAAACTTTTCTGATCATTTTAAACTGTTTCCGTTTTTGCTGAATTAAACATTTCATGGCAAAAAGAGTTAAAGTTAGTTGAAAATAAAGACTGCTGAAAATCTGCTTACAAATCCTGGTGAATGCCTTTCACAGCTGTCTGAGGAGTTGCTATATTTCAAAATTGCTATGCTCTGCTCTGGCCAGCCGATGGTCAGGACGCCTGTTAATCTACAGGCAGGATTACAAAATCGCAACTGCTTAGATTCTGCTAACAAGCCTAGTGCATGTCATCTCCGGCTGGCTAAGGCGTTGCGATTTCCAAGTTTTCTAAACGCTTCGACTTCAACTATGGTGTCGTTCCTATTAAAGTCTTTTGGGCACTACTGCATTTTTGGAACAGAGAATCTTGTGCAACCCTCCCCAGACTGGAATCCTCCCGTTCATTTTCCTAGGCCTGTTTTGAACCCTTCTTATGGCGATATTCTGAATATAACTTGCATTACCTAAGACACAAAAGTATAAAACATCAGAGGCATTTTGCCTTTTAAACTGTGTGACAATTGTAAGTGCTAGTCTTAAAATATGACTTTTACTCAACTTTGTGTTGTCGTTCTACGTAAAAAAGAATTTGAGTCGTTTTTCACACAATTTTCATTCAGGAAGTTCCGTTTCCGGTCACCTGGAGGGTTTAGAAAGTCAAAACTTTTCTTGCACGCTCTCCTTCAACCAGTGGTGGCCCTCCGCTTAGATAGTCCCTCTGGCGTTCAAACCCCATATTCATACATTCCGCCACAACTGACTTGCCCCCCCCCCCCCCCGCCTTCTGGCAAATCCTGGATCTTCCACTGTTTTGAAATTAGATTTTTGAAAAAGAAAAGGAAGATCAGTGTCGGAAACGATCTTCAATAATTCTAAAAGTGTCCCATCTAAACACCTCGCTGCAAAACTCACGGTCTTTGAGGATTTCACCGTCATCCTCTTCTTCTGTACTGTGTAGTAATATAACCTTGTGTATATTGTATTCATATTGTCATATTGTAGTCTTTGTCTGAAGATAATCGAGGTCAGATCGAAAATTAATAAAGAGAGTAACATGAAATTGCGAGTGTTTCTCCTGTTTATTAGTGTGACGCTACACAACTTTAGAGTCGGAATGGCTACTACTACTAACCATTCTTCTTCCATCTCGACAATGAATCAATCGGAGGTCAACAGAATTCTTTGGAATTCCAATCTCAACGTCATAACAATTTATGCAATGTCTCCCAATTGCTCGAATATCTAACCACTCGAATAATACAGTATCTGTCAATTATTTTTCAACGATCATTAGGTCCTGTTTGATTTCTAGGTCGATCATATCAAAGACTTTAAAACTGGACCTACAGGTACTGCCATTGTGGGTGATGCTCAGCGTGAAGGGGCAATCAGAGTCTGGCAACATAAGAATATTAACCTTATGTTCCCAGATTTTCTGCAGGCTACTGAACTGCTTGTCACAGATTATAGAAACATCGAAGAGGTCTTTCGGGTAAGGAGAAGATCACTTTGTGCTAATGACCGTTGAATGAACATTCCCAAATATTTGTCGGGTTAATAATTCCACACAGATGCTGAAAGAGACGGCAGTTTCCACTGCACTGTAACTTACAATCATGACGTAACGTTTGATGGTGGATCATTGCTTGTTATTTTTAAGTCAATATAAAAATGTGGAACAGAATTAAGGTGCAAAAAATTTTCACAGCAAACTCTAATTGCTTCGATAAGCAATGTAATAGGAAAAACAGCCCTCTCCCGCACAACTGGAAAAAAGACCTCTGTATTAAACCAATAGGTTATAAGTTGAGATGTAAGACCCTACCTTACCTAACCTTAACGATAGAACCTGGTGTGTGTAAGTATCAATTTATCTTAAATGCACGGCAAAAATCAGTAATTACAAACCAAAAGTGATTATAATTGCATAAATGTTGATAATACTTACCTCCCTTCAGCAGATACAGGTAGCGTACGATTTATCAGAAACGGCAACAGAGAAAACGACGAAGAAAATGAAGTAACACTTTGGTGTTGTGTGGATGCGTGGTTTGTCAAAATGGAAATAATTCTTTAAACTAATTTTGATTATTTATAAGATTTTTGCTTCTATTCTTTTCTTCTTTTTGCAGTAAACTATTAAGTTGTTGATTCATGACACTAATACCTGACCTTTTATTAAAAGTTTTATAGTTTTTAAGTGCAAAATCGGCCTTGGCTGGGAGATTTGTAAGACGAAAGATGCCATAAAATTGCAAGATAAGTTTTAACTGTGTGACCTTCTAAGTGCATGTAATTAACACTTTTCGAACATTGTTCTCAGTTTTATAGTAAAGGTTTGTTATTTTTGAACGGCAATATGTGTTTAAGCAAAGATTATGTCCATTTCCGGCAGATTTTAGCTACATCATTAATTATAGACTGACTTAATAAACCGTGTGATAAATGTTCAATGTGTGATGCGTTTACATTTATGATTTATATTTACAGGTTACAACGATAGAATTTCATGTTTTTGATAAATCTGCACCTGTTGTAACTTGTAATCATAAGAATGTTTCTTGTGATGTTTGTTGGTATTTCATATTCTTTTCGTAGGTTAGTAACATTTGGAAAGGTGGGTTTCCCTTTCATTGCTGGATTTCAACGGTCTACAGTTACTAGAAAGTAGCAATGGCGTCGACCCTGGGGAACAGAGGAATCCCCAACACATAATGTTTGATCCCTGAATATGCCACAGCATAATCTTTACAAAAAAACAATGTTTGCATCTTTTTACTCCAAACAGCAAAGGAATTTCAAAGTTGCGGGGAACCTCTCCGTTTTACTCCTCCCAAGACGATGAGTCAAAGAATGGGAAATGATGATAAGCCCCCTCCTCCACAAACAGCCAATTTTTTTACTAGTAATTTTGTGATCAATCTGTTATTTGCACATCTTTTGAGTGGAACATTTTGTGCCAAACGAAAGCCCAAAATAACAACCGCACAGATTCAATACGTACATGTATTGAAAATATCATTTCCGAGGGCACAGTCGCCATTTTTAACAAAATCATGTAAGCTCTGTGCTAACTGATAGTGGCGCTCCGGTTTGTAGGTCTTTCAAAGAGAGATATAGCCTAAAATTTCAGTGCTTCTCGAATTACAAACCCTGTCCCTACTTAAAAAAATCAGTCTGCTCTCCAGAGTGGGACTCATGCTAGAGAGGGATACTGAGAAGTGGCCAATTGTTACACCTTACTCTAAATACTTACAATCCAGTTTCATAGATCTATTTCAACATACATTCTAGGGGGAATACCCCCCCCCCGCCCCCTGTATGCCCCTTTCATTGAATGCTTCTTTTCAAATGTGGAAACCAGGAACGCATCCAAGTGGAAGAAAGCTCTCAAATCCACAGGAATGATCGCAAGATCTTAAGTATCTCATTACAAATACGCATACTCAGATTTAACTTTTGTCACTAGCTAAATATAGCCACAAATTCTTTAAAGGGCAAGATCAGTCATCCCAAATTGAAGTAGTGTAGTAGACGGTCCAGTTTCATGATTCGCTACTGGGAGTCATGTGACAACGTTTTTTCTTTTCAAATGTGAAATTTACCAGAAACCACTGCTTGGTTTACCTTGACTATGCAATAGTTAAATCATAAAATGAAAGATACTTTGAAGAGAAATAAGATGAAAACTGTGCTATTTAGCTTTTTCTCCAAAATAAGTTTTTTTTTTTGGGGGGGGGGGCTGCTCTTTACCTTTAAGGATAGTTCTATTTTGTCTGTGTTCATACAGAGCAACAAAATCACAATCTTTTGCGAAAGCAAGAACATTGTCATTGAAAAAACGTGGTAAGTAAGAGATGATTAAGTTGTTGACCTTTAAGGATACTTTGACTCAGTGGAATAACGACAACGAACCCCGCGCCCCCTACATCAGGTCTGGAAAATGAAAAATTCGGAAATTTGCCCAGGCGCATTTATCGCCAAGGGTACGAAGGGGAAGTCACCCCCTACTCCATGAGAATATCTCATCTCATACAATTTTCTAGTGTCCCGCTATTTACATGAGGTAAAAGGTTTTTTCGAGCGCCATTCGGGGCAAAAAATGCTTGTTGTAAGCACCAATCCACAACAGCGAAAAACCCTGAACGTATCTCCTGGGACTTTTACACCTTGCAAAAGATTCCAGGTTATGTATGACACCAGATCATAAGGTGACACCGGTCATCTGCATTGGGGTTTTCCCAAATTTGTTTACATAATTTCAAATTAAAAAGGACATCAAGCTGCCGATTTAACAAAAATTGAATTTTAAAGGTGTTTGAAACCCTCCGAATTCTTATGCCTATAATAAAATTATTGACGAATCCGATTAGCGCTTGTTTTAGTGACGGTAGGCCGCCATTAATGGGTCCATCAGCCTTAAATAGTCTTCATTTATTGTTTACATGAATTTCAAATCCTCACATTTGGTAAACTTGGGGAATTTAAGACACAAATTAGTGTACAACCATCCATGATAGAATTAAGCAAGGGAATCGTAATGTTTAAAGGTGATGGGCCCCAGTTATGGCCCGACTGAAATCAGACCATCACTTCCTGTCCGGATTCGTGTTTATGCATTCCCACCTTTCAACGTTTGCTTTGACAATTTGAATTTCGCACACAAGAAGGGCAATTTAAAACTTTCGATTTTCCTTCAAAGAAACACATTTTCCAGAATCCCAAATTCTCTAACTACAAGCTCCATAATTGTAATTCCTTGTTTTTTAATTTTGAAAAAAGGCAAGATTTTCGAGGCTCTTCGAGCGCCCTATGAGTTCCTTTCCCTGATGCAGTAATACTAACACTTTGAAAGGAAAGTTGGAAAATATAGATGACACCCCAACCCCCTTCAATCCTATTTCCCATGAAGCCATGTGTGAGTTTACAACAGACTGATATACTATGGCAAACATATCATCTGAACCAGTAAATTCTTAGGAACCGCCTTTGTCTTGATTTCAGATTTCTCATAAATCGAGCACAAAGTAACCGTTGTCTATCTTGTGTGGTCTGTTGTATAATGCTTTGCAGCAGACGTGTGCCCTCCGTTGTCTCAGTAGCTGGGGACCGAGAGGCAAGAGCCCCCCCCCCCCACACACACACACCTTTCCGAGAATATTTTCAGTGAATCTACATGTTTATTTTTAATATTAATTCTAGTTTTTTATGAAGTAAGTAGGGATGTCCATTGCAATTTTCGTCGGCCGCGTGTAGGCTTTTTCGGCCCAAAGTTTTTTTTTTTTTTTTTTTTGCTTCACGCCAACTTTAGTCTTCTTCAGTTTACATCTTGCAGTCCAAAATCGTTGAAGCATTGATGCACCACAGGCGAAAGCATTGACTTATTTATGCAAGCAAGTCTGCAAGTGGAAGTTATACAAACCCATTTCACTTAATAGCTGTAGATATAATAATGAAATGCTTATACTTGTAAGCGATGGAGAGCCCACTTTGAAGCAATTTAGGAATTTAGGCAGGTGTAATTTTTCTGAAAAAAATATTGCCCAAAATAGCGATCGACTTACGGTCACGTTCTGCGTAGATTAGCCCTTTCGTTAAATGACTTTACTCTGCCCCTTCGCATAATGGAGGAAACCACACTTGAAACAGACTTTATATCCACTCAGCCCCTGACCTTTAAGAACTTTTCGCACTTTGTTCTTGTATGAGCAATACAATGAACATTTGAATAAAAAAATCTGTTTCGACTCCTATAGGCTACGGTACTTTCAACTGCCAAAGATGTTTGTCACGGTTTAATATATTTCATACAGATCGAACTACTTTCAATGTGCCCTAATAGCATGCAATATTACACACCATAAACCCCTTCTCTTAGTTGATCAGATGGAAAGGGTTAAGATCGAGTCATGAATATGTTTTGAGGTTAGGCCTAGCCAAACAAGCCACACTTCGCCAAAAAGTTAGGTGACACTGATCTCACTACAAAGGTTTTGCTTGTCGTCGTAAGCAATATCTTACCTCATCATACAAAGCCTTGACTCATGGAAATTAACCAAGTGCCTTATTGTCTTTTTTGTTAGCCATTTGTTTCATGTTTTCAACTAAGAACTCATCCCATTTGTTACATTGCAATCTACAAGAATTCGGGTCCTTTTTGGAATTTGTATTATTTATTTCCAACAAAATATTTTACGTCGCGACCTATGTTAGCTAACAGATTTAGTCAGATACATAAAGGCTGTTTTGAAGAACTGTTTCCGTCTCAACAAACAGGAGGTTGGATTACAAGAAAATGGGGATATCAAGTGCAATTCCACCCTTCTTGGGAGACATTTTCGGCCCCCATGTTTTGTCCTTCACGCCAACCACGCTTGAGTACTAACCCCCAGGGCTGTAGGACTCGAGTCCGGACTCGAGGTCGAGTCCGGACTTAAGTCCACTTTTTTTGGACTCGGACTTGGACTTGGACTCAGGGTCTCCGGACTTGGACTTGGACTCGGACTCGGGCTCTCTGGACTTGGACTTTGGCTTGGACGCGAAGTCGAGTCCTTCAAGTCCGGCATCCATTTTCTCTGATTCTTTATTTCTTTATAATTTCATGATCGATCCACCAAAAACCCCAGCACTCAACATATACTTGGGCTTTATTATCCTTCATGTAGTATACAGGACTATATTGGCCTGCATATCTTTATGTTACTTGATAATTTTCAAGTGCCACATGCCAGTTGTTAACATGATTCGCATGAAGTTTGTTTCTTGCATAATATTATGTAAACAGTGTTTAACATAAAACAGCTACAACATGGTACTCGATCTTCTTTCAGTGCCATGCTCTGGGGAACAACCCTAAAATTTTCCTTGTCCCACAAAAATTAGACAAATGCCATAAAAATGCTAGGGAAGGCATATGAGACTCCTAAAAATAGTTAAATTAGCAACAATGAACATGGTCTGGCTGTGCCTTGCGCCTTGCAGCATTGTCAGTAAATCTTCTGAAATCCTTTTCTTTGTTGTTATGGATTCCAAAGATGGGCCTGTATACTTTTTGCATCCTGTTTCTTTTTTTTTTCTTCATACAAATTTTGCAAAAAGTTTGCATGGGTTTCACAGCTGCTCATTTTGCAACTTCTACAAAGGAAATTATTGCCTTTGTTAATTATTTTGGGATACTGTAAGATAGGTCTATAAATAACCTGTCAATTGGCTTCTGCTGAATCTTCATATGAAGTTTGCAATACTAACAATATGTAAGTCAGGTAAATACACAACAATAGAG
Organism: Holothuria scabra; assembly: GCA_037179385.1. Classification (NCBI taxonomy): domain Eukaryota; kingdom Metazoa; phylum Echinodermata; class Holothuroidea; order Aspidochirotida; family Holothuriidae; genus Holothuria; species Holothuria scabra. The sequence goes on from CM074183.1 coordinate 43,380,539, forward strand.
CTTAAATTTTGCAACATCTAAGGCAAGAGCAGTCACCCCGACTTGAAGTAGTGAATACTGTCCTGTTTCATGAGATGACTCTTTGGAGTTATATGTTATTATATGTTACAGTATTTTTTGTACTCAAATGTGAAATTTAGTAAGAGTAACTGCTTAGTTTACCTTGAGTATGCAATATGGAGCGGGTCCTAAAATGTTATAAAAGATGCTTTGAAAAGAAATAAGGGGATGATTGTGACATTTAAGCTGTTGCTTCAAAATAATATTTGCGGCAACTGCGCTTGCCCTTTATTTCTGGAACATTTTTTACCATAACAGTTTGATGAGGGTTTATAATCATGGGGTGATGCATTATGTGGGGTCATGGAGTGGCAGAGTGGTCAGGTGGTCTAGCTGTTCCAGAGCTGCTGTGTACCATACTGTGTTGTACATGCATGTGCATATTTACATGGAGACCTCCTGATCAATGTATGTGGGTTTTTCTAAGGTAGTCTGGCTTTCCGCCTCCTAGTACTTGGAAATTAACAGGCTTGCTACTAAAATCAGTTGCCCAGCTGCACAAAGTTAGTTGCGCACTGGACTGAAGCACCTTTGGGTGGACCAGTTAACTAGGCAACTTTGGGCTTTTGCATCATGTGGGGATCAACAAGGAGAGTTTGTAGCTAAAGCCCTAGGCCTACAGGAAGGTAATTGTCAATGTCACAAAATTAACCATCAAACTTCAAAGACATTCTTCACATACATCTAGGCTAACCCATTTCAAACAAATGTTAGACCTGCATGATCTGAATTAGTAATGGTAACCTTCCTAGGCCTTTTGCATCACACAGTTACAGTGCTACTTAGATGCAGGTCACAGTATAGGGGGCACAACCAAAAAAAAATTAATTACTGTGGTAGGTATAGCAATTACAGTTATGCCCCACAGAGTTTGTACAGGTGACACTAGTTCTGCGAGAAAATTGTGTGAGAGATCTATTGACAAGGCTTCCAAGCAATTTACACTATATTTTTAACATACCTTATAATTGACCTGGAAGTTATGCATATTCGACTATAGCCAAGTTGCCTTTGTGGCTTTGTTCATTGTCTGTTTATTTGGTTAAGTTCTAATGAGACCATCATACCTTCTAGAGCCACTAACACTATTGAACCGGCTGCCAAGCCAACGCAATTGTACATAGGCCTAGGCCAAAGCCTACTATGTTATTTCAGTATCTAAATTACTACGTTGTTACGTACATAGGCCTATTCGAATTCCTGCCCAGCCTCTTGACAAGTTGTATGGTTTTCATCATCATACCTCCTCCACCTTGCTGGAACAATTGCTCCACCTCATGCTTCCCATGGACTAGACACAGCCAGGTAAAAAACTAGCAAGTAACAGTTAATATGGTGGCCGGTAGAGTTACCTAAATAACTTGTCAGGTCATCTGCGAGTCGGATCATCTACAGGTTGTATGTCAATACTGTATACATACAATGCTTTGAACAGTATAATGTACAGTACAGTATGACAATGTTGTTTTGTTGTTGGTCCTAACAAGTAACATATGTACAACTTTCATTAGCCTCTGTATATATATGTGTGCTGTACTGCATGATATTCATGAAGACAAATGGGCAATATGGCAGCTGGTTTTGCATGCATATATGGAATTGTCCAGAGATAGCTTTGTGGGCTTTATGCTAGTAGAACAGCTACTAAGGGATTGTCCATACAACCAGATGTCTGCAGTATAGCTTTAGACAGGCTCGACTTGAACCAATAGGTTGGAAACTGGGCCGTAAAACTCTGTCTGACTAACAAACTAACTATAGACAGGCCGTATAATTAAAGCCCTGCTGATGCCTCTGTTATTTAAAAATATTTGATGTGCCCTCCCAAAATTGGTATCAGGTTGCTTTAAGCCCTGAGTGCATTCCCACTATTGGGAACCCTTCATGTAATTCCTGCATAATCAACAATAGCCTTTATATTGTACTATATTCTCAAACAGCTTGTCCTTTGGGTTACTAATTTAATACCAGACTGTATTTTCACAATGTTTCTCTAGCTAGCCTGTAGTTCCAGGACAACTTAAAAAATCCATTACCCCAACAAAAAGACTTTGTCCACTTACAAAATTCCTGAGTATATTTTGAGCAAATGTTCCCATCAGGACCCCATGCACTGCTGAAAACATCCCCAGGTTGGGGCATTTCTCCCAGACACTTGGCTGATTTTAAGTGAAAAATATGAGCTACTGTTTACTTAGTATGTAAGAGAGGCACAATTTTCATTTAGCCAGATAAGTGGACTCAGCTGCAGTGCATGGGCTCCGCTTTGATTTCAGGTCCAGTTGAAACCCATTCCGGGCCAGTTCCAATTTCAGGACCATTCCAGGCCAATTCCAAGTACAGGAAAACCTAGATTGAATCAGGTATTGAGTCCAAGTTTGTCCCTGTTCATACAGCTATAGCAACCATAGGCCTAGATCTTTACCAGAAAATACTATTGTTGTTTTACTACTTTTGGACTTGGACTCGGACTTGGACTCGAGAGCACTGGACTCGGACTTGGGCTTGGACTCGAGCCCCTTGGACTTGGACTCGGACTTGAGCTTTTGGACTTGGACTTGGACTTGGACTCGAGCTTGTTGGACTCGACTACAGCCCTGCTAACCCCTACTTAATTTAAATACCGTAATCTTCCACAATTTCCACCCCGCCGTCTCAAATCGTGGATGTATCGGTCGTCGTCGGTGTAGATAACTTCCCGTTTGTTAAATGAATCTCTTCCCTCCCTCGCCTCATTCATGCAAAAACGTTCTTAAAAACCGTACTACTTTCCACTAGATAATGTACCGGGTTTGTATAATTGAGTAAACCATACGAAATGAGACTATATCCAAAATTTAGTTTTCGGTTCGCGGCTCTAAGGACCCGTTTGCTTTTTCTAAAATCTTCCCGACTCTCTGGCAAATCCTTCGGTTTGTGGAAACCAAAATGAAACTTCCGAAGGAGTCCTGGCTGCAGGGATTTATTGCAGGATTTGCTGCGACGTGTAGTTGTGGGTATAGACTTCATATTTTATCGTTATCCGATGAAATTGACAAATTTGTCAATGCTAGATCTTACATCCCGACAGAATACACGGCACCTCCCCACCCTAACGCAATCAATGCTACGACGACGGTTAATATCTCTTCGTGGTTTTGTCTTTTCTTGGTTTCAAGAGAACAAATACTCTAATACCGCAAGTGAACCACAAACAGGGTGAAAAATTTTCGGCATTCTTTGCCAGCAGTAGATAACAGGCTACTAATCAAAATATCTTATGCCTACTCCGAAAAATATTGGTACACACACGATGTGTCTTTTTGGATGTTGTTTCTGATTGTGTAATTCCTAAAATGTCGTCATGTTTTTCAAATGGATTTGGTAGAAAATCAGTTGAAATACGGCATGTGCAAAATGCAAGGGAATTTCACTAATCTCAGTCAATTTGTAGTTGTATTACTCCGCCTATTATTCAAAACTGTATCGCCCCAAATTTCACTGGTTATGGTAAAGAAATTCAAAAAAGGTATGAGTCCTCATTGTCAGCTTTAATTAGAAGAATATTGAGGTTGAAAACTTCAACATGGATTTAGAGGGCGATGGAGTAATCTGATTTAGTGTGTAAGTCAATAGGAGATGTAATTGTTAATGGGCTCTGAGACGAGATGAAATGAACAGTTGGGAAACAATGTTACACATAACAAAACCAAAAAAGTAGAATACATTATAAACAATTAACAACAGTATCATTCACCCTTGTTAAACTTTCAAAACTTAAAAAGTACTCAGGAAATTTTGAACACTTTTACAACACTTGTTAAAAGAAAGTCTTTACCGAATTTCTTATTACTGTAAAACGCTTCTGCTTAACACGTTATCGGGACAAAGTGAACTCGACATATTTCATAACAGCAAATCTAAGAGCATTTATCAACCCATTTCTTCCACTTAAAAGTTAAAGAGATAGTTCTTTGACTTCTTTTTTATTTTTTGAAAAAGAGGGGAAAAGTTTTGAATTTCAAACCACGCCTAACTGCCAAAACCTTTATTTGACTAATAAGGATTTGGTAGAGAGAAGTGTAAAGTTACTTTGTTTACTCCTAAATTTAGTTCACATGAGAAAAAAACAGAAAGCTCAACAGTGCTATATTTTACGTTGAAATGGAGTTTGTTTTTAACCTCGATTTCTGGAAAGGAACTTATCGCGACACACTTTAAAAATCTCCACAGTTATTCCCGAAAATTGCTTATCTTAGATGCATGATGAGACTGTAAATCTTTCATAACATAGATATTTTACATAAAGTAGGTTAATTTCAACAAACGTTTTACTTGTTTCTGACGGCAGCTGGTTGGAGAAATCTGTCGTTTTTCTGTTTTATATTCTTCAAAGTCGATATAGACAAGAAGAGTTGAAAGGTATAATATGCAAGTTAAAAGAAAAATTGTGTCATTTTGTTTTTTTTTATGTCATCAATTTTATGAAATTTTCGATGTTAATTTTTACAATACTGCGCATTTACTTCTTAATTTTTTAGGTTACCATTCAGTGTATGTAAATATGTATATTTATATTTTGTGGCAGAGAATGAAAAAGGTAGAAGATGTTTTCCTTTGTCCAATGCTGGCATTTCAAAAGTTGAGACATTTGAAGAGACTTAAAGCAAATTTCTACATTTATATTCGAAATACTCTTGGCAACTACTTTTCGAGATGAAAAATCATAATAGCCACAAAATAACCACAAATCAAATAATAAATGATGGAATTTTAGCTATTATGCCCCAAATTGGGAGCGATGCGAACTGTTTATCAAGAAATTTCCCTAACTGGCTCACGATAGATCTAATTCCTTGCCGAATCACAAAACCTAACAGAGAATATATCGATACAATACAAGGGTAAGAACAAATCGAGAAAACCTCGTTAAACAGTGTTCACCAGTCGCTTACTTTCTTGGCATTGTATGGCTTCATTATAAAATGAAAAAGAACTAGAAATCATTATTTACATATGAAGTGAATCACGTGTAAACAAGAGCCGATGAACTATTGAAGGTTCAAGAAGGATGGTGCACCCAATTTTTTCAACAGGCAATACTTTCTCTTTAGCGTCAAATATGATTATTTTGTAACGATACCAATTGTGGATAGTACAGATCACGATTTAGAAATACACTTCTTCTAACTCGAGAGCGGCGAAAACGTGTATATATATTCATACAGATCCCACTTGATCACCACCCAATTGCAAGGGATAAATATATCTTACCTTCTTAAAGTCTTAATTTTCTAATCCCAAACAGTTCCACTCTACTAACCTACTCACTTAAGCCCCTCCCACAACTGTCTAAAACTCATCCTCATCCAGACACAATCTGCAGTTTATTGTTCTAGGGTGAGTATAAAGCACTGCAATGTGTACTAAAAACTCTCAGTAAAGTACATGCTGAACTATACTAAAATCAAAACCTTAGTCAGAATGGTTCCCCTACTGACTAATTTGACTAGAGTACAAATTGGACGGTTGACTGGTTGGTGGTCACAAACTAGTCAGTGGGTTAGTCCGTGTGGTCACGACTAATCAACTGATTAGTTTGTGATCACTGACTGATCCACAGACTAGTCTATATTCCAGTCAGTCAACTTAGTCAGTAGAGACACCAACCTGACTGGTTTTTGCTTTCATATATACTCGCATCTCTGCATTTTTTTAACTTGCTGTCAATAAAAGAGCTGTGCCAATTGAGAATGTGTGTAGACTTCTACAAAAATGGTACTTTGGAGTGAGAGTTGACTGTCTTTAAGATTATAATTTATAATTATGTTCTCTTCTCTGACTTTTATAGTCGCTAATTCAAAGCCTGAATTATCTTATTAAACGGAAATATCATTTGCCTCTTTCAGCTTGTAAACTTTTTACATTTCCTTGGCCAATGAATTTATCATATTTTAAAAAATGTTACCCCTGTTATATTGGTTGAGGTCACAGGTCATAAAGGGCTGGTCAACCTGCGTTGCAGGCTAGGCTGTGGGGAACATTCCTTGTTCAGTCGTATCCTTGGAAGCTAATGAGCTAAGAAAGGGGTAGGCTAGTCCTAAAACAGGACTACTAAACAGTTCTACCGTTGAACACCAAATGTTCAACGGTGGAACCTACTTTGTAAACAGTCCATTGCCCATGGCTCTCACAAATGTGCTTTCAATTCTTTCCTCCTACTTTTTTTCTCTCACATTTTTTTATCTTCTTTGGGCCAAAAGATTGCCGTCCTTCCCCACGGGGAAAGACATAGGACAAGGTACATTGAATGACGTTTAAGAAGTGATTTAAAATCGATTCCGATATGTATAAAAAAGCATTACAAAACAAGAAATATTTTGATTGTCCATCGAGTAACTTCATCCCTTGTGGAGTTTTTATTTTTTTTAATACGAAGCTGATGGCGCCACCCGTGTTCTTTGTTCTAATTTTGTTTCTGTTTGTCCTTTTTGTATTTAAATAATTTTATTTATATCATTTTTGGTTGATCTGCATTGTGTAGGATTTGCCTTTTCAGATCTTCCACACCAGGGGTAGCGCCAGCGGGGAGGGGAGAGGAGGACCACCCCCCGTCGGGGAACACTGCCCCCCCCCCCCCCCCGCTGGGGAAGGTCGGCTTTTTCGTCGGGGAGGCCTAAAAATGATAATAAAAAACAAGAGGGCAATCCACGGAGTTGCATTTCTCATCGCTAACATGTGCGCAAGTCGGTTACAGAACTTGTGTACTAGAAGTTTCATCTGTGCTGTTTTTATGCTACAGTAGAATGTCATTGACAAAAATTGCCATACTGAAGCTGCATGCCACAATCCGTGGGAATTCCTATTTGAAGTCCATTTGGGAAGCGATTTTTTTTTTCGTTCCAAGGGACGTGAGTTTTTTTTTTTTTTCGTAAGATAGCGAGGGGAAAAAATATGGCACAGACCAATCAAGTTCTTGGAACTATAGGTGCACCCCTTACTCAAAAACAAAAAAAACATCATTTGGATATTTAAATTCTGACACCGGATTATAAAAGAACTGGAGAAACAGGCTACCCAATCTTTGTAACGGTTGCCCTTTTAATTCAGTAGGCCTATCTAAGATTTTTGAACAAATTTATTTTTAAGATGTTGGTATCCCCTTGCAACACTCTAATGAAAACCAGCTTGACTGTAACACTTAACTGATACGGATATGAACGCAACGATTAAAAAAGTAAGACGCTTTCGGGGACGCTTTAGACAAGTGCGTAATTGTTATTATTTAGGCACTAGCTGTATGGGCGTATTCTCCATTTTGACGCGACGGCAAACTTAACGTGTGCCCCGGAGCTAATATGCGCATCAAGTGCATCTCAATTAAAAAACTGGGTGTGTGCGCCACGTTGAACGCGTGGCGTGAAAAAATTTCCGGCCGACGCACAAACCTTTTCTGCGTACTGGCCTGTGGCGAATCCTAGCCCGTGGCAAGGAAATTGTCACGTACGTTTTTTTTTTTTTGATGCTTCAGAACCGACAAGTTTTAGGGGCACTAATACGTAATATAGGTAGGCCCTATGCCTAACCTATTGTTAGTCACCCACAGTTTCATATCTTGGGTTATTCCTTGCCATGGGCTAGGATTCGCCACAGGCCAGTACGCAGAAAAGATTAATGCGTCGGAAGAAAATCTTCTAAGTTAAGTTCCTCGGTAACTGTTCTTTGGGTACACCTTGACATAAAGTGAGTGATTTCCCTACTATATTATGTCCATAAATACCGACATACGACGTTTTGAATTCCCAACTACAGGCCAGGCTCAGCCCATTTGAAATTCGAACTAATGGGAAAAAACGTATGTGAACGCGTCTCAAAAATGGTGACGTCATTGGAGGCACGGTTAGCAACACTGTACCAGAGAGCTCACAATCATCGAATCATGTGCATGGTAACGCGTGTTGGCGCATACATAATTGCAAACACCGGTGCTACAATAGCAGCGAGCGTGGCCACTGACATTGTGAATGGTGCATTGCACGGTTACTGCTTAGTATTCACAATAGCATCTTCACCAAACAGCTCATACAGTAAAGACGCGCTCGTAGTGGGGATGCGCTTGTTGTGGTCTGTCCAAACATGTTCATAGCTGTTCTTTATAGAGCCCGAACCGCGTCTTTCTTGCACAAAATAAAACAATTTTTACCCGCGCACATATGCACGCGAACATTTTGGCCAATGATTTGCTCCGAATCCCCACCATGGTCCGCGCCTTTCGCTGTTTTATGCTGGACTCTTTATTGTGATGCAATCGTTTTCATGAGGTTGCTGGGATAAGAAACCTTTACCGAGCGTTACATTAGTTCCACATCTAGGTGCGCGCCGTAGGGCGGGGTTTGTGCTGCCAATTGCGTCATAAAAGCCAGGTGAGCTGTTGCGGCATTTTTCCAAATTGAATTTCGAACGCAGTTTTCCTTCGAATATCATTTATGTCGAATTATACGGGTTTTTAATGGGGTGTGAGATGATTTTCGTACAATTCTGTATCAAATCTTGCAATACAAAAAAGTTTTATGGCCGTGTCACGCCCTCTTTCACCTTTGACAATCTGTAAGGTGAACTATGTCCTTGGTTGCCATGACAACCACACATATCGGTACAACTTATCATGCCTAGGCTATTACACTTAAACTTTCAGACTTGTGGGATGCTTCCGTTAAGAGTTAAAGTGAATACAATAAAAGTATTTGACCCCCTGTCACGTGACCTTTGACCTTGGTTGCCATGGAAACTACATAATTTGGTAGAACTAGTTTACCCTATTATACTTGTGAAGTTTCATGTAAAATGAAGCTTTTCGTTTGAAATTTTAGCACAAAATAGTAAAGAAAAGTGCTTTTTTGCAAAATGTGACCTTTGACCTCTGATCTTTGACCTTTACTTCCGAGGGTCTGGGAGACATAAGTTCCTACCATGGGGTACCCACCTACTTATTTTGGAAAGAATCGGCCCAGCCCACTAGGAGGAGTTTAAAAGACAAAAACGTTGTTTTACGAACGAATTATCACTTGAAAATTTTTGTTCCATTCTACCACTTGACCTTTGACCTCTGTTGCTATGGAAACCACATATTTTGGTAGGTATAGATGCAATCATCATATGTGTGAAGTTTCGTGTCAGGAGGAAATTTACTTTTGGAAATATAGCAGAAAATGTTGATTTCACTAAATTTGACCTTTGACCCGTAACCTTTGACCTTCACTTCCGGCTTGTATTAAAATGCAATTGTTCTACCCAAGGTACCATCCTACCAAGTTTGAAGAAAATCGGCCCAGCCGTTTACAAGATATTAGGAAAACAAAATTGGACACACACACACACTCACCCACCAACACACACACGGACAGGTTTTGACCCCTCTCTCAGCAATGGACCTTCAGTCACCCCGGGTTACCTCACCATGGGTTAGACCCCGAGACTAGTACCCTGGGAAAATTTACCGTTACCATGGTAACCATTGCGATTTTAGCTGGCATTGCCATATATAGCCCCATAGGCAAAGTGACTACAATATCTCATCCTCCTCACGGAGCGGTGAGATAATAATAGAAAAAACCTACAAGGACTGAAGTCATTGAATGGGCGATCTTGAACATATTTTTCTTTTGTAACGCTATTTTAGTAAATATCGGGATCGGTTTTAATTACTTTCCCCTATAGCTCTGCTGTCCCTCATTTCATGTATCTTGTCCCATCTTCATTCCGTGCCCGTTAGGTCGTCCATGAACAGACCAGGGAGCAGGAAGTTCTGCGTGCAGACGTTAAATGATTGCACCAGCTGAGGACCAGGGGTCATGCCCCCCGTTGGGGAATGCTGCTCTCCCCCTGAGATGATCTAATTTCGTCGGGGCCCACGATAAAGAAACCCGATAAACTTCAGTCCCGGGATCATCTTCTTGATTTTAATTTTACTTTACTAGAAGACAATATTCGTCAAGGAGACTCTCACACAATTTCCAATTTCCCTTACAAAAACGGACGAGAAGTTGTTCAGGCGCATGCTCAATGGTTTGCCTTTTTTCTTGCCCCAACAGTCGAATTCGACCAACGGTAATGAAAATCAATCTGGCTGTTTTCAGTTACACAAATGATAAACAGTACCGTAGTGTGAGAATGTCTCCCTATAAGTCCGAATGACAATTCATTTGAAGCCACCTCGTAACGTGACATATTTTCAAAGACGTTGACAGTAAATAATTTATAGCCCTGAGTTCGTGTATTCACATAAAAAATTTCATCAATTTAGTGGACCTTGCCATTGAGTGTAACGACAATACCATTTCATCTTATTATTGTAGTGGTACCTTTAAGTTGGTCACTTTTTGATCAAATAGCAAGTTGGGATTTCTTTCTTTTCAGGTGAAAGTTTCATTTCAAAGAAAAGGCCAAAGTAACGACTGCTTCCTTTCTAGTTACAGGTCTGGAAAATGACATTCCGGCTGTCTGATGTGTTATATTTTTCAAAAAATTTCTGTACGCTCCGATCCAGCTGATCGTGACGCCCCACTTTGTATTTTGGTCGAACAGATTACTTAACAGAACAATACGCGCTTGCAAATTATTCTTCATTTGGGGCAATATTATCCGATTATGAAGTGAAACTTTTATTGCGAAAACAAGTCGAAAATAATGACTGCTTTGCAGTGGCGTAGCCAATAGGGGGCAGGGGGGAAAGTTTCCCCCTGGAAAATATTTCGGGGAAATTTGTGGAATTTGGGGAAATTTCAAGTTGACGAGATAACACTTTCTTTTCCTATTTCTTTTTCACTATAATCGTGAATCGTGAAACATTTCTCATGCATAACTTGAATTTCCATGCAACGTATTTCACCAGATCTCATCTGTGTCACTGCAGCATGAAGCGCGCTTGACTCGCATTCCGCAAAAATGCCCTCTCTGCAGCAGCTTGAATGTTCTCTGGTACACATGCAGGGTATTTTTATCAGTTCAGCGTACTGCGCAATACTGACAGGCTATAAGCTTACCGTATCGTACATAATCTTGCTCCACCGTACTTTCAACAAATATTCTCATTTAACTATGACACACACGACCATAATACAAGGCAGTCGGGATATCTCCGGTTACCACGTTTTAATTCAAATTTTCTGAAGCAAAGTTTACACGCAAGAGCATCCTCAATCTGGAATACCCTCCCTAATGAAGTCCAACTCTGTAAATCAATTTCTAGTTTCAAAAGTAAGTATTGCAAGCACTGCATGGAAAAGTATATTGTTTAACGAAGTACTTCATGTAACATTCACCATTCTTATGTTCACTGTATATCGTTTAGGTTAATGTTCATATTTTCCTCTTTGTACTTCTCACAGGGAGTGTTCTGTCCCATAAGCCTACCAAGGTTTTCCTTTCTTCCTTTCGTAACTTTCAAAACGTAATTTGTTACAACACTGTATATATGTAAATATTGTTATTATTGGTCGTTACGATGAAACAAATAAATGAAATGAAATGAAATGAAATGAAATAAGACCGGAGCATAGGATACCATCATCGAGCTAGTTCCCTACGTATTGTTGAGCTTATGTTATGTTCATCAACTTGATGCATTATTGGATAATACGTTGCTAATAAGTAGTAACATAGTCATAACCTCGTGAACGAAATATTCTCGCATTTAACTACCATAATGTCCGGTTTTTTCGTTCCACAGGCATTATATTTATATTCGGTTTAAGGCTGTCAGCAATACATAGCGGTAGGCTTTAGAGTTTCTTATTTTTCCTTTTTATAAATATTGTGAACAAATTGTCTCCTTAGAAGTTTTCAGGACAAGAAAAATATGACATTCAAAGCATGAAGTAATAAGGCACAGAGAGTGTCATTTCCTGCAGTCTAGGGGTGTTTTCAGATTTCTCCTGGCGGGACGCTCCCGCGAACCGATGGTCGCGCTCCGCGTATCACTCTCACCCGTCACTAAAGTTGACAACGCGCTATGTTAGGTTAGGTAAGGCGAGGTTTAACAGCCCAGTTTCAAACCTATTGCTTGACAGCGCCCTGGGTTAAGTTTAAGCATTAATGGCCTCTCATCCTACAAGCTAGAACCGGGCAGTTTATAGATTGATCTTACTCTGTGTTTAACCATGGATGGAGCTAAAAACAATAGCTTGCCGTTGTCTAGACATAAAAACCCTGCAAACATCGAAAAACGTACGATGTTTACCTTATTTTAAAAGGACTGGTTCAGAAAATTTATCTATTTAATCTGTTCGGAAAATTAATCTAGCTAATCACTGGGGATAGGGGTGAAAACGGGCCCATGATGACATTGTCTAAATCCTATGTATATAGTAGGCAGCTTCAGGATCTTGAAGGCCATGTATTAATTTAGGTTACATTACACGAAGTCATAAATTTACGTATTTTGTATGTAATACATGCGCCCTGGCCTTAAAAATATACTGAAACTGAAACTGAAAAGTTTTGGGGAAATTTTCGAGGTTTGCCCCCTCCCCCTGGAAAATATCCTAGCTGCGCCACTGCTGCTTTGTTTCTGGTTACGAGCGTGGGAAATGCAATTTCCGGCTGTCTGGGGTTCCCAATTTTTCAAACATTTCTGTGCGCTTTTAGTTAGTCTTCCGGGTAGGATTACATTTTTCGGACAAGAAAGTTAGTTCTGCTCCCTCCAAACTGAAACACTCCCGTAGGCTTATGTCATTATATGGAAAGCCAAATTCTTGCCGCTAGGAATTTTTTCAGTATGGTCCGAGGGCCTTAATCTGCATAACTGCAAATCACACTCTATTTGATATTTTTCATAAGAAGGTCAGATTCTTCAAAAAAAAAAATTACAAATACAATTTTGCTCCAATATAAGTTTCACATTCTCAAAGATTTGTTAAAAATGTCAAAATTTCTATTTCCGATGGTACTCCGTACAATAAAAAACCAAAGCTAACTTTGCTAATCACCCTGACAATTCTGCTCTTCGAAGTCAATTTAATAAAATTTTTCATTGTAACCTTACCAAAAAAACTATTTTTTTTCAAATAAATTTTATAAATTCCAAACGTTTATGCAACATAATAAGCTGGTAATTCTCAAATCTTAGTACAAAAAGGGAAAAATTTTTCTAGCCAATTTCTAGTTTAGTCTGAGAGCCCTATTACCTGGGCCAAGTACGACGAAATGCGTACCCCACAAAAAAAATCAGTTTTCGTCTAAATCACGTTTTTGATATTGCCCATATGAAGAGAAGATTCTTCAATAAAACCTCAATTTATTAATGGGCCTTACAAAAGCCAGACAACAAGCTCCAGATTTTTAAATATTTGTCAAAAAGAAAGCCCAAAATTTCGGCGCACTGCGCGCCTCAAATTCTGCCAAGTCACATCTCACAGACCCGCTAGGAATAACTCATCGCCTTTTCGGGTCCTCAAAATGCTGGCTTCCTGTAGGACAAATCCTGGCGCCACCCCTGTTACACACTCTCCTGATGTAATTATTGTTTCTATGAAGTGAACATGAACGAAACGCAACGAAACGAAACTCCCGCCGCCCGGGCTGGATACAACACGCGGTGGTTTCTCACAGCTTCAAACCAGGGAGCTGTTATTTGAATACGATAACAGCTCCATGTTCACCTGCAATAGTTGTAACATATCATGAATGAACTGTTTCTCCGCAGCAGTTGCATCTATCCATATTGAATTGTGTGGGACACCTCATTTACCATACAAACGTGTCTAAAGTCTAAGCGAAGCACCATCACTGCTTGGAGACAGTGGCGTCACCAAGGGGGGGGGGGGCAGGGGGGCACATGCCCCCCTACCTGAAAAATCTTGTGCCCCCCGTGTGCCCCCCCAAATGAGATTTGAGATTCTTAAAAAACGATATGCCCTCTTTAGTCAGAGTGTGACTACGAAAATATTTAAGATTGGATTCTTCTTTTGACGAGAAAAGACAGTAATTTTCATACTTTTCAACTAAAAATATCGCAAAATCACCTGGAAAATGCCATTTCCGGCTGTCTGAGGGGTTGCGTTTTTCAAAAAGTTCTGCACACTTCCAACTTCGCTAACTGAAGGTGGCGCATAGCTCAGGTAACCGTTCAAGCAGAATTACATAGGCCTACATTTTTTCCTTAAGAGGATCACATCTAACTGCTTTCTCTTTCTCTTTCGAGTTCAGCTCCCCTTCTTCTAAATATCAGCCGGATCCGCTCTTGAAAGTTGTTTCACTAGTTTTGTTACCAATAAATTCTTAATTGAAGTTGCCCTGGAAGTTTTTTTTTTTTTTTTGAGTCCAGTGTAAAGAAAACAGAATAGCCGTAAATAACGACCTGAATACCTAACACACCCCTTAAAACCCAGGAACTTCCGGGGCTTCGCCCCCTGGACCCCAACCGAGAAGCACATTGAACTGCCCATCAAATTTTGTTCTCAATAGTTCATCTCGCCCTTTTTCAAAATGTCAGCCGGATCTTCACTTGGTAGTTGAATCACTTTTTTACCAAAACTTCTTACTGGAAGTTGCTCTGGAGGTATTTTTGAGACCAGTGTCAAGTCAATGGAAGAACACTTAAATAGCGACTTTAGTGCCTCACAAACACGCTAAAACCCATGAGCTTCCAGGGGCTTCGCCCCCTGGACCCCCACCAGGGGCCCTGAGGGGGGCCCCTGGACCCCACCCGCTAACCTCGCGCTTCGCGCTCGGTGTCGCCTACGGCGCCATGTGTGGAGTTTAGCAGTGCCCCCTGAAATATTGTTGTGCCACCCCAGTGCCCCCCCCCCCAGAATGAAAAGTCTGGTGACGCCACTGCTTAGCGAACACGAAATTTTTAAAATCGCTAGTCCTCAGTCAATTGGAAATTGCACTTCCCAGGCCTGCAAGTAGAATCTAAAGCACTCGCTATTTTGAGATTTCGTTTGTCATAAAGCCCCTTGAAATAACTGAACAAATTGCAAAATGATCTTAAAACAAGTCACCTGATATAAAGCACCAACAGGCTACCATTTTCCGGAAAAAAACATTAGGGCACCGAATGCACCTGTGCATCCTCCTCTGCCCATACAATTTGGCAATTGAAATCTCCCAGAACATGTGGCAACTCTTGTCCAAATTTTACATCATTTCGAGAAGAGAGTTATAATCAGACTGTGAAGTGAGACCATTCAAGGAAAGATTGTCCAAACACTTTTTGGACGTAGCGTCAATATTTGTATGGAAGCTCTGATTTTGTAGCGATTTATGAATATTCTTGATGTTAAAGTCGAGAAAAGTATCCTCGAAGAGAGGACTCGTGCCCCCCCCACTTCTCCTTATGATAATGGAAATAGAACTTGAACTGCCCGCAACTTGCATCTAAGTAATCTTTCAGACAGACATCCGTTAATTTAAAGGGCAAATGCAGTCACCCCAGTTTGAACAGTGATAGTAGTCTATACTAGTTGTTAAATGGCTCTTGACAAGCATCTGACAATGTGTTTTTCACTTAATTGTGAAATTTACAAGTAGTAATATCTTGGTTAACCTTGAATGTTGAGTGTTTAAGCCTTAGAATATCCTGAAAGCTTCTTGGAAGAAAATGACAGAAAAATAGAAAAATGTAGTAGTTGTTTCAAAATAATTTTAGGGCGACTGCTCCAGACCCTTAAAGCAACGTCATGAACAGGGGGAAACCAGAATCCAGAAATATTATTTTACGTGTGTGCGCGAACTTGGCGAGTCAAAAACAACAGCGTCGGGGAAGCGTTTGAGACTGTTAATTGTGGACTGTTGCTTAACTTTGTATGGTTGAAAATGAAATGTTTACACAACATCTATGTTTGTCAATCCGGTCTGTCGTCAAAAGGATGATGGACAATTAAGTGAAAATTTTAAGTAGTAAAATAGTAGAAAATGGTTACACAAACTGAATCACACCATCCTAAGGTCATTTCCGTAAAACTTGGAGTTCAGTGTTTCCACTTGTTCCAAACTTTCTTCCATAAAAGTTTTCAAGAATATTTTGGAAATTTTTAGTGATGTTGAAGACTCTATCCGTTAATATTATTGACAGCAAACAATGACTGTCATTCAAAGTTCAGGATATAACAAAAGGATTCCAAGATATTTATGTATCCATCCTGGAAAATCTGGTTCCAAAATGTGGAAGTGGTGCTACAGCTAGTGCTACAGAGTGGTCTATGTGCCTATTGGGGTGTTGATTGGGCAAGGACTCTAGTGCGGAGTAAAACAAATCATAGAGCAGTAGAATAAGTGGCGTAGCCACGAGGGGGCCTGGGGGCCTAGGCCCCCAGATTTTGTTCAGCTCCCCCCCCCCCCCCCCCCCCCAGATGTACCTACTTGCCTACTTTCACTAAATTAGGTACCGTTTGTGATCTGCACTGTCGTTTATTGCATTTCACTTCGAAGTCTCGACGACAAACTTTAATGTGACTTTGTTAGGTTAAGACCCTTTCTGCCTTTCGGATGGCTGACTGATTTACTGAAAATAAGATAATCGTACCCTGGAGGCCACTCTTACACGACCATTCCTATACTTCATCATACACAAAATATGCCGTAAGCAGGTAAGGGTAAGGTACTGCCTTCGGATAATTCTTCCCTTCCATCCGTAACAAGTAGGCCTATGTCGTACCTCACTCCTGCCTATGACAGGTGTCACTGTAGGACGATTTTTTTTTTCGACAAGTGCTCTTTTTACTAGTTGGCACTGGCGTCCGGGGGATTTGTAAAATGCCCAAAAGGTCCGGATTTCATGTGTTTCCCACATGATCCATCCTTCTGCTTTGCGGTTCAATTATTTTGAGAGATTTATTCGTAGTATTTTAATTTTGACTACGTAATGTACCGATGAACAAATACTGCACCATTTTGCACATTGTTTCTTTGGAAGTATTTATGTCTCTTGTAAAATCTCTACAAAAAACTAAAAATATTTTGATATTTTTCATGCTCCCCAAAAAGGAAAAATCCTAAAACTTAGGCCTATAATCAGTTCAAAGTTTTTTCAAACAAAGCACCATTTTGCGACTAGGAAATCTAATGAAAAGAAAATTTCTCAGAGGGGGACACAACTCCTTTTGGTTGTCTTGTTAAAGGGTAAGGTACTGCCTTAGGTGAGCTGAAATCCATTCAAATATTGCCGCATTTGCGGATTGGTACTCCCAGTTTAAAACACGTGGGAAGTGCCGTTTCCGGCCATCTGGAGGGGTTTTAAAGGCCAAAATTTTCTTGTACGATCCGCGCCAACCGATGGTGGCACTCCGCTTAGATTCAAATATTGCCGCATTTGCGATCTATATCCTTCTGAAGTTTACAATTTTTCCCAAGGGAAAGGGAGATACCGGTTCCCTTTAGTCTCATCCCCCAGGCCACAGATCAGAAGTGCCCAGTTTAGGAGTCCCTAAAAATTGTATGTATTACCGTTTTTCATGGATTGATTTTTCATTCTCATTATTTGAGAAGAGGCAGACATGAGATTCGTATTTCAAGGCTGGATACATCCAGCTTAAAACACGTGAGAAGTGCTGTTTCCGGCCATCTGGAGGGGTTTTAAAGCCCAAAATTTTCTCGTAGGCTCCGCGCTAACCAATGTGGCGATCCGCTTAGATAGTCTTGCCGTGCCTGACCCTCGGAGGTACCATGCCCCCCCCCCCACTTGTTACCTAGGCCCCCTAAAAACCCATCCTGGCTACGCCACTGAGTAAAATGATGTAGAGGTCAAACAGAATACCTCGATAACCCGGTATATTGAAGGAGGGAGCATGGGCTCATAATGACAGTTTAGTCTAAACCAAGGAAGACAAAACAATTGGCGATAAGTATCATCGGGTAACGTTCCGGGGTCATCCTGTCCTCTTCCAGAGGGCCGTTATTGTCGCCTCAGATAAATTCCTACCAATCCTCGATGATGTGGTTCTTCAATCCATGGGTAACATTCCGCGGACATTAAGTGTAGAACCTGGGGTTGAGGTCAGTGACCCAAAATTTCAGACCTGACAACCCGGCAAACCAATTTCCAATTTCATCCTTAAAACCTGTGCTAGAAACGGTTTTGACGTTCGCTCCAAACTGCAACAAACGTTCACATGTGTGACGTCACAGAATTTCTGAAAATGGATTAAGTGGCAAGAATGCATGCTAGTTTCCCTCCTCGTGATCTGTTTTGCCCAAATGCGGTCACTTTTTACCTAAAATGTATATGAGATTGATGATTCATTGGGGAATATGCGTTATTTTGGACGTTTTCTTGCAACTTCAACAGGCGGATATTCGAAGTTGAAATATACTGTGTTCTCCATGAAAACATACCCGGGCCAACAACTTAACTAGCGTTCGTGTAGTAGACATGCATTTACATCGTTGAAGAAATTTAGAAAAATAACACAAGGCTAAGCTGTAAATTCGTCATTTTAATACGACTCGTCCACGTCGACCCTTGCGCAGGGAAATCGAAACAGGCTTTAACAGTCGACGTACCATAGCAGTGGACGTGTTCAAGAAGGCAAGCTGGTTAACTAGAACGAAGTCCACGTTCACTGAATCGAAAGCTCGGTAATAAGTCAACGACGACGACGTACCATTCATGTTGACATATCCATGTCCTATGTTGTTTGCCGCTGGGCCGTAAAACTCCATCTAACTAACTAGAACTGCATTTGCTTGCAAATACGCAGAATTGTAGTGCGTGTTAGAGATGTCTTTTCAGTTAGTACAGTAGCCCAGTTTTTATTAATCGAAGCCACAGCTTCGATTGTAGGAATTGCTCGTTCAGTCACGTGTTTTCGTGCCTTCGTAAGCGGTCGGTGCGGATGAATATTAAATCATGTTCCGTTTGGATTCATATTGCAATCCCGAGCTGTTCGTTCGTACAATGGAACAGCTGCGCAGTCATGTTAAGTTGTTCCGTAGGGGGATTTTCAACAAAGTTTAACTATTTCTTTATAAGGGGATTTGCTCAAACAACTCCTGTATAGTAAGGTGGTAATGTGCAAATAAAGAAGTAGTTCCACATTCAAAGGTATTGTTCTGCATTGAAGGCTTCCTCTCTGGTTGAAAAAAGGTGTAAATATAGTTTGAAAACAATTTATACCGTTCAGGGATTCCAAAATAAATTTCAAAGGTTGCATTTTCCAACATATGCCACTTTGTTTTGTCAGAACTGCTTCATCAAGCAACTTCGTCGACCGTTCTCATTTCAATGTAAGCAAGTCCACTAACTTACGTTCATGCATAAACGTAACGCATGCAGCTAGCTATATAGTGTACGTACTGTGTCGTTAACGTGATGGCGACAGTAACCAAGGCCAGGGAACGATCCACCAATTTTAAGGTATTCAATTTGTCGTTCATTTCATCACCCTGTATGGGTTGTTAATGGCTTCTCTATTGTATTTTCAATGTTTGAAACAAAGGAAAAGACTGTCTACCCACGGTTGTCGTAGTTCTCAGTAAAGGACTAACGTTATGCATCGACGGTCGCGTAGTTGCTCCCAATACATTTGTATTGGAAGCAATTACGCGACTCTCCATACATACTCTAGTCCTTAGGCTTCACTGAGGACAAAAGTTGTCGTAGTCTTACCCAAACACAGTTACGAAGGCCTAAAGCCAAACGTTGCAGAACAAAACAATTAACACTTAGTCGTGTCCTTACGGAAGCGTAGAAGGGCCATTCAAAAGAAAAAAGAACTGTCTCGGCAAAGTGACAATTTTCGTAAAATAGACATTTTGACGACTTAATGGACTCCTTAAAATGGCAAAATTCGGAAAATTGTCACTTTAACAAGATAAAACATCTCATCAAAATGGCAAAATTCGGAAAATTGAAAGTTTGCCGACCAACCAACATCTCGTCAAAATGACAAAAGTCCGAAAATTGTTATTTTGCCGAGTAAGAACATGTTGTCAAAATGGCAAAATTCGGAAAATTGCCATTTTGCCGAGTTAGAACATCTCGTCAACACGGCAAAAGTTGGAATTTTGTCATTTTGTCGAGTTAGAACATCTCGTCAAAATGACAAAATTCGGAAAATTTGACATTTTGCCTAGAAAAAACATCTTGTCAAAACGGCAAAATTTGGAAAATTGCCATTTCGCCTAGTTAGGACCTTCAGGGCGAAATTCTGTGGAAACGTTAAGGTGCCATCAAATTACGAACTTAGTCATCGCATTATCTTAACATTTTGCAACAAAATGATGAAATGAGTCATATTATCTTAACATTTTGCAGAAAAATGATAAAATGCAAACGTGCAGTATTTCAACAGGTCAACATTTTTGCACTGAATTACTCACTTATACTTTTTCCAAAGTCCTCCCGACCCTCTGGCAAAGGGCCGTTCGGCGAAACCAAACTTGAAACTGCTCATTACTCACTTATTGCAAGTGATAAATTTAGCATGTTGTCAATTTGCAGAAAAATGACGGATAACGGACCTGCTTTAGATTCCTTTTCCACATTTTCAAGAGGTAGAATAAAGTGCGCCGTCATTAATACTAATACGCGTATTTTCATAACGAAAAATTGACCTCTTCGGGCAGGAGGCGGGGGTAAAACTTCAAGACTTCAGAGAGCCCCTCAAATTCGAATTTGGGGTTGGGCCAATCTCTTTCTTTCATTTTACTGTCTCACCGGTTTTACCTTTGACTTTTTTCCAGGGGCACTTTGCCCCTTCCCCTTGTCAGACTCTGCAATTTAATCTCTTTCTATAATTATCTCATCGCTCCGTGAGGAGGATGAGATATTGTAGTCACTTTGCCTATGGGGCTATATATGGCAATGCCAGCTTAAATCGCAATGGTTGCCATGGTAACGGTAAATTTTCCCAGGTTACTAGTCTCGAGGTCTAACCCATGGTGAGGTACCCCGGGGTGACTGAAGGTCCAGGGCTGAGAGAGGGGTCAAAACCTGTCCGTGTGTGTGTCTGTGTGTGTTGTGGGTGAGTGTGTGTAGGTGTGTGTGTGTGGGTGTGTGTAGGTGTGTGTGTGTGTCAAATTTTGTTTTCCTAATATCTTGTAAACGGCTGGGCCGATTTTCTTCAAACTTGGTAGGATGGTACCTCAGGTAGAACAATTGCATTTTAATACCTCAACCGAAAATGAAGGTCAAAGGTTACAGGTGAAAGGTCAAATTTAGTGATATCACATTTCTGCTATATTTCCAAAACGAAACGTTCTCCTGACACGAAACTTCACACATATGATGATTGCATCTAGACCTACCATAGCAACAGAGATCAAAGGTCAAGTGGTAGAGTGGAACAAAAGATTTCAAGTGAAATGTTGTTCGTAAAACAACGTTTTTGTCCCTCAAACTCCTCCTAGTGGGCTGGACCGATTCTTTTCAAAATTGGTAGGTGGTACCCCAGGGTGGGAACTTGTGTCTCCCAGACCCTCGGAAGAAAAGGTCAAAGGTCAGGGGTCAAAGGTCAAATTTTGCAAAAAAAAACACTTTTTTACCTATTTTGTACTAAAACTTCAAAAGAAACCTTCATTTTACATGAAACTTCACAAGTACAATAGGGTAGACTAGTTCTACCAAAATATGCAGTTTCCATGGCAACCAAGGTCAAAGGTCACGTGAAAGGGGGTCAAATACTTTTCTTTTGGTATTCACTTTAACTCTTAACGGAAGCATCCCACAAATCTGAAAGTTTAAGTGTAGCCTAGGCATGATACTATAAGTTGTACCGATATGTGTGGTTGTCATGGCAACCCAGGACATCGTTCACGTTACAAATTGTCAAAGGTTAAAGTGGGCATGACACGGCCACAAAAACTTTTGTGTATTGCGAGATTAGATACAGTATTTTACAAATATCATCTCACACCCCATTAAAAACCCGTACAATTCGGCATAAATGATATTCGAAGGAAAACTGCGTTCAAAATCCAATTTCGAAAAATGCCGCAACAGCTCTCCTGACTTTTATGACGCAATTGGCGGCACAAACCCCGCCCTACGGCGCGCATCTAGATGTGGAACTAATGTAACGTTCGGTAAAGTTATTTTATCTTAGCAACCTCATGAAAACGATTGCATCACAATACAGAGTCCAACATACAAAGCGAAAGGCGCGGACCATGGTGAGGATTCGGAGCAAATCATTGGCCAATATGTTCACGTGTATATGCGCGCGGGTAAAAATAGTTCTGTTTTTGTGCAAGAAATACGCGGTTCGGTCGCTACAAAGAACAGCTATGAATATGTATGGCCAGACCACAACAAGCGCGTCCCCACTACGAGCGCGTCTTTACTGTATGAGCTGTGTGATGAAGATGCTATTGCGAATACTAAGCAGTCACCGCGCACTGCACAATTCGCAATGTAGTCAGTGGCCACGCTCACTACTATCGGAGCACCGGTGTTTGCAACTATGTATGCGCTAACACGTGTTACCATGCACATGATTCGATGATTGTGAGCTCTCTGGTACAGTGTTGCTAACCGTGCCTCCAATGACGTCACCATTTTGAGACGCGTTCACATACGTTTTTTCGCTTTCGAATTTCAAATGGTCTGAGCCTGGCCTGTACTTGGGAATTCAAAACGTCGTATTTCGGTATTTATGGACATAATTTAGTATGGAAATCATTCACTTTATGTCAAGGTGTACCCAAAGAACAGTTACCGAGAAACTTACTTTGGCCGTGTCATCCCCACTTTAATGTTTTGTAACTAGCCTATTTTTCATCAATTAATATAAATAAGCTAGACTCCTAGGTTAGTACTTCGTGGTAACAGTCTCAAATTCTTTTTTCACTAGCTTGTATGCTGCAGTGAGATTTTTAAGTTCCTGCTCGCACTTCACTTTGATGGCCCTTATATCTAGAGTGTTCTCATATGGTCTATGCAGACAGTTGTTTTCACTCCAAAGTTGCTTAACTGTTAGGCCTAGTAGTGTGAAAGTTAAAGTCAAACCTAGGGCTAGACTTGAAATCTCAAGCTGGTTAACAGTATGTAGGCTAGGTCTGGGGCTAAACCTACGCCATTCATAAGCTTGAGTTATAACCCAAGATATGAAACTGTGGTTGATTAACATTAGGTTAGGCATAGGGCCTACCTATCTTACATATTAGTACCCTTAAAACTTGGCGCATTGCGAAAAAAAACGTACGTGACAATTTCCTTGCCACGGGCTAGGATTGGCCACAGGCCAGTACGCAGAAAAGGTTTGTGCGTCCCCCAGAAATCTTCTAACGCCACACGTTCAACATCGCGCACACGCCCAGTTTTATAACTGAGACGCACTTGATGTGCATATCAGCTCGACACACATGAAGTTTGCCGTCCCGTCAAAATGGAGAATACGCCCAGTTAGCGCCAATAACAATTACGCACTTGTCTCAAGCGTCCCCGAAAGCGTCTTACTTTTATAATCGTTGCGTCCATATCTAATCGTATTAATTTAGTGTAACAGCCAAACTGGTTGTTTTTTCATAGTGTTGCAAGGGGATAACAGCATCTTAAAAAATAAATTTGTTCCAAAATCTTAGACAGGCCTACTGGATTAAAAGGGCAAGCGTTACAAAGATTGGGTAGCCTATCTCTCCAGTTCTTATATGATCCAGTGTCAGAATTTAAATTTTGGAATAAGGGGTGCGCCTGTTCCAAGAACTTGATTGGTCTGTGCCATGTTTTTTCCCCTCGCTATCTTACGAAAAAACTTCCGTCCCTTGGAACGAAAAATTATCGCTTCCCTTGGACTTCAAGATTGTGGCATGGAGTTTTAGTATGGTAATTTTTGTTAATGACACTCTACTGTAGCATAAAATTCAGCAGAGATAAAACTTCTAGCTCATACATAGTTAAAGTTCTGTAACCAACTTGCGCACATGTTAGCGATGAGATATGCAACTCCGTGGATTGGCCTCTTGTTATTTTTTTTTTTTCGTTGTTATTGGGACGTTAATGTCAACTAAGTCTTAGCGCCTCTGTGGCTACAGCCCACTAGCGTAGCCAGCGGGGGGCAGGGGGGCAGAGTGCCCCCCCCCCCCACAAAAATTTTGGGGACGCGATGGGCGATGTTGAAAAAATGAAAGAGAGTAAAAAAAATAAATAAATAAATGAAAAAAAAGATAAACGGCAAAAGGAGAGAGGTAATAGGGGGTATTTTTTACACTTTTTCGGGAGGGCTCTTAGTCGTTACGATAAAGTATGCAGTCCCCGACGGCGACTAGTCTCCCCGATGGTTTACCTGTTTTTTGCTCTCAAGGGACAATTTCCCTAATAAAAGCCCCAAATTTTTGGCGCGCTACGCGCGCTGTAGATTCACTCCAGTTTTTTCAATAGTTACATTCCACATATCTAGAGAGTGTAAGTCCTGTCAACTTATATTTCATCCCATATCACAAAGCCTAGTTGCTGTTCTCTTGTGTGTGTCATGCGATAGGTCAGTTGGTGAGCGACTCACGGAGCATAGTTTGGCTATTTTATTGGGTATTTCAGGTGGTTTCGACACAATGTAGGTTATCCCCGATACGGTCTAAAACTCCTACAGTTTCTATTTTTTTTCTTTTTGTTCTTAATGATTACATAGGCTATGTTATTTTTGTAAGCCTACCAAATTTTTTTCTTTTTGTTGTTAATGATTACATAGGCTATGTTATTTTTGTAAGCCAACCAAAAATTTTCGCGGGCTTCGCGCGCTTTGCAATTTCACGATTCAGACTCAAAAGAACACTACCAGTGCTCAACTCTGCTTTTAAAATATTAAGTTATATTGTGTAAAATGTGCCCCAGGCTGCAATGACATGTGATAGTTAGGCTCCTTCATATCCCCTTCTCACCACCCCCTCGACATAGGGGCTGTCGGAACTTGTGGTCACTGGCATGGCACTCCCCATGTCGGGAATAATCTGTCGCCTTCCCATGGTCGGTTTAGTTATTTTGGCTTTCAAAAGAGTTATTTCTGCGATAAAACCCAAGATGTTCGGTACGCTTTGCACACTCTTCCTCAGTTCCGTTACCAAGAGCTAATAAAGTACAAACCCTTCCCATCTTTTCAAGTAAATTAATAAGTAGAACAAATGGATTAATGTACATGTCGGGAATTTCATCTCATTTCGCTAAACTTAGTTAATAATCTCTTGTGTCAGTCGTGCGGTACGGACTCGAAGGAGGAAGTACAATATAAATTGTGCCCGATAGGGCCCAAATGCCGGGACAATTGACCTATATAAGCTTTAAAAAAGTACAGATTCTTTTTAGTGTAGGCTAACCCAAAAAATTTTCGCCCACTTTTCCACGGTTAAATCAGTGCGGAAATATCTTCCTCTAGCATATACAAGTTTTATGTCGTATATGACTCGCAATGGCAGGTATAGTGCACAGGTTTTCTTCAAATCTCCCTCACCAACTCATCGACGGCATCCTGGCTGTCGGGGCTTGGGGTCGCTACCCACCCTACCCCTCCCCCGTTCGGAGAGTGGCCCTTCGTCGGGCAAATCCTCGCGCCAAGGGGGTACACCAGGGGAGACAGGCCCGTAGCCAGGGGGTTCGCACTTACTCCCGCCCAGACCGAATTTTTTTTTTTTACTTAAATGGAATTTTGGCGTTTTTCAGGGCAAAATGTCAATTCCGCTGGTTTAGCCAATGTAAGCCTTATGAGTAGCTTTTTTGTCACACTAACTCTCGAGGGAATAAGGAAAACATTGATACAAGATTGAAAATGTCCAAAAATTCCAGCTTTAGTGTTCACCAGATCGCTCAATTTTGATGTAAAATTGCAAAATCTCCTTGGGGTAGGAGGGAGAGAACCACACCCTCTCCCCGTTCGGTCGCTCGGCACCTTGGGCGCTTCTCTCCCTCAAGAAAATGCCGCGCCCCAGTGACGGCGATGAAAAATGAAAAAGTGGGGGCGAAAGGTATGTTCAGCCACTCAATATTTGTCAAGTGCCCCAATTAAGAAGGGGAGAGAATTTCGAAATTGGGCTGAACATATTCTTGCTTAGAACACTCGGGAAGTGCCGCTTCCGGCCATCTGAGGGGTTTGTAAAGCCAAAATTTTCCAGGCACGCTCCGCGCCAATCGATGGTAGAGCTCCGCTTAGAAACATGTATTAACATTTTTCATAGATTGATTTTTTTTTTTTTTTTGCATTAATTGAGAAATTTCAGAAATGAGACCCATATTTCCAGGCTGGAAACATGCAGCATAAAACACTCGGGAAGTGCCGTTCGCGGCCATCTGAGGGGTTTCTAAAACCAAAAATTTTCTTGTACGCTCCGCGCCAACCGATGGTGGCGCTCCGCTTAGATAGTCCTGTCGGTCAAGATTGGGGACGATGAGTCGACTTTGCCCCCCCACAAGAAAATCCTGGCTACGCCCCTGCTACAGCCCCCTTTAGATTTTTTCGTAGGACGGAAAAAGTCGTCCGCCCCACGGGCTAGCAAGTCTAAACGCCCTTAAAATTGAACACAACAGCTACAGATCTAAAGTTTGTCTTAGTTTTTACTTGAATGCTATACTAATCCGGGCAACAACTGGGATTTCATTATCCTTTTAGAAGCAGGGTATCTGAACCAGTGTTTAAGTCGAGACCATCATATCCAAGTCGAGACCAGAAGGTGTCGAGACCGAGACCAGGGCAGAATTCGAGACCGAGACCGACAAAGTCCAAGACCGAGACGAGACCGAATGTACATATTACATAGAAAAATAAACTGTCCAAAATTTTGAATACTTTTTAGCATTATTTTATTACCCAATGCTCCAAAAATAACATGTAGCACCAAAAGTGCTTCTTCATTGATTTGTACATATTTTATTTTATCCTATGCATGACCGCATGGGATGGGGCCGGGGGCTGCAGTCCCCCAAATTGGCCAAAACCTTGCTAAATCGGACAGACTTTGGTTCCTCAGTAGGATAGAGATTATACCGTGGTTGGGGATTTGGAATAGGGCAAAAAGTCACCCCTGAGAAAAGAGTCCCATACGGCCATCACCACATGCCAAACATAGAATTAATGACTTAACTTGATCCAAGTATTTTTCTCATGTGGCTCACATGACCGTACCCGACTCTTTCTCCTCCTCGGGAGTGGTGCTTTTTTCCCGACTCCAGATGTCCAACCAGAGCATAATCTCTGCCTGGCTGAGGCACCAAAGTCTGTCCGATTCAGCAAGGTAATGGCCATTTGCGGGTGAGCAGCCCCCTAACCTGCCCCGTCCCGTACTGCCCAGGTGGCCCTACTCCTCAAATTGGAGTCAGGCAGTGCTACAGACGTTAAGTGTTGTGAATTTTACTGATGCATGAAATGAGTTTTTCCAACCCACAGAAATATAAGTCGCAGAACCCTATATAGTTATTGTCAAGTTTTCCGTTGGGCCAAACATGAAAAATGGACTACTTGTACCCTCACAGAATGCCTTCATTGCAGTTGAAGAACATCAGCGTTGAAAGAATGCCTGCAGAGAGGCGTGCTCAATGAAACACAACTTGAGAAATTTTGATATAGAACCAATGGCGTCATCACACTGGGGGCATTGCTAGGCTCCACTCAAGGGGTCGGAGGCGCCATCTAGCGCAAAGCTCGAGGCTCTTCGGGTGGAGTCAAGGGGCCCTCATGAGGGCCCCTGGGCCCTTGGAGCCCGTGGTGGGGTCCAGCCAATTCAGGAGACGGACCCCCCTGACGCTCCTGGGTTTTAGGGTGTTTATGAGGTAGTAAAGTCGTAAGGGTTATTCTATTGACATATCACTGATCTAAAAATAACCTCCATGGTAACTTCACTAAGAACTAGTGAAACTACTACCAAGAGGGAATCGGGCTGACATTTTGAAAAAGGGGGTCCAGGGGGCGAAGCCCCGGAAGCTCCTGAGTTTTAGGATGTTTGTGAGGTATTAAAGCCGTGATTTAACAGTAATTCTTTTGTCTTTACACTAATCTAACAGTTACTCTCAGGGCAACTCGAAGTAAAATGTTTAAAAAAAACCAAGGGAAACTACCATCAAGAGCAGATCCGGCTAACATTTAAAAGAAGTGGAACTGAAACTAGAAAGAGAAGGTAGTTTATGGGCAGGTAGATGTGGTTCTTTAAATGGGAGATGTAGGCCTTCTGTAATTCTGCCTAAACGGTTACCACAGCAGTGTACGTTACCTTCAATTAGCGTAGTCGGAAGTGGGCAAAAATTTTTGAAAAAAAACGCAACCCATCAGACAGACGGAATTTCCAGATGTTTTTGCGATAACTTCATTTGATGAACATGAAAATTACTGTCAAAAGAAGAATCAAATCTTAAAAAATTTCGCAGTCACACTCTGACTACAGAGGAAATATTGCTTTTTGGCAAACGGGGACACAAGATTTTCCAGGGGGCAGTTGCCCCCCCCCCCACCTTCTGGGTCCGTCACCGATAGGGGTCAGATTACACTGTTTACATATTTCTTCTTCTTGTTTGTAAGTCCTGATTGTACCATAAACTCACCAAATTGGGAAAAGAACATAACTTTGATACAAAAATTTTGGTATACATGAGTAATTCATTAATTTTCTGCAAAAGGAGGAATTAATAACATTCGTTAAATGCGTAATTCATCAATTTTCTGTGAAATTTTGAATTGTTGAAATATTGTAAGTTTGCATTTCATCGTTGTGTGCAAAATGTTAAGATATAAGTAAACATTTCATCATTTTGTTACAAAATGTAAAGATAATGCAGTGACTAAGTTCTTAACTTGATGGCACCTGAACGCTTCCATAGAATTTCGCCGTTTAAACAAGATGATCTAACTCGACAAGATGACAATTTTCTGAATTTTGCCATTTTGACAAAAAGTTCTTACCCGGCAAAATGACATTTTTCTGAATATTACCGTTTTCACGAGATGATCTAACTCAGCAAGATGACAATTTTTCGAATTTTGCCATTTTGGCGAGAAGTTCTAATTCGCCAATATGACATTTTTCTGAATTTTACGATTTTGACGAGATGTTTAAACTCGCCAAAATGACATTCTTCTGAATTTTTCCATTTTGACGAGATGATCTAATTCGGCAAAATGACAATTTTCTGAATTTTGCTATTTTGACGAGATGTTCTAGCTCAGTAAAGTGACAATTTTCTGAATTTTTTCACTTTGTTGAGATTTTTTAACTCAGCAAAATGAAAACTTTCGGAATTTTAACGTTTTGGCAAGTTCATTAAAACGCCAAATTTCGGAATTTGTCATTTTGAAGACTTAATTTTAGTCGTTAAAATGTCAATTCTACAAAAAAATTGTCATTTTGCTGAGAGAGTTTTTTTCTTTTGCATGTCCCTTCAACGCTTCCGTATGTCCTAGTGCAAAAGGTGCGCTCAGCGTATATAGGCCTAGACACTGCAGATACAATCTTGGAGTGGACAAAATAATTTGTTGGGACACCCTGCTCCCCCTTCTATTCCAGTGTTGGTTGACCACTGTTATGCAGTTCACGGCAAAGAAACATTCTTCTTGACACAACATTGGGAGGGGAAAAGGGGTTGCCTGTTAGGCTACTTCAGGCAGTTTCACGTTAGCCTACTTCAACTAAAATTTACGGATAACATGTGAAGTGTCCCAACCGGCAACGGTTCTGTCCAAGATTGTCCGAGAATTTCGAGAAGTCAGATAGGTGCGCTGCCACCAGCAAGAAGTTACGCTTTGCTTATGGTTATTTGGTTATTTTATGACAGGTAAATGATATGCTGGTCATTACATGGAAGTATTTCCTGGACCGGATTTAGCTTGTGGAGTCCTGGACCCAGATTATTTTGGACCCTTTTCACAAATGTTGGGAGGGACCTACATGAGAGGACCCTGGGACTAAGCCCAAGCAAATACCACCAAAAATGGCCTGAATACTTCAATTCTTCTGCCACATCCTTTCTTTTGAGCAAAGGGACATTAATGATATTGTCCCACTTGCTTTGCCTATTTTAATTCAGAGATATGGTTGTGCCCGGCCTACCTGCCAACTTCACGAGGTTGGGGGTGTAGGTTTAGTTAAAACCAAGTCTACCATTGGTTTGGAAAGCAACTTTCAACTAAAAATTTTAAGAAACTGCTTCGATTGAAAGAAGGCATAACAAATTTGTTACCAGTTGTAATACAACATGAAAAATACAGCCTGAGATGCAAAATGGGCTGCAAAATGTGTTCCAAACCAACCGTACCTAACAATCTACCAAAGTTATGAAAGAAAGTCTGGCTTGCAGAGTTACTTTAACAATCTTATGGTAGATCGTGGCCCCTTTTCAATAAATTTCTCGTCTCCAACTATCAGTTTGAAAAAGAATGACTCTTCTATCCAGGAAGAGATTTATTCCACCCGTTGCGACTGTTGATTTGTGCGTCTAAACAATGCATACTTTTGGTTTGTAATGAAATTTATCCTACGGTCGCCCTTAATTTGTTAAAAATCCTCAAGAGTATAGTTGGCTTCTGGAAAAGGTCTTAAACAACCTTAGAACACTCAAAAAATTAAACGTTTTTATTGAATTCGGTCTCAAAAATGTATCTGTTGGGACCCAGACAATCTTGGACAATAACTTGTTGGGACACCCTGCTCTCCCTTCCAATGTTGACCACTGTTATGCTGTTCAGGGCAAAGAGTCATGTTCTTCTTGACGCAACATTGGGAGGGGTAAAGGGAGTTTTATGTTGGCCTACTTCAACTAAAATTGACAAATAAAATGTAAAGTGTCCCAACAGCTTTGTCCAAGATTGTAGTCTACTGCTTGTTAGGAAAGTCAAGTAAGTCTAGGGTCAATACTTTTGCATAGCGCTAGGCCTGTGTCACCACCAATAGTGTATCACACAGTCTCAGGCAATGTGTAACTAGGTACAAAGATTTGGGGGCAACTTTACATTCAGGATGGGCAACTGATTAAAAATAATAGCTTATCGATATTGTTACATCCAGGTGAATACTTTCATTTAAACATCAGTGTTTAGTAGAATATATAATGTTACTGCTTTATCTCACATAGATCTCCCCAAACAAGTTGCAAGGAACAATGCCCCCCTTCCCCTCCCCCCTCCCAGGCATATGTGGGAAATATTCAACTTTTGTTGGGGAACCAGTTCCAACAATATGCTTCATTTTGTTTTTAAGAAAGTCCCAAGTGTGCACATTTTCAAGGCTTCGATTAGTACTTGCCATGCAAGTACAATTGTCTAGTTTGAACTTTAGGATTTGTTCATGGCGGGAAGAGGGGCTGTTGTTTCTTTTTGGCCACTCCTCTCAACCCTATTTCTTGATAGTACAAAGATGTACCACTTGTCTCCCAGCTCCTTGGCTGGACGCATAAAGAAATCATAGAAGAGTAACCAATGATGGAGTAAATCCGGACCTTCTATGCTAATAGTCAGTCACTAGCTTTATTTTGAAGCATATTTGCCAACAATGGAGCAAGTGCTGAGTAGTCCTTGAACAAGACTGCGCTTAACGGTAGGACCTACTCCGTATACAGTCTAGTGTGGAGTAAAATGAAGTGGACGAAGCATAGTCCCGTTCAAGGACTCGTGCTGAGTAGCCTACTTAGCCATACGTTATGCTCTGTTGTGTTGTTTACTCCTGCCTGAAATGGTTTTATCGGTTCTCGACTCCTCTTTCACCGTTCTTTATGTTAAATAATGACGCCCTCTCAAGCTCTCTGACTGCACCGCTGCATGCATATGACAACTGTCTCGAAGAAGGCCGAATAACTGTTGACGCTGTGTGTTTTAACATCCGTGTTTCTGCTGTCAAAAAGTTTCGGTCAGACTGCTGTCAAAATAGCTTCTGCTTTTACCACTGAAATAAAGCATGATAATAGAACTACAGCACAAGTCGCTTAATCCAATGCAGTAAAGCCAATTCGTTCCGTACAGGGAATTGGCAATACCCTGCTCCGTAGTAGCTAGATGAAGATACTGTACAATA
Organism: Holothuria scabra; assembly: GCA_037179385.1. Lineage (NCBI taxonomy): Eukaryota > Metazoa > Echinodermata > Holothuroidea > Aspidochirotida > Holothuriidae > Holothuria > Holothuria scabra. The sequence continues at coordinate 43,412,489 of CM074183.1, forward strand.
ACGTCTTGATACTGTTCAACGATAGTGGACGCAATGGCGCCGTGTTACGTATACCAATTTGGAAGCAGCGATTGATTCTCCAGGCTTATCACTTCAGTGTGAAAAGGCCTAACCACATTACATCGCGTTTTCTGGAAATTTATCCGCAATGCTCTTTCATGAAGCTAACTCCTTAAATCAGCCTTGTAAGTGTAGTATTTGCTTTTCTGAAGTTGATTTTTGTTTAAAGACGGCCACAGATTGCACTTACTGCTATTGTTAAAGGGTAGAGCATGGATATTTGTACGAACTAAGTTACGGTACGCGCAGGGAAATGAGTTGTGGGCAATAACAGGCTTCACAAAAGAAATTGTCAGTCGGCCAGTAAATGCCAATATTGTAGTGCGGCGCACTACAATAACTAAGCAACTTGTTGTTTGCTACATTGCAGGGACCATGACCGATGTTCATGACATGAAAGGTGGCACATGACAACATATACTCCAAATGATAACTAGTACAACTAATAATATACAAACACTAATGCGCTCAAGCAATAATGGAATCCTTTAAACACAACATGAGATAATTATATTTTTTATTAAAACGTTAAACTCAAGTTTTTGCAATCACTGCAAATATGGCACACACTTTGTGAAAAATTTCAAAGCTTACGAAGGATTGTTTCATAAGTGTGGGTAACAGAATTACTTCGCCGGACTTTTCAAGTGTACTATACGAATGGTACGAATAACAAGAAAATTTGACTTATTTATAAAATGTGGATTTGCAAAATTTCTGATGGTTCAGAAATCCATCTGAACATGTATACAATGAACCTTGCAAAAACACACTTCAACCTTACTGAGAAAATCGAAGGGACCAGGGATGACACACACCTGTGCCACTGAGTTATTGAAGGCAACCGGTGTAAGATTTTATAGAAAACTATTGAAATACACCCATTCTTTCAAACGGCTCCTCATCATACCCCGGCAAACAAAAGATGAAATTGTAACTGCAATTTCAAGAAAAGTGTCTTAGCTAGCAAACTTTCGTGTTTTTATTTCCCCCAATAATCGTCACAAGATGAAGTGGGCGAACAGTAGTCTGGTAGCGGCGCTGTGAGGGTGGGGAGGAGGAGGGACATCAGACCCCTAAAATTTTTTCTTTTACCAACAATCTCCCCCGAGTTAGGTCATACTGACGAGTTAGGTTAACCGAAAAAGTAAAGAATATACCACTCCTGAGAAATAATTTAATGTTTCATCCAGAGATATGCTTAACTGACCTTAGAGCTTCCGGGGTTTTCCCCTGTGTACCCCCACCCACAGGAGCTCGCGCTTCGGGCTTTGTTTTGGGCTGCGAAAAATTTTGCGCCACTAATATTTTAGTATATAGTATTAGTAGTATTTTAGTGTGTAGTATTTTTTACCTTAGTATTCCCGCTCGAATTTGACATTCTGGACTCTGACCGAATGGGTACAAATACTTGGCAAGTCGGGTGTCGAAATTTTGAATTAGAAATCAAATATTTTCCTGAAAAAGTTGTATGCAGAGTTTGTATCGACAAGATTTTCCAGTTTCCGTAAAATGAGTTGGGTCTGCTGAGTGGGCATTAATTTTAGATTTCAGTTTGTTATTAAGATAAATTTTAAAATATATCGAAGGAAGAAGGAAAAAATTGGTCTTCTTTACATTGCTGCTGTTCTTCGTCCTATGGTGGGTTGTCGCTACCGTACGTGTGAGTATAGGCTTAGCACGATAGCTGTCTGCTATGGTTTTGTGTGTGAACTTACTCAAGTGGTCAAGATCGACAAACTTTGCGGAAACTTGATTTTTTTTCGAAATGATGCAAGGTAAGGTCAAAATCACTACACAGATTGAAGGAATGTGCAGATTGTTTTCCCCGATCAAGGATTAATTTGTGTGAAATCTAACGGAGTCACCGTCAAAGCAAACAAATAATAGTTTCATGGCGGCAATCTTGGCACTCCTTTTTCGGTTCTCTTGGTGGCGATCGTTTAGGACACGTGATCCTCTGCCCATGTATAGTAAGTCAGTGACTCCTCCATAACTACACCGACTGGCCTATGTGAACCAATGATCGAACTATTCATGTTGGACGATGAATAATGATATATCTTTGAGACGCTATGCCAACCCATATTCCTTGTGCATCACTAGGACTAGAAGCGCCCATGCAAAGACTGGTGATTTGCAAAATAAATACGGTATGAGTATTAGGCCTATATATGGACAGCAGGTCTGCGAAGCACGAATATCAGTCGACACCATTATTAAATAGGCGTCTATATAGCAGAAGTTAAATCTCACACAACCAACACGTTGTTTTTGGTAAAACCTTCCTTTTTGGTTCAGGTCACAAAAGAAGCCCTCGGCATGGGGGTGTTTTTGCGTTAGCATCCCCTTCACTCCAGAAAGTGGGGGATATTCTCCACCCCTCGTCCCTCAAACGAGATGTGTACCTTTAGAGAAACAACTGTACAGTGTTTCGGGAACAACATATCTATAAAGTTGTCAATATGGCTAAATGGAATCCCCCCCCCCCCAAAAAAAAAAATACTTTAAAAGTGTTTATTTACAACAATATCATACGCCGTGAACATTTTATTATTCTAAAATCAACACAACTGGTATTTTCGGATGCTTGAATTAATTCCTAACCCTATCAAACAATGTAATAAGTACAATACAATGAACGCAACCAATCAAGAAATTCCTTGTTAAACAGCTAACATTAGCCTGTACAACACCAGTTTGCTGCAACATATCACTGATGTGTGGGAATTTTACTGAGCTCCTTTGTGGATACGGCTGCAACCCCCTCATCTGCTTTCAACTTGGTAGTACTTTTCCGCCCGAGGAGTGAAAATTCCCGGAACAGCATTTGCCACCAATAAATCAACGGGTTAAGTGTATAGTTTAAACAGTGAATGTTATACAACCAGTTGGAAATCAAATTGTTTTTAAATAAATAGTAACCCTGACCAATCGGTTGAAAAATAATGTACAAAGCGAAAAATGTTTGAGGCAGAGTAAAAATAATGTTAGTACTCTGTATCAATCCAAACGCTAACATAATGCGTCTCGTTTGGCGAATTCGGACATTCTTAATGGCTTCCGGTAGCGACAGTTTGTCACGTGATCTTGAAACAGAGAAGGATACAAAAAGGTAAATTATTGTAGTAAGCCCGACCAAAGTGATTGATACAATGAAATGTATTAATGCAGTGGACAAGAAATTTTCGAGCGTAAAGTACCAACCGAATACGCATCCGTAAGCCATTGAAATTACACACATTGCGATTACTACAAAAGTGTATTTTCTTGGATTAACCAACACCTTATATTGTAAAGGAAAGGCACATAAGGCCAGATATCGATCGAAAGCTACGGCAATTATGACTGATCCAGACATAACCGTAGTTGCAGCGGTAACTATTTGATACAAAAGAGGAACATTTATGAAACTGTTACGATAGTAATAGGTTTGCATAAATATGGCAGGACAACTGATTGCGTCAGAAGCGGTCAAGGCCAAAGCGAATATTAATTGTGGTTTCTTATAAGTCTTCAGTTTCAGCTGCAAGAGAAGTATTAGACTGTTAGTGAATAGACCTATCCCACAAAGCACCATCCTTATATCATATAAAGTGCGTAAGTTCAGAAACTGTTCATAGGTCCATCCTGGCGGTAGAGCCGGGGGGTAAAACGCAGGTGGCTTTTCTGTTCGGTTGACGTGACCTAAATCCTCGTGGGTAGTTTCAACGCTGTACAGTAAGGTGTCCTCAGTTGTTGGTTGCATTGTGATTTCTCGTCTGCAAAATGAAATAATTATTAATTAGTTACAAAATGTGCTACCTGATATATTGTTGGGTATAAATCCACCCATGTTGGTTTAAGAGTAAAGAAACATTACACAACATAGGATCCTTACCATCTTTTCACCATTCTATACAATATCTTCACCCAACAGTGACCAGGTGTCATATACGTACCCAATGGAATTGTAGAATTGAGACTATTACTTTATTTGCAGGGACGGGGGAAATCAACAAATGCAGGTCTTCCCTCGATTTAATTGCGGTAGCATGGTAATAGGGAAGGTCTGCACATTAAAGCACTTTTTTGTAAATATCATCGGCAACTCACCCTTTTAGTCAATTATATATATCCACGGATATCCGCAATTCCTTTGTTTGATTTTAGTAACGCTTTACTAGTAGAATCAGTGACGTCGATCCTGGGGGACTGGGGGTCGCCCCACCAATGAAAATATTGGGGGAAAACATATCATTTTGTCCTACCCCAATATTTTCAGGCAGATCTAAAAAAACAACAGGCCGAATAAACAAAATATATCATGGTAGTACACACATGTTTCTAAGGCGTGGAGAAAACGTCAGTTTGAGCCTATTTTAAAGTAAAATACTTCCTTTATAGTGCACACCCAATCAATGTTTTGTGTATGGATAAATGTTCGTGTGTGTTTTTGTGTGTGTGTAAAAGTGTGCACTCCCCAGTGGGCGAACAGTCAACTACATTGTGGTTTTCCCTTCTCTTCTTGGTGTAATTTCGAATTCTCTCCAATTAAAGCTTGATATTTGTAACTATTTGCTCAAAAAAGCCACAAATTGACATTCCCAATCCAGCAGTGCTCGCGCAGTTATCAGTTTAGTAAATTTTTCCTAGCTCTGGAAATGGCAAAGTCGAAAACTTTCCAGAGATCGGCAACTACGAGGCTATTTTCATAAATTTTTCTCTCATTAAATTCAAATTTTCTCCAATATAGGCTCTGGAATTTTAAATTGTCGTTGGAGAGTCTTAACTCGTAGTCCTTAGATACGGTAACACATTGCGTAGCAACGATATTTGGTCCCCGTGCAATCTCAGGGTTGCGAAAAAGAATGATTCGTCAGTGTAATCCCCCAACTTTTCAAATTTCCTTACAGGAAACCCAGAATCCAAATTTCCAAATCCAAATATTTGTTTTAAAGGGGCAAAAATTTCGGCGCGCCAGGCGCGTTGCACATTAAGCCCATAATAAAGTAGTGTTCATACTTTAAAAAAGATCAAAAACTTTGATGCATGCCCCTTCCTGGAAAAATGTCTAGCTACGCCACCTTGCCACTGGCACCCGCGTTCTTGTGGGTTTGTTTGACGAGTTTAGCTGTTTTTGCCCCTGATCTGCAAACCAGATCTATGCCCCGAGTACAGTAGAAATTTAGGAACTAACAATCCATTGAAGCTAGGCTCCGTTGAAAAGTTTCCATGCTGTTTTTCCTCAACTTTCGCATTCAGTTTATATCTAGGGATGGCGTACATTTTAAATGTGAAGTTGGATACTGCATTTGTCAGACGATTGCTAAAAATGGTGATTTGGGAGTTTCCAATTTTTAATGGGTCAATACTGGCAAAAACCGTAGTTCTTGGCAAGATTGATGTTCCTTACCATTCGTTTTCAGTTCATGCCTGGTGACATATTTGCTCTGATCTAACCCCCAAACATGCAAAAATAGCATTGACAAAGCGGAGGAGACTTTTCAACATTATTTTTGCTCAAGGAATACGGTAGTTTATAAACATCAATATTTTAAAAGTTCTAATGATAGGGAACCGGTAATGATTGGAGCATACAGCACGTCAATTAGACGCTGCAACATTGCCTCACATTTAAGACAAAAGTTTTTGACATGCCAGCTGCTGTCCTTGCTGAAAAGAAATACATTACGTGACTCTGCTTGCAAAACTGATATGTGTCAACTTCTAAAACTTGCATGTTATTAAACCACACATCAAAGTTTTTAGTTGCGCATTACAACTTCCACTGTAAAAAAAATTAAGGTAGATTACAGAGCAACAAAACAAAGATATAAAAAGGATAACAGGAGAGTTCTTGAAACTCATTACCAGAGCTTTTCTGTAATCTTTATGTTTCTCTTCATTTTTTGTTCTGTAAATTATCAGCGATTTTGAGCCTTTTTTTACAGTGTCGTTTGACCAAGAAAATGATGGATTTCTGACATTACTTTGGAAGTTTGTTTTTAAATATTTATATATCGCAGCAGAAGTTGAGGTAATATCTTTCCAGAACCAGAGAAATCTGAAGCTTAGGATTTCTATGAAATAAACTATCACATTGCGAAAGGACGCTCACATCATGTGCATTGAAACCCGCGAAGAACCTCTGTCAGATCAAGTTTACAGAACCTACGGACCGCGTCACAAACAGTGTAGTTACAATAGTTTGTTTTGTACCGGTACGGCTCTAGAATCTTGAACCAATCGTGAGCAAAGAAAAAAGAACGGTTTCAAATTGAACCCAATTGTGTGACATGTGTAGGTGTTTGGACGTATACATCGCCATCCCAGGGCAATACTTTTAAACATGGATAATTTGTGCTTCAATAACAAGGGGTGATCGAATGATTAAAGGCAACATTAGAGTTTTCCCACAGTATTGCTGGTATCAGAATGATATAACCCTACAAAAGACCTGGTTCTACACCATTCCCTGCAATAAACTTATGTGAAACATATTTTGACAGTCATCAAAATTGTTATTCTTTTTTGATAGCCGGTCACCTACATTCTAAGAAAAAAGGAAAGAACAAAATTCACAACAAAAAAGAAAAAAGCTATGTTGAGTGACCAATTCGAGTGAGAGTAATTTAACCAGGACTGAAGTGAAAATTTATTCAAAGGGGGTTGGTACTTCATGAACACACATGGAGTGAACTATTTTCAACAAACCACATACGTCAAAGAAAACGTTTAGACGGTTTCGATGGGCTAAAAACTCCTTTAGGGCATTTTCTGTATTTAATTTTTAATTAAGTTTGATGGTAAGTACAATGCATTTTAATTGCAATAGATTTTTTAAATAGTTATTACAAAGGATTGTGGGATAGAATGTTGGTGTGTGCCGTTTTTGCCATAGCAATACAGTTGTACGGAGTATCAGACTTTCAGTAGGGAGGTCGGGATTTCGAGTCCTGGCCGGGCCATACCGCGGAATACTTTAAAAACGGAACTTACTGCCATTGTGTTTGGTGCTCAGCATAGGCAATGGAGTAGGGAAAACAAGCAAGGCACTTTTCCTGTGACATATAGTTGCGTTGACATATAGTTCCGTTACGGGAGAAACATCATCATGACCAGGCGAATTATATTTCTCTATCCCAATGTCATAGGTTACCCTGCACCCCATTCATGCAGTGTTTTTTCATAGCAAGTTAATACGGGATATCCCGAGTTTTCACACAGCTGAGAAATAGTTCCTTTAGAGTATTTTCTGCGTTCCGACAAAAGTGTGTAAAATAAAGACAAAAGAAAGTAGATATCCATTACATGCGTTTTCTCTTAATGTAAAGCTTGTACATTGTTTATGTTATTTTAACGCAGAGGTGCCAAGGAATGCCTTACGTGATTAATTCCAGCATCTCAGCTTTCTTTAATCTAACATCGGTGACACACAATTTTTTTTTTTTATCATATTAAAAAATATAAGAAATTTTTTGTCAACATTTCGGCCTGAAATAATAAAACAATTTCCGGTCTCACCGGCAAAACGCAACAATTTGGACTTTGGTGCGAAAGTGTGACTTTAACACGCAATTCGGCTAAATTACTTCCAGGGTGAAATTATTTTATTCAGTGTGTTAGAAAATTACATATTTTTCATATTTTTATCCAGCAATAATTAAAAATGGAGGAGACCATTATTTCTCCTTCTTTACATAGACACCTCCCTCAGACCACTCAGCAGATTTGTAAAAAAGGGTTAATTTTATGAACTAACTCGATGTGACACGTTATTTTAAGCTGGTCCGTATTGCAGGTTTATATTTATAGCCTTTTGCTATATATTTATGAAAACTCTGTCTTTTAGCTCAATTGACCTAAAAGGATGTAACAAAGAAATTTACTAAATTTTTAAACTTACCTACAGGTGAAGAGAGAATTTGTACAGTTGATGAGAAAGAGTAACTCGGAACGCTTCTCAGCAGATGTGGTTGGTAGAATAATGTGAAACTTTGCTCTTTCAGTATAACGATAAGACATAAAAAGTTTGGTAGTAATTTATATACTCCTGACTTCGGTCTTTTTTTTTTTTTTACTCACGAAAGTAGAATAAGCATATTCATGAGTTCTCGTTTTGTGACATCTTTTTCTCTGTCTTGACGAAACAATGCCATAATTTACATCATTGTGTGTTATAATCTGTGTTTTTGATGAGTTAAAGAATAAACACATTTCAGACAGTAGCCGACATTTTGTTTGCATTATCTTTCAGAGTACATCACGTGACACATATATTTTATAAGAGGTTTTCAGTTCGAATCCAATCGGGATGAAGCCTTTTAATTTTAATGCGAACCTGAGGTAGAAGATGAAAGTACATTGATGACATACATTTCATAGTAAATTACTGTAGGTTTAAAAAAGGTTTTCATGAATCCGTGAATCCATAAATATAAATTTGTATCTAACCTACTTATTACATCAATCCTTATTCATATTCAACGAGGTCACAGAAGGTCAAATTGTGAAAACGTCGTAAACAATGATACCCGCCAAAAAAGGTGAATTTGAGAGTTAAATTTAAGTTCAGCGAATCATCCAATGTGGTTAGGAAATCATCACGTCTCTGTACTTTGTCCCTTATAAAAGCTGTTCCGTTTCATTATCTGTTTACATGACCCTTATGCAAAACGTCATGCATCTGCTCATCTTGAGTGGGTGGAAGGGGTTTCAATTTTAACCCTTAAGTTAAATGTTAACTCATTTTACATGATGCTCTCTCCAGAACTACCGGAAGGCAAAATTCAAAATTTCAAGTGCCATATACCATATACACTACAATGAAGACAGTTACCCAACCTTGACATGCAAAAACACCTAAAAAGTGGTTTTGCTCTCCCAAACTTAGACTTTTCCCTCAAGTCGTCTTCCATCCCACCCCCACCTATGACACAATCCTGGCTACGCCTACGCCACTGAATTAAGATGTTTTCTAACTGTATATTTATGGAACTTGTCCGGATTTAGTAAAGAAGCAGGTCGAAACATAAGTTATTTTTCTAAACAAATTTTATGTTATTTTTTTTTCAATTTTAAGGTTTTACGACGAGAACTATAAACTTCCATACTATCTCTTGAAAAAGGCTTTCAAATTCTGATCTTTTTTTTATTAATTCTACGAATAACAAACTTTCTCAAACCCCACTTTTCTACTGTATAAGGGAGGTATATACAATTACCAACCCCAAAATCAGCCAAGAATAATTGCATTGCAAATGGAAGAGTCTTTAAAACGAGTTTCATTGAACTTTTTCCGTGCAAATTAATTTTTTCTTCGAGTTCATTGCTTCATATGAGCTGTGTACCCATCTGCAAAACTAGATAAACTAGCTTATCACTTCAGAGTGATCAGTTTAATGTTAGAGCAGCCGTGTGGCAAAACATAGTAGACCATCATATGAATAGAATACAGTTGACTTTCAGCAGTCTGTACGGAATTAAATAGTTCTTGCAGGTGATGGTACTTTATGGTATCTAAAACAATATAGATTTAGACTGAACATGAACTCAACGCTAAAGATTTATATTTTTATTTCTTCATCCAATGAATTCTATGTCGGATTTTTATCACATCAGAGATTACCCTTGTCTTAACTTCGATTTGCGAACCGATTCGATACACTATCGATAATATCACATCAGCGATAGCGTTTCGAAACGTTCGCAGTATCGACACTGATTTCAATCAGTTCGCAATTGAAGTTAAGATCGGGGTATATAGTGACGTCATCCAGAATTCAGCATAATATTTGTTGCATATCTAAGAGACGACAGGTCCTCTTTAAACAGGGTTACCGGTACCTAAAAATATACACGAATAATACACGAAAAACATATTTCTGTGCACGCGTGTAATTCTCTTTGCAGAGAATATAGCATGCAAATGATGAAGCTGAGCTTTATATTGCCAAGAGAAGTATACGTGTGTGTGTTTGGAGTGGGATGGGGGTTACAACTTAGATAAATTGTAATTTTAGGTTCGAAGTGATTAACATATTTCCAAAGGTACTTTCACTATACATCGCGGTTGAATACACTATCACCTTACTTAGCAAATTGAAAGGGTATTTGAAAGTATATGGACAACTTTTGTAAGAGTAATGAAAATATTACTTTTTCCTTTCTCCATGTGACTTTCACCTGTCACATTATCAAGGAAACATTTACATTAAAAAAAATCTACAGAATAACTTGTTTGATACTTAAAAATAAACTGTCAAAACGTTGTGCATTTTTACTCATATTTCTTTTGGTGACATCTTTTACGTATTTAGAACTTGTGTTCTTTTTTATTTTTTTTCGTCTAGACACCGCAAGGCTAAGTATCTCATTTAGTAACAGTGCTTCTAGCTTATAGGTCGATTTCGTTCTGCAGACTAATACAAGACCTCGAAATCTCTGGGGTATTGACTGATTGAAGCATTGTATGGTTTCATATGAGAGTATGTCAAACCAAAAGAGGTAACCAATATTTTATTGGAAACAATTGTCCCTTCCCCAGGATCCACGCCCCTGGTATTTGTTAAAGGGTTCAGATGAAAAATGTTTGAAAACTATGCAACCAAATATTCTCAACCCTTAAACGACAGGTTGTGACCTAGGTTCAATGAAACATTATAAAAGTTAAAAATATGCATTACTTTGCCAGCTGAAAATTAAATCTGTAAAGGTGAACTCATGTAGGTTTAAAATTTTATTTTACTGAAATCTGGGGTAAGATATTTTTTCACTTCATTTATTTTATTCAAGCTTTTTTTCACTTTTCACGATGGGTACAACATTAAAACAAATATTTTACGCGATAATATATTAACATTATTGTGTAGAACATTTCAACGGCTGGCAAACATCATGGAATGTATTCACTATTAACAAAACAACATCAAATTTTTCAATGATAATTATAAACTAATAATGTTCTTGAAGGACCGACTTATAGACCTTCATATTCCTATCAAACATAAACAACCGGTCATTCCGACTTATCCAAGGTTACTTAACAATCACTTGTAATTTTTCTATAAAGAAAAAATAAATAAATAGAGTAAAAACAAAAGAAAAAATAAAAAATTAACTGTGCCTACAACCGCATGCCCAACTACTTCCCAATTTCGTCACCACCGTCACGTCACTGGACCTTTAAGAGAAGACACGCTTCCAAATGTCCCAATTTTAGTTAAAGGCTAATAAGCGATTATTTATGCAACACAAATACTTTTCACAATTAGACTGAAGTTTAAGATAAAGAAGGAAATATTTAACCCGTAAGATCTTACTGTTTTGACACTTAGTCATATATATAGAATAACTCGCGTACATGAGAACTTTGTTAAGGCCTAGATTAGCATTATCCATGACAGAATAACCAAAAATGAAGTGAATAGGCAAAAGAAAGCCAAGATCTTACCCACACCGTTCATGTGCAATTTTAAAAAAATAGTAGTTGCAACCTTACCAACATTTTCCACATCTTCTACAAATGCTGGTCCGAAGGGAGTTAAACTGAAAAAAAAACTACATTTTACATCATAACAATTAATGAAATCCTCATAGGTCTTTAAAGAACCATTAACATTTACTAAGTCATTAATAAAAATAACACCCTTTTCAATCCAATTCACAAACGAGACAATTTCTTTCTTAAAAGAGAACAGACTGTTATCCCAAATGGTTTGCGACATGCATAACTGTCTTGTATCAATGTTTATTCCCCTTTCAAAAAGTTTCCAGGAGTCAATAACGTCATACCAAAATGTTTTGGACCTATGTGGGATTGTACAAATTACAAAGAAGGAACCAGAGCATTTAACAAAGAACTCAAAGAGATCATACCACTTCCTTTTTCCACATTGAAGATAACGTCTTAACCAGGAAAGTTTTGACGCATGTATATAAGTGATTTAATTTAAACCATTTTAAGGTCTCCAAATTTAAAGGATTGGTTTAATTGTGTTCAACTCATTCTTTCTGTTTTACAATCCCAAATGAATTTAAAAAACATTGTGTTAAGGATCAGTTGCAATCATATCTTCCGTTGGGTTTGGAAGACAAGCAAATAAATAACTTAAGTTTGGAATGAGAAGAGATTTGATGACTTTAACTTTTCCTATCAAACTCAAAGATCGTCCTTTCCAGCTAGAAATGCTCTTTTGAATATCTATTAAGACTTTATCAAACTTCAGCTTAATCATTTCCTCCACATTTTTGAAGAACTTAATGCCAAGAAAATCAAAATATCCAGAATAATTCCAAAATAGATGATCAAAGCCAGGGAAGCATATAACCGTATCTTTAATTTACCAAACCAAAAGAGAGAACTTTTTGCATAATTAATTTTAAGACCAGAAATATCAGCAAAAAAATTTAAATTTTCCACAGCTGCAGATAACGAACTTCGCGTACCATCTAGTATTAAGCATGTATCATCTGCATACTGAGTTAATTTAAAATGGTTACCCAGTATGTTTATTCCTCTGATTTTTGTTTTAGAGCTGATCAAAGACCCAAGAATTTCCGCACAGAGGACAAATAAATATGGTGAAACTGGGTCTCCTTGTCTACAGCCTCTTAGAATATTGAGTTTTTGAGTAAACCAACCATTGACCGGCACATAAGAGAAAAAGTCATGATATAAAATTTTACACCATCTAAAAATGTTTACTCCAAAACCAAAAAAGACAGTAAATCCCATATAAAGTTGTGGTTAACTAAATCAAAGGCTTTTTCAAACTCTAGTTGAAAAAATTGGCGGGATAATTGCAATTCATCAGATGCAATAAGAATGTCGTATAAGATTCTTACATTCTCCCCTATATACCGATTGGGAATAAAGCAGCATTGATTTGAATGAACTAAGTTTTCTAAAACTTTTCTAAGTCTATTTGCAGCTGCCTCTGAAATAAGCTTGTAAAAGACACTTAAGAGGGTAATTAGCCGTCAATTAGTAATCAAAGTTTCATCTTTTTTATCCAGGTTTTGGAATAAGAACAATAACACTACGATTCATAAAAGAAGGTAGGTTACCTCCAGCAAATGGGTAAACCAAAGCACACGGCATTATAAAAGGAGAGATTTCATTCCAAAAGAACTTCACAAATTCGGTCGTAAACCCATTCATACCTGGGGACTTATTATTACTCATTTTATTCACAGCTTCTGTAAGGTAAGGGTAAGAAATTTGTGTCTTTTTCCATATGTGGTAAAACATTTTGTAATTGGCAATATTTTCGCCATAGGCGTACGGGGGGGGGGGGTAATTTTTTGCGGGGACTAGAGCAAATTTTCCCCAAATAATGGCACCATTTATCATGTTTTGCTCATGTTTTGCCCGAATTGACCAGCTCTTTTTGTCCAAATTTGGAGGGCGAGTGTTCCCCGCCTCGTATGCTTATGTGTTTTGCTATATTTTAAAAACATTATAACATAACGTAGGGAAAGCACAAGAGAATCCCAAAAGTATTTGCTCCATTTTTTCCATATGCGAGGGGTTGTGACAGTAGTGGGGTTGTGACAGTAGTGGGGTTGTGAAAGCAGTGGGGTTGTGACAGAAGTGGGGTTGTGACAGCAGTAAGGCTGTGACAACACTTTCAAACTGACCGCCATTTTCATTACTTTTGCAATATTCAATGGGCTAGAAACACCCACCATGCACACAGATCCACCAAATCCACCAATTGTGGTATCATTTTCATTAAGGAACCCCTTTCTGTGTTAAAATGCTAAAAAAAATATTGGGTGAAAACAACGCATGTCTGCTATTTCCCCCAAATGGCCGATATTGGGGAACTATATCCAGCCATAACTCGTTGTTCGAGGCAACTTATAATTCTGCTGGCTGAAAATGTTTTCAAGGTCAAGAAATCCATTAAAAATAAGCTAGTTATGAATCACATTGCTTATTGAGAAGTGGCGTGGCTTACAAATCTAGGGCCGCACTGGGGGACAACAACACCACTCATGGCAACGACGCGAGGCCGTATCGGGTGGAGTCCATGGGACCGCTGTAGCACCCCTGGTTTTGTACACGGGCAGCTCTCCGGCGGGGGTCCATCGGGCAACACACACCCGGAGTTGTTGGGTTTTAAGGTATTTGTGATACATTTAAGTTGTCATTTGAGGATAATTCTATTAACAGATCTCAAACTTACTGGTCTAACTGCAAGTAATACTCTGTTGGTAACAAAACAAGTGACACTATATTAAGAGCAGAACTGTCTAACATTTCGAAAAACGGGGCGCTGAACAATGGCCAAAAGTTGATGGACAGTTAAAGAAGATTCTCCCAAAGTAAAATGAAAAACCGACACGAAGGTAACCTGAGCTGAACGCCACCTTCAATTGGCGGAAACTGGGGCGAAATTTTGAAAAGGAAAAAAAACCTTCAACAGCCGAAAATGCATTTCCCATGTGTTTGGGGTGATTTTTAATTGCAGAGAACGAAAATTACTGCCTTTTCTTGTACAAGAATCAAATCTTACGAAATATGGTAGTCACATCCTGAAAACAGTATATCCATATTTTGAAAATGCCAAATTTCATCTGGGGGCACACGGGGGAAACGAGGATTTCCAGGCGACAAGTGACCCCTGTTTCCCCGCCCAGGCTGATATATCTAATGGACCAGGGGCGTTTAATGGGAAGGCCTCCCGAACATATCGGACCCAGTATTTTTGAATGTAATGGTCCCTGAACTCGAAATCAAGGTGTAATGGTAACCAATTTCTGTCCCACTTATTTAAAATGGCTGCCAAAAGCAAAATGGTGACAATGTTGTACATAATTGACATTAATTGAAGGTAGCATAGACAGGATTCTCTAAAAAGTTTATTTTTTATATTTCTAACATTTGAATTGGGTAAAAGTTAAAGTACAAAAATGTCACACATATTTTTGAACTGTTTTGCGAGATTAGGGTAAATCAAGATGACGAAAAACAAAAATGGCGACCAAAACTTAAAATGACAGTCTAGTAAGATGATAATGAAAACAATTTTTAACATTTTTCACAGATATTCTTTTAAACACCGAATTTTATGAAAATAATCGTAAATGATATTTCAAAACATTCTTGTTGAAATTCAGGTGAACCAGACTTCAAAAGCAAAATGGTGGCTGCCAAGGGTAATGTCATTTAATGTCAATAATGGGCTAACAATCTTAAAAATTCTACTTAACTTTTTTTACCTAAACTCCATTTCTTCCCCAATGTAGACCTGCCTCAAACCTAAAATTTCGAAAATACACATTACATAGCATGAAAAAATGAATTTAAACAGTCCAACAACGGACTTATATACATGGACAGAGCATGTAACGTGTACGTCCTATCCGAAGATGATCGCCACAGACTGGGACAAAAAAGGCGCACCAAGATGACCGCCGTGAAGCTATAAATCGTCTGATTTGACGACGGCTATGAACTATTTTAAACAAAAGTTAAACTTATACGGGAAACAATTTCATATTCCTGCAATAGGTGAAGAGATTTTGACCTTACCTTGCCATATTTAACAAATATTTCAACTTTCTTGCAAAATATGGAGCATACTTGAGCAAGTCCAAGCTTTCACACAGAACCTAACAGCAGACGGCCATATTGGTGCGCTTTTTCTCACAGGTACAGTAGCGACAATGTACTGAGCAGTATGCTCTGTCCATGTCTAGGAAGTCCGTGAGTCCAACCAACACATTCATAGGATATTTCTGAGTTAAGATATGTAGAAGTTGATG
Organism: Holothuria scabra; assembly: GCA_037179385.1. NCBI lineage: Eukaryota > Metazoa > Echinodermata > Holothuroidea > Aspidochirotida > Holothuriidae > Holothuria > Holothuria scabra. Next base: position 43,428,305 of record CM074183.1, read on the forward strand.
CTTTCAAGTTAATGGTAAGCTACATTGCGCAATAATATGTGATGTCATTGCTGTGCTACTCAAATAACATTCTTTGTATCTTTTCGTTTTTCTGAAGGCTACTGCACCTTGTTCCAATATGGCACCTTGTGCCAATATGGCAATAAGACTTTTCTCATGTTTACGCTTCAGAGGATGTTAACGATGCGTACAATTTTTTTTATCTCTATAATCTCTGTCAATCATGATACCTGCTTTCCCCAGGTTAAAATGTCTCGAAAGAAATCCAAAAGTAAGCCTTGGATTACATCTGGTATTAAAAAGTCAATCTGCCTACGCCATAAAAATATCATGTTTCGAAGTTATATACGTAACCCTTCTCTTGATAGGAAAACAAAACTGTCTAAGTACAGACTCATCCTTAATAAGGTCATCGCTTACTCTAAGTCATCATACTATAAACGTATTTTACAGACTGGACAACACTCTTCTCAACACACCTGGACTGTCTTGAATGAACTTCTAAACAATAAAGGTAATTCTGTCTCAAAGGTTTCTTAAATTATGTATAGTAATGCAACGATTACTGATGATACTGGAATTGCTAATGCGCTTAAAGACTATTTCTCCACTATTGGCACAAAGTTCAGTGATGATATCTCTTGCGATACAGCTCCTACGGATTTTATGCAGCCTAGTACACCTAATACCATTTTCCTATCCCCCATCAGTTACGACGAAATCTTGAAAGAAATTAATTCTCTAACAGACGGGAAATCGCCCGACATGGATGGCATTCCTCCAAAAGTTTTGAAGTCTGTCTCCTACGTCATAACCCCTGTACTGTGTCACATTTTCAATCTCGTTTTTACGACTGGTATTTATCCCGACGCGTTGAAAGTGGCTAAAGTCATCCCGATCTTTAAAAAAGGAGACCCAACGTTGCCTAAAAATTACCGTCTCATAAGTTTGCTCCCATGTATCAACAAGTTGCTAGAGAGGTCTATTGAAAAGCGATTAAGGTCCTTCTCAAATAACAATAATATACTCTCTGACTTTCAGTTTGGTTTTAGGAAACACCATGATACATGTCATGCTCTTTTGGAGACAGTTAATTGTATTCGTACCTACCTCGATAGTGGTGATAATGCTCTGGCCTTTTATCTTGACCTTAAGAAGGCTTTTGATACAGTCAACCACACAATACTCCTCGATAAATTAAAAAATTATGGCATTCGAGGTGAAGCCTTTGATATTATGCATAGTTATCTGAGTAATAGAAAACAATTCTTGTATGTAAATGGTATTTATTCTACCTGTACCTTCGCTAACGTAGGCGTGCCTCAGGGCTCTGTGCTAGGACCACTACTATTTTTAATCTATGTAAATGACATTAAAAATGTTGTGCCTTACGAGTCTCTAAGACTCTTTGCCGATGACACAAATGTATTTGTCCATGACAGTAACTGTATTACCCTTGTTGATAAAGCTCATTCCGTACTTAATCAACTTAAGACTTGGTTTGATGCTAATAGACTTACTTTACATCTTGGGAAAACCAATTTTTCGATTTTCCATGCTAATTCCCATATACCCCATTCTTGTCCAGACCACTTTGTCATGAAAGATGTAAATATCCTCAAAACAAACTGTTAAATACCTGGGTCTATTGATCGATGATTAACTATGCTTTAAGCAACATATTGACGATCTTTGTAACAACCTCGTAAAATGTAATGGAATTTTTTATCTCCTTAGGGCATCACTTACCCCTGCTGCAGCAACCCAGTTATATTACTCACTCGTTTTCTCTAAACTGTCGTATGGTTTGGAAATATACGGCATGTCTAAGCCTTCTTTGCTCAAACCCCTGCAAGTTTTTCAGAATAGGATTTTAAAAGCTTTTACTTTCAAAGACCGGCGCCACTCCACGAATACCCTGCATAGAGACCTCAACATCCTTAAGATCAGCGATATTCATACTTTCAAAATGTGTTCTTTTATCTATAAGTATATGAATAATCGTCTTCCTTTTGTATTTAGAGAAATCCTTAACCCTAGCTTTTCTACCAATGCTCGACCTAGTACTAGAACTAATGTCCTCTTTACGGTTAGTAGGCCCCATACCAGGCATGGTAAATTATTGTTTAATAACTATTGTTATAAACTTTGGAATTCGCTCCCCAACGAAATAAGAAATGTTAAAACACATGCTACTTTTAAGAGTAAGGTAAAATGTTACCTAATCGCCCAGCACACATGTTAAGTATCCCTTTCTTTTTTGCTTTCTTAGTTGACTTTGTTGTTTCTTTGCTCTCCTTTTTTCTCTTTTTTTTTTTTGTTATTATTTTTGTTGTATTGTCTCTTTATGGGCACTAGCTCGTTAAACTATTGTTTTTCTAGTACCCTGTCCGGTTCTGTATTTCAGTTTATATTTGTACGGACGAAATTAATAAATGAAATGAAATAAGTAAAGATAGGAAGGCTTGGTCAAGTTCAAAAGAACCACTGTCTCTGTTACAAATCAGCAAACCATGCCATGAGGACAATAGACAGGGGTGCTTAAGCAATAGACAGGGTGCTTAAGCCTAAAAGTAGAAAAAAGTTTTTTTTGCATCGACAAGTTATGAATATTCATTCCAGAAAGCTTTCCATTAAAACCAAAGGCCGCCCTTGAAAGATATTCTAAAAATTGAACGAGACCCTAAGGCTGAAGTTTAAGTAAGATTTTACTGACACATTACACGAACGAAGGGGGGGGGGGGGGTTATATGAGATAGCATAATTGGTCAGCCAACTTCACCTTTTAGAGAGTTTGAGGTTTCACGATATCCTAGAAGCCTAGATCGATGATATCGTGAAGCCTGTAAGAAGAACATGCGATGGAGCACCGTTGATAAAGGGAGGGTAACCACCATTTTCAAATGCAGCAAGTGATATGGGAGGGCATATAATCCCCCCTTCGTTCGTGTAATGCGTCAGTAGAGTCTTAATTAAGCTTCAACCTTAGGGTCTCGTTCAATTGTTAGATTCTACTTCCCATTACACTCACTTCGGGGTAATTATATGAAACTTCAAAGCCGTGCTTCGAGCGTGATATTAAAACAATTGGACTTCTCCAACTTTTGTGAAATCTTTTGAATTATGCTTTTCTCTCCCAAAATCGTACATCTTGGAGCTGTTTTGTACCAGCTCTATCAAATGCCAACACGTGCTTAACACGTGTATATGATTCATATCATGTAAAGAAACATACAATATATTTTTTGTTTTGACACATTAACGTAACATTTTAATTACTCATTTTTTCCTCTCTCTTTTGCTCAAATCCCTCTGATTTTGCCGTTTACTGTTCTTTTTAAAATCATATATTTTTGAGGTATGTCGTATGCCTACTCACTCAAATATCAACGCATGCTTAACATGCGTATATGATCCAAATACGACAATAACCGTAAAACACAATACAATTATTTTGTTTTGACATAATAAAACATTTCAACTCAAATTTTGTTACATGTCCTTGCATTTTACATTCTTTTGCAACGTTCATTTACTTTGGAGCTGTACTTTTTAAAGTACTATATCTTAACAACATAATATAATTATTTTGCTTTGACATAACATACCATAACATAACATATAACATAACATACAATATTAGCATGGTCCACCTGGCTTAACTGCCAGCTTTAGCAAAGTTTCTTGGGCCAAGCCTGCTTGCTTTGGCAACAGGAACTTGGTATTTGTACTAATTCATAATCGCTTTCTGCTTCGCTGTTTCATCATACCATATTAAGTATCTAATATTGCGTTTGCGAAGGAATTGTTACTGGTTACCTGCAGGGGTATTTTGTAATAGCGTGCAAATGTTGACTCCGAGGACCACCCGGCAGTATTTAGAATATCATCTTCTGGCAAATTCTTACGACTTGCGGCGGACACGGCTGCCGCTCTGGTGCTATAAGTAGAATACTGGGACACATCAACCCCAACCACCCCCAATAGTTCTCTTATCCATCGTGACAATGAATCTTTTGAAACTGGTTTATGGGGAGGCATTTAACTGATGAATAACTGCGTTTCACCTCTGTGTGGTTTGGTAGCGATTGAGGACACTGTAAACATCTAATTTTTCATCTTCCAAGGGCCTTGACCCAGGGTGTGACTGTTTGAGCTTGTTAGGCAAAAGAAATACAGCTTCTGTAGGGCCTAAGTAAAGGTTCGGTATGTCTAGTAGTCATAGTGTTTGTAACCTCTGGGCCGAGGTTAGGGCAATAAGTATTAACAACTTTTGAGTAAGTTTTTTCAAAGTTAAGTCTGAAATAGGGTATAAGGAGCGTAAATAATTTAATACTACTGACACATCCCATATTTTCTTATACCGGGGTTCAGGGGTCCTGATTTCGAAAACTTCTTTTAGAAATCTCCCAACGAAGGGATGTGAGCCAATTGTTTGTCTGTGGTTAACATCCAAAAGAGCAGAGAGGGCTGATCGTTAATTGCAGAATAACTCAGTCCTTCCTGAACCAAATCTGTCAGGAACTGTAGTACCTTCTTCATGAACAGGGGGATGAAATACATTAACCGACAGTCTAGAGCAGAATTCGAGCCATCTGTTCTGATAAGTCGAGTATTGTTTTGGGGTGAGAGCCTCCATGAGTCCTTTAGTATGTCTGTATAGTGTTCTCTGAACTTCCGAAGCTTCGCAAGCGATTCCGGACACTGTACATGCCACCAGTTGTAATTTGTGAAGCTGGCTGACCAATTATGCTATCTCATATAATTACCCCGAAGTGAGTGTAATGGGAAGTGGAAACAAATATGGCCTCAATATGATCAGAAGCCCGAGCTTCATTCGTAGTCGGGGCTTCGGATCGAATCGACGTCTTTCCAATCATGTGCTAGTTACATTAAAACTGAAGTAGTATTTTTCCTAAAATTGGAAACCAATCAAAAAATCATTTATAATTGTCAGTCGAATCACTTTGTGGAAGGAGGAGGGAGGTAACGTTGATCGACCTTATCATGTAGGCTATATGCAATAGTGTCCATATTAACATGATTTTAAAGTTTACAGAAGGTTTTTGAAAGAAAGAAAGAAGGCTCCGTGAAGAAAACACGAAGCGAAAAATTCGGAGTGCAAAGGACTCGCTAAAATGTAGAAGTATGAAGAAAAAGAAAAACAGCTGTAAAAAGCGATAGTCCTATATTGGAATCACTGAACCCAACTATGTAATCTTCTGAAGAAATAACTGCATTATTTTATCATGAACATTTTTACACTACTTACAAATTGTTAAATGCTCTAAGCAAATCACTGGAAACATAAATAAATACAGCATTACAACCATTTTTTTTGAAGGGGGGGGGGGGTCAGTTGGTAGGGAGAGGAAAAATATTTTACATCATTTTAAACAAAGAAGGGTAGGTACACTTGAATACAAATATTGTGGTAAGTAGTAGGAAAATAAAATATCTAAAAGTGTTCAGAGTTCGACTTAAACTGGGACAATTAGACTGACTGAAAAGGCTTATTGCGGTGTAACCTATACGCTAAGTGTACAGCTGCACGACGTACAAGTGAAGGTTCCGGAGAAAGGAATCCAGAGCAACTGAAACTCACGCCCCTTTCTTCCGCATCCTAAAGTATTGGTACCGTATTCCATGCTGTCCAAAACATGTCCAAATAATGTGTTGTAATGCTTCGATGTTTCCCATTTTTCGCCTGGCCTGAAAATGTTTGTTGGTTTTCTATATTAATAACATCAAAAAGGGTGCAGGAAACAGAACTTCTTTGCTTTGCTCGCTAGAATTCTTCAACTTAATGCACCCTCAGTCTAAAGCAGCGCGACAAAAGCGTCTGCTCCCTGCAGACAGCAAAAATTCCGCAATGTTATGCAGTGTTGTAGTGCTCGAGACCGGTCTCGAGACAGGTTTTTGCTGGTCTCGGTCTCGACACCCTAGTCAGGGTCTCGGTCTAGGACCCTTGCGGTCTCGAAAATTGTCCTGGTCTTGCTTCGAGACCGGCCAAAATTTGTTGTTCTATTTTTTTTATTTAAGTAAGATATAGTTAATGTCTAAAAATTGAAAATTTAAGTGTTACGTACATTGAAAGATGCATAAATAACTTTTTTATGTATTTATTCATTTTTTAATTGTGTGCTTTTTGTCCATTGTTATTTTATGATGCATATCAATAAATTTTATCTCACCCCACACGGTGAAGGACCCAGGGAGGGCATTGGGCAATGTCACCCAACCCCTTTCCTTACAGAAGGTAGCATATGTTTCACCAAATTGCATGTAAGGACACCAACTTTTACAATTTCAAAGGGTAAGGGGCATCCCTCAGGTTCCTTCCACAACCGGTAAAGACGTACGAGAAAGGGGCAGGGGAGTGGAGGATGGTCATATGCGCTGAGCAATAGTTTTACATTTATCGTGCAACAGGTGTGTGAAGTTAAACCATTTATAGTCGGGAGTTCGGACAATAACATACAAAATTGCATCAATTCAGCGGATCTTAAGTTTAGCCAGGAGTTGCAGTAGGGAAACAGCATATTATCAATTCCGTTTAAGTTTCCCCCCCCCCCCCCCCCCCCCGCCCGAAGATTAAATAGCCTACCATTTCATCTAATGTTATGGCACAGTTTTGGTAAATTTCTGATCTCTTAGCAATTTGATGGTTTTTAATTTTTGCAAAAGCTAAAAGTAATAACTATTTGGATACACTTTTTAAAGCATGATAAAACAATTTTCGGCCATCTGAGGAGCAGCGATTTTTCGAAATTTTGTTTCCTCTCAGCACCAACTAATAAAGGCGCTCAACTAAGATAGTGTTGTATTTATAGTAGAATTACTTTTTCGTGCAAAGAACACAAATATAAATAATATAAATAACGTTATTAAAACGTTAAACTCAAGTTTTTACAATCACCGCAAATATGGCATATACTTTGTGAACATTTTCAAAGCTTACGAAGGATTGTTTCATTAGTGTAGGTTACAGAATTACTTCGCCGGACTTTTCAAGTGTACTATACGAGTGGTACGAATCACACGAAAGTTTGACGAATTATATAATGTGGATTTGCAAAATTTCTGATGGTTCAGAAACCATCTGAATATGTTTACAATGAACCGTCCAAAACACACTTCAACTTTACTGAGAAAATCGAAAATTGAAGGGACCAGGGATGACACGCACCTCTGAACTGAGGCATTGATGCCAACCTGTGTAAGATTTTATAGGAAACCATTTAAAGGGAAGCAATTGTACAGCCTTCTAGACAGCACAGAAATTCAATATAATTATTCCAAGCAATGTGGCATCATTAAAGACCAATTTTATCCCAAGTCAAACGTAGTATGAGTTTTTCCGAGGCAAGTCTGGAAGGCAGTTGGGCAAAGCAGTGCAAAGCACCATATTTCTCCGAAATTACCCATAGTGCAACAGAACAGTGACGTAAAACCTGCACCTAATGTATACTTTTGTTTGTTATTGCGGAATATCATATATACTATAGAGGCTTTTCACATGACGTCATAATACTCTCCGGCGGCCATGTTGGAGTACATGTAACTACGTAGGAAACCATACGGGACGCGCTTGCTCGTTGAATTTGTACACACCGTGCATATCATAGTGCACACTGTGCAGTGCGTTCGGCACAAAGCCACGTGTATTTGGCGTGAATGTCCTCCAGCATGGCGGTTCCGTGACGTAATTGCAAAGCCTCTATACTGCACAAACGTTCGTAACACTACTGAAGACTAGCACAACTGCCCATCGTTTCATTCATTTAACAAAAGTTTCAACGGTTGAGTTTGAGATAAAGGTTCAGAAATCAAAAGATTAACTCCTTAAAAGCATATGGCTGCCTCTTCCGGGCCAAGTGCATATGATTTTGAGCCAGTTCGACCAAGGAAAACTCGAGCACCTGCGAGCGATGTGACCAGCGAACCAGCCGTACAGTCTATACAAGCTAACGTTAGACCAAGTGTTAGTACGTTAGGTATAGGCTTATACTAGTATAGCAATACGTAGCCTATGCCGTATATAGTAACATCGATCGATGTGTATGGTGTCTTACCCGATTTCTCTTCGCGATTGCCTTCTTTTAACGTTTAAGTGTCCACAAATATCCTACATTACTTACGAGAATTACAAAAGGTTCGACTTAATCGAATCTTTGCGAAAATGAGTGAAAACGAACCTAACTGTTGCACCGAAAAGCATGCTATAATACGGTCTCGCTAGTCCCAGCTTGTTGTTGTTATCGCTTGTAGTTTCAGGGTCTACCGGAAGTAACTTATCTTGGTTTGTACAAAAGCAGTCAGAAATAACGAGTATTTTTTATTTGAGGGATGAAACAAAAAGAAGAACAAAAAATTATTGGGATATCAAAAATTTTTATCAGTAAAGCAAAAGTAACTGTGAAGTTTTTTAAGCTTCGTAAAGGGTAATTATAAATTCAGCTGTTAAGTGTACGTAAGTTGGTAACCACTTTTGTGAAATCTGATCAGGTGCAGGTTTTACGTCATCAATCAGCTGATCCATGGTCGTGTTTCTTCGAGTATGGCGATACTCATGTCTTGAAGGGCGGGAGATTTGAAACTTTTTTTTCGGTATGAGTTTTTTGTGGAAAAACAACACAGTAGTGTTAATATCTAATGTTTATATATGTACTACACATATGTGGGGAGTCAAATGGCCACTATTGCTCCCCTTTAAATGGACCCATTCTTTCAAACGGCTCCTCAATATACCACGGCAAAAAAAAGATGAAACTGTATTTGCGATTTCCAGGGAAGTGTCTTAGCTAGCAAACGTTTGTGTTTTATTTCCCTAATAATCGTCATAAGATGAAGTGGGCGAACAGTAGCCTGGTAGGGGCGCTGTGGAGGTGGGGAGGAGGAGGTACACCTGGCCCCTAAAATTTGTCTTTTAACAGCAATTTTCCACCTCCCCCGAGTTAGGTCATACTGACGAGTTAGGTTAACCGAAAAAGTAAAGAATACACCACTCCTAAGAAATAAATCAATTTTTCATCCATAGATATGCTTAACTGACCTTACAGCTTTCGGGGCTTTCCCCTGTGTACCCCCACCCAAAGAAGCTGCTTTCTTTTGGGCTGCGATCGAAAATTTTTGCGCCACTAATATTTTCCTTTGACCTTAGTTTTCCCGCCGAATTTGACAATCTGGACTCTGACCGAATGGGTACAAATACGTGTTAGTGGCAAGTCGGGCGTCAAAATTTGAAATAGAAATCAAATATTTTCCTGAGAAAGTTGTATGCAGAGTTTGTATCGACAAAATTTTCCAGTTTCCGTTAAATGAGTTGACAATGACAAGGAAGGTCTGCAGAATGGGCATTAATTTTAGGTTTCAGTTTTTTATTAAGATAGATTTTAAAATATATCGAAGGAAAAGAATTAGTCTTCTTTACATTGCTGTTGTTCTTCGTCCTATGGTAGATTGTCGCTACCGTACGTGTGAGTATAGGCTTAGCAAGATAGCTGTCTGCTATGGTTTTGTGTGTAAACTTACTCAAGTGGTCAAGATCGACAAACTTTGCGGGAAACTTGATTTATTTTCGAAATGAATAAAGGTAAGGTCAAAATCACTACACAGATTGAAGGAATGTACAGATTGTTTTCCCGTTCAAGGATTAATTTGTGTGAAATGTTACAGAGTCACCGTCAAAGCAAACAAATTATAGATTCATGGCGGCAATCCTGGCACTCATTTTTCGGTTCTCTTGGTGGCGATCGTTTAGGACACGTGATCCTCTGCCCGTGTATAGTAAGTCAGTGACTCCTCCATAACTACACCGACTAGCCTATGTACACCAATAATCGACCTATTCATGTAGGCCGATGAATGATATATCTTTGAGACTCTATGTCAATCTATCTCCCTGGTGCATCACTAGGAACGGAAGCGCCCATGCAAAGACTGGTGATTTGCAAAGTAAATATGAGTATTAGGCCTTTGTATGGACAGCAGGCCTGCGAAGCACGAGTATCGGTAGACACCATTATTAAATAGGCGCCTATACAGCAGAAGTTAAATCTCACACGACCTACACGTTGTTTTTGATAAAACCTCCCTTTTTGGTTCAGGTCACAAAAGTGGCCCTCGGCATGGGGCGTTTTTGCGTTAGCATCCCCTTCACTCCAGAGAGTGGGGGTATTCCCCACCGCCTCATCCCTCAAACGAGACATGTACCTTTGCAGAGACAACTGCGCAGTGTTTCAGTAACAACATTTCTGTAAAGTTTTCAATATGGCTAAATACAAGCCCCCCCCCCCCCCCAAAAAAAAAAAAATACATTAAAAGTGTTTATTTACAACAGTATCATACGCCGTGAACATAACATTTTATTATTCTAAAATCAACACAACTGGTATTTTCGAATGCTTGAATTAATTCCTAACACTATCAAACAATGTAATAAGTACAATACAATGAACACTACCAATCAAAAAAATTCATTGTTAAACAGCTAACATTAGCCTGAACAAAACCAATTTGCTGCAACATATTACTGATGTGTGGGAATTTTACTGAGCTCCTTTGTGGGTACGGTTGCAACCCCCTCATCTGCTTTCGACTTGGTAGTACTTTTCCGTCCGAGGAGTGAAAATACCCGGAACAGCATTTGCCACCAATAAATCAACGGATTAAGTGTATAGTTTAAAAAGTGTATATTATACAACCAGTTGGAAATCAAATTGTTTTTAAATAAATAGTAACCCTGACCAATCGGTTGAAAAATAATGTACAAAGCGAAAAATGTTTGAGGCAGAGTAAAATAATGTTAGTACTCTGTATCAATCCAAACGCTAACATAATGCGTCTCGTTTGGCGAATTCGGACATTCTTAATGGCTACAGGTAGCGACAGTTTGTCACGTGATCGTGAAACAGAAAATGATACAAAAAGGTAAATTATTGTAGTAATCCCGACCAGAGTGATTGATACAATGAAATGTATTAATGCAGTGGACAAGAAATTTACGAGCGTAAAATTCCAACCGAATATGCATTCGTAATCCATTGAAATTACTAACATTGCGATTACTACAAAAGTGTATTTTCTTGGATTTACCAACACCTTATATTGTAAGGGAAAGGCACATAAAGCCAGATATCGGTCGAAAGCTACGGCAATTATGACTAATGCCGACATGACCGTAGTTCCATTGGCAGTTATTTGATACAAAAGAGGAACATTCACGTAATTGTTACGATAGTAATAGGTGTACATAAATATGGCAGGACAACTCATTGCGTCAGAACAGTGGCGTCACCAGACATTTCATTCTGGGGGGGGGCACTGAGGGGGCACAATGATTTTATGGGGGGCATTGCTAGACTGTACTCATGGCGCCGGAGGCGCCACTGAGCGCGAAGCGCGAGGTTGAATGGGTGGGGTCCAGGGGCCCGCCTTAGGGCCCCTGGTGGGGTCCAGGGGCAAAGCCCCCTGGAAGCTCCTGGGTTTTAGCGTGTTTGTGAGGTATTAAAGACGTTATTTAAGGGTAATTTTATTGGCTTAACACTGGTCTGAAAGTTACCTCCAGGGTAACTTCAGGTAAGCCTCTCGGTTAAAAAACCACTGATTCAACTACCAAGAGCTTATCCGGCTGACATTTTGAAAATGGGGTAGATGATCTATAGAGAAAAAAGTTGATGGGCACTTCAATGTGAATTTTGGTGGGGGTCCAGGGGGCGAAGCCCCCGGAAGCTCCTGGGTTTTAGCGTGTTTGTGAGGTATTAAAGACGTTATTTAAGGGTAATTTTATTGGCTTAACACTGGTCTAAAAGTTACCTCCAGAGTAACTTTCAAGTAAGACTTTCGGTAAAAAACCACTGATTCAACTACCAAGAGCAGATCCGGCTGACACTTTAAAAAAAGGGTAGATGATCTATAGAAAGAAAGTTGATGGGCACTTCAATGTTAGTCTTAATGGGGGTCCAGGGGGTGAAGCCCCTGGAAGCTCCTGGGTCTTTAGCGTGTTTGTAAGGTTTTAAAGTTGTTTTTTAAAAGGGTTGTTTTTACACTGGCCTAAAAATTACTTCAGGGCAATTTCGAGTAAGATTTTATTTTTGGTAACAACACAAACGTTAGTGAAACTACTCTCAAGAGCGTATCAGGCTGACAATTTGAGGAAGGTGAGCTGCACCGTGACTATTAAGAGAAAGAAAGGCAGTTGATGGGCAATTAGATGTGATCCTCTGAAGGAAAAATGTAGGCTTAATCCTGCTTGAAGGGTTACCTGAGCTGTGCGCCCCCTCCAATTGACGTAGTCGGAAGTGTGAAGAAAATTTTGAAAAAAACGTAATCCCTCAGACAGCCGGAAATGGCATTTTGGGATATTTTCATTTGGAAAACATGAAAATTTACTACCTTTTCTTTTCAACAGAGGAATCGGATCCTAAAAAATTCATAGTGACACTCTGACTACAGAAGACATATTTTTTTTGAAAATCTCAAATCTCAGTTGGGGGGGCACACGATTTTTCAGGGGGGAACGTGCCCCCCTGCCCCCACCCCCCCCCCCCTTGGCGACGCCACTGCGTCAGAAGCGGTCAATACCAAAGCGAATATTAATTGTGGTTTCTTATAAGTCTTCAGTTTTAGCTGCAAGAAAAGTATTAGACTGTTAGTGAATAGACCTATCCCACAAAGCACCATTCTAATATCATATAAAGTGCGTAAGTTCAGAAACTGTTCATAGGTCCATCCTGTTTTGTGTATATGCGTGTATGGATGAATGTTTGTTCGAGTGTGTGTGTGTCTGTGTGTAAATGTGGGCAAACAGTCAAGTACAATGTGTTTTTCCCGACTCTTCTTGGTGAAATTGAATTCTCTCCAATTAAAGCTGGATATTTGTAATTATTTGTTTCAAAAAGCCACAAATTGGCATTCTCAATCCAGTAGTGCTCGCGCAGTAATCAGTTTAGTAAACTTTTCCTAGCTCTGGAAATGACAAAATCGAAAAGTTTCCATATGAGACACCAGATCATAAAGTGAGATCGGCAACTTCAGGGCAATTTTTCTTTCATCAAATTCATATTTTCTCCAATAAAGGCTCTGGAATTTTAAAATGTCGTTGGAGAGTCTCAATTCGTAGGCTTTAGATACCGTAATATATTGTGTAGAAACAACGATTTTTGGTCGCCGTGCAATCTCAGGTTTGCCAAAAGGAATGCAAATTCGTCAGTAATCGCTCAACGTTTCAAATTTCCTTACAGGAAACCCAGAATCCAAAATTTTCTGCAATACAATCTCCATATTTCAAATATTTTTTTTAAAAAGGGCACAAATTTCGGCGCTAGGCGCGTCGCACATTATGCCCATAATACAGTGGTCTTAACACTTTAAAAAGATAGAAAATTTTGGTGCATGTCCCTTCCTGGAAAAATGTCTAGCTACGCCACTGGCACCCACGTTCGTGTGGGTTTGTTTGAAGGTTTAGGCTGTTTGAAAAATGTTGCACCCAATCCGCAAACCAGATCTATGCCCTTGAGCACAGTAGAAATTAAGAAACTAACAATCCATTGAAGCTAGGCTCCATTGTAAAGATTCCACGCTGTTTTTCCTCAAGTTTCGCACACAGTAAGTTTCTAGGGACGGCGTACATTTAAAATGTAAAACTGGATACTGCATTTATCAGACGTTTGCTAAATGGTGATTTGGAAATTTCCAATTTTTAATGGGTCAATACTGGCAAAAACCGTAGTTCTTGGCAAGATTGATGATCCTTACCATTCGTTTTTCAGTTCATGCCTGGTGACGTATTTGCTCTGATCTAACCCCCAAACTTGCCAAAATAGCATTGACAAAACGGAGAAGACTTTTCAACATCATTTTTGCTCAAGGAATACGGTAGTTTATAAACATCAATATTTTAGAAGTCCTAACGATAGGATACCGGTAATGATTGGAATATACAGCACGTCAATTCGACGCTGCAACATTGCCTCACATTTAAGAAAAAAGTTTTAGACCTGCCAGATACATTGCGTGACTCGGCTAGCAAAACTGATATATGTCAACTTATACGACTTGCATGTTATCAAACCACACATCTTAGTTTTTTGGTGCGCATTAAAACATCGTGTGACCAAGAAAAGGATGGATTTCTGACATTACTTGGGTAGTTTGTTTTTAAATATTTATATATCGCAGTAGAAGTTGAGGTAATATCTTTCACACTCCTGAACGATCTTAAAGGGACAAAGGAACCCTTAATGGATTAATTTGATTAAATATACCGTACGATTTATCCTCAACAGAAAAATGGCTAGGCTTTTGTGTTACAATTGCGATATAGTTTAATTTGTAGGCGCCTATTTCTGCGGTGAGCGATATTTACGGTCATTGACTTACACACATTCCTGTTTATTGACCATCGTGAGGTGGTTTGGTTTTACTTGACGCACAATTCAGTAACATTAACTAACCGGTGCATAAACGAGATAAATCCGAAGCTAAGGATTTCTATGAAATAAATTATGATGATTAAAATCACATTGCGAAAGCACGCTCACATCATGCGCATTGAAACCTGCGAAGAATCTCTGTCAAATCAAGATAACAGACCCTACGGGCCGAGTCACAAGCAGTTTAGTTACAGTAGCTTGTTATGTACCGGTTCGGCTGTAGAATCTTTAACCAATCGTGTGCAAAAAAAAAGAGGTTTTTTAAATTAAAAAGGTTTCAGATTGAACCCAATTGTGACAGGACGTGTACAGTGGGATAGATGCGCACTGTTCAACAACGTGTTTCTTTATTGGTCATTGCCATTGTATTGTATCGATTGTATTCTTCTTTAGGGTTAGGGAATAGGTTAGAGATTAGTGCTATCGTTAGCTAGTTAGGAAATTTCTTGTTAAACAGTGCGCATCGCCCCATACATCGCCAACCAAGGATAATAGTTTTAAACATGGATAATTTATTTGTTGTGCTTCAATAACGCTCGGTGATGACTAAAGGTAATGTTAGAATTTTCCTACAGTATTGTCGGTATTAGAATGATATAAACCTACAATAGGTCTCTTTCTAGACCATTCCCTGCAATAATTTTATTTAAAACATATTTTGATATCCATTTTTTTTTTTTTTTTTTTTTGATAGCAGGTTACCTACATTCTAAGTGCAAAAGGAAAGAACAAAATTTACACCAAAAAAACTATGTTGAGTGACCAATCCGAGTAAGAGTGATTTAACCAGGGCTGGAGTGAAAATTTATTCAAAGGGGGTTGGTACGTGACACACCTGGAATGAACTATTTTCCACAAACCACATACGTCAAAGAAAACGTTAAGACAGTTTTGGGCTAAAAACTTTTGGGCGGGCTTTTACTTCATTTTCTTTTTAATTAAGTTTTATGGGAAGTACAATGCAGTGTAATTGCAATAGTCTTCTTCCAAATAGTTATTACAAAGGGTTGTGGGATAGAATGTTGGTGTGTGCCGTTTTTGCCATAGTAATACAGTAGTACGGGGTATCAGACTTTCAGTAGGGAGGTCGGGAGTTTGAGCCCTGGCCGTGTCATACCGAATACTTGTGTTTGGTGCTCAGCATAAGCAATGGAGTAGGGAAAACAAACAAGTGAGCCACAAGTACAAGTGGATGAAAAGGAGTGGCGGGCTTGACTTGAACCGATTTGTTGGAAACTGGGCTAGCAAAACTCCACCTTACCTAAATTCATCTAACCTAACCATAGTAATATGCCCTTGACCAAAACAGCACGTGCCAAGACCAAATCCCTCGAACCTTTGTAATTGCCATTCGGAAATGTGCTCATATTTTGTGAAATGACATGCTTTGCTATGGACTCGTGGAGGTACTATTTTCTAGATCAGTAGTTCAATTTGACAGACAATTAATTCAACAGATAAAGACGAGGCCGTTCAGCGCTTGTTTTAGTAACTGTGCGCAGCCAATAGTTGGGTCCATCAGCCTTGAATCGTCTTTATACATCGTCTACATGAGTTTCAAACCCTGATATTCGGTGAAATTGAAGGAATCAAGATACAATTTAGTGTAAAACCATCCGTGATACAGGTAAGGAAGAGGATCGAAAGATTTAAAGGCAATGGACCCCAGATATGGCTGATTGAAATCAGAACATTACTTGCTGTCCGGATTCGTCTATAACGTCAATAAGCTAGTTTGGTAATTTGTTGGCACATGGAATTGAAGGGAACAGAGTGGGATATTACCGAGCCCAGCGCATAGTGTGCTGAGTTCCCTTGTTTCTGTACGTACAGTAGGTGAATACAACACTAAGAATAACTCTGAATAATCAACCCGAACGAAAATAGGGACTTAGCCCTACTTTACGGCAGATCAAAATGCATATTTTTACATCGAAAAGGCAGTTTAGACTAAGCCCACTACACAAAAATACACTTACGATTCCTACTTATGTTATAGTTGTATTCAGAAAAAATGTCACCAAAATTGCATGTAAACTCAAAATTTTGGAACACGTGTTGTGGGGGATTGGTTTGTTTATCCCGGTGGTTTGAAAGATGTGCGCATGCACATAGCCAACAAAACGAATTACCGATCTCTCATTCATAGATATATTTACTATGAATGCAATTGATATTATGTAGCCTACCATATACTTATGAACAACACGAGTCTAAACGCGTCGTGATCACATTCGATATTTGAATATGTTCACTACGAATTAGGGAAGTTAAGTAAATACGTGTAGATGCGTGTAGATAGTGACGCTGTTAGGGACCCGTCGACGCCTTTTTAATGTGTATAGTCAATGGCAAAGCGTTGCGACATCCTGTTTTCTTTTATCCATTGTCAAGTAGACTCTTTTCAGCGAGAGATTTCTGTCAAAGTCCCTTCTCAAATCATGTAAAGCCGCAGTTAGCGCCGTCGTATATGCAGAAATTTGTTTGTTATACCGGCTATTTAGTTGAAAAAATGGGAGTTAACATGGGTGTCAGTCGAAGGCCGGTGGGAGAAAAATGGCTGCGGTTTGATCTATCGTGATTTATTCACTCAACTACCGGCTCTATGGTTCACGTCCGGATTCGCCACATACAGCCAGATCGGGCACTTTTCCGGCGACAAATAGTTGCGTTGACATTTAGTTGCGTTATGGGAGAAACATCATCATCTGATCAAGGCCAAGCGACTTATATTTCTCTACCCAAATTTCGAAGGGGACCCTGCACCACAGGTGTGCAGTGTTTTTTCATAGCAAGTTAGTACGTGATATCCCGAGTTTTCGCACAGGCGAAAAATTCTTCATTAAGTGTATCCTCTGCGTTCCGACAAATGTGTGTAAAATAAATACAAAATAAAGTAGAAGTCCGTTACATGTGTTTACTTTTCGTTAGTACATTGTTGAAATTATTTAAACGGAGAGGTGCCAAGAAATGCCTAACGTGGTCATTCCAGCATCTCAGCTTCCTATAGTCAAACGCTAGTGATACACAATTTGCTTTTTATCATATTAAGGAATATAAGAAATTCATTTGTCAACATTTCGGCCTTCAGAAATAAAGCAATTTCCCGTCTCACCGTCAAACCGCAGCAATTTGGACTTTGATGCGAAAGTGTGACCTTAACACGCAAAACGATTTCATGAACCAACTCGATGCACCTCGTTATTTTAAGCTGGTGCGTATTGCAGATTTATATTTGTAGCCTGTTGCTATTTATAAAACCTGTGTCTTTTAGCTAAATGGACCTTAGATACGTCATTAATAAGATGTTAGTTTCTGTTTGAACGTATATCAAAAATTAAAAAGGATGTAAAAGAGAAATTAACTAAGTTTTTAAACTTACCTACAGGTGAAAAGAATTTGTACAACTGATCAGAAAGAGTAACTGGGAACTCTTCTCAGCAGGTGTGGTTGGTACAATAATGTCAAACCTTGCTCTTTCAGTATAACGATAAGACTTACAAAGTTTGGTAGTAATTTATATGCTCATGACTTCGGTCTTCACTTTTTTTACTCACGAAAAATAGAATAAGCATATTCACGAGCCCTCGTTTTGTGACATCTCTTTCTCGGCCTTGTTGATACAATGCCATAATTTATATCATTGTTTGTTATAATCTGTGTTTTTGATGAGTTAAAGAAACAAGACATTTTAGACAGTAGCCGGCATTTTGTTGAAATTATCTTACAGAGTACATCACGTGACACGTTTTTTTTTTAGAGGTTGTCAGTTCGAATCCAATCGGGATGAAGCCTTTTAACTTTAATGCGAACCTGATGTAGAAGATAAAGGTACATTTATAGTATACATTTCATATTAACTTATTGTAGGTTGAAAAAGGTTTTCATGAATCCATAAGTATAAATTTGTATCTAACCTACCTATTACATCAATTCTTGTTCATATTCAACCAGGTCATCGAAGGTCAAATTGTGAAAACGTCGTAAACAATGACACCGTCAAAAAGGGTGAATTTGAGAGTTAAATTTCAGTTCAGCGAATCATCCAATGCGGTTTGGAAATCATCACGTCTTTGTACTTTGTCCCTTACAAAAGCTGTTCCGTTACATTATCTGTTTACATGACTCTTATGCAAGACGTCATGCATCTGCTCAACTTGGGTGGGTGGAAGGGTTTTCAATTTTAACCCTTAAGTTGCATGTTAACTCATTTTACAGGATGCTCTTTCCAGAACTACCGGAAAGCAAAATTCAAAATTTCAAGTGTCATATACCATATACACTACAATGAAGACAGTGACCCAACCTTGAAATGCAAAAACACCTAAAAAGAGGTTTTTCTCTCCCGAACTTAGACTTTTCCCTCAAGTCGTGTCCTCCCCCCCCCCCCCCCATGACACAATCATGGCAACGCCTACGCTATTGAATGAAGATGTTTTCGAAATGTATATATATGGAACTTGTGCCGATTTAGTAAAGGAGCAAGTCGAAACAAAAGTTATTTTTCTAAACAGATTTAATCTTTTTTTTTTTTCAATATAAATGTTTAACGACCAGAACTGTAAAATTTCCATACTATCTTTTGAAGAGGGCTTTCAAATTCTGATCTTTTTTATTTATTCTAAGAATTACAAACTTTCTCAAACCCCACTTTTCTACTGTATAAGGGAGGTATATACAATTACCAACCCCAAAATCAGCCAAGAATAATTGCATTGCAAATGGAAGAGTCTTTAAAACGAGTTTCATTGATTTTTTTCCGTGCAAATAATTTTTTTCTTCGAGTTCATTGCTTCATATGAGCTGTGTACCCATTTGCAAAACCAGATAAACTAGCTTATCACTTTAGAGTGAGCAATTTTATGTTAGAGCAGCCGTGTTGGAAAAATATAGTATACCATCATATGAATAAAATACAGTTGACTTTCAACAGTATGCACGGAATTAAATAGTTCTTGTAGGTGATCGGTACTTTATGGTGTATAAAACAATATAGATTTAGACTGAACATGAACTCATAGCTAAAGATGTATATTTTTATTCCTTCATCCAATGGATTAGTATATAAGAGGCATCAATCTAATTTTCTAGAAGATTTAACTGAAAATATCAGAAATTTGAAGAGCATCACATCCAAAGTTTTATAACAGTACTGTCTCCAAAGTATTTAAAAGATAACCTGTCGTATCTTGAAAATGCAATAAAATCTATGTCGGATTTTTTATCACATCACAGATTACCCTTGTCGTAACTTCGATTTGCGAACCAATTCGATACACTATCGATAATATTACATCAGCGATAGCGTTTCGAAAACGTTCGCGGTATCGACACTGATTTGAATCAGTTCGCAATTGAGGTTAAGATCGGGGTATATAGTGACGTCATCCAGAATTCAGCATAATTTTTGTTGCATATTTAAGAGACGACAGGTCATCTTTAAACAGGGTTACCGGTACCTAAAATGTGCACCAATAATACACGAAAAACATATTTCTGTGCACATGTGTGATTCTCTTTGCAGAGAATTTAGCATGCAAATGACGAAGCCGAGCTTAATTTTGCTAAGAGAAGTATGTGTGTGTGTTTTTAGAGGGGACGGGGGGGATACAACTTAGATAAATTGTAATTTTAGGTTCGAAGTGATTAACATATTTCCAAAGGTACTTTCACTATACATCGCAGTTGAATACACTATCACCTTACTTAGCAAATTAAAAGGGTATTTGAAAGAATATGGACAACTTTTGTAAGAGCAATGAAAACATTACTTTTTTCTTTCACCATGTGACTTTCACCTGTCACGTTATCAAGGATATTAAAAAAATTGTACAGAATAACTTGTTTGATACTTAAAAATAAACTGTCAAAACGTTGTGCATTTTTACTCATATTTCTTTGGGTGACATCTTTTACATATTTAGAACTTGTCTTCTTTTGTAATTTTGTCCCTTCCCCAGGATCCACGCCCCTGGTATGTGTAAAAGGGTTCAGATGGAAAATGTTTGAAAACTATGCAACTGAATATTCTCGACCCTTAAACGACAGGTTGTGACCCAGGTTCAATGAAACATTATAAAAGTTAAAAATATGCATTACTTTGCTAGTTGAAAATTTAATTTGTAAAGGTGAACTCATGCAGGTTTAAAATTTTATTTTACCGAAACCTGGGGTAAGATATTTTTTTTTCACTTCATTTATTTTATTCAAGCTTTTTTCACTTTTCACGATGGGTACAACATTGAAACAAATATTTTACGTGATAAAATATTAAAATTATTGTGTAGAACATTTCAACGGTTGGCAAACATGATAGAATGTATTCACTCCAAACAACATCAAATCATTCAATGATAATTATAAACTAATAATGTTCTTGAAGGGCCCACTTACAGACCTTCATATTCCTATTAAAACATAAACAACCGGTCATTCCGACTTACTCAAGTTTACTTAACCATCACTTGTAATTTTTCTATAAAGAAAATAATTAAAATAGAGTAAAAACAATAGAAAAAAAAGAAAAAAAACGAACTGTGCCTACAACCGCATGCCCAACTACTTCCCAATTTCGTCAGCCCCGTCACGTCACTGGACCTTTAAGAGAAGATACGCTGCCAAATGTCCCAAGTTTGGTTAAAGGCTAATAAGCGATTATTCATGCAACACAAATACTTTTCACAATTATACTAAAGTTTAAGATAAAGAAGGAAATTTTCAACCCTTAAGATCTTACCCTTTTGACACTTAGTCATATATATAAAATAACTCGCGTGCATGAGAACTTTGTTAAGGCCTAAATTAGCATTATCCATGACAGAGTAACCCAAAATGAAGTGAATAGGCCAGGGGTGGCGCCAGGATTTGCCCGACAGGGGGGACCAAGCTCCCCGACAGGGGGGCCAGCAGTTCAAGGCCCCGACAAAGGCAATGGGTTAGTCCCGGTGGGACGTAACTTGACAGAATTTGAGGCGCGCGCAGCGCGCCGAAACTTTTGGCCTTTTTTAAAAAAGCAATTAAACTCTGAAGTTTATTTTTTGAAAGAAATTTGGCTTTTGTAATGACAATTAAAAATTTGGGGTATTTATTGAAGAATCTATCCTTGATATGAACAAATTCAAAAACGTTTTACACACGACAGCTGAAATTCTGTTGGGGTTATGCATTTAATCGTTCTTGTCCTACGTACTATCTCAAGACGAGACTTAAAGTTTGCCCGATAAGTTTTTTATCCTTTTTTGAACCAAGATTTGAAAATTAAGAGCTTATTTTATTGCAGAAATTTTGGAATTTAATATAAGAAAATTTGGTTTTTGGTAAGGTTATAATAGAAAAATTTGTGTTCCTTATTAAGTGATATGCCTTTCAAGAGCAAAATTAGGTAGAATGTCGGGGTGATTAACAGAGTTGTCTGGTTATTTGTTGTACTGTGTATCCATCAAAATTGGAAAATTTTGCCACTTTTAACAATCTGAAGCTTATATTATGACAGATTTTGGTGTTTTTATGGAAGAATTTGACCTTCTTATAAGAAAAATCAAGTAGGGAGTAATCTGTAGTTTTGTACAGCTTTGTTGGGGTTACTGAATATCACCAGGTAGATTAATGCCCTCGGACCATATTGGTAAATGTTCCGTGGAAAATGTTTGGCTTCCCATATGTTTGAAGTTCTGGCATAGGCCAACGGGAGTGTTTCAGTTTGGGAGGGGACAGAATTGTTTTGTTTTTCTTTCGTCCGAAAAATATAATATTGCCCGAAAAACTACAAGTGGCGCGCACAGATATTTTTGAAAAATGAAGAACCTCCAGAAAGCAGGAAAAGGCATTTCCGCGACCGGGCTGGTAACTAGAAACAAAGTACCGATATAGTCATTATTTAGAGCTATCTTTCGCAATAAAATTTACACTTTATAATATTGCCCCAAAGCGAAGAATAATATGCAAGCATGTATTGTTCTGTTAAGTAATTTTTTCGACCAAAACTAAGCGGAGCGCCACCCATCAGTTGGCGCGGAACGTAAAGAAAATTGTTAAAAAAAACTAACACCACAGACACCCGAAAATGGCATTTCCCAGACTTGAGCAGTCTTTATTTTGAGATTTCCTTTGAAATAGAAATTTCACTGAAACAGAAAAAAAACAAACTTGGTAAGTGATCAGAAAACTACCAGATAAAAGGTACAGTACTGCTACAATTAGATGTAATGGACTTGTCTCTTTTCGGGGGAAACCTATGCAAAAACATACTGTTTTTATTTTTTTTTTTTACTCTATCAGAATTCTTCGTTAAATTCAATTGCAAAATCCACTAAAAAGATGAAATTTTCTTCGTGACTGCCCGAACTCCAGACAAAATGATCTTACTTCCAACGTATTTGAAAAAATGTCACGTTACAAGGTGGCTTGAAATGAATTTTCAGTCAGACTTAAGGGGAGACATATTCAAGCCACTGTTTATCATTATGTGTAGCCCAAAATGGCCTGGCCGATTTTCGTTACCGTTTCTCGAATTCGGTTGTCGGGACAGGCCAGATGGCAGACCATTGGGCAATGCATGTCGAACGGACCTTTGCCAGAGGGTCGGGGGGAGTTTAGAAAAAGACCATTGGGTAATGCCTGCGCATGAAAAACCACTTGTCCGTTTTTGTAAGTAAAATTTGGAATTGTCAGTTTCCTTGAAGAATATGGTCTTCTAGTAAGCAAAATCAAGAAGATCGTCGGGGGTAACTGAAGTTATCAGGCCCACATTTTTTATCGTGGGCCTGTGTATGAAAGATCCCCGATGAAATTGGATTTTCTCTCAACAACAGGGGGAGGAAAGTCTTCCCCAACGGGGGCATGACCTTGCGCGCACGTATTGAAGATGGGAGGAGGGATAGCAGAACTAGTAAGAAGTGATTAAAACCGATTAAAGGCCAGGTCACACTACAACGATATCGGATCGGATTTCGTTCCGATTTTTGTAAGGGGTAATTAATATCTCTTTCATCTTTGGTCGGAAAGAAACAAAAATTTGCCAACCAGTGTAGACTACGAAATTCCAAGTAACTTATACCAATTATTCCGTGACGCCACATCCACAGACAACTTTTATCGGATACGCGTAGTTCGATAAAAGCTATTTGACAATGTGACGTCACGAAATAAGTAGTATATATTTGACTTCCGTATTCCGCTCGTATATTTACACAGGATGGCAAATATTTGGTTCTTTCCCAAAATGGATGGAGGAGATTTTAACTAAAACTGACAGAAATCGGATAGTAATCCAACCCGATATCGCTGTAGTGTGTACTGGGCTTAAAATCGATGCATCAAAAATAGGGTTACAAACTAAAAACAAAAAATCATAAAGAAAAAAAAGTTCACAATCATCCATCCAGTAACTTCAGTCCTTTACGTTCTTCATTAGGCCTCCCGCAAAAAATGCCGCCCTTCCCCGACGGGGGATGAGATAGGACAATTAAGGTACATATGAAATGAGGTATAACAGAGCTAAGAATAAGTGATCGAAATTCGATTCCCAATATGCTTTAAAAAAGCACTGCAAAACAAAAAAATGTGTTCAAGATCACCCATCTGGTAACTTCAGTCCTTTTAGTTTTTTTAATTAATTAATTGATTAATTAAAATTAATTTAAAATGAATCTCTATTGACTTTGTTTTAGTAAGCATTCAATAATACTAGTTTCTTAAATTACTCTCGCATGTCTAGTATACATCCGTTTTCATTTTGTTCGAAAGCCGGTGAAATTTAAGTATCTATTGTATTACGTTTCTACGTATGTAACTGGCTATCAGCATTTTTATAAAGTTTGTGTGACATTAGGTATCCTTTCTGGGCGGCCGTAGTATACAGCCACCCGGATAGGTGCCCTTCACCCTAAAGTAATGTACGGTCCATGAACAACGCTTTGCTCCTGTTGCTGTGTACACAATTATAAGTAATTATAAGCAGGTATCATGCTTTGGTAATCCGTCATATATGGTGGGTACACAAGATCCTTTTTGTATATGATGCGTGTTTTGTTTTGAATGTTCTATGAACATATTATCATAACTATGACTGTCATGGAAACTGTGTAATGTGCCACTGTGTGAGCACTATATGTAGGTATAAAACCGATGCTTTTAGATTTACAGTTTACTTACATATAATTGGAATGTTCAGCTGCTTCATTTATAACATTCTTAAGGTATGCTACTGATATAATGGAATTGTAGTGATGATTATAAGGCGAACGTATTGTATCTATTCAGATTCGTGTTGAACACAGATATTAAAATACACGGAGAAAAAAAATATTGTATTACGGCTAATATCATCAAAAAAGAAGAAACGAAATGTATATTATCATCTGTATTGTATATATGTTTAACAAGAATTGTATATATGTTAATAACGAATAAATGAGATGGGAAAAAAAATTAATTTAAATTAATTAATCAATTAAATAATTAATTGATTAACTAATTAATTATTTTTTTTATTTTTAGGCCTCCCCGACGAAATCGCCGACCTTCCCCGACGGGGGGGGCCAGTGTTCCCCGACGGGGGCCCCCCCCCCCGCTGGCGCCACCCCTGAAAACCGAGAAGCATGTACCTGTGTTCCAGTGACTAAAATAGGCCTGGATGAGGGTAAGAAAGCTAAGTAACCCCCACTAGCAAAATATCTGGGGACATGGTTAAGGTAAATCAAAGTTGTATGAATAGATGACCTGTCACTTTTTGCGTTGGGGTATTTCAACTTTTGAAACTTCGACGAGTATTTTAGAGGTTGTTTCACTCCTACAAATCATCGTGTAAGTCGTTGAAGATTTTATTGCAAGTTTGCTACCTTAAAGAATTAAATATTCGGAAGAATCTTTCGAAAGAAGTATAGCAATCTCATTCTTCATGTAGACCATATGGCAACCATCAGTCCCTCATTAATTGACGTTCTTGGGTTTTGTCCCTTCAAATAACTTTTTGAAAGTTGTGACGGTGGGAAATTAAAAAAGAAGTAATGATAAAGCAAGAATCGACTCAGTCCTAATTATTCCTCTTTGACTTACACAATAAGTCATGCCCCTTCCCGGGCCCCTAGTTTCTTGTAGAAATTTTCAAGTCTGTGCATGGCTTAAGCTCAAAATATGGGCTCCGCTTTTTATTTCATGGCCATTGCAATTTTGAACTTAGTAGAGAACCTGAAATGATAGGCACATGTCTACCAATCTGGTTAATGCTGAAAAGGGGCATCATTACACACAGACTGCATTCAGTCAGCTCACTGACTATAAAGTACATACACAGTCAGAAACAACATCCAAAATTATTTTAAGTGACTTTATTTGACACACAATATTTTTCCGAGTAACAATATTTAAATAAGTCGCCGGTTGTCAAAGTTTTGTCTAGAGCGACATTAAAAGGTCAAGAACATGTAGTCGTCCCCTATTTATTTTGAAGTAACAGCTATATTTCACGATTTTCTTCTTTATTCTTTTCAAAGTATCTTTCATAATATTTTAGGACTTAAATGTTACATTTACAGGGCAAAGCAAGCATTTACTCCTGATAAATTTCACATTTGAGAAGAAAAAATATTGTCATAGGACTCTCAATCATGAAACATAACATTACACACCTTCAAATTGAGTTGACTGCTCGTGCCCTTTAACTGTGGGTGTACTTCATATTTTATCGTTCTTCGACGAAATTAGTTAATATGTAGCAGACGATGGGGATCCTTCCCAAACGACGATCGTCATCTCTACTATGTACGACGATGGTCAGATTTCCTCCAAGCTTTGTCCTTTCTTGTTTTCAATGAAGAACACAAATAGTCCAATATCAATGAAGAGCACAAATAGTCCAATTTCGGGTGGCTTCAGACTGTAGGTACACGTCACGCAAATCTTGGCCCTGTCCCAGAGCTGAGATTACCCACTTTGCAATACAAGCTATGTATGTCTCAAGAAGAAACTGAAGAATTCTAGCTAGCAAAGCCACGAATTTTCGGAATTTCATGAGTTGTCAAAACCACACAGTAGACTGGTTTCACAAATAGCTAATTTCCGAATTCTTAATTTTTCAGAGCAGTCTGCCCCTGTAGCTACGCCACTGGGTCTCTAAGAGCAGGGGCCTAGATACAAAATGGTGCTAATGTCTCAATATTTTGAATTACTAGGAAACTCAAAAGTTCTCAAAACGTAATCTTGAAGGTGTGGGTAATTACCTCAACAGACTATACGGTCAATTTAAATACCGGGTGTACTCAATCACAACGAAAATTGGCATATATAGTTTGCGAATGATTTGTGCAAAAGTTAATAGTCAGGAACCATTTGTAATGGAAAGAAGGTAAAATAAATCCATGACTTGATCAAAAGCGCACTTCATTCAATCTACTACGGGAAAATCACAGATCGAGGAGTGGGGAATGGTACCCACTGGTACGGTGCTACTGAGACACCGTTGCATAGGCCTACCGCTGTAAAATTGTTTATACAAAAACATTAAAATATGTTTTTTCGAACGATACCTCGTCATACACTATCTGTAGACAGAGGATGGAGGTGTACCTCCAATTCCTGATTGAAGTCTCTTATCTAGCAAACGTCAGTGTGATTTTACTTCTGCGATAATGGTCTAAATACGCCATGGTCGAATCGCTATACAAATGAATGATGTAAGCGTGTCGAAATTTTGTATTAGAAATTATACATTTTTCTAAAAAAGTTGCATGCAGACTGTGCACCGAGACATTTTTATTTTCCTTAAAATGTGTCTGCCAATATCAGCATTCCAGGCTGGCCATTCACTAAAGACCACAGATTTCATCAAAACAAGGTAGGGGACGATTCGTCTTCCTCATATTCCTAACTTGTGCTCCTTCATAACCACACCTACTGCCCAATGCACAAAAAATCGACATAATTATAGAGACCGATGAATAATGTATGTCTAATATGCAAATGAAAAAAGAACATCAATGAGACTGCAAGCGCACGGAGCGCGCGTAAAGTTTGGGGGATTTGAAAAGTAAACATGTGGAATTATTGATACAGAAAGCTAGTCGTTCCCCCTCCCCCCCCCCCCCCCCCAATCGACGCCGCTGATTACAACAAATTATTTGGGCATGTTTCGGACAGCATGGAATACGATACCAATACTTTAGGAATGCGGAAAAAAAGAGGATGATTGTTTCAGTTACCCTTGAATCCCTTTCCTCCTTACATTCACTTGTACGTCGTGCAGCTGTACACTTAGCGTACAAGTTACACATATATTCCAACTGATTTCTAACACCGCAGTATAAGTCAGTCGGTCGAATTGAACCAGTTTAAGTCGAACTCCGAATACTTTGAGATATTTTATTTTCTTACTACTTACCATGCACAATATTAGTATCCAAGTGTACCCTTCTATGTTTCAAAAGATGTAAAATATTTTTCCTTTCCCTACCAAGTGGACCCCTACCCCCCCCCCCCCTCCCGTGAACCGTGACTGGTTGTAATACTGTATTATTGTTTCCAGTGATTTGCTTACAGCATTTAACAATTTTTAAGTAGTGTAAAAGTGTTCATGGTAAAACAATTAAGTTATTTCTTCAAAAGGTGATATAGCTGTGTCCAGTGTCAACAATATACAACAATATAGAACTGTCGAATTTTTACAGCTGTTTTTCTTTTTCTGTAATACTCTACATTTCAGCGACTCCTTTGCACTCCGACTTTTTCGCTTCGTGTTTTCTTCACGGGGCTTTCTCTCTTAATCATAACCTGCTGTTAAGTTCGAAATCATTTCACTATAGACGCGATTGCATATAGCCTACATGATAAGGTCGATCAACGTTACCCCCACCCTTCCAGAAAGTGTTTCGGCTGACAATTATAAATGATTTTTGGAATGATTTACCATTACAAGAAAAATATTACTCCATTTTTAATATAAGTAGCACTTGATTGGAAATGCCTCGATATGATCAGAAGCCCCGGCTATGAAGCTGGGGCTTCTGATCATATTGAGGCCAAATTTGTATATCTTTAAAGAGCGGCCTTTGGTTGTAGTGGAAAGCTTTCTGGAATGAAAATTTATATATATTTTGTCGATGCAAAAAAGCTTTTTTCTATGGTTTCTATTCATTATGACCCTTAGGGGGGAGGCTTAAGCACCCAGGTGCCTATTGTGTTCTTTTCATGGTTTACTGATTTGTAACAGAGACATTGGGTTTACGAACTTGACCAAGTCTTCCTATGCAGTGTGGTCTGACATTTTAACTTGAATGAATTGACTTCCACATTATATATCCGAGCTGAAGAATGTCCTATGAATATGTTAGTTGGGCTGTCTGAATCCATTTGTCATGCTCTGTTATGTGTGTTTAAATTTTAGACTTGAGTTACGTATACATAAGGTAAGAAATGGACTTTGGGTAACAAAATTCAAGTAATATTTTTAAGGATGGTTTGCCCATTATTGACATTAAATGACATCATACCCTTGGCTGCCACAATTTTGCTTTTAAAGACTGGTTCCCCTGAATTTGAACAAGAATGTTTTGAAATATCATTATGATTATTTTCATAAAATTCGATGTATAAAAGAATATCTATGAAAAGTGTATTTTTAAGGATTGTTTGTATTATCATGTTAATACACTGTTACTTTAACTTTTGGTGGCTATTTTTGTTTTTCCGCCATCTTGGTTGACCCTAATCTCACAAAAACAGTTCAAAAATATATGTGACATTTTTGTACTTCAACTTTTACCCAATTCAAATGTTAGAAATGTAAAATATATTTTTAGAGAATTCTGTGTATGCTTCCATCAGTTAATGTCGAGTATGTATAACTTTGTCGACATTTTGCTTTTGGCAGCCATTTTGAATAAGTGGGACAGAAATTAGTTACCATTACACCTTGATTTTGAGTTCATGGACCATTACTTGGTCAAAATGTTGGGTCCGATTATTCGGGAGGTGTTCCCATTAAACTCCCCTGGTCCATTAGATATATCAGCCTGGGCGGGGAACAGGGGTCACTTGTCGCCTGGAAATCCTCGTTTCCTCCGTCTGCCCCCAGATGAGATTTGGCATTTTCAAAATATGGATATACTGTTGTCAGGATGTGACCACCATATTTTGTAAGATTTGATTCTTGTAAAACAAAAGGCAGCAATTTTCAATCTCTGCAACAAAAGTCACCCCAAACACATGGGAAATGCAATATTTTCGGCTGTCTGATGGGTTGCGTTTTTTTTTTTTTTTTTAAATTTAGCTCCAGTTTTCGCAAAATGAAGGTGGCTTATGGCTCAAAAGAATAACCCTTTAATGACGACTTAAATACTTCACAAATACCCTAAAACCCAGCACTTCCAGGGGTGTCGCCCGATGGACACCCACATTGGTATTGCCCGTGTGCAAGACCAGGGGCCCGTTCCACAAAGAGTTACGCACAACCTTAAGTATGATTTACTGTTGACTTAAGTATGGGGAATTAGACTTAAGATTGTGCGTAAGTCTTTGTGAAATGGGCCCCAGGGGTACTAAGGCCGTCCCCTGGACCCCACCCGATACGGCCTCGAGCCGTTGCCATGAGTGGTGTTGTTGTCCCCCAGTGCGGGCCTAGAATTGAAAGCGACGCCACTTCGCCATACGTAATGTGATCCATTGATAGTTTGATTGTTTTTAATGGATTTCCTGACCTCAAAAACATTGTTTCAGCCAGCAGAATTATGACTAGGTGCCTCGGACACCGAGTTACAGCTGGATATAGTTTCCCCAATATCGGCCATTTGGGGAAAATAGCAGAAATGCGTAGTTTGACCCAATATTTTCCTAGCATTTTAACACGGAAAATTGTTTCCTGATAAAAATGGTGCCTCAATTAGTGGATTTGGTGGATCTGTGTGTTTGACTATTGCAAAGAATGATGAAAATGGCCAGTTTGAAACTGCACATCCCCACTGCTGTCACATCCCCACTGCTGCCACAACCCCACTGCTCTCACAACCCCTCCCATATGGAAAAATGGACCAAATACTTATGGGATTCTCTTGTACTTTCCCTACATTATGTTTTAATGTTTTAAAAATATAGCAAAAAACATAAGCATATGAGGCGGGGGTGCAGGGGGAACACTCGCCGTCCGAATTCGGACAAAAACAGCTGGTTAATTTGGGCAAAACATGAGCAAAACGTGATAAATGGTGCCATTGTTTTGGCAAATATTGCTCTTGTCCCCGCAAAAAATTACCCCCCCCCCCCTGTACGCCCATGGCAAAAAAAATGCTAAGTACAAACTGGGTCGGGCTAGATGCTTTACCACATATGGAAAAAGACAACAATATCTTTCCCAAGGTTTCAGTAAAATAAAATTTTAAACCTAAATGAATTCACCTTTACAAATTGAATGTTCAACTAGCAAAGTAATGCATATTTTTAACTTTTATGTTTCATTGAACCTGGGTCACAACCTGTCGTTTAAGGGTCGAAACTATTCAGTTGCAAAGTTTTCAAACATTTTTCATCTGAACCCTTTTACACATACCAGGGGCGTGGATCCTGGGGAAGGGACAATTGTTTCCAATAAAAACATTGGTTACTTCTTTTGTTTTGACATACTCTCATATGAAACCATACAATGCTTTAATACCCAAGAGGTTTCGAGGTCATGTATTAGTCTGCATGACGAAATCGACATAAAAGCACTCTTACCAAATGAGATACTTAGCTTTGCCTTGTCTGAGTAAAGTTTGACAAAAAAAATTAAAAACAAAGACAACTTATAAATATGTAAAAGATGTCACCCAAAGAAATATGAGTAAAAATGCACAAGGTTTTGACAGTTTTTTTAAGTATCAAACAAGTTATTCTGTACAATTTTTTTTTATTATTATAAAGGTTTCCTTGATAACGTGACAGGTGAAAGTCACATGGAGAAAGAAACAAGTAATGTTTTCATTTCTCTTACAAAAGTTGTCCACATTCTTTCAAGTGCCCTTTTAATTTGTTAAGTAAGGTGATAGTGTCTTCAACTGCGATGTATTGTGAAAGTACCTTTGAAATATGTTAATCACTTCGAACCTAAAATGACAATTTACCTATGCTGTATCCCACCTCCCCTTCCAAACAAACACACACACAAGTTCTCTTGGCAATATTAAACTCGGCTTCATGATTTGCATGCTGTACTCTCTGCAAAGAGAATTACACATGTGCACAGAAATATGTTTTACGTGTACTATTCGCGCACATTTTTAGGTACCGGTAACCCTGTTTAAAGAGCACCTGTCGTCTCTTAAATATGCAACAAAAATTATGCTGAATTCTGGATGACGTCACTATATACCCCGATCTTAACTTCAATTGCGAACTGATTCAAATCAGTGTCGATACTGCGAACGTTTTCGAAACGCTATCGCTGATGTGATATTTTCGATATTGTATCGAATCGGTTCGCAAATCGAAGTTACGACAAGGGTAATCTGTGATGTGATAAAAAATCCGACATAGATTTTATTGCATTTTCAAGATACGACAGGTTATCTTTTAAATACTTTGGATACTGAACTGTTATGAAACTTTTGATGTGATGCTCTTCAAATTTCTGATATTTTCACTTAAATCTTCTAGAAAATTAGATTGATACTTCTTATATACTAATCCATTGGATGAAGAAATAAAAATATAAATCTTTAGCGCTGAGTTCATATTCAGTCTTAATCTATATTTTTTATACACCATGAAGTACCGATCACCTACAAGAACTATTTAATTTCGTACAGACTGATGAAAGTCAACTGTATTTTATTCAAATGATGATCTACTATATTTTGCCAACACCGCAGCTCTAACATAAAACTGCTCACTCTAAAGTGATAAGCTAGTTTATCTGGTTCTGCAGATCGGTGCACCGCTCATATGAAGCAATGACCTCGAAGAAAAAAATGATTTGCACAGAAAAAGCTCAATGAAACTCGTTTCAAAGACTTTCCCATTTGCATCTGCAATTATTCTTGACTGATTTTCGGGTTGGTAATTGTATACACCTCCCTCATACAGTAGAAAAGTGGGGCTTTAGAAAGTTTGTAATTCGTATAATCAATAAAAAGATCAGAATTTGAAAGCCTTCTTCAAGAGATAGTATGGACGTTTGTAGTTCTGGTCGTTAAACCTTCACATTGAAAAAAGTAAAATTTGTCTAGAAAAGTAACTTGTTTCGACTTGCTCCTTTATTAAATCGGCACAAGTTCCACAAATATACATTTCGAAAACATCTTCATTCAGTAGCGTAGGCGTAGCCAGGATTGTGTCATAGGGGGATGGAATACGACTTGAGGGGAAAGTCTAGGGGGGGGGGGGCGAAAACCGCTATTTTAGGTGTTTTTGCATTTCAAGGTTGGGTCATGGGGGGTTTCAACCCCAAAACCACTCCTTGGCTAGGCCTTGCCACTGTCTTAATTTTTGTGTATATGATACATGGCACTTGGAATTTTGAATTTTGACTTCCGATAGTTCTGGAAAGAGCATCCTGTAAAATGAGTTAACATTCAACTTAAGGGTTACAGTTGAAACCCCTTCGACCCACTCAAGAGGAACAGATGCATGGCGTCTTTCATAAGGTTCATGTAAACAGGTAATTTAACGGGAAAGGCACAAAGTACAAAGGCGTGATTATTTCCTAATCGCATTGGATGATTCGCTGAACTGAAATTCAACTCTCAAATTCACCCTTTTTGACGGTATCATTGTTAACTACATTTTCACAATTTGACCTTCGATGACCTGGTTGAACAAGAATTGATGTAATGAGCAGGTTAGATACAATTTTATATTTATGGATTCACGGATTCATGAAAACCATACAGTAAGTTAATATGAAATATATGTCAGAAATGTATCTTTATCGTCTACCTCAGGTTCGAATTAAAGTTAAAAGCTTCATCCCGATTGGATTCGAACTGACAACCTCTAACAAAAAAAAGTGTCACGTGATGTACTCTGAAAGATAATGCAAACAAAATGTCGGCTACTGTCTGAAATGTCTTGAATCTTTAACTCATCAAAAACACAGACTATAACAAACAATGATATTATAAATTGTGGCATTGTATTCGCAACAAGACAAGAAAGAGATGTCACAAAACGAGGGCTCATGAATATGCTTATTCTATTTTTCGTGAGTAAAAAAAGGTGAAGACCGAAGTCATGAGTATATAAATTACTACCAGCCTTGGTAAGGCTTATCGTTATACTGAAAGAGAAAGGTTTCACATTATTCTACCAACCACATCTGCTGAGAAGAGTTCCCAGTTACTCCTTCTGATCAGTTGTACAAATTCTTTCTTCATCTGTAGGTAAGTTTAAAAACTTTGTAAATTTCTTTGTTACATTCTTTTTAATTTTTGTTATACGTTCAAACAGAAACTAACATTTTATCAATGACGTATCTAAGGTCCATTTAGCTAAAAGACACAGGTTTTATAAATAGCAAAAGGCTACCAATATAAAATGCAATACGCACCAGCTTAAAATAGCGAGGTACATCGAGTTGATTCATGAAAATAACCCTTTTTTTTACAATTCTGCTAAGTGGTCTGAGAGAGGTGTCTATGTAAAGAGGAAGAAATAATGGTCTCCTCCAGGAAATATTGCTGGATAAAAACATGAGAAATATATCATCTTCTAACACATTGATCAAAATAATTTCACCCAGGAAGCAGTTTAGCCGTTTTGCGTGTGAAGGTTACACTTTCGCACCAAAGTCCAAATTTCTGCGGTTTGCCGGTGAGACCGGAAATTGTTTTATTTCTGTAG
Organism: Holothuria scabra; assembly: GCA_037179385.1. Classification (NCBI taxonomy): domain Eukaryota; kingdom Metazoa; phylum Echinodermata; class Holothuroidea; order Aspidochirotida; family Holothuriidae; genus Holothuria; species Holothuria scabra. Next base: position 43,462,543 of record CM074183.1, read on the forward strand.
GCCGAAATGTTGACAAATGAATTTCTAATATTTCTTAATATGATAAAAAACGAATTGCGTATCACCAGCGTTAGCATTTAGGAAGCTAAGATGCAGTAATCAACCACGTAAGGCATTTCTTGGCACCTCTCCGTTTAAATAATTTAAACAATGTACTAACGAAAAGTAAACAATGGCTTTCTACTTTGTCTTTATTTTACACACATTTGTCGGAACGCATGAGACTACTCTGAATGAAGTATCTTTCGTCTGTGCGAAAACTCGGGATATCCCGTACTAACTTGCTATGGAAAAAACACTGCACGCCTGGGGTGCAGGGTAATCTCCGACATTGGGATAGAGAAATATAATTCGCCTGACCATAATAAATCATACCGCAGCCTTAACCGCATTTTCTCCGACCCGACTGCGACTGACACTAATGTTAATAGCCACTTTTTCAACTAAATAGCAGGTATAAAAAACAAATTTCTGGATATACGACGACACTAACTGAGGCTTTACATGATTTGAGAAGAGACTTTGACAGAAATCTCTCGCCGAAAAGATTCTGATTGACAGTGGATTAAAGGAAACAGGAGTGATACCAGATGGGCACCGTGATATTAGCACGTAACTCTTGCAAACGTTCCAATTATTTTACCTAATTTTAGTCTGTTCACACGGCTCATCCGTTAAACTTTCTGCTATACCTGATGTCGCAACGCTTTGTCATTGACTACATGCATTCAACACGCGTCGACGGATCCCCAACAACGTAACTATCTACCCGCATCTACACGTATCATACTTAACTTCCTTAACTCTTAGTGAACATATTCAAAGAATCGTTTTGTTTATAATGTATGTGGTAGGCTACATAATATCACTTGCATTCATAGTAAATATATCTATGAAAGCGAGTTCGGTAATTCGTTCAGTTCGCTTTATACATGCGCATATCTTTCAAACCGTCGGGATAAACAAACGAATCCCCCACAACACGTGTTCCAAAATTTTGTGTTTACATGCAATTTTGGTGACATTTTTTTTTCTGAATACAACCATAACATAAGTAGGAATCATAAGTTTCGTTTTGTGTAGTGGACTTTTTCTAAAAATTGCCTTTTCGGTATAGAAATGTGCATTTCAATCTTGGTATTCACGTACTGCAAAGAACAAGGGAACTTCGTACACTATGCACTGGACTCGGTTTGTGTGTCCCACCCACTTTCCCTTAATTCCATGTGCCAACAAATTACCGAACTAGCTTATCGATGTTGTAGGCGAATCCGGACAGCAAGTGATGGTCTGATTTCAGTCGGCCATAAGCGGGGTCCATTGTCTTTAAATCTTTCGATTCCCCTGCTTACCTCTATCATGGATGGTTTTACACTAAATTGTATCTTGATTCCTTCAATTTCACTGAATATGAGTGTTTGAAACACATGTAGACGATATATAAAGACGATTCAAGGCTGGTGGACCTCACTAATGGCTAGGGGCCATAGCACCCCCCCCCCCCCGTCGGGGACCACTGGCCCCCCGTCGGGGAAGGTCGGCGGTTTCGTCGGGGAGGTCTAAAATGATGGAAAAAATAATTAAAAAAAAAACCTACCAGGACTGAAGTTACTGGATGGGTGAACATATTTTTTTGTTTTGAAAAGATATTTTAATACATATCGGAATCGATTTTCAATCACTTCTTCTTTGCTCCGTTATACCACATTCCATGTACCCGTGTCCTATCTCCTCCCCCGTCGGGGAAGGACGGCAATTTTCTTCGGGGAGGCCTAAAAATGAACGTAAAGGACTTAAAGTTACTGGATGGATGATTATGAACTGTTTTTCTTTTTTCTTTTTGCACTATTCTATTCTTTTGTAACGGTATTTTAATGCTTATCTGAATCTGTTTTAACCAATTCTTACTAGCTCTGCCATCCCTCATCCAATCTTCAATCCGCAAGGTCATGCCCACGTCGGGGAAGGCTGCCGGCCTTTCCCCTTCTGTTGAGAAAACCCGATTTTGTCAGGGAGCCTTCATCTTCATGCCCACGGTTAACTGATAAAAGATGCGGGTCTGATAAACTTCAGTCACCCGAAAGTTCTTCTTGATTTTGCCCACTAGAAGACCACATTCTTCAAGGAAACTCACAATTCCGAATTTTCTTGACAAAAACAGACGAGAGGTTGATCATGTGCATGCAGGACCCGATGGGCTTCCATCTGGCCTGCCCCGACAGCTGAATTGTAGCAACGGTAATGAGATCGACCAGCCCGTTTTTAGTTACATTTACTGATAAACAGTAGTGTGAGAATGTCTCCCCATAAGTCTGACTGAAAAATTTATTTGAAGGTACCTTGTAACATGACATATTTTCAAATACGTTGGAACTTGAAACCATTTATGGTCTGAAATTAGGGCAGTCATGTAAAAAATTTCATTTATTTAGTGAACCTTGCAGTTATGGTAATTCCGTTGCATAGTCCCCTCCCCCCCCCCCCCCCGAAAAGAGACAAGACCATTACACTTACTTGTAGCAGTACCTTTAATCTGATACTTTTCTGATCATTTAGCAGTTTGGGTTTTTCTATTGAAGTGAAACTTTCATTTCAACTGTTCAAAGGAAAGCTCAAAATAACGACTGCATCATTTCTAGTTACAAGTCTGGGAAATGCCATTCCGGCTATCTGAGGGGTTAGATATTTTAACAATTTTTTGTACGCTCCGGGCCAACTGATGGTGGCACTCCGCATAGATAGTATTTTGGTCGAACAGATTACCTAACAGAACAAAGCACGTTTGTAAATTGTTCTTCGTTTGGGGGTAGTATTATGAAGTAAAAATTTTATTGCAAAAGAAAGCTCGAAAGCTGACTTCTTAAATTCTAGTTCGAACACGGAAATGCCATTTCCTGCTGTCTGGGGGTTCTCAATTTTTGAAAAATTTCTGTGCGCTCGACTTAGATGGTCTTTCGGGGATTACACTTTTCGGACGAAAAGCAATTCTGCTCCCTTCCAAACTGAAACGCTCCCGTACGCCTATGACGATAACATAAAATATGAAACTTGAAATATGTGCGAAGCCAAACTTTTTCCTCGGGAGAATGTTCCAATATGGTCTGAGGGTCTGAATCTGCATGATGATATTCAGTAACCCCAACAAAACTACAGATCACCCCCTACTTGATTTTTTTCTCATGAGAAGGTAAGATTCTTCCATAAAACGCTTAAACTGTCATGAGCTTTACAATGTTTTCCTCAATATAAGCTTCATATTGTTAAAAGTGGCAAAATTTGCCATTTCCGATGGATACTCCATACAATAGATAACCAAAGCCAGCTCTGTTAATGAAACAGCGTACTACCTAATTTTGCCCTTGAAAGGCATATAACTTAAAAAAGCCAAACATTCATTATTACCTTACCAAAAAAAAACAAATTTTCTTTCATTAAATTCCAAAATTTTTCCAATTTAATAAGCCCAAACTTTTCTATTCTTCGTTCATAAGGGGAAAAACTTTCCGTGCAAACTTGTTGTCTCGTCTCAGTTTAACGCGTAACCTCAAAAGAATTTCAGCTGTCGCCTATTTAACGTTTTTTATTTTTGCCATATGAAGGACAGATTCTCCAATAGAGACCCAAAATTTTTCATGATACTAACAAACGCCAAATTTCTTTCAAAAAATTCCAGATTTTTAAGTATCTGTTCAAAAGAAAGCCCAAAATTTCGGCGCGCTACGCTCACCTCAAATTCTACCAAGTCGCGTCCCACCGGGACATAACATCAACTTTGTCGGGGCCTTGAAATTCTGGCCCCCCTGTCGGGGAGCTTGACCCCCCTGTCAGGCAAATCCTGGCGCCACCCCTGATAATGGCTGCCCACAATTACTAAAAGAAGCGCTGATCGGATTCGTCTATACCTGGTGACATTAGTTGTTTGCGAAATTAAACTACTAATCCAGATAATAGTACCTCCACTTCCATAGCAAAGCATGTCATTTCACAAAATATGAGAGCACATTTTCAAATGGCAATTACTAAGGTTTGATGGATTTGGTTTTGGCGCGTGTTGGTTTGGTAAGGGGATATTACTATGGTTAGGTTAGGTTAGGTTAGGTTAGGTTAGGTTAGGTTAGGTTAGGTTAGGTTAGGTTAGGTTAGGTTAGGTTAGGTTAGGTTAGGTTAGGTTAGGTGGGGATTTAAGGCCCAGTTTCCAACAAGTCGGTTCAAGGCAAGCCGACCACGGCTTTTCATCCACTTGTGCCTTACTTGCTTGTTTTCTCTACTCCATTGCTTATGCTGAGCACCAAACACAATGGCAGTAAGTTCCGTTTTTACAGTATTCGGAATGACCCGGTCAGGACTCGAACTCCCGACCTCCCAACTGCAAGTCTGATACTCTAACCACTGTATTATTTCTATAGTATGGCAAAAACGGCACACACCAACTGTCTATCCCACCATTCTTTGTAATAGCTATCTGGAAAAATTCTATTGCAATTACAATGCATTGAACTTACCATCAAGCTTAATAAAAAACAAAATAAAGAAAATGACCCAAAGGAGATTTTAGCAGTGGCGTAACCAGACCTGACTGTCCCGGGGAGCAAAAGCATAGAGGTTTCCCGATTTTGCACTAGTTGAGCTGTGTTAGTTTGTGGGTGTCTTAGGACCTTACGGGAAGTGTTGGGGGGGGGAACAATTTTGGACCATGTAACTCACCCTACCCCATTGACCAAAAGGTACATTTTATGCTATTTTTTTTTTTTTTTTACTTTTTCTAAGAACAAGAACAATTTCTTAATAAATCTGCTTTTTTTCTTAAGTGTGAACACTACTGTATACGGTATGTACCGAAAATTTGGGTCCTTTTAAACATTTGTAAATATGGAGCTTGTATTGCATATAATAGATTAGATTCAGGGTTTCCTGTAAAGAGATTTGCATTTTGGGGGGACTATCGAAGAATCTGCGTTTCCTATTTGCATAAATCTGAGATAGCATGTCGACTGAAGATCGTGTTATCTCAGGTAAGCGGATTAAGGCTTCTCGATGACATAAAGAAAACTCTCGAAACTTTGTTGCCTTTTTGGACAAAATGAAAGCCTACATTGAAGAAAATTTTAGGGAAACGGCACGGTAGCGGCTAGGACAAAAATTTTTCACTGATAGTTTTATGAGCGATCACTTACAGCTTTAAGGGTTGCAATTTAAGGGGCGCGAAGAGCTCGGAAAATTTTGCCTTCTTTAAAAATAATTATTTCGGTTGTGGAATTTTGATCAAGAAGAATTCGAAATTTTATTAAGAAAAACTGCTGGATAAGTAGCTACCTGAGTAGTAGGAAACAGTATGTACAATTTAACAATTTTAGTTCTGACTGTCAAGAAGTACTCTGTGGAGTACCTCAAGGTTCTATCCTTGGTCCTAAGTTATTTTTTCTTTACATTAATGATATTTGTAATGTATCATCTTTATTAAACTTTGTTCTTTTTGCTGATGATACTAATATTTTCTGTTCGGATGATAATATTTCTATACTCTGCCGACTTATAAATGATGAGCTAGAAAAGTTAAGTGTGTGGTTTGCAGTAAATAAGCTATCTCTTACTGTCACCAAAACCAATTATATGCTTTTTGACAATCGGTGTGTGTCTACAAACTTAAATATTACTATAGATGGCATAAATATTGAAAGAGTCCATGTTACAAAATTCTTAGGTGTATTAATTGATTCTAATCTGAACTGGAAAGAGCATGTTGTAAATTTATCGAAAAACTCTCTAAGGGTATTGAAATAATACGTGAGGCAAGTCATGTATTACATACTGAGGCCCTCTATATTCTATATTGTGCTATCTTCTTTCCGTATCTTAACTATTGTATTGAAGTATGGGGTAACACATATAACTCTATTACCGCTCCAATATTCTAGCTACAAAAGAGGGTAATACGTATAGTGTCTAATTTCTTAGCCCACACGGTTCAATTTTTTAACGGTCTGAAAATTCTAAACCTTCAACAACTTATAAATTTTAGTACAGGTATTTTTATGTTCAAAGCATATCATAATTTATCACCAGAAAATCTTCAAAATAATTTCGTACTATCAGTTAATGACAGATATGACACCAAACGGAAAAATAATTTCAAACAAAACTATGTAAGAACAAGAAAAAAAGCAACTTTGTATAACAACTGCAGGAATCAAACTTTAGAACTCATTTGAAGATAGACTAAAAAATTGTAAGACTTTGAATAGCTTTAAAAATATGTACAAGCAAAAATTATTGTTTTTTTTATAAAAATACTGTTTATTTATCCGGAAATGTTAGTATAATTTTAGTTCGATGCATCACGCCTATTCTGGAGTATCTTTTTGATTAAAGCTATTATCATGTAATTGCCTCCTTGTGTAATGTAAGTGTTATTACTATTTCACTCCTTTTTTTCCTTTTTCTGTGTTAAAGGGGAAACAATTCATAAGTATGAAACTTCTGTTTTTTCCTTTTCTGGCATTTACTTTACCAGTATGATTTGTACTGTTTATATTGGATACTTTGCTGGAAATAAATTGTTTCATTCATTCATTCAAAATCGCACTGAACGGGTGTCTCAAATGGTAAATTTTGGAATTTTTCACTTTTTCGAGCAAGGGCGCAATCGCCCTGTCCCCTGTAGCTACGCCAATGCTGTGCAACATTGAACATTGATCAAATTTTGACACTTCAGTAACTAAAGAATCCATCTACAAAGACTACACAACTGACAGGGTTGAAAGGTATCTGATGACAGGTGTCTATGAGAGCATTTGAGTACGGTAGGCCAATGGTTCCCCTGCCTAGAATATGAAGTCTTGCTAGAGTTGGCGCGGAGCGTACAGAAAATTTTGAAAAATCGCGACCCCTCAGACAGCCGGAATTGGCATGTCTCGTGCTTGTAAGTAGTAGCTAAGTTTTCCGATTTTTTTTTTTTTTTTTGCAAATGTGAACACCACTATATTAGTGATGTATTGCGGCGCGCGAAGCGCCCTGAAATTTCTGCCCTTTTGGAACAATAATTTGTTGATATGGAGATTTTATTGCAGAAAGCTTTGGATTCTGGGTTTCCTGTGAGGAAGTTTAAAGAGTTGGGGGATTACTGAAAAATCTGCACTTCCTTCAAATATTGGTGGCAAATCTGAGAATGATTGCTTTTCTTAAGTCCTCCCGACTGTCTGGCAAACGGCAAGAGAGGAAAGTCTTTCCTCCGATAAAGTGGACCTCAGATATTATTTTGTTAACTTTAGGGGACTAAATGAATGTTCATATATTTTTCTAAATGAATTTTCATATATTGACCAAAACAGTGTTCCATGAATGCATACCAATCTTGGTTTTGTTGTTATAGTTGGTCCACTATCTTTCTTTTTTCATTTTTCTCTTTTTTTTCCTTTTCCAGTTTGCCCCCACCCCGCCCCTGCCCCCGCTGGTTACGCCACTGGTTTTAAGCCCATCGAAACTATCTAAACGTTTTCTTTGAAGTATGTGGTTTGTGGAGAATAGTTCATTCCAGGTGTGTTCATGAAGTACCCTTTGAATGAATTTTCACTCCAGTCCTGGTTAAATTACTCTTACTCGGATTTGTCACTCAACATACTTTTTTTTTGGTGTTAATGTTGTTCTGTCTTTTGTTCTTAGAATGTAGGTGACCTGCTTTCAAAAAAAAGAATAACAATTTTGATGGCTGTCAAAATATGTTTTCCATAAATTTATTGCAGGGAATGGTCTAGAACGAGTCCCTTTGTAGGGTCATATCATTCTAATATCGGCAATATTGTAGGAAATTTCTTACATTACCTTTAATCATTCGATCACCCCGCGTTATTAAAGCACGACAAATAAATTATCCATGTTTAAAAGTATTGCCCTTGGATAGCGATGTATACGTCCAAACGCATACACCTGTCACAACTATGTTCAATTTGAAACCGTTTTTTTTTCTTTGCAAACTATTGGTTCAAGATTTTAAATTGCAACAAAAAAAGCCTAGCTATTTTCTGCTGAGGATTAATCGTACGGTATATTTAATCAAATTAATCCATTAAGGGTTCATTTTCCTTTAAGATCGTTCAGGAGTGTGGAAGATATTACCTCAACTTCTACTGCGATATATAAATATTTAAAAATAAACTTCCAAAGTAATGTCAGAAATCCATCATTTTCTTGGTCACACGATGTTTTAATGCACAACTAAAAACTTTGATGTGTGGTTTGATAACATGCAAGTTGTATAACTTGACACATATCAGTTTTGCAAGCCGAGTCACGTAATGTATCTGCAGCTGGCAGGTCAAAAACCTTTGTCTTAAATGTGAGGCAATGTTGCAGAGTCGCATTGACGTGCTGTATATTCCAATCATTACCGGTATCTTATCGATAAGACTTCTAAAATATTGACCTTTATAAACTACCGTATTCCTTGAGCAAAAATGATGTTGAAAAGCCTTCTCCGTTTTTTCAATGCTATTTTGGCATGTTTGGGGGTTAGATCAGAGCAAATATGTCACCAGGCATGTACTGAAAAAACGAATGGTAAGGATTATCAATTATTTCAAGAACTACGGTTTTTGCCAGTATTGACCCATTGACCCATTACCCCTGTCCTTACCAGTCTTCATTGGCTTTCTGTTCAGCAACGCATCCAGTATAAAGTCCTTCTACTAACCTACAAGTGCATACATGGTTTTGCTCCTTATTATCTACAGGAACTCATATCCAACTACAAGCCTTTACGTGACCTTCGTTCCAGTTCTCAATCTCTTTTAAATGTACAATCATCTGTTACCCACTCTTACGGTGATCGAGCTTTTGCTATTATTTCTGCCAAATAATGGAATGATCTTCCATCTTTTGTTAAGAACTCTTCTTCTATTAGACAATTTAAAACTAATCTGAAAACTCACTTGTTTACTATGTCATATTGATTCCCTGTTGGGCAGTCTTCAGCGCTTTGAGACTCTTTGTGTAAGGCGCTTTATAAGGACCGTATTATTATTATTATTATTACTATTACTATTACGATTACGATTACTATTACTATTATTATTATTATTATTATTATTATTATTATTATTATTTTTATTTTTATTATTATTATTATTTTTTTTATTATTATTTTTTTTATTATTATTATTATTTTTATTATTATTATTTTTATTATTAGTAGTAGTAGTAGTAGTAGTAGTAGTATTATTATTATTAGTAGTAGTAGTATTATTATTATTATTAGTATTATTATAATTATTATTATTATTATTTCTTGTTCTTTCTCAACTTCTATGTTGGTAGGTGTCTTCTTTTCACTCTGATCTCGGAGTCCTACCCGGACTCTGGGAGATCGAGTATCCTTCTGAGGATGTGGGCAGTGCCTAGTAGTGCTGTCTTTGTAAGTTGTTGCACTTTGTGTTTGCCAGGTATGTGTTGTAAGTGTCTCTCTAGGTTGTTGGTGTTTGCGCCGAGTGCGCCGATTACTACGGGGATGACTTTTGCTTTTATGTTCCACAGTTTCTGTATTTCGAGTTTCAGGTCTTGGTACTTGTCTACTTTTTCATTTTCCTTCTCGACTATATGTGAGTCGTTGGGTATTGCCACATCTATTATTAGCCCTTCCTGTGTTCCTTTGTCTATGATTACCAAGTCCGGTCGGCGAGCCGTTATTACTCTATCAGTCCTGATTTCAAAGTCCCAGAGGATCTTAGCCTTGACGTTCTCTTCTGTTGGGTTGGGTTTGTGTAGCCATGTGTTCGTTGTTGTTGGGATGCCGTAGTGCTGACATACTTCGTAGTGTATTGCGGCTGCTACATTGTTGTGCCTGGTCTTATAGAGGCTTCCGGCTATCTTAGGGCAGGCTGTGATTATATGGGCAACTGTCTCATCTTTGTCTTTGCACATTCTACACTTGGGATCATTCATTGTGTGAAGTACTTCTGTCTTGTGGCATTTTGTATTCAGGGCCTGGTCTTGCGCGGCTGTTATTAACGCCTCTGTTTCAATCTTCAGACCTGTGCTCCCTTTCAGCCATTTGTATGTGTTTTCAGTGGATGCCACCTCAGGTACTTGCCGTTTGTATTGTCCATGTAGCTGTTTGTTGGACCACTTGTTGATGTACTCCGTCCTCCATTCTGCCATTTCCTCTTTCTTTGACTTGTACCCGGTTATCGCTCTATGTTTCCAGACTGCCTCTATGAGTGGGTCCGTGTCTTTGGCTAATGTGATGTACTCCTGAAGTCCCGCACACTGGAATCTTACTGTGGCCGAGATTTCCTTCAGACCCCTTCCGCCGTCCTTTCTTGGGAGGTATAGTCGTTGTATGTCAGCCCTGGGGTGGAGTCCTCCATACATGTTCATTGTCTTGCGTGTCATTCTGTCCAGTTGTTCGAGTTCTGTCTGTTTCCAGTCAATTATGCCTGCGGTGTATGTGATTACTGGTATTGCGTATGTGTTAATTGCTTGTATCTTGTTTCTGCCATTGAGTCTTGATTTAAGTACCTGTCGCAGTCCCTTTCTGTAGGTTGATGTAGCCTTGTGTTTGACTTCTTGCTCTTTGTTTTGCATGTTCTGTAGTATGCCAAGGTATTTGTATCCCTCACTTAGGTCAGCATCCTTAATCTTGCCAATGTTGGGTAGATCCAGGCCATCGGTTACTTTGACTTTTCCGCGGTGTATGATTTGTCTCGCGCATTTGTCGAGTCCGAATTCCATGCAGATGTCGTTGGTGAATATTCGGACAGTCTCAATCAGGGCGGTGAGGTCGTTCTTGTTCTTGGCATACAGCTTCAAGTCGTCCACGTACAAAAGGTGGTTGATTTTGTGTCCTGTCTTCAATGTGTAACCTTGTTTGGTGTTTCGGAGAATGTGGCTTAGGGGGTTGAGAGCTACACAGAACAGAAGGGGTGAGAGTGAATCGCCTTGGAATATTCCACGTCGGATCTTTATGTTGGCTAGTTCTTTTCCACCTGATGTGAGGGTGGTATTCCAGTTGTTCATTGAGTTTTGCACTAGTGTAATTATCTTGGGGTCGATCTTGTGCATTGCCATGCTGTGGAGTATCCAGGAGTGTGGTACTGAGTCGTACGCTTTCTTGTAATCTATCCAACCTACTGCCAAGTTAGTTCTTCTTTTCTTCGAATCTGAGGTCAGAATCTTGTCGATTAGTAGTTGGTCTTTAGTTCCCCTACACCCTGGTCGTGATCCTTTCTGTTCTTGTGCAAGTAGCTGGTGCGTGCTCAGGTGTTCGTTAATCTGGTCGGCAAGTATCCCTGATTTATTATTATTATTATTTTATTATTGTTATTATTATTGTTATTATTGTTATTATTGTTGTTATTATTATTATTATTATTATTATTATTATTATTATTATTATTATTATTATTATTATTATTATTATTATCATTATCATTATCATTATCATTATCATTATCATTATCATTATCATTATCATTATTATTATTATTATTATTATTATTATTATTATTATTATTATTATTATTATTATTATTATTATTATTATTATTATTATTATTATTATTATTATTATTATTATTATTATTATTATTATTATTATTATTATTATTATTATTATTATTATTATTATTATTATTATTATTATTATTATTATTATTATTATTATTATTATTATTATTATTATTATTATTATTATTATTATTATTATTATTATTATTATTATTATTATTATTATTATTATTATTATTATTATTATTATTATTATTATTATTATTATTATTATTATTATTATTATTATTATTATTATTATCATTATCATTATCATTATTATTATTATCATTATTAAAAATTGGAAATTCCCAAATCACCATTTTTAGCAATCGTCCGACAAATGCAGTATCCGATTTCACATTTAAAATGTACGCCATCCCTAGATATTTACTGTATGCGAAACTTGAGGAAAAACAGCGTGGAATCTTTACAATGGAGCCTACTTCAATGGATTATTAGTTCCTTAATTTCTACTGTACTCGGGGCACAGATCTGGTTTGCGGATTGGGTGCAACATTTTTCAGACAGCCTAAACCTCAAACAAACCTGCACGAACGCGGGTGCCAGTGGCGTAGCTAGACATTTTTCCAGGAAGGTGCATGCACCAAAATTTTCTACTTTTTGAAGTGTAAAGACCACTGTTTTTTTTTTTTTTTTTTTCTTCCATCTTTATTTCCTTTTTGAATCTGTTTTCACAGCAATATTTTAATCAACAGAATAATAACATGACAAAGCAATTCTCATACTTTCAAAACTTTGATAAGAAAAGGAGGATAATTTCGTTGCGAAAATCAAATGAATTAAGAATCAATTGGGTCAAATAGACCCGCACAAACTGAAAAGGCGTCTTTTAAATTTAAATAATGAACTTTACCTTTTGATTTTTGTTTCCTCTTAAAAAATATATATTCCTCAGTTTGAATAGCAAACTTAAACTTGTAATAAAAACTATTTACATTTGGTATTATCGATTGAAGTTTACATGAAAACAAATAATACTTTAAATGCAAAATCAAAAAATTGTATGGATGACAAATACTATACTGGTACCCAAAGAAAATATCATTCTTAGAAAACACAAACTGATTACCAAGAAACCTTGATTCAACGTCAAGAATAAAAGTAGAACTGATTGTACAAGCCCAAAAAAGGTGCTCAATAGATTCAACCTCTCTTTGACAGAATGTGCAGAGTTGGGAGTCTGTTTTCCCCATTAAATAAAGTAGCCTGTTTGTGGGTAAGATTCTATGTAAGAATTTGAACTGAAAAAACACAATTTTGGTTTCTGTTGTAGTAGCCCAAGGGCTCCTAAAAATATTCTCCCAGGCATCGGTAGAAATACCTGGAAAGTCTTTAACCCATTTTTCCATAGCTGTAGGGGGACTCACTACCTTTACAATGAGACGACGATAAACCAATTGAGACACTGAAAGAGAATGCATGACTTTATGGTAAAACAACTGGTTCGAGTTTTGGGTATTTGCATGTCTACTTGAAAGAATATCTGCTCGCCAAGCATTTGGGATACTAGAAAACAATCCCCAATAAAAAACGAAGGTAATACCTGGGGCTGGGAAAGTATTTCGGAAAGTGTCCCAAACCAACGGCCTCCCATTTTGATCAAAAATATCCCTTAAATACACCAAACCAAAATTAAGTAGTTGATCGTTAAATACAACTTTACTATTTATTTCAATGTAAGAGTTATTCCACAGTATTTGATCGCTAAAATTACTTTGGGGTTCCACAAAGGAGGCATCGCACCAAGCATGAGCAACATTTTTAATGAAAGTGTTTGAAATAGACACATCAGATTTTTTACAGTTACAAGAAAACAAAAACTTATTGCCATACGTCTTTAAGGCTAAATCAAAGAAAAGTTTCCATGGCCTCTGCGAATCGTCGTCACAATATCTACGTACCCAAGTACATTTTAAGCTCTTGACAAAAGTTTCAACATGAACTACTTTCAATCCCCCTTTACATACGTCATCAAACATAGAAACACGTTTAACTTTGTCAGGGTTGCCAGCCCAAATGAAATCAAAAATAAGATTCTGTATCTCCTTAATAAACTTTTCAGGGGGATTGGGAAGGGTAAGAAAAAGAAACACTAATTGGGACAAAGCAAAGGATTTTACAAGAATGTTTCGTCCAATAGGGGTGAGGTCACGGGAAGACCACAGGCGAAGGCAATTTTTTAAACGAGAAAGCTTAGGCACAAAGTTTAAACGAAACAAGTCATTACCATTGTGGGTGAAGAACACCCCCAAAATACAAACAGGCCCGTAATTCAATTTAAGATTAAACTCTTTGAGGAAAGATGGGGTCGTATTGCGTGATGGTCCTAAAGGGAAAAGAGTAGACTTGTCAACATTAATGGAAAGTCCAGAAGCACGCTTAAAAAGGTTTAATGTACGAAAAGCTTCCAGAAGAGAATCTTTAGTACCGTCAAGAAATAATTGAGTATCATCAGCATACTGGAGGACTTTTATCATAGAATTATGTACAGATATTCCTTTAATATTATTGTTTAAATTAACTTTTAAAGCTAGCATTTCAGCGCAAAGAATAAACAGATATGGGCTAAGAGGACATCCCTGCCTGACCCCTCTTTCAACAGGAAAGAAACCAGAGGCAAACCCATTATTACACACACACGCAGAGATATGTAAAGACCACTGTATTATGGGCGTAATGTGCGACGCGCCTAGCGGCGAAATTTGTGCCCTTTTTAAACAAATATTTGAAATATGGAGATTGTATTGCAGAAAATTTTGGATTCTGGGTATTCTGTAAGAAAA